>JAHRHZ010000024.1:15514263-15542563 GCA_024137785.1 Ginglymostoma cirratum
GAAGGGTCTAGGCCCGAAACGTCAGCCTTCCTGCTCCTCTGATGCTGCTTGGCCTGCTGTGTTCATCCAGCTCTACACCTTGTTATCTCAGATTCTCCAGCATCTGCAGTTCCTATTATCTCTGAAACAATATCCCCTTATGTGTTTTGTTGGCAGTTTGATGTGCAGGTGGTTTGTGAAGCAATTGAAACATCTATTATATTCAAGATGCTATATAAATGTAATTCAGTACTAGTTCTACTTGTTGCAATGGCTATCAGATATGTAGGTCCAACCTTCTCGAAGAATATGAATTTCATTTTATTTCAAATGCATCTTCAAATTAGTTTGTGTGGTGCATCAAAGTTTACAGTTTTATTTGGGTTGGGAAAGGAATGATGTGTGTATCATTTAGTGTTATAATTTTAAAAAATCAGTGATATGTCACTTGAGTTTCAGGTTCTGATAAGATATATGAGAGCAACAAACCTATGAATGGATTGTTGTGTAGCCAATTATTCCTCAATGTTCCAAACAACTGTAATTTGATAGCCGAGTTGAAGGAGTGACTTGGATTTGAGGTACTGATTTTGTGACGTGTAAAATTCTTGACATTGATTTGATCAAACCTGAAAGTCTCCTGTGAAGAAATTAGAACAAAAAAATCTGGAAAATTCCACAGAAAGCCATTGTGTTTTGCAAGCCTGCATTTGGCTCAGTTGATCAGAATGATAAAGAGAAAAAACAGTAAAGTGCTTGTGCCTTAGAGACACTTACACGACCTGCACGTTTTTAGTTTGCAAGGTGTGCAGTGTTCCTGAGGCTGTTTGTTCATTATCTGTTTGGTGTCTGCTCTGAAGAAGAGTCATAACCAGACTCAAAACATTAATTCTGTTTCTGTCTCCACAGATGCTGCCAGATCTGCTGAGTTTCTCCAGCACTTCCTGTTTTTAATTGTAAATAAAATAAAGCATTTGGTTGGCATTATAACTTGTGGCCAAAGTACTTTAGCTATTGATACAAATGATTTAAATTCCAAGAATGGTTTATATTGTTTTTAAAAATACTTTTCTAATGCATAGCTCCCATTTAATTCATCGCTTTTGGCCAGCACAGTGTTTCAGTGGTAAGCCTTGCTGCCTCACAAGGCCAAGGACCTGGTCTCAGTTCTAGCCTTGGGTGTCTGTCTGTGTGGATTTTACACATTCTCCCCGTGTCTGCCTTGGTTTTCGCTGGGTGCTCTGGTTTCCTCCCATAGTCCAAAGATGTGCAGATTAAGTGGATTGGCCATGCTTAATTGTTTCCTGGTGTCTGGGGTGTGCAAGCTAGGTGGGTCAGCCATGGGAAATTAGAATTAGGTTTCACTGTCACATGCATTCGAGTACAGGGATACAGGAGTATGGTGAAAAGTTTACAATGTCGCCATTCATGGTGCCATCTTAGGTACCTAGGTATAAAATCAACGAACAAAGTGGAAAAATATAGAAATAAGTTCAACATTACAGTTCGTCTCAGTGTAAAGTAGTAAATAAAGAAATAAAGTCGAAAGTTCTATAATTACAGTCCTTCTTCAGCCGTCAGCTTGCAGTCGTGCCACACTGGGCTTTCCCTGCAAGATCTTGCACTCCCCACAATGAGCTTGATCTCTCCCCCCCACCCCCCCCATGCTGAACCTGATGTCTCCCCCGCGCTGAGCTCACTGTCTCAGTCCCCGTGCCTTCAAGCTGTCATCTCACTGCCAACCACCATCCAGGCTCACCAGCTGACTTGCCACAGACCGCTAGAGTCGTGCTCTGGTCCTGCTCCAGGCCCCCAGCCCGAGTGGGGTTATAGGGATAGGTGGGGGTCTGGGTCTGGGTGGGATACAAATCAGTGCAGACTCACAGGGTTGAAGGCCTCTTTCTGCACTGTAAGGATTTGATGATTCATGCGTTCTTCACTTGAATAGTGCAAGAATCTAATTACCTGACTTTTTACTGTTTAGTCACAATTAAGAATCCATTTAAGTACATTTGCACATGTTAAATGCTTACTTAGACAAGGGCTGTCTCTAGATTATTTCCACGTCTTGTCAGTTTTTATTTCTAATGTGACAAAGCCACAATATCCACTCAAATTAGTTGAATGGGACAATAGATTCTAAATGGCAGAGAAAAAGTCAAAAATAGAACAGAATCTATTGAGTGTGAAAATTAGTCTTTTCACAGCAACTGCCCCCTGTTTGTTTAAGTGGAGATTACTTAATGAAATGAGCTTCCGATTGGATAATGTTTTCTAGTGACCATGTTATGCAGTTAGTTGAAAAGGTATAGACCCGCTTAAATTTTGGCTGGTTTCTCTTTGATAAGCACCAGTTAATCTGAGGTATGCATGGTCTTCCCCAGCTGGTAGTACAGTGGAAATGGTTGTAGTCTGTGATAGCATGGACTGTGAAACAAACAATCAGAGAGCCTATGAACAACATGATTCACAAAAAGGTAATTACAGGTTACTCACTGGAGGAAATGTTAGGAGTACAGTTGCAGGAAAAATGGTTAAAGCATTGCATTGAATATCCTCCTCTGTTCTGAAAGATAACTTCACTTTAAAATGTCAACCCATCATCCCCCTATGTTGGTGAGCTTGCTGTGTCCCTCTTATATTCCTCCTTCCATTGTCCAGTCTTTTTTTCTCATCCAGAAAACAATAATTCCCTGAGGTACAGAGACAGAAAGAGCCTAATTATTATTGGGAATCTGCCTATTATAATCAGTGCAATAACATGATACCGATAAATAGCAAAACATGTCAATCCTTCAATAAGTTAATGTTGCACCTAACTTAAGAAGCTTGAGGTGTGTGAGTAGATCAATAGGTCCAGCCAAATAGTATCATGACCACATATCAGGCATGTCCTCAAAATGGTCATTGAACTTAGTATTTGTATAAGCTCATATGTTGTCCCAACTTAGTTTCAAAGTGCTCCAACTAAAACATAATTAACGGCATCTCTTTATACATGATGGTTAGTCTATTAGATGACTACTAATGGAAGTTACTTTGAAAGAAGGTAAAATGTCAGCTAAAATATGGATTCAGAAGATTTAAAGTGAGGATAAAAGTTACAAATGAAGAGGAGGTGAGATCCGTCCCTATTATTGCTGTAGGCCTTTCTTGCTTGAAGATTTTCCTTCTGAAGCGAAGGATTTTAAAGTTTGAAGTCAGATTAAGTAATTGTTTCTCTGGTTGAATAATGGGAGGTTGCTCCCAATGACCAACAGAACAGATCCTGTGAGTGTGTGAAGGCCCCTGTTTTAGCAGTTAAAGGTTGTGGTTTGTGGAAGCCTGGATCAGTACAGTGGCTCTGGATACTTTCCTGTCTCTCTGTTGAGGAGCAGTAGCTGTTCGTATGATATCTTTCTCGTGGTATTCAGATGCTTCTCCTCAATGTGATGTTTCGAGCTAGCTTTCTCACAATCAACCAAATGTTAGTTTTGGTGAATCATTGTTCCATAATTCAAAGTCAGTTGTGTTGAAATTCCTTGTGACGTCCCTCCCATCTCTTGTTTGACACCATAGAAGATTTTGAGTCTTTACACCTTTTGATCATTCGATGGAGAGCCCTAAAGTTATTTAATGAACCTTAAGATAACATAATTTGATTTGTCGCTTTTGGCTGCAGTTAAATCCACAAGGGAAGTTGTGTGGCTTCTCGTGGCCCTTATTGTAAGACTCGTTGTGCCCATTTTAAAGATTGATCAGTGTTCTTTACAAAACATATATTACAATTATACATTCATGACAATAGTCATAATCAAAATTCTAACTGATTATTTTGAAATAATGCTTTCTGTCAGAAAGGAAGTAGGACTTGTATTTCTATACTGCCATTCACAGCTGCTGGATATGCAAAAATGTTTTCCAGACAAGAGAACACTTTAGAAACATCTTCTCTGCTGTAATGTAACAAAGCAGCAAACAATTTGTGCACAGCAAGCTCCCACAACATGCGACTTGATAACTCTTTTAGGAATGTTGGTGTAAGAGTAAATATTGGCCCAGCACACTCGGTACAATTCCTTGAAATTGAGCCACGGAATCTTTCTGTACACTTGAGAGGGTAGATAGGCACTTTCTTTGCCCTGCTCCTCTGACAGTGCAGCATTCCATCATGCCCACACCCATGACCAAGCAACACTGCCTCAATGCTGACCCTTCATCAATGCAGTTCTCCCTCAATATAGCCACTCTGACATTGCAGCACTGCCTCAGTACTGCACTAATAGTGTCAACTAAGATTATGTACCCAAATCTCTGGAGTGGGTTTTGAACCCCTCGCCTTATAATTAAACGTGAGAAACCTTTCCATAAGCTTATCAGGTCTAATTGCACCATTGCTTGCTTGGTTTCCATTTTCATTTTGGTTCCTCAAAATATCATGACACAAGCAAATTTCTACAATAAAATACAAGGGATTTCTTTCCACACTTATAAACTGAAGATATAAACTTAAACTTAAAGGCTCATGACACTGAGGCTAATCTTTTAGCATATATAAAGGACCAACAGGCAGGAAGGAAAGCATTGGAATAAACAAAGCATCTTCAAGTTGGGTGCTGTGACTAATGACATGAAGGTCAGTGCTAAGCTTCAGTTATTTAAAACCTAAATTCACGTCTTACACAAAGAAATGAACAAATAACATGCATAAGTTGCTAATGATGCAAAACTAGGCAGGAATGCAAGCTTTGAGGAGGACACAAAGTTTGCAAAGGGATATGATTCAGTGAGTGGGGAACAAGATGATAAATTGAATGAGGTGAGGAAGTGTGAGAATGCTCAATTCAAGCAGAATATTTTTGAAAAAGGTTTCAAATTATAAATGTTGATGCTGAGAGGGACTTTGGTACAAACCTACAAGGAATATAGCAAGTTTTTTAGCATGCATATATAGCATGTGATTTGGAAGCCAAATGGCGTGTTGGCCTTTATTGCAAAGATATAGAAGTACACAAATGACAGAATTACAGAATCGTTACAGTATAAAAGGAAGCCATTCAGCCCACTGTGTCTGCTGTAGTTCTCAGAATACACAGTTTCACTTAATATCATTATTTTGTCTTTTCCCTCTAGCCCTGTACATTCTCCCTTTTCAGATCAGAGTCTAATTCCCTTTTGAATGCTATAGTTGAACTCCAAAGTCTCCGTTACAATATCAGGCCGTGCATTCCAGACCTCAACCTCTTGCTGCGTAAAAAAAGTTTTTCTTCTATCACTATTGTTTTTCTTCATAATTACTTTAAATCTGTACCCTCTCATTCTCAATCCTTTCATGAGTTGAAACAATTTCTCCCTATCTGCTCTGTCCGGACCCTTCATGATCTTGAATACTTCTATTCAGTCTCCTCTTAGCCTTCATTTGTCCATAAAATAATATACTCCTACAGCACAGAAACAGAACCTTTGGTCCAACCAGCCATGCTGACCATAATCCCAAACTAACCTACTCCCGCCAGTCTGCTCTTGGCCCATATCCCTCCAAACATTTCTTATTCATGCACTTATCGAAATGTCTTTGAAACATTGTAGCTTCACCCACATCTACCACTTCCTCTGGAAGTTCATTCCACTCACGAACAATCCTCTATGTAAAATATTTTCCCCTCATGTCTTTTTAAAATCTTTCTTCTCTCACATTTAAAACTATGCCCCCTTATCCTGAAATCACCCACCCTAGGGTTCATACACCTGCCATTCACCTTATCTATGCCCCTCATGATTTTATAAACCTCTATAAGGTCACCCTACAGCCTCCTCGGCTCCAGTGGAAAACATTCCAGCCTATCCAGCCTCCCTTTATTATAACTCAAACCCTCCATTCCCGGCAACATCCTGATAAGTCTCTCCTGAACCCTCTTCAGCTTAATAATATCCTTCTTGTAACACAAGTACTGCAGAAGAGGCCTTACCATCCTCCTGTACAACTCAGCATCCAAGGAAAACAGTCCTCATATCTCCAGTCTATCTTCGTAACGAGTTCTGGGGATGAGGAATTTTATTCTTGTGAATCTTATCTGCGCTCAAGCCAATTACTTACATCCTTCCTAAAGTGTGATGCCAGAACTGAATATTGTACTCTAGCTGAACTAGTATTCTAATCAAGTTTAGCACAAATCTCCTTGCTCCTGTATTCTCTGCACTGTTAATAAAGCCTAGGATGCTGTATGCTTTGTTAAATGCTCCATCACACTTCCAACCAAAATGAATGACTTCACATTTCTTTACATTGAGCTTCACCTGCCGCTTATCCACCCATTTCACTAACATTTCTATGCCCTTTTGAACAGTATACTATCCTCCTCACAGTTTAAAATGATTACAACTATCACTTAATCTGCCACCTTTGAATTTGTGACCGTACACTAAATTCTCAGTCATTAATGTATGTCAGGAAAAACAAAGGTCCCAACACTGACCCTGTGGAACTCTACTATAAATCTTCACCAGCCTGATAAACATCCACTGACAACTAAAATCTGAAAGAATTGCAGATGCTGTAAATCAGGAAAAAAACCGGAAGTTGCTGGAAAAGCTCAGCAGGTCTGGCAGCATCTGTGAAGAAAATGTCAGAGGTAATGTTTCATGTCTGGTGACCCTTCTTCGCAACCCTTTTTGTTCCATTGACTACTACTCTGTTTCCTGTCATTCAGTCAATTCCACTCTCATGTTGCCACTGCCCCTTCTATGTTCTGAGTTATAACTTTGCTCAAAGTTTGTTGTGTATTATTGTGTCAAAGCTCTTTTGTAATTCCATGTCCACCAATTTAACTGCATTGCCCTCATCAACCCTCTGTTATCTCTTCAAAAGACTCCAGCAAGTTAGTTTCGACAATTTTCCATTAAGAAATCCATGCTGGCTTTCTTTACGTAACTCACATTTGTTCACATGCTAGTAATTGTGTCTCAAATTATCGTCATAAGGATTTCCCAAAGTTAAACCGACCTGGCCTGTAATTACTGGGTTTACCATTATATTCTTTCTTGAATAAGGGTGTAACATTGCAATTTGCCATCCTCAGGCACCAACTCCAAGGGGACTGAAAAAAATTGGCCAGTGGCTCTACATTTTCCACTCTCACACCCTTTTTGGATGCATCCCATCCAGTCATGGTTTGTTTTCAGCTCTAAGCGCAGGTAGCTTATCCAGTACCACTTCCTTATCAGTTTTGAATCTTTTCCATATCTGAATTGCCTCCTCTTTTATCATAGCCTGGCCAGCTTCTTCCTTGGTGAGAATAGATGCAAAGTATTCATAGGCAGGTTTTACTTCTCTTATATGCCGTTTTTATAGTCCAGCAAACTGTGATCTTGCTTCCATAGAGCTTATGGTTTAAGGCATTGCCCTGGCTCATTCGCTACAGGATAATTTTCAAGTTAATTTTAAAACATCAGGACCTAGTAGCTGGTTTATTGCTGGTTACAGACCAGGGTTTGCTATTTAGTGTCCTGGTTAGGTACACGTCTCCCTGTCACCCTCAGAACTCCACGAGGAGGTGCTGGTATTCCCAAGTGCCCCTTCATAGCTGTCTTTCTTCAGCACCGACACCTTATCGTCCTTGGGAAGGTTTCACGCCACAGCGGCCAGAGCGAGTAAGAGGACAGGCTATGTGCTGGATTTAGTCTCTGTGTGTGGAGGCTGGCACAAGCCAGGAATCTGAGCCCTGTATTGAAAATATAACCTCCTATGGCCCAGCAAATTCTCTGCTCCGTTGAAGGCCATTTTGTTCTCTAATTGGCCCTGCTCCTTGGGATGAGAGGGTTGAAATCAGAGACTGAGAAAATTTAGCCTGCACTAACTGGAGTTTAGAAGAATGAGAGAGTGTAAGAAGAAGATAACAAGAAGATGTGATTGATCTGTTTGAAACATGCAACTGGGGCTTGACAGGATAGACACTGAAAGATAATTTCGCTTGGCTGCAGGAACACTGGGCCACAGTTTCAAGGTAAGGGATTGATCATTTAGGACTGAGATGAGAAAAAAATTCCTTCACTCAGAGGGTGTGAATCCCCTGCCCCAGAGGGATAGCATTGAATATTTTTTAAGGCTGAGATAGACAGAGTTTCGGTTTCTCAGGGAATCAGTGGAGTTGAGACAGACCAGCTCGTGGATGTACTAAAGGTGGGGTAGGCTTTAAGAGCCATTTTGGTTACTTGTGCAGGGGCAAATTACTGCAGATGCTGGAATCTGTATTGAAGACAAAATTACTGGAAATCACAACAGATCAGATAGCATCTGTACAGAGACAGCAAGTTAACATTTCCAGTCTAGATGACTTTTCATCAGAGCTCTGATGACGAGTCATCCAGAATCAAAATGTTAATTTGCTCTCACTCCATAGGTGCTGCCTGACCTGCTGTGACTTCCAGCAACTTTTAGGTTACTCTTGTTCCTTTTGTTTACACTCTTCTGCAAACTAACAAGCAGGAAAAGATCAGCTGCTTCATCAGACTTGATCTATTTTTTATGATGTTTGGACTGTCATGACTAAGTGTTTTCTAATATATCTCCCACTATCTCAAGTTCAACCCTTTAGTCATGTAATCTTCTGAGAGAGGCAAAAGAAGGTATCCATGAAAAGGAAGGTTGCAATAAGGACACTTTCTGAACATTTTATTAGAAGTTTTTTATTATTTATTTTCCATTTATAAGTGCTGTACAAATTGATTCATAGTCTGGCTTTTGAAAACCCTTCGCCATTTACACTACTGTACCCTGTCAGTCACTCTGAAATCATGCAAACTACCAGGGTTCACAGTTCAGCAGCATTTTGATCATTATCTTTAACTAGAATGCCCCTATCACTAATCCTGATTTGATAATAGCACAAAGAGCTCGTTCGCCTTATGTTACAGCAATGACTGAGTGAACAGACCCCGAGACAGGCATGGGGATGCCTAGAAGCCTGGCACTCCGCGAAGAAAGCCATTAATAAACACATAGAACTCGACCCCATATACACTCCACTATGAAGAAAAACCGGAAGTGAGGCAATCCAGCTCAATGGACTCCAGAGTTTAAAATCCAGGTGGGAAAACACACCGACGCTTCATCAGAGGCTGCACTGAGAATGTTACCAAGCACGGTAACGAAACATCGGCGGAACAACAAACCAGCTCGGCGAGCCAACCAACCTCAACACTCACAACCCGAGTTACAAATCTACTCCAAAACCTTAGAGACTAAGTTAACAACAACATGAGGACTCTCATATATTGCAACATAAATCTTTTGTGGGGAGTTAAAATTAGGATGCTGCAAGGAAAATCTTAGGGGAGCTAAAGTTTACCAGGTACATATAATCATCTAATGATCTTCATTTTCAAAGATGAAGATCTACAGACCAGAAACCCAAACAGAAACCCAATGATCACGGGTATTCAGTTCACTCAGTTTTTTATTATGGAATAATTTGTCCAAAAATACAATTGTTTATGAAAATTTGATTTGTGCATCTTGCTGTTTGCATAGAGATATCAGTAACTGCCTGAGTTTTTATGTTCTAATGTTCTTTTTGTATGTCGCTCTCAGATATATTTGCTTTTAAATCTGAGCTCTTTCATTCTGAATGGAAAGAGTATCAGCAGCAAAAGAGATTTAATACATTGAGAATGAAACCATGGCCCAGATCATCTGACCTCCATGTAGTTCGACCAGATTTAAGACCTATGGTGTTTGTTGGGGACCTGCAGAGGTCCTGATGCACAGATTCCACAACAATCACAAAGGAAGTTGGAATGTCCAGTAGACAATTCCCCTGCTGCCCAGAACCCTCTAAAAATGGTGTCCATCTCTGAGCAAGAATTTGGACAGTTCCAACTTAGTTGCCTAGATAATTATTCAGCAAATGTTAGATTGAAAAATCTTAGACTTGCTCTTGGGTAGCTGCAACCAAACCCTTGATTCCCCCTCGACTTTCAACCAATGCCATGATCCAACTTAACCAGCTGCTACTACCCAATTATGCCATCCCCCAACCTGATTCAACCTGATTGGACTCCACCACCATTTCCCCCCTTCCTGACCTGACTATGCCACCCCTCATCCAACTCCCTTCCTGACCAATCAACACCTTGACCCCTGACTCCGCTGCCCCCCAGACTTTACAGTCCTTCCTGACCTCACCTGAATACTCAGCAGCACTCACCTGTCACCTCATCTATCTGTCTGTCTACCCGGCTCCCATATTATCAAGCTGCAACCCTACTCCCTTACTCACTTAACTCCTCCACTGTACTGACTTAGACGTATTTACCCATTCACTCACACATTATCCCGGACGCTCACACACCCATTCACTAACACACTGAAAAGTTGTTTAAGGAATGAATTAATTAACCACAATAAGTCAGCCAATGCCGTAGAAAGGGGACATGGCTTCTCTTTCCTCAACTATGCAACACTACAAGGAAGGATTTCCACTTTACTTATGTTCCATATTTCTGAAGAGGCTGGAATTAGAAGGGGTGGAAAAATATAGCAGCCGAGTGGAAATCTGGTGATTGATACTCTCAAAAGATTTGGGCCAATGTCAAGAGTTTCTTCATTGTACAAAGGTAGCAAGATTTGACATATGGGAAATCAGAGGCTGTCACTCTGGCCTGGGTTTTACTTACTAACCTTGTACATACCTCAATCATGTTTTGACCTTCCTGGAGGGGGTCAGTTCTCAGTGGAAGCCTTGGCTACTAATGGGGTTAAAGTTCATACTGGGGAGATTTTTATCTCTGTGCTCTCTCAGGATGAAGGTCACATTTAAGAAATTTTGACATTTCTTTCCATTTTTCCTCTTGGATCTTGAGAAAAGAGTGTTTATCAATTGCAAAATTACAATGTTTTATTTGGCCAGACGAGTGAACTCAGTATCTGGTTTACATATTAACTGCGTAAAGCAGCCTCCTGTTAGTTAAAGAAATATCAAGAAGCTTTTTTGCAGCTTACTCCTGACTGAAGCATGCAGTTCACATGGCTCTTAAAAATAATCTCATTGAGGAGAGCACCACATTTTAAGATGTAAAGGAAAGTGTACATGTTAACCAGTGAGTACTTTATTTAAAAGAAATCGTATTCACACAATCACAGAGTTATTACAGCAAAAAGGAAACCATTCAATCCTTGTGCCTGCACTGGCTCTCTGAAGGATCAATTCCCCCTCTGCCACATGCCTTCCTTCTACCCGTTACCCTGCACATTCTTTATTTTCCCTCTTGAGTGACTCATCTGGCCCTGCATCAACCACAAGTTCAGGCTGTGCATTCCAGATCTTAACCACTTGCTACATGAAAAGCTTTCTCTCATGTTGCTGTTGCTTCTATTGCCAAATACCTTGAATCAGAAACAAAAACAGAAATTGCTGGGAAAACTCAGCAGGTCTAGCAGCATCTGTGGAGAGAAAGCAGAGCTAACATTTTGGGTCCAGTGACCCTACTTCAGAACAGACCCTGTTCTGCTTTCTTTCCACGGCTGCCAGACTTCTTGAGTTTTCCTAGCAATTTCTGTTTTTGATTATGATTTCCAACGTTTGCAGGTCTTTGCTTTTTAAATCTTAAATCTGTGCCCCCTTCTCCTCAATCCTTCCACCAATGGGAACAGTTTCTCAATATCTATTGTGTCCAGATCCCTCACGATTTTGAGCGCTCCCATCAAATTTCCTCTCAACCTCCACTTCACCAGGGAAACAACGCAACTTCTCCAATCTATCTATATAGCTGAAGTTCCTCATCCCTGGGGCCATTCTTGTGAATCTCTTCTACGCTCTATCTAACAGCTTCACATATTTTCTAAAGTGTGGTGCCAGAACTGGGTGCAATACTTCAGTAGAGGCAAGCCAGCATTCACTTTGCAACTTTAACATAACGTCCTTGCTTTTATTCCCTATGCCCATATTTATAAAGCGTAGGTTACCATATGTTTTAGTAACCTTTTGTGTCAACCTGCCCTACCACCTTAAGTCATTTATGCACATCCCATGTCCTTTAAGGAATGAAATCTGCTGTCCTTACCAAGTCTGGCTGACATGTGACTCCAGAACCATAGCAATATGGTTGATTGGCTCTCTGTGTCTTTTCAGAGAGCAGTCAGTTGACGGACAATGAGAATTGGTCAACAAATGCCTGTTTTGGCAGCAATGCTAACATCTCATAAAAAATATAAAAACACAGCCAGGTCTCTCTACTCCTGGACCCTTGTAGGTTAATATCAATCAAGGATTACAATGGGATGTTCCACTCCTCTTTTCAGAACATCATTTTCAATGGGTGTGAAATCCAAATTGATCAGAATGGTAAAAATCTCTCGAACAACACGTGTGTATGTTGAACGTTGTTTACGAGGCAGTGGATAATAGGCTGACACCTAAACTATTCAACAAGATTTAGTAAAATAAAATATGGTTTCACTTGTTTGAAGGTATTTGGGCTTCATAAGAGTTTGCTGAGGACAGGATGGTCCAGGTTATCAAACAATGCAAAAGTTTGGAAGTGAAAGACGAATAATTGCCAGTAATCCATACAGGAAATACAAACAGTGACCTTTGACATTGATGTATCAGAACTGGACTAGCCCCTTTTGCTGGATGAAATTGAAGGATTTTCCATAAGAAAGATCTAAGGGGTGAAAACCCCCCAAAACATGGATTAGTAATATTGGACTTCTCTGAAAAGAAAATTTGCTTAAAAAAGTTGGAAAGCGGGTACTTTCTTCACTGCTTGAGAAACTTTCTGGGGTGTTATATGATAAACAGTTGTAAAATGATTCTCTTCTGTCTGCCTTTTCCTGGTCTGCAAAGCCTGAATAATATAACCCAGAAGGTCACAGATCTTGCTAATTGTGCTGGGCCTGTCTGCCTCTCAATTGTCAGCTGATTTGATTGGAGTGACGGGTGGCTAAATGGAATAGGAAGAGACGTGGTAGGAGACTGTTAGCCCATTAGTTTGCCACTGTAACTTGTTTTACTAAGGAGCCCTCTAATGGGTTCTTGGCAATAATTACTATCTCTCTATCTCATAGTATTCAACGTGACAGGCAGTTGCTGAAGTCACAGCTAATATATTTGCACTTTAACAACATTCTAATAGTGAGTCTTTTTGAACATATTGGTCGCAAATGATGCCAATGGCTAAAGTGTGTTTTTTTTCCAGAGATGCATGCTAATGGAAACGAATATTGTATAAATCTGCATCAGAATGTGAAGAACTGGGATCAGTGAAAAGCTGGACTTTTCATATAAAAAGGAGTTTGATACTGGAATTTGGAGAGATTATTAATAATGCACACTCTTTACAGCACACGTGTTTGTAAATATGCATACCAGCCGATGTCCTTGGCATGAAATGTTACCCTAAAGGGTTATTGAATGAGTGGGAGGATGTGGGGGTATGCAGCAGTGGTGTAGTTGGAGACAGGATGTTTAAAGAAGGAAAAAGAATGCTTTTTTGTCAGCCACCTGGCATGGACGTATGCATTTTCGCGTTTAACTGGTATGTGTTTCAAGGTTCGCAGGAAGCACCCAGGAGACAAGCAGATCTGCAATTTAAGTATGCAGGAAGGCAACTACATGAAGATTTATTCCAACATTCTGGTCTTTAACTGCACGGATTTCCCAAATATCTGAAACTCACCGCAGTCAACAAAACAAGAGCACAATGGAACGTCACAGAGATGTGACATTGAAAGGCTAGAAGGTTTTCAAATACTGAAGAATGACAGCTGCTTCTTTAACCATGTGAAAGGTTTGTTCACAGGGCTTGTTCCAAAAGTGTACTTCTATTGCTTTCCAGGTATTTTGCAAACCTTCTGAGGCTTTTTCCGCTATGATGAAGCTTTTGACTTTAATTTGCACTTGTGAGCTAACAGCTTTCTGCAGCTTGTGAGCAGCTTATGCAGCTTCACCTTGGATGGCTGATGAAGAGCATGAGGAATGGTAGCAAGAGCAACTCCAGCAGGACCAGAAGCTGCCTTCTCCTCCATTCCCTTGGAGCGATGCAGAGATCTCAGAGGGCATTAGTGCTGCGGGGACTTATAGGGTAGGGCAAGGTCACACAGGAGTTTTGAAACAAGGATATCTTTGCAATATCCTGTTACCGTGAACCGATTGCTGGTGGAGATGTGATCCAAATCAAGATTTTTTTGATTCTTGATTTCTAAAGAAACAAGACCAGAAGAAGTGATTACTATATGTTAATAGTGCAGATGTTTTAAGGGGAAGCTTGACAAACATGAGGGAAAATGGAATGGAAAGATATGCTGTTGGGATGAGACGAATGAGAGCGGGTGGAAGCTCACACAGTACAGAAATATCTGCAGAAACCAACAGACTAAGTGAAAAAACTGAAATAACCGTGGATGCTGGAAATCAGAAACTAAAGCAGAAGTTGCTAGAAAAACTCAGCAACTGGCAGCATCTGTGGACAGAATTTAGAGTTAACATTTCAGAACAGTTCTGAAGAAGGGCCACTGGACCTGAAACATTAACTCTGGTTTCTCTCCATAGATTCTGCCGGACCTGCTGACTTTTTCCAGCAATTTCTGTTTTTGCAACAGACTGTGACTTGATTCTCTGCTGTTGATTCAAGATAATATCTGATCAATAGTGTGATTTGTCAAGTTTCTCTGAAGCAAGGAAGGGATGGTAAGGTGAAGGAACCTTGGATGACAAGACATCTGGAACATCTAGTCAAGAGGAAGAAGGAAGCTTACTTAAAGTTGGGGAAGAAAGGATTGGACAGAACTTTAGAAGTGTGCAAGGTAGCCAGGAAGGAACTGAAGAATGGATTTAGGAGAGATAGAAGGGGGTATGTAAAAGCTTTGGTGGGTAGGATTAAAGAAAACCTTAAGGTGTTCTATACTTGTGTGAGGAACAAGAGGATGGCCAAAGTGAGGGTAGGGCCGATCAGGGATAGTGGAGGGAACTTGTGCGCGGAGTCGGAGGAGGTGGGGGAGCTACTTAATGAATACTTTGCTTCAGTATTCACCAGTGAGAGGGACCTTGACGTTTGTGAGGTCAGTGTGAAACAAGCTGATATGCTCAATCAAGTTGATGTTGGGAACGAGGATGTGCTAGAAATTTTGGAAAATCTGAGAATAGATAAGTCTGCTGGGCCAGACGGGATATACCCAAGGTTACTACGGGATGTGAGGGAAGAGATTGCTGCGCCTTTAGCAATGATCTTTGCGTCCTCACTGTCCACTGGAGTAGTACCAGATGATTGGAGGTAGGCAAATGTTATTCCCTTGTTCAAGAAAGGAAAGAGGGATAATCCTAGGAATTACAGACCAGTCAGTCTTACTTCTGTGGTGGGCATATTATTGGAGAGGATTCTGATAGATTGTATTTATGATTATTTGGAAAAGCATAGTTTGATTAGAAGTAGCCAGAATGACTTGAGGGGCACGTCATGCCTCACTAGCTTTATTGAATTCTTTGAGGATGTGACAAAACACATTGATGAAGGTAGAACAGTGGATGTGGTGTATAAGGATTTTAGTAAGGCATTTGATGAGGTTCCCCATGGTAGGCTCATTCAGAAAGTAAGGAGGCATGGGATTCAGGGAAATTTGGCTGTCGAGATACAGAATTGGCTGTCCAATAGAAGACAGAGGGTGGTAGTAAATGGAAAGTATTCAGCCTGGAGCTTGGTGACCAGTGGTTCTGCAAGGATTTGTTCTGGGACCTCTACTCTTTGTGATCTTTATAATGACTTGGATGAGGAAGTGGAAGGGTGGGTTAGTAAGTTTGCTGATGACACAAAGGTTGGTGGGATGTGGATAGTGTGGAGAGCTGTTGTAGGTTGCAACGGGACATTGACAGGATGCAGAGCTGGTCAAAAAAGTGGCAGATGGAATTCAACCTAAAAAAGTGTGAAGTGATTCATTTTGGAAGGTCAAATTTGAATGCAGAATGCAGGGTTAATGGGAGGATTCTTGGAGGAACAGAGGGGTCTTGGGGTCTGTGTCCATAGATCCCTCAAAGTTGCTACCCAAGTTGAGAGGGTTTTCAAGAAGGCGTATGGTGTGTTGGCTTTCAATAGCAGGGGATTTGAGTTTAAGAGCCATGAGGTCATGCTGCAGCTCTATAAAATCCTGGTTAGACCACACTTGGAAGATTGCGTTCAGTTCTGGTCGCCTCATTATAGGAAGGATGTGGAAGCTTTAGAGAGGGTGCAGAGGAGATTTGCCAGGATGCTGCCTGGACTGGAGGGCAGGTCTTATGAGGAAAGGTTGAGGGAGCTAGGGCTTTTCTCATTGGAGTGAAGAAGGGTGAAGGGTGACTTGATAGAGGCATACAAGATGATGAGAGACATAGATAGAGTGGATAGTCAGAGACTTTTTCCCATGGCAGAAATGGTCATTACGAGGGGACATAATTTTAAGGTGAGTGGAGGAAGGTATAGGGGAGATGTCAGAGGTCGGTTCTTTACACAGAGAGTGGTGGGTGTGTGGAATCCGCCTCTGGCGGTGGTCGTGGAATCAGATACATTAGGGACATTCAAGGATAGGCACATTGGATGATAATAAAATGTAGGGTATGCAAGGTAGTTTGATCTTAGAGTAGGATAAGAAGTCAGCACAACATCGTGGGCCGAAAGGCCTGTATTGTGCTGTACTGTTCTATATTCTATGTTCTATGTTCTATGTTCTAAGACGTGATAATCCAACAGTTTCATACCAGCTTCCATATTATCAAAGTGATGACAAAATAGTGAGTGAGTACTGCTGACCTTTTCTGCCTGAGTGTTGACTAGTTTGACTAAGTGAACTGTGAAAGATAGGCTCCACAAACACCGCGACCAGTTCCAGCAGGATGGTCAGTCATGTGCAACATGTATCTGCACATTGTTCTCGTGTTTCCAGTGATGGCTCCTTGCCTAGTCTCACCATTTTTTTCTGAACAAGCCAGGCTTGTTGGCCTCCTTGACAATGAAAAGTTGGCCCCATATTTCGTAGGTTGCTTTGTTTCGAAGATATCTTGGATTAGTTTGGGGCAGCCCCTGAGGTCTCACACTATATACATACATATACACTGCTTACACTTAAATGCCACTTTTTTTATGGAGAAATCAGTTTTGACAGATTCAGCGAACATTGTTTCACATTCACTCAAAGATCAACATATCATAATTAAGTGAAAAAATATAGTGGACTGGCGTTGTGACATAATTTACCAGATCAGTTCCCTAAAGCATTGTTTATATCACACAATATATTCTGGAGTTAATCTAGTGCAGATTTCACTTCAGAGAAAACGTTGTTGCAGGAAATGTTTACGCTAGTATTGACTGTGGTATTCATCATACAGCAACACTGGAATTGAAACAGTAAAAACTCATTTAGATGGAATTTCCAGCAGAGACATGGGCCATTTGACCCATCTGGTCAATGTTGATGTTCCAAATCATTCTCCTCCCTGCCCTTTTCATTTCACCTCAATGATTATCATATTGACCCTGATAACCCAAGGTTTCGTCATACCACAGTTAAAAACATCATCTCTAAATCTGTGCCAACCAACCCTTTTATAATCATGAAGACGACGCTTCATTTACCTGTCAGCTTTCACTCATTTAAAGAGAAGCACCCCAACTGTGCTGGTATCATACTTGAAAACATTTTTGCACATTCTGTAATGCCTCTGTAACTTTTGCGTAGTATGGAGATCAAAGCTCCGAGTGTGCCCTAACCAAAATCCCAAGCAATCTGAATACATATAGCTTGCTTTTCAATTCTGTTTTCCTGGATATGAACCCCAGACTTTGGTTTGCTTTGGCTTCCTTTCCAGATGTGTAGAATTTCTAGAATGCCTTTAACGTTGTCCCTTTTTTCTCAGGATGCCTCCCAGATTAGGATTATCAAGTGATGTCCAGACCAGTGTGGAACAATATAAATTGGCTCCAAAGTGGGCGTGGAAGTTTTCGCTTTAATGCAATTAACACTGCTTCCGTCATTAAATTACTGCACAGTATCTGTTTGGATTGTGGATGAGCTCCTCCCTGGTTTTTTGACCAGTTGGGCAGAGAGCATAGTATCCCAAAAAATCCAGTTCCATTTGTCTTCTGCCTTTGTTCTTCTTGATTGTGGAGTTTGCAGGTCCGGTAGGTGCTGCTGAAAGAAGCTTTTCAAGTTGAATAATTGCATGTTGTACATGGTACACACTGCTGCTGCTGTGTGTCAGTGATTGTATGAACGTGGATGGCCAAGTAAATGTTTTTGGTCAGAGGTGACATCCAGAATATTGATGACAGGGGATTCAATGCTTCTGATATCAAGCAGAGATATGTTGTCTCTTCTTGCCTTCAAAATTACTTCCTACTTGTCGGTCTAAACCTGAATGTTGTCCAGTTCTGGCTGCATGCGGGTGTGGAAAACTTCAAGTTGTGATGACTTGTGAATCATACTGAACACTGGGCAATTAGCAAATATCAGTACTCTGACCTCATAAGGTTAAATCAGGAAGCATTAATTAGAATATTTAATTCAATGTAAAATCATGTGCAGAAAACAAAATGAAGAGAAAGGTCAGTGCGATTCAAAGGGAGAGAGAGGCAAAGAAAAATTACAAATACCTGTTTTATTTTAGTTTGTATCTTTTTCTGAATCTCTAGATATAATCACATTCTGAAGAAATGAGACTCTACACTTATTTCCAAAAGAATATTGTGCAATAATTAACATTATCTTTCTGTTAAAATGTTATTACTTAATGCAACAGCTCTAACTGTTTCTGGGGGGTGTTTATTGGTTATCTAGCATGTAAGCACCCCAAGTTTATGCCCTCCATGTCCCTTGATTTGATTTGATTTATTTATTGTCACATGTATTCTGTTACAAAATACAATGGAAAGTGTTGGGCAGTGTTTCCACTCTCCAGTGCTATCTTAGAACACAGAAAAATAAACAAAAACGTAGAATATAAAGGCAGAAAAATAAAGTTCACATTTATAGTCTTTCTTGTTAAGTGCTCAGGCATGGATTTGGAACAGCCAGCCATGAGTCCCCTTGTCGCACTGCTGGAATAACAGTCACTACTCCTCAGCACCATCTCACCTCCATTGACCGCACAGCCACAATGAGTCTTTGCTGGACCACACCAATGCAGCTGCTACCGACGTTGCTGGGTCCCACACTGGCTCGAATGCGACTCCGCCGCCATGTCCCTTGGTGAAAAAACAGCAAACCGTAATCTGTGATGGAGCAGGTTAACTCAAACAGCCATTTCCAGATGTTACAAAGTTCTGTAGAATAGTCATGAATTGGATGGCAGGAAGCTAGAATGTGTTTGTAAAAATAATAAGGGAGAAAGAGTGTGTAGTCCTTTTTAAGAGGTGAGGTGATTTTTTTCTGTGCTTAGAGCCTTTTTAAAAATGTATACCTGTGAGCAGCAGCTGGAGGTTGCCAGTACAGAAACATTTATATTGAAAGGCCAAGCAGCACTTTTTACCAAGACAAGTTTTCAAATTTAGCTAATCAATTTAAACCAAGCCCTTAAATACTAAAAGCCTATCAAATTAAATTTGATGGTGTTGACAACATCGAACCAATCCCAAGTGAGAAACATTGTTAAGTCGTTCATAGATATAAAGAAGGGAGCAGTTGGACAGAGACCCCAGAGCTAACTGCCATTTGCCCAGGTTAAGAACCCTTAGCTCTCTCTCTTTCTCTCTCTCTCTCTGTCTTGAGAGAGAGAGAGAGAAATTGGCTCTCACAGTCGTCTTTGTATTAGAGAAAGCGCCATCTATCCTAAAAAGGTGCCATGGCAATTCCATCCAGAAGTCCTCACAGAAGCAGTTACAGAGAAAAACTTCCCTGACAGTAGAATCAGTGGAAGAAAGGCATTTGTGGCATAATGGAGAAGGCAAAGTGTTCCAGAAGATACAGTCGTTGTGAACTTGGAGAGATTAAGTTTTAATTTATTATTGTCCTATTAATTGGGTTGATATAAGTGGGACTTATGTTTATTTGAACATAATTCCAGTAGAATTTAGGCCAGTTAGGGAGTAGTTAGTAATCTAGGGTGGAATTGTTTGGTTTGTTAGTAATTCTGTTAATTTGTTCATTGTTAGGGTTAAATAAATAAATTGTTTCGTGTTATTTATAGAGTGGATCAGGGATTTTCTTTCTTTTAACCACTCTTTTAACAGATTACGAGGGGAAAGGCAAGCTTCTCTGGGTGTTTCAGGGGTAATTATTAGAAGGGAACCTCTACTCCTGTCATAACAGATTGGAGCTTGTGTTTTGGTTCAATGGTCAGAGGGGTTCAGCCCATTACACCTCCCTAACACAGAATTCTGCACTTAGCTAAATGTGTGCATCCAATGAAAATTGTTGTCTAGTTTACTCTTTAATAATACTGAGGGCTGATAGTCTCAGAACTATTCTCAACACAAGCTCCAGACCAACAACTGGAAACGTAAAATGCTCGAGCAACTCAGCACCACTGGTAACACCAGCGGAGAGAAAAACAGAGTTAACATTTCAAGTCCAGTGCCAAGTCTTCTTTGCAATATTCTTCAGAGTTATTACCCTCAAAATGTTAACATTAATTTTCTCTCCACAGATGCCGCCAGGTGTCCTGAGTTTCTCTAGCATTATCTGTTTTTATTTCAGCTTTCCAGCATCCACAATATTTTGCTTTTTAAAAAAATTTTTAGTGATGGTGGTTCAAGGATAAATATTGACACTGGGCATTGGAGAAAGCTCCCCTATTCTTATTAATGATAGAGCTATGGAATCGTTGATCTTCATCTGAAAGGGAAGTTGGAATCTTTGTATGATGTCACATCTGAAATACAGCACGGTCTCTTCAACAATGTGGTGTTTTCTCAGCACTGACCCTGTGACAGTGCAGTGCTCCCTCTGTACTGACCCTGTGACAATGCAGTGCTCCCTCAGTACTGACCCTGTGACAGTACGGCACATCCTCAGTACTGATCCTGTGACAGTGTGGCGCCTCCTCAGCACTGACCCTCTGACAGGGCAACACTTTCTCAGTACTGACCCTGTGACAGTCAGGTGCCTCCTCAGTAATGACCTCTAAGTGCAGTGTTTCCTCAGTATGAACCCCTAATAGTACAGTGCTCCCTCACTACTGACACGCTGACATTGCAGTGGTCCCTCAGTACTGACACGCTGACATTGCAGTGGTCCCTCAGTACTGACCCTGTGACAATGCGGTGTTCCCTCAGTAATGACCCTCTGACAGTGTGGCACTCCCTTCCATTTCCAAAGGTGCAGCATTTTCTTGGTACCACAAAGGGACTGTCAGCATGAATAATGTTTATGTCTTGGGTTGGACTTGTGTAGCCTGATTCTGAAGTTAGAGTGTTGCATGGAAACATTCCTCCGGATATATTGTAAAGAAAGTTAAAATTATCATGATGTGTCACTTCATAAGTGAGTATCACAACATTAATGTTTAGGAGTGTGATGCCATTCCAATCTGTTGGTGCTTCTGCTGCTGGCATTGTGCCTGATTTTCACCAACCTATGAACTGACTTTGTGATTATAGTAAAAACACTGAAATGTTATGACGAATGGGATGATGCAACCTAAGAGCAATTCACTAAAAGAACAAGTACATCCAGTTACTGTGACATTTTATTTGCCATTAAATCTTTTTTCTCTTGTGCATAACTGACGCAGAGATCTGAAGTCATAAACTCTTGGCAATTCACTCAGCCTTCAGTTTGGCAATGTTTTGTTTTTCTCCTCGAACAGGACCCACAAATTTTTTGCATGATTTTTCCATGGCAGTTCTTATTCGATATGTGCTGAAAAGAATTTCATAAGAATGAAATTGACTGTATTTAAAAATGTACAAAGAAGATGGGGTTTTGCAGATGTTGAGGTGAAGGGCCAGTGCTCATGTGTCATTTCTAACTGCTTCAAGACTTTGAAAAGTAAACAGTAGATTCCAACCCAGAAAATTGTGCACATGTGTGACTGAGATATCTCAGACAAGAGGGGGATCTGCTCTCAATATCTAGCACTGTTAGCAATGAAACCATTTGGGAATTTATCTCTTCTACAGTGACATTTAGAACAAATCCATACATTGGCGGAATTTTGCATTTTGGACACTGTGTGACATTGGGACTAAAAGCATGATTAGTTTGGGTTGTCTCTCATGATTACATTCTTCTCAGGTTATTGCATATGCATGCTTGAGTAGAATGTCAAATCTCAAAGGCATGTGGTCAAGAAGTTATGACATTCGCCAGGAACTTCTAGGCTCTTATTTCTGAGTTTTAAAAGATACCTGATCAGTACCTCATTCTACCAAGAGCATCACCTAGCCTCTTGGTTACCACCCATCCCCTCCAGGAGATGGCTAAGACCAGACAGAAAGTGGCTCCACACTTCAGTGATGCCTATCTAGACATTTTCCTGTAGACCTTCCAATAGAGAAGGGATGTATTGTTTTTGTAGGAGAACAACAGGAGGCCTTCCCGACCAACGAAAGAATGAAAGATCTGTTGCACTCAGCTAGAGTAAGTGCCACTTTCTACTCCGTGCTAACTCAGACTCACAGGCAAATGCAGTATTGCACATTTGTCACTGCTGAAGACTGTCACACCTGAGATTGGGTGCCACATATCTCCATCAGATACCACATGTGCATTGAAATAATTAGACCTACCAATGTTGCACTACTTACAGCACTGTGTTACTGGCTTGAACGCATTTGCCAAGGGTCAAATTTAAAACATAAAAGGAGCTAAAAGATTCAGCAAGACGGATACCATCCACTCACTGACTTTTCATCTCAACTCAGGGAACTTAGGCATTTGATACATTTTCACCAAAAGGTTGTATGAGAGAAGGACATAAGAGGCGACTAGATATAGCACTTGGGGCGAATGGGATCAAAGGTTATGGGGAGAAAGCAGGTTTAGGCTATTGAGTTGGACGACCAGCCATGATCGTGATGAATGGTGGAGCAGGCTCGAAGGGCTGAATGGCCTCCTTCTGCTCCTATCTTCTATGTTTCTATGTTTAACCACGAAATATGGTTTAAGTATCTCAATCACACACGTCATTTAATGCTAGGAAGGCCGAGAATGCTATATTGTTTTCACCTACTTGACCTCTTTCATTTAGCACTATTCACAAGGTAGCATTTTACAAAATTCATTTGGTCGTCTTTTTTATCTGTTAAGGCTCCTGATTTGTTCTTTTTCTCTTATAGCCACTTCTGAAGGGCAATGATCATGTT
The DNA here is from genome assembly GCA_024137785.1 of Ginglymostoma cirratum. NCBI lineage: Eukaryota > Metazoa > Chordata > Chondrichthyes > Orectolobiformes > Ginglymostomatidae > Ginglymostoma > Ginglymostoma cirratum. Next base: position 15,537,490 of record JAHRHZ010000024.1, read on the forward strand.
AAGCACCCACATGTACATCTTGTGGAGCTGTATCCAGAAACTGAGGCTGCCAGTCTCCCCTGCCTGCCAGGAGGAACATGACCTCTTTGAAGCATAACCTAAAGCTAGTTATGTAGGTTCAGAGATTCACTTGGTGTTGTGTGGGGCCTCTACATCTCTGTATTGGATGAATGCTCTTTCTTCACTGGTTATTGAAGAATGTGTGCACAGGCCCCATGTACTCCTGCATAACTCTGGCGTGGAAACTGAGCTGTAGGTCATAGCCCAAAGTCAAATGGCCTCACATCTAGCCACTATTAGGTTCGGTCAGACCTGTCTGCCTTGCCTTCTTCAGCAGCTGAATCATCAACTTCACCTCCTTCAACATCTCTGTCAGACTGCCCTTTGACCTCATCTGAGGGAATCAGGAGACAGTTGGGCGAGTACCAGAGTGCTCCTCTTAAACATTCTAGGCATTGGGAGTGCATCTTCAGTTGATGAATTAGCCCAAGTGGATGAGTGGACTGCATTGTAGGGCAGTTCATCACCTCTCTGAGCTTTTGCAGAAAGGTCACTAATGTCTTCTGGGGATATCTCTTGTTACCCCCCAGCCAGCCTTGGCTATCCAGAGAGGAGACATTCAAGGAATCTGAGAGTTGTACAGAATGCAAGTATTGTGATAGCTCCCTGGATAGCACAGACCTGCAGGAATTAATGCTGGTGGTCACAAACAAGCTGGCCATTGAGGGAGTGAAATCCCTTCCTGTTCAGGAATTTGCCTGGATGATACCCTGGAGCGCTAAGCGCCACATCAATGCAAATAATGTGATAACAAGCATGGGGCTGGATGAACACAGCAGGTCAAGCAGCATCATAGGAGCAGGAAAACTTGACGTTTCGGGCCTAGACCCTTCATCAGAAATGGGGGAGGGGAAGAGGGTTCTGAAATAAATAGGGAGAGAGGGGGAGGCGGATAGAGGATGGATAGAGGAGAGGATAGGTGGAGAGGAGGCAGACAAGTCGAAGAGGCGGGGATGGAGTCAGTAAAGGTGAGTGTAGGTAGGGGGGTAGGGAGGAGATAGGTCAGTCCAGGGAGGACGGACAGGTCAAGGGGGCGGGATAATGTTAGTAGATAGGAGATGGGGGTGTGGCTTGAGGTGAGAGGAAAAACAGGTTAGGGAGGTGGAGATGAGCTAGGCTGGTTTTGGGATGCGGTTGGGGGAGGGGAGATTTTGAAGCTTGTGAAATCCACATTGATGCCATTGGGCTGCAGGGTTCCCAGGCTGAATATGATTTGCGGTTCCTGCAGCCTTCGGGTGGCATCACTGTGGCATTGCAGGAGGCCCAGGATGGACATCCCATCTGCGGAATGGGAGGGGGAGTTGAAATGGTTCGCGACTGGGAGGTGCAGTTGTTTGTTGCGAACTGAGCGCAGGTGTTCTGCAAAGCGGTCCCCAAGCCTCTGCTTGGTTTCCCCGATGTAGAGGAAGCCACAATGGGTACAGCGGATGCAGTATACCACATTGGCAGATGTGCAGGTGAACATCTGCCTGATGTGGAAAGTCGTCTTGGTTCCTGCAAAAATGCCATCCCCCATTCCCAATTCCTTCGCCTCCGCCGCATCTGCTCCCAGGATGAGACATTCCACTCCCGTACATCCCAAATGTCCTCATTCTTCAAGGACCGCAACTTCCCCCCCACAGTGGTCGAGAACGCCCTCGACCGTGTCTCCCGCATTTCCTGGAACACATCCCTCACGCCCCGTCCCAATAATAACCAAAAAGGAATTCCCCTCGTCCTCACATACCACCCCACCAACCTCCGGATCCAACGCATCATCCTCCGACACTTCTGCCATCTGCAATCAGACCCCACCACCAAAGACATTTTTCCCTCCCCACCCTTATCTGCCTTCCGGAGGGACCACTCCCTCCGCGACTCCCTTGTCCGCTCCACACTCCCCTCCAGCCCCACCACACCCGGCACTTTTCCCTGCAACCGCAGGAAGTGCTACACCTGCCCCCACACGTCCTCCATTCCTTAGATGACATGTCCATCCTGGGCCTCCTGCAATGCCACAGTGATGCCACCTGAAGGCTGCGGGAACAGCAAATCATATTCAGCCTGGGAACCCTGCAGCCCAATGGCATCAATGGGGATTTCACAAGCTTCAAAATCTCCCCTCCCCCAACCGCATCCCAAAACCAGCCCAGCTCATCTTCACCTCCCTAACCTGTTTTTCCTCTCACCTCAAGCCACACCCCCATCTCCTATCTACTGACATCATCCCGCCCCCTTAACCTGTCCGTCCTCCCTGGACTGACCTATCTCCTCCCTACCCCCCTACCTACACTCACCTTTACTGGCTCCATCCCCACCTCTTCGACTTGTCTGCCTCCTCTCCACCTATCCTCTGCTCTATCCATCCTCTATCCGCCTCCCCCTCTCTTCCTATTTATTTCAGAACCCTCTTCCCCTCCCCCATTTCTGATGAAGGGTCTCGGCCCGAAACGTCAAGCTTTCCTGCTCCTATGATGCTGCTTGACCTGCTGTGTTCATCCAGTCCCATGCTTGTTATCTCGGATTCTCCAGCATCTGCAGTACCTTTTAATCTCTGATGCAAATAACGTCTTCTTGTACCAGAGGGAACCCAGACATAGAGGCAAATCTTACACTTGAGCATCTTGTTTCCGTGAGTCTGTGGTGAACTGCACAAACGTATGTGTTTTCCTGAGAGGAGCATCCATGAACTCATGAATGCACTTGAAGGTGGTCAATTGAGTGTGCCACACTGAGTCCGTAGTTGTGGTTTTAACAAAATCAGTGCTCCGTAAGTTCAGTTCTACTGCGATCTTCAGTACCATTGGCTCCCATGCCACATGGCTGCAGCTCTTTCTCCAGAAAGTGTAGGTGATAGCAGCCCTAGGCATTTTCAGTTTCATGTTGTTTCAACATTTATTTCTGGATAGGTAGCTGCAATGCCTTTAGCATTCCTCCTTCTTCTTCTCCTCTTCCCCTACTGTTGGCACAACAAAGTCAGTGCAGCTGTTGGGTATAAATACCGAAAGAACTGAGGATGCTGTAAATCAGGAACAAAAAACAAAGTTGCTGGAAAAGCTCAGCAAGTCTGGCAGCATCTGTGAAGGAGAAAAGAGTTAACGTTTCAGGTCTGGTGACCCTTCCTCAGAACAGCTGTTGGGTATGGCTAGTCAAAGACTTGCAGTGAAGTAGGGATCTGTGAACAAATAGAAGGTACGAGGTGTTTGATGTTCAACTGGGAACCTTTCCTATACAACTTAGACCGCCTTATCAGACTGTTCCTATCTTAAGCGAAAGCCTACCCATCAGCAACCTCACATGGTTGAGTCGATCATGCATGACCAATAACTGCTTGTCTCCTCTCATTCAGCCATATGCAAGGAATTTGTAGCCTTAAGCATTATAATGCATTCCATGCATGTGGCACATAGCTCACTCTGACCCTTGGTGGCCTTGATTATTCCCTGAAAATCAGCACTGTTAACCTTGGAATCAACAACATTGGGATGGGGCAAGGCTGGTGGTATCATTGTTAGACTGGTAATGTAGAGACCTAGAGAACACTGCAGGGATTCATGTTCACATCGCACCGTGGCAGGTAGTGGAATTTGAATTCATTTCAAAAAACCTGGAATTACGGGTCTAATGATGACCACAAAACCATTTTCGATTATCAGAAAAACCCGTATGGTTCAGTAATGTCCTTTGGAGAAGGAAATCTGCCACTCTTATCTGGTCTGGCCTACATCTGACTTCAGACCCACATGGGGTTGACTGTTACCTGCCCTCTGGGCAATCAGGTATGGACCCTAATCCTGGCGTAGCTAGTGAAGCCCTCATCCTGTTTTATAAAATTAAATTATAAAAATTATAATTATAAAAAGCATGCTTCATCTGCATTCCCATAAGGATCAGATACTTGGGTCAGTGAAGGCTCTCCATGGCTTCACATTCAACAACAGCCATTGCCACTATTAATGTTGTTGAGCGTAAGTTATCATTCAACTTAGAGTTTAATGAATTATGAAACCGGTTTGTGATGTCAGTATTCTGAATGACTAGGGCCCGTGACCCTTTATGTCACAGTAAGGGCTTCATTTCGGCCTCAAGTACTTAATGGAGTGCTCGGGTAATACTTTTTCTTTGCAATTTCAATTTTTAAAATTCATTCACAGGATGTGGGCAATGCTGGCTAGGATAGCATCTATTACCCATTTCTAATTATTCTTGAGAAGATAATGATGCGCTGCAATCTTGAACTGCTGCAGTTCATGTGGTTGAGGTACACTGATGATACTGTTCAGGAGAAAGTTGAAGGATTTTGAAACAACAACGCTGAAGGAGTGGCAACATATTTCCAAGACATGATGGTATATGGAATGGAGGGAGACTTGCAGGTGACAGTGTTCCCATGTGTCTGCTGCCCTTGTCCCTCTAAGCACTGGTGATCATGGGTTTGAAAGATGCTGTCCAAGGATCCTTAATGAATCTCTGTAGTGCATCTTGTGGATGGTCCACACTGCTGCTACTGTGCATTGATAATGGAGGAAGTGTGTGTTGAAGGTGATGGATGGGGTGCCATTAAGTGTACTGCTTTGCTCTGAATGGTGTTGAGCTCTGTGTGTGTTCTTGGAGCTGAAAACGGAAAGTTTTCCCTCGATTCCCATGGACTCCAGTGTTGCTAGAGCTACTTGATGCCACATTTTTCTCAAATCAAAATGAGGGCAGCATGGGTAGCACAGTGGTTAGCACTGACGTCTCACAATGCCAGGGACCCAGGCTCGTTTCCAGCCTTGGGCGACTGCATGTGTGGAAGTTTGCACATTCTCCCTGTATCTGCATGGGTTTCCTCTGAGTGTTTCAGTTTCCTTCCAAAGTTCAAAGATGTCCAGGTTAGCTGGATTAGCCATGCTAAAAGAAATTGCCCCTGTATTGGAGATAATTTTCTGATGAAGCGTCGAGCAATTTATTTCCTGAGGGATAATAGGTACTGCAGATGCTGGAGAGTCTGAGATAACAAAGGTGTGGAGCTGGATGAACACAGCAGGCCAAGCAG
>JAHRHZ010000024.1:15557287-15669854 GCA_024137785.1 Ginglymostoma cirratum
CCTGGACCTCTCTGTCTCCACCCCGGAAACTGACTCCCCACTGACATTTATTTCAAAACCACTGACTCCCACAATTACCTCAACTACACCTCCTCTCTCACCCTCCTGCAAAAATGCTTTTCCATCCTCATAATTCCTCCTCCTCCGCTGCATCTGCTCCCAGGACGAGGCATTCTACACTAGGATTTCCCAGAAATCCTCCTACTTTAGGGAATGTGATTTCCCCTCCTCTGTTATTAAGGATGCCCTCAACCGCATCTCCCATTTCCCGCGCTTCTGCCCTCAAACCCTCTCCCCTCAACAGCAATAAGGATACAGTCCCCTTGGTCCTCACATGCTACCCAACCAACCTCTGAATACAACACATCATCCTCCGATATTTCTGCCACCTACAATCAGACCCCACCATCAAAAAGATATTACCCTCCCCATCCCTGTCCACTTTCTGCAGGGACCGTTCACTTCGCGACTCCCACGGCAGCTCTACGCTCCCTACTAATCCCTCCACCACACCCGGTACCTTTCCCTGCAACCGCACGAGGAGCTAAACCTGCCCCTACACCTCCCGTCTCACCTCCGTCCAAGGCCCCAAACAATCCTCCCAAATCCGGCAGAGACTCACCTTCACTTCATCTAACCTCATCTACTGTAACCGTTGCTACCGGTGTCATCTCTTCCATATTGGGGTGACCTAACGCAGGCTCGGGGACTGGTTTGTGGAGCGCCTGTGCTCTGTACGCACCAACAGTTCTGGTTGCAATCCACTTTAAATCCTCCTCCCACTCCTCTGGTAACATGTCCATCCTTGGCCTCCTCCATTGTCAGGTAAACTGGAGGAACAACACCTGATATTTCACCTTGGGAGCTTACAGCCCCATGGTGTGAATATTGATTTCACCAGCTTCAAAATCTCTCTACCCCACAACCTAGCCATCTTCCGACTCACCTATCCACTCCACCCTTCCCAATGACCAACCACAATAACCCCCTACCTGCATCCACCTATTTCATCCCACCTAACCTCTCCCATCCCCACCCCCTCTCTGTATGTATGTCTGGGCTCCCCTCCCCCTGCCCAGCCCTGATGAAGGGTTTAGGCCTGAAAGGTTAACTTCCCTGCTCATCGGATGCTGTCTGACCTGCTGTGCTTTTCTAGCTCCACATTTAGCAAAATCCTGGTTTGAGCCTGAATTTATCAATCCAAACTCAAAAGAAGCCAAGCAGAATATCTAGACCACAATGTCCTCTTTCAGAAAAACAGAGAATTAATGTCATACCATGTAGAAATAGGCCAATAAGCCCATCATTCCTGTGCTGGCTTTTTAAAATAACTCTTCAGAGTAGCTCAGAAACTTGGTTCAGTCTGGTCCAGTTAGGAGCTGATGCCTAACTGGAACAGCTAGTGCAATTAGAAGAAAAAGCTCAAAAATGAAACAAAATATACAGGCTTGATATCCAAACGCAACATCTTTGTGACTAGAGCAATGCTAGATTTTGGATTTCAGGCATGAGACTGGATGGAAGACCAGTGAAAAGGCTGTTGAGTATCCCCAACTCAGCTCAGCAAAGACTATTTAATTCCAATTATTTAACTGTGACTCCCAAGTAGGTGCTCAAAGATGGGATGGCCTGAAAATGTGAGTCAGTGACCAGGAGGGAGAGGCTAGTGATCAGAAATGGAGGTGGCCAGCAGCTGAAAGCTGCCTGTGTCTTTTTAAAGCACTCCTTTAACTCATGGCTTTCCATCAAGTATTTTATTTTCCAGTAAACCTGCTAGTGGTCCCTTTAAAGACCATTGCTTCAGCTCTGCATCATCCTTGATAGCTGCACTCATGGAAAAACAGTTGCACAATGGGATCATAAAACAGGTATTTGGTCTCTTATTGGTAGATGCAAAGACATTAATGCTGTATTGAGGCACTGGCCCTTGGGTGCCCATTTTGATGCTTGGATTAACATTGTATTATCTGCCTCAGAATATTGTGCACTGCGTGCTATATTGGACATCTGCAAAACAGGTGCTCACCAATGATTTAACCGAATATCAAAACTGTCTAGTTCTGGATAGCTGTATTTTTAACAATGTACCTGTAACTAACAATATCCTTACTTAGCTGAGTCAGGAGTAAATATATGGAGAGTACAGGTAGATGATGAGGTAACTCAACAGATGGTGTTGAAATGATTAGGCGTGAAGAGGTTAAGGGTTAGATTGCCAATGCTTTACCCAAATATGGAACTAACATTCAGATGGGCCATTTGCTCTGAACACTGATGTGGCCACAATCTTTCATTCCTGGGTTAGGTGGATAGAGAGGTGAGGGTACCCAGATCTGCAAATCTAACCTTTAAAATGGTTGCCAGAACTTCCCATTTTCAGTACAGAGTTGGGGAAGGGGTGTGGGGGGTGGGAGTGGGAGGTAGGAGGAGGATGTTGGATTGGAAATCAAGCCAGAGACTTGGGAAGACTTAAAGGATGTCCAGTGTGCAGGCAACATGGGTAGGTGGCTATGTCTGCTGTTATAATTATATAAATTATTCTTCTAGCCCTCACTCCAACCCTCACCCACATATACACTCCATGCTTCAGCCATGTCAACCCATGACACCTAGCATCCTGTAGCTATCCCTATGACTCCCACACACTCAATCTCAACCTATCTTCCTGTACCACATTGTACCAAGTGACCCCCTTGCTCCATGCCAACCTAGCCCTTGTACCCATCCTCTTATGGCCCTTACGTCAAATCATGTTAAACAATGCCCTCCACCCTTTACCCTATCTACTACCATGGCAACCCAATTAATATCCAACATGCAAACACCTCAACCTTTGCACAGATAAGAAAAAGTAAGATTCTATTAAGTAAAACAATTGTATTGAGGATTTTACTAAATTGAGAAAAAAAATCTTTTCAAATGTAGGAGAATATTTGTTCTTACTCAAAAAGTTCGTATGAGCAAACGTTTAATTTAAGTGCAATAAGTGTTAGAATTCATTGTCCCCTATCAAAGAATCCAAAGCCACTTGTAGCTGTCAGTCAAACTATGCTATGGAAGGCACCAGACTGCGATAATTGTCTGCCTACCTGTTCAAAAATACATTAACCCATAAAATATCCATCCAGCTTTCACCTTGACATACTCTCAATGTTCTATCCATGCCAACCCATTATATTTATCTCATTTATGAAATCAGTCCTGCAGCATGATAGAAGTCTTCAGACTTGTGTTAACTGTCATAAGGAGCTAGGAAGCAATCATCTTTTTAATTGTCCAGGATTCTTTTGAAAAATTAAAAGGCTGTAGATCTAAATTGTCCATGAATATTCTCGTCTAAGCTTTTGTCATTTTGCAGCCACATCTCTGTAATGGCTATCAGATCATGCATATTTCCACCATAATTCGTGTTTTTGTTATATGTACTATGTATTTGTGTATAGGACTTGAGAGGTCATGTAGCTGTACAGGACATTGGTTAGGCCACTTTTGGAGTACTGCGTGCAATTCTGGTCGCCCTGGTAAAGGAAAAATGTTGTGAAACTTGAAAGGCTGCAGAAAAGATTTACAAAAATGCTGCTGGGATTGGAGAGTTTGATCTATAGGGAGAGGCTGAATAAGCTGGGGCTATTTTCCCTGGACCATCGGAGGCTGAAAAGGGGCCTTAGAGAGATTTATAAAATCATGAGGGACTTGGAAAAGGGTAGGGGATTACAAAACTAGAAGGCATAGGTTTAAAGTGAGAGGAGAAAAATTGAAAAGGCACCTAAGGGGTAACATTTTCACACAGAGGGTGGTGCGGGTAAGGAATGAGCTGCCAGAAGAGATGATGGAGGCTGGTACAATTACAACATTTAAAAGGCATCTGGATCGGTATATGCATTGGAAGGGTTTGGAGGGGTATGGGCCAAATGCTGGCAAATGGGACTAGATTAATTTAGGATATCTGGTTGGCATGGATGAATTGAACAAAGGGGTCTGTTTTTGTGCTATACATCTCTATGACTCAATATGACAGTGTTGAATGGTCCCTTTGATAGGCTTGACAGTTTTTGCCTGACCTTCTGACAGCTTGATAAATGTTTGGTAGCTTGACAGTCCTAATGAGTTTCTGCATGATTTACACTTAACCGTGTCTACCTTTAGCAAAAACAGAAATTGCTAGCAAAACAGCAGGTCTGGCAGCATCTGTGGGGAGAGAGCCCAGAGTTCATGTATCGCGTCAGGTGACTGTTCATCAGAAGTGAAAGTAGCTCGTAGAAGGTAGTATTTATATAGAAGATGAGCTTGGAGGAGGGTGGATGTGGAGACATAGATAGAGACGGAGCTCCGAGAGAGAGATGTGAAAGAGGTAGGCAGGTAAAAAAGTTTATTGATAGTAGGTCATGACAGAAAACAAGCTGAGCAAGTAATCATGAGAGCTGAGAGGAGAAGAGAATGGGTATGCTGTGCTTAATGCAACCCATGCAATGTGAATGGAATGATCCCTACAGAATGCTGGCAAGTGAGGTGAGTGGAATATGTGTCTGGTCATGGCAGCCTGTTGGAGGTAATGGAAATGGAGCTTACAATCCTTTGTATGTAGAGGCTGGTGGAGTGGTGAGTTAGGATCAGGGGGACCTAAGCATTACTATGGGAGGGAAGGGAAGGTATGAGGGCAGAGGTGTGGTAGACGGATTGAACATGGTGAAGGGCCCTGTCAACCACAATGTTGGGAATCCTCCGTTGAAGAAGAATTGGACATTTCTGAGAGTCCCTGTGGAAGGCGGCATCATCAGAACAAATGCAACAGAGTTGGAGAAACTGGGAGAATGGAATTGAATCCTTATATGAAGCAGGGTGCGAGGATATACAGTCCAGGTAACTGTGGAAGTTGGTAGGTTTGTAATGGATATTGGTGGTCAGACCATCATCAGCAATGGAAACAGATGTGGAGAAAAGGAAAGGAGGAGTTGGAGATGGAGCAGGTGAAGGTGAGAGCAGGGTGGAAACTGGAAGCAAAATTGATTATTTTTTCAGATCCGAATGAGACAGGGAAGCAGCACTGATGATGTCATTGTTGTACCAGAGAAAGAGTTTTGGGTGGGGGGGCCAAGGTCAGACTGGAACAAAGAATGTTCCACGTACCCCACAAAGAGACAGGCATAACTGGGTCCCTTGCAGGCACCGATGGCCACACCTTTGATCTGAATAAGGCGAGAGGAATTGAAGGAGAATTTGTTCAAAGTGTCAACAAGTTCGGCCAGGCCATGGGGGCTAGTGGTGGTGAATGTGGACTGTTCAAGTCTTCTTTCTGGGAAGAAGCGGAGAGCCTTGAGATCATTCTAATGGGGGATGGATGTGTAAAGAGATTGCACATCCATGGTGAAGAGGAGATAGCTGCTGCCTGTCAACTGGAAATTTTGAAACAGACATAACATGTCAGAACAGTTGTGATATATGTAGGGAAGGACTGGAAAAGTGGAGAAGAATCAAGAAAGAGTAGGGAGTAAATAAGTTTCATAGGACAGGAACAGGCAGAAACAATGGATCTGCTGGTGTAGTCCTGCTGTTGAGGTAGAAGCAGGCTGTATGGGCTTGAGGACTATCAACTGGGAGATGGTCAAGGAAGATCCCCAAATGAGATGTGGTTGGTCCAATCCTAGAGATCACCTGACCTGACCTGATGGATGTCTTGCTTCTCCAAAAGGATGCCTCTGACTTCCAAAATTGCAGCTTACCTCCCTAAAAGTGAATTGACAGCAGAATTAGAAATAAATACGTGGATGGCCATCATAAAGACATGGCTGCAAAGTGACAAATGCACAACATTTCAACGCAATAGGAAACTAGAAAAAGGTTGAGAGGTAGATGCATAAAATAATTCTGACACTACTACAATAAAAGGGGATTACATTAGTTCTAGGGATCAAGACAAGTTTGGATAGAGATAAGAAATCATAAAGGTATCACATTGCTTGTTGAGAGTGCTATATGCCCCTCCCCCCAAACCACATTGTCGGGTGGGGCGTACAGAAGAAATAATAGGGTTTTTTTGAGAAAGCTATAATGTCAATTATGTGTGATTTTAGTGTGCATATAGATCAGATGGAGCATATTGCCAAAAGTAGTCTGGATGATGAGTTTATATTTTCAAGATATTTTCTTCGAGCAGCATATTGCAGACAGCAGGCCAGACTAGAACCATAGAACCTCTACAGTATGGAAGGGGACCATTTGGCCCATCGAATCCACAGCAACCCCCCGAAGAGCATACCAGTTATGTATCCTATAACCCCACATGGCTATCCACCTGGTTGACACATCTCTGAACACTATGGATGATCCACCTAGCCTGAAAATCTTTTGACTGTGGGAGGAAACTGGAGCACCTGGAGGAAATCCACACAGACACTGAGAGAATATGCAAACCCCACACAGACAGTCACTTGAGGTTGGAATTGAACCACTCCCTGGTGCTGTGAGGTAGCAGTGCTAACCACTGAGCCACTGTGCCACCCTGACTGACAATGTGTCAGCATTCATTGGTGGCTTCATAGTTTATGTGGCCTAACAGTATTGGTGATCATAAGATGATTGAATTTTAATTTTAGTTTGAAGCAGGGAATAATGGATTCAAGATCATTGAAACGCAAATAAGAACAATTATGAGGGCATGAAGACAGAGCTGGCTAAAGTGTAATGGTTATGTGATGGGTCAGTCAAGGTGCAGTGGCAGACATTTAAGAAGATATTTCAAAATACTCAAAATGTATATTTCAGTGAGAAAAGAAAACTCCAAAGAAAGGACGTTCCATCAGTAGCAAACTAAGTTAACAATATTGAATTAGCCTTTATTGTCACGTGCACTCGAATGAGTGCAGTGAAAAGTTTATAATGTCACCACTTTGATGCCATGTTAGATACAGAATACTTAAGTATGTGTTACCAACTGAAGAGAAGTTCAGCATAAGAACGAAGAATAAAGAAGTTTTATTTTTAAAAAGTACTCAAATTTTAGCCATTTCACCCAAGTCCGGGTCAACCTTCAGACCGCCTGGGCCAAGTCTCTAGAACACACTGGGCTCCAAACGTCAAGGCCTCCTTCCAGTCCCCCAAGTGCCTCACCTTCAGTCTGGGACTCGCTGCCCTCACGCTAGCCTGACCTGGGACTTGCCTCTGGGACTCGCCATGACCTTCGGTCTCCTCTATTTCACCTCCAGTAAGTTAAAGTTAAAAGTTTGGAAGAAAAAGAGAGAGAAAAAGAAAAAGAACAGGGGGAGGAGAGGAGCTCTGGCTGGAGCTTCTTATTCTGCGGCCATTTTGAAGGAACTTATCAAATTGCAAGAAAAAGCATATCATTACAAGTTTTATTGGCAAGTCAGTTAACTGGACAGAACATAAATAACAGCAAAGAATTATTATAAGATTATTAAGGAGGGAGAAGTTAGAATGCAAGGGAAAGCTAACTAGAAATTATAAAAAAGACTATAAAAGATTCTACAGGTATTTAAAAGGTAAAAGAGTAGGTAAAGTGAGTGTTAATCTTTTACGGAGAGAGTTAATGCAATTAATGATAGACAATAAGTGAATTGAAACATTATTTAACTGTTTTCACTGTAGAGGTGAAAGAGAGTGAAGAAATTAAAAGAACTACATTCACCACAGAAAGAGTAGTGTGGAAATTACAGATACTGAAAGGCGACAAGATGCTCGGTCCTGGTGGACTTCATTCTTCGGTTTTAAAAGAAGTGACTGTTTAAACAGTAAATGCATTGGTCTTAACTTTCCAAAATCCCCTTTATGCTGAAAAGGTGCCAGCAGATTAGAAAATAGTGGGTGTGACTCCTCTATTCAAGAAAGGAGTGAGACAGAAAGCAGGAAACTATAAACCAGTGAGTTTAACATCTGGCATATGAAAAAATACTGATATCTTTTATTCAGGATGTTATAGCAAGGCACTTGGAAAATCTCAATGCATCAGTCAGAGTCAACATATTTTGTGAAAGGAAAATTATGTTCGACTAACTTATTAGAGTTAGCTGAAGAAGTAACGAACAATATGGATGAAGGAGAGCCTGTGGATGTAGTTTGCCTAGATTTCCAAAAGACATTTGACAAAGGCTACATCATAGGTTACTGCACAAAATAAAAGCACTTGATGTAGCGGATAACTTATTAGCATGGTCAGAGATTGGTTAGCTAACAGGAAACAGACGGTAGGCATAAGTGGGTCATTTTCAGGTTGGTAAGCTGTCACTAACAGAGTATGACAGCGGCCTCAACTATATACAATTTATATCAGCCACTTGGATTAATGAACCAAATGTGCAGTTGTTAGATTTTCTGATGGCATGAAGATAGGGATGGAAAGTAAGTTATCAACCGGACACAAGCAATCTGCAGAGGAATAGGGATAGATAAAGCAAGTGAGCAAAACTTTGGCAGATGGAGTATAAAGTGGGAAAATGTGAACTTGTTCGCCTTGACTGGACTAATAGAGAAACAGCATGTAATTTAAATGGAGAGAGATTGCAGAATTCTGAGGCACTGAGGTAGCTGGATGTCCTGGTATATAAATCACACAAATTGTTTCTGCTTGTACAGCATATGATTAAGAAGGTAGATATAAAAAAAGAGATTTTGTTTTTACTCTTGGGACATGGGCATCGTTAGCTGGACCAGTATTTGTTGCCTGTCACTAGTTGCCATTAAGGAGGTAATGTTGAACTGCCTTTTTAAATCACTGCAGTCCATTTGCTGTATGTAGACCCACAATGTTATTAGGGAGGGAATTCTACTGAGCTGGTGGTGGAGGGAATGGATGTTTATGAATGTGTAACAAACAAGTGGGCTACTTTGTCCAGGATGATGTCAAGGTTCTTGAGTGTTGGAGCATCTACTCTGTATTTCTGGCTGAAGTAAAGCTCAGCAGGTATGGCAGCATCTCTGAAGAGAGAAACAGAAGTACGTTTCCATTCTAGTATGACTCTTCTTCAAAACTGGAGTGTTGCTTAATGCAAGAGTATAGTATATAAAAATAAGGAAGTTCTGCTATAGTTTCAATGGGCATTGGTGGAACCATATCTGGAGTTGAGGTTAGCCCTAACCCCATTGCAGGTGTACAGTTTTGCTGTCCTTGTTTAAGAAAAGATATAAATGTGTTGACAATATTTCAGGGACTTTCATTTGACTGATACATGTGATGGGAGTTGGTTGTCTTATGAACAAAGATTGAACGGATTTATATCCATTGGAGTTCAGAAGAGTAAGAAGTGATTTCATTGAAACATATAACATTCTTGGAGGACTTGTCAGAGTGGGTGCTGAAAGATGCTTTCCCTTTCGGGAAAAACTAAAACAAGGGGACACTAGTTCAAAATCAAAGGGGCTTCCATTTAGGACAGAGATGAGAAGAATTTTCTTTTTCCATTGTTCGTGTTGATTTGGCATTCTGTTCCTAGAGGCAGAATTATTGAATATTAACAAAGTGGAGGTGGATAGATTATTGACAAACAGGGGAACCAACATCACCACCTTCAATTTCCCCTCCAAGGAACACCATCCTTGGAATCATGGAATAATACAGACGAGGCCCTTGGGTTCAATGAGTCTGCAAACTAAAATTACGTCACTGCCTACACTAGTCTCACCTTCCCAGACTAGGCCCATATCCTTGAATGGCCTATTCACTTCAAGTGTTCATCCAAGTACTTTCTAAAGGTTGTGAGACTTTCCTTCTCAACTAATCTCTGAAGCAGTGCATTTCAGGCTCTCAACACCCTCCGATGAAAAGGTTTTCCCTCAAGTCCCACCTCCTGCTTTTCACTTTAAATTATGCCCTCTTGTATTGATTCTTCAACTAAGGGGAGCAACTACTTTCTATATGCCCTGTCCATGCCCCACATAATCTAATCTTCCTTCTGTGCTCCAAAGGAACCACCCAAGCTTATCAAGCCTCTTTTCGTAGCAGAACCTAGGCAACATCCTGGTGAATCTCTTGTACACTCTCTTCAGTGCAATCACATCCTTCCTGTAGTGTGATGACTAGAACTGCAGATGGGATTCCAACTGTGCCCCAATCAAAGTTCTATACATCTCCAACATGACCCCCTGCTCTTATAATCTATGCCACAACTGATAAAGGCAAGTGTTCCTTATGCTTTCTTAACTGCCCTATTAACTGCCCTATTGTTGGACAGAGAAACGTAGGGGTTCAGGTACATAATTTTCTGAAATTTGCATCACAGGTAGACGGTGCGGTCAGGAAGGTGTTTAGCACGCTTGCCTTCATTGCTCAGACCTTTGGGTATATGAGTTGGGTTGTCATGTTGAGGTTGTACAGGACATTGGTGAGGCCTCTTCTGGAATACTGTGTGCAATTCTGGTTGCCCTATTATAGGAAGAATATTATCAAACTGGAGGAAGTTCAGAAAAAAATTTACCAGGACGTTGCTGAGAGTGGAGGGTTTGAGACATAAAAAAGATTGGAAAGGCTGGATGTTTTTCACTGGAGCATGGTTTATTGAGGGGTGGCCTTATTGAAGTTTATAAAATCATGAGGGGCATAGATAAGGTGAATGAGAGCGGTTTTTTCCATGGGGTGGGCAATTTCTCAACTAGCTGGCATACTTTGAAAATGAGAGGAAAAAGATCTAAAAAGGACATGAGGGGTGACTTTTTGTATAGAGTGTGGTTAACTGCCAGAGAAAGTGGCCAATGCAGCTAAAGTTACAATGTTTAAAAGACGTTTGGATAAGTTCATGAATGGGAAAGGTTTGGAAGGATAATGGGCCAGGCACAGGCAGGTGGGACTAGTTTAGTTGGGGAACGTGGTTGACGTGGACTGGTTGGACCAAAGGGCCTGTTTCTGTGCTGTATGACTCTGATTCTAACCTGTCTTGTTGCCTTCAGAGATCTGTGGACACGCACCTCAAGATCCCTCTGTTCCTCTGAGCTTCCCAGGTGTTCGGCCATTCATTGAATACTCCCTTGTCTTGTTCCTTCTTCGTAAGTGCATCTCCTCTCATCTATTAAGGTTAAATTCCATCTGCCCATCTGACCAATTCATCTATACCTCCATTAACCTTACCCTAACACCTTCCTCTTCAATGCTAACCACTCGGCCAATCTTTGTGACATCTGCAAACTTATTTACTTCTTCTACTGAGTGTTTTGTAGCTTTTAAATGCAACATCACTCTAACAATTAACTTGGCCTTGAGCATTCTTCTAACTTATGAGGGGAACGTGGAAAGATTTTTGAACACTGAAGGATCCTTGTGATCTCAGTTGACTGATTAGTGGAACGAATTTGACTGAATCTGACCGGTGTGTTACCTGTGTTGGAATATGGAAAGGGTTTTTATATGCAGAAGAGGCTATGTACTCTGCATCCAGTGAAATTACTGACAATAGATGCATTTCAGATGAGTCAAGGAGCTTGGAGTCTTTGAGGGGATGAAGTATGTCAGGAATGCTCTTGATGATCAGCCTTGCTACTGGAGTGGGCTTTCTTGTGCAGCTTGGCAGCTGTCCCTTCCAATGATTTCATATTATGAAATATACACAGGAGAAAGAGCATAGTATTGGTGGCACCTGTCAGACTTGAGTGGTGCGTCAGGAAGTGTGAAAGACATTTCTCTCCTTTCTGTTTACGAGGCGTGATGAATGTGAGACATTTTTTAATAAGCATTCCTGTGAGCTAGGGTACATCATAATATAGAAAATGTCTGCCTGTAAAATGGCCTCGTTGAGAGATCCAGCAAATGTGATTTATATCAAAAAAAATCTTTTGTCAAAAGAGTGCCAGACAGGCAGTTGAACCTGAATCCTTTCAATCAGGGCACATAAAAGTATGGAACCATCAGACAACAGTACAGCTAGCCACTGAAATCTGGTACTGTGTACAATATAAACACTTTATGTAACCACATAGTCTGATCCATTCGACTGTCTGGACAGCATGTCCCTCGATACCATAGAGACAGCTATCAGACTAGAACTGGTCAATGCAGCATGTCTAATGGTGCAAAGATGTCCTAAGGACTTAGTAATGTCCCAATACATTCTGTAAATAGCCTTTTTGCACCCTGCTTCTTATTACAAACAATTCCATTAAAGAATGATGTTCTGCTACAGCACATTTCAAGAACTCTTGTCATCCTATTTATATGATGATTTGTCACATGGGTTTTAGTCATTGCAGTGCCTTCCTGGTATTTTGTCCTTTTAAATCAATTCTAACAAAGCAACTGAAAGGGAAACGATAACATTTTTGCTGGAAAACTCAGTGGAATTTTGAGTTTCAGGATGGAAGCAGTGTCATTTCATCCCTTGCTTTGGATTGACATCCACTTTTGTTTAAACTGTTGTCATTTAAAACAAAACAACACAAGAGATTCTCATAGGTCTAGTTTTAACCATTTCCTGCTCAGGCATTCCATGCATTCCTGTCCCTGGGAATTCTCTGCTGTGCTCTCTTCACTTTAGGTGACAGTGAATGGCTCTGTCGTCACAAACAAAAAATCATCTATTTACTTTTCAATTGACTTTCTGAACAATCACAGTTGGGATTTTAAATGAAAGGAAGAGGAATTTGATAGTCCGACTTTCACCTTTTGAATGCAATTTGATCATCAATTCTGTGTCAGCTGTGACACACTTGAGTAATACTTTCACCTTTAATTCACAAGGTCATAGATTCAAGTCCCACTCTGGAGGCTTGATGCAATAATCTACACTGACGATTCCAATGCAGTACTCAGCATTGTCGCAGGGTCAGTACTGAGGGAGTACGGCGATGAAGGGTAATCAGCACTGAGGGACTTGCAGCATTGGGACTGCACTGTCAAGGATGCCACCTTTCAGATGAAATGTTTAACCATGGTTAAACTAAGGCGGATTTAAAAGATTCATGGAGCTACTTTGAAGAAAATCAAGGAGATTCACCTAGGTTTCCTGGCCAATATTTTTCCCTCAACAACCATCATTAAAACAGATTATCTTGCCACTAGATTGATTTCTTTTGATCTTGCTGTGTAAAACACAGCTGCTGCATTTCCTACACGACAACATTGTCTACATTTCAAAGTAATGAATTATGTATAAGGTACTTTGGGACAACTGCAAATATAAAAGGTGATATATAAATCCAACTCTTACTTTGTTGTTGTAAATTGTTTTAGAATGATAGAACAGATAATGCTTGGTATTTAGGGTAGAGTTCTACAACATGTCTGTTTGGACTGATGAAAGGTTTGACTTGATTTATCAGATTTCTTCATGTTGTTAGAAAGCGCTGTTGTGCCAAAAGCAATAATTGTGACCTGCTCGTGATGTGAAGTACAGTATTCTTTGTTCTTCACTATTGTCGGGAAGGTGTGGATAAAAAGTGGATAAAAAGATTTCCTATAAATGTATTTAGCATTCAGTGACTACTACCACATCAGTAATTTTTCTGCTTGTGTCAGTCTGAAGATGTAAGTATTCGCTCAAACCGCAGGAAGATTATGATAAAGTTTCAAAATCAGCAAAATTGTAGGTTGGTTAAAGAGCAAGAACTATCACTGTTCAAATTAGTCAAAATATAGGGGAAGGGAACAGAATATGTTCAACAGATTGAAATCTTGAGACAAAGAGTGACATTTGAGTGCACACTCGGGAGTATGTTGCTTCAGGTTCAAGTCAACGTGTTAAGCTAAATGAAGTGTAAATGAGACTGAGTGCATATCAAGACAGATCTTGGAAGTTTCAGATATGTGTTAATAAGGCTGAATTATGCAGCCCTATTCTATGCTCATTTTATTTCCATTCTATTTTTATTCCTGTTTTGACTACTTAGACTCATGATACATGAGGGCAAATTCGGTGACCCTGCCATCCTAACAGGGAGCCCGAACCAAAAACAGCATAGATGAGGGATGATGCAACCTAGAGTCTGAAAATGAACTTTTCATAGCTGATAATCCAAAACTAATACTGATATGGAAATGGAGTCTCCTCTAAACAGCACTACTGAGCTTTGTCATATTTAGAGAATTGAGTAGAGGTCTGGACACTACCGATAGATCAAATGGATACTTGTAATTAAAACGTTCGTATTGAGTGTGGTTTCCAAAAATTGCCCTGCATTCCCTTGAGTTTTAGAGATTGAGAAGGATTCTGGTCAAGTATTTGATATGTTCAAAGGATTTGACTGATAGGTGCAGGGAATTTTTTCTCAGTTGGGGGAATCAAGAGGAGAGGACACAACCTTAAACTGGAACCAGGCCATGCGAGTGTGAAATCAGAAAGCACTTTATGAAGGATAGTGGAAACATGTAACTCTATCATCTCAAAAGGCTGGGTCTGGAGTGAGATTATATTTTGTCTTAAAGAAATTTAATAAGGAATATGGAACAAAAACAGAATATTGATTGATACACAGATGAGCCACAATGTTCTCAAATAGTGAACCAAGCAGGGGAGGCTTACTGGCCTCCTGCTGTTCCTAATGTTCAGTTGTTGCCAGATGGTGTTGAGCTTCCTGAGTAAAGTTGGAGTTGCATCCAGCCAGGTAAGTGGAGAGTACCTTCACTGGTGCCTTTTAGGTGCTGGGAAGGCTTGGAGACTCAGCAGTCAAATTACTCACTATGGAATTCCCAGTTTCTGGCCTGCTCTTGTATCTATATTTGTATGGCTGGTCCATTTTAATTTCTTGTCAATGGTGACCCTGAGGAGGTTGATTGGAGAAGATTCAGTGATGGTAATGAAATTTAATATCAAGGGGTGATGGTTCAGTCTCTTGTTAAAGATGTTCTTAGAAAAGCTGGATAGACTGGGACTTTTTTCACTGGAGCATAGGAAGTTTAGAGGTGACCTTATGGAAGCTTATTAAAAAAAGAGGGGTATAAATAGGGTTAATGGTAGATGTCTGATCTCTAGATGGGGAATTTCAAGACGAGGGGGCACATATTTAAAATCAGAGGAGAGAGACTTAAAAAACAGTTGAGGACCAAATTTTTTTACACTGAGGTTGGTTTGCATGTGGAATGAACTTCCTGAGGAAGTAGTGGATGTGGGCACAATTACAAAATTTAAAAGACATTTGGATAAGTACATGTATAGAAAAGGAGGGATATGGGCCAGGAGCAGGCAGGTGGGACTAGTTTAGTTTGAGATTATGTTTGGCATGAACTGTTTGGAATGAACGGTCTGTTTTCATGCTGTATGACTCTCTGACTATATTTCCTGGCACTAGCATGGTGTGAATACTACTTTTCACATATCAGCTTCAGCCTGAATGTTGTTCCAGCCTTGTGGCAGTTGAACACAATACTGCGGTATCTGTGGAATTGTGAATGGTATTAAATACTGCACAATCCTCAGTGAATATTTGCACTTTTTAAAATTTAAGCTATATTTCTAATCAACCTGTTCAGAGATGTTATTACATGTGTCTGGAGCAGGTAGAACTTGAACCCGGGCCTCCTGGTCCAGAGGTATGACTCTGCCTCTGCACTACAATATTTGCACTTCTGACTTTATGACAGAGCAAGGTCATTGATGAAGCAGCTGGAGATAGTTAGCCTGAAGTAACAGCACAGAGGCTGGTGTCCCTTCACAAAGTCACTCTTTATTTGCTAGTGCGGGGTACACTGGCTGTGGCCCTCCAGCTCAGAGCCAGTTCCCTGAACTGAGGAGATTCTAATCTCCTGGTTATATTGGTCAGATAGGGCTTTCTAGATTGGCTCAGGTTAACAACCCCAGTAAAGAACCTTATAGTTATTGAGGTCCACCCAGTTCCAATCACTACACAGGCAATCATGAGGAACTTTCAACTTGATTCAAACTGACTCTGGTTTTTCTGTGTGTCCTTGGTGCTGCATTCGGTGAATCATTGTCAAGATAAGGCAACCTTTTTGCACTTAAAGGTAAATAGGATTGCTATATGGACTTAAATTTCAATGAAATAATGTGGGTGACCACCTTTTTCAAAATGCCGTCCTTATCAGAATGTGCTTTCAAATCTAGAAATGACAACAGTCTGAAAACATTAGCAATCCTCATTTTGACAGACTATTTGGAGTAGTTGAATTCTGCAGTAACTAAACTAAATTGGCTGAGAGCCCGGTGCATTGGCACCAATGAGATGTAGAAGCCCCTTGTTTTAAATCATTAAGATGAAGATACAAGGATTTTGAGTTGTCTATCCTCAGAAAATATTTGACTGATTGAAATATTTATCGATTTAATTTCAGCCTTGAAGGAATAAACTGGATTAACCCTGAACCAGGGCTCAGATCTTGGATGATATTGAGGGTAATGCAACACACATCATATGCAATGTTTTCACAAATGCCTTTTTGTACAAGAAGTGTTTCTGATATAAATTTTGGGCAATAGAAAAAAATCCTTGATACTTGTCACCAGCCTGAAAATGCACAAAATGAAGTAACCAGCAAAACAAAATAAACAAACATCCCTGTCTTCCACAAAGAATTTTGTTAAATTCACACTTCAAAAAGTATGCAAAACTTTACATTTCGTACTGTATGGAAGCAATTATTGAAACTGCCAGTTTCACACCCACAAAGGGGTCAGGATCAAAAATTTACTTTTTCTCAGCGCAAAATTACTTCCGTATGGGAAGGAGGGTTTGAAACACTATAATTAGGAAAAAAAATTAATCACAATTTGATGCGGGACACAGTTAAAATGAACAAGCTCCACTGTAAAATCTACCACATAATAGAATCCCTATTTGCCTGGTTAATTATACTTGAATTGTCAGGACTTGGCAAAAGTCAAGGATCATATTATCCTTGATGGTGGAAATGCTACAAACGCACTAATAAGAGCAGATGCTTTGATTGCTGTAACCCACGCACTATTATTGCTGATGTCAGTTAACTCTTGATGTTGATTTAACAACATACAAATGTGTTTCCTCTAAACTTGTCAGGTGTGAATCAGAACTGACCAAATTCAGGCTGTGTTTAAATCTGTCATGAGTTCCCTGGAAAGCAGATGCAGTTTCTTGCTTCTTTTAAAATCGGTGTACGGAAGAGAAAGAAAAGTTAGACACTTGATCCTTACTAAAATTGGTACCTTATTTGCCTTTCATGCAATTCATTTTGTACTTGTATGCCTATAACTCAAACTACAATGACACAATCAAATGTTCAAAAGAGGTAAGGGTAAACGGGGCTTGGGATGGCGTAGAGTTTGATGATAAAATCCAAGTGGAATGGGAGGAGAGAGAAGAAGGGAATAGGTGCTATGAGTCTGAGGGGAAATGCGGGACCTGGGAGGAGGGGTTATGTGGTGGGGAGTGGGACACCACTGGTGGAGTCAATGTATCACCTGCTGAGTATGATATGTTGAAGGGATGGAATGAATTTATAATGGGAGCCACCTTATGTGAAGCATGAAAGGCAAGATGGACCCAGTGAGGTGAAAGGTTTATTTCTGTGTTGCACATTCAATGTAACTTGATGTGTGTGAACTTCTAAGTTTTAGCAGTTATAACAATGATGAGAAAGCCATTGTTGTCACCATGTTATCATGTGATGTGATACCTGGATACCAACCACAGGTCACTTGTACCAGCAATCCTCCTTCATTTACTAGTCTGAGGGACTGTTTGGTAGACTGTAGTTAAATATCAGCAGAAGAGGCTGTTGGCTTTAGACAACATTTTCTTCAGTCTTAGGGGTCATTCCATCCCCTTACCTGTAGGTTTGTCGCTGTAATTCCATGTATATTTGCAGTGCTCAAGTCTGTACTGCCAAATGTGTACTGCTAACTTTGGTTATTTTGTTCTTTTTTTCTGCAGTATTAGTTTAATTTTCGCTATTTTAGAAATCAAAAGAAAAGATTCCTGTCTCTTTGGTTTCTTTTTGGAACTTCCACACCTTTTCAAACAAAATAGTGAATTTGCACCCTTTGCCCTTGTTGGGATGATTCATATGACTATTTTCCCCCAAAAAATAGCATATTTGTGCTCTTTCTGTAATTAGATATTCTGATTTTTTTAAACAAAATATCAGTTGCTTCTGAAATGCTTTACTGATCTTAGACTTCTTCTGAAGTGGACATAAGTTTGCTTCCAATTTTCCCAGTTTTAGAGTGAAGTTACTACTGTGTTTGAAATTTTACTGCTGTAACTTTATTTTATTTCATTTGAGCAATGTGGGCATCTCTGGCTAGTCCAATATTTACTTCTGTCCCTAATTGCCCTGGCGGAGGTGGTGCTGAGTTGCCTTCCCGAACTGCTGCTGTCCTTGGGGTGTAAGGACAGACACAGTGCTTTTAGGAAAGAAGTCCTGGGAATATTGACCCATTGACAGTGAAAGAATGGCAATATAGTTTCAAGTCAGGATGGCATTGAGTTGCAGAGAAATCTGCAGGTGGTGGTTTTCCCATTCATCTGCTGCCCTTGTCATTCCAGTTGGTAGAAATTTGTACATTTGGAAAGTGCTGTATGAGCAGCCTTGGTGAGACGTTGCTATATATCTTGTAAATGGTACACACTACTGCTATTTTGTGTCTGTAGTAAAGGGGAAGAATGTTTTTGGATGTGGTGTCAATCATGCGAGGGCTTTGTCCTGGATGGTGTCAGTCTTCTTGAGTGCTTTTGGAGCCACGCACATTCAAGCAAGTAAAGAGTATTCCATCACACTCATGACACCTGCCTTGTAGATGGTGAACAAGCACTTCAGAGACAGGACTTGAGATACTCATTGCAGAGTTCCTAGCCTCTGACATACTTTTACAGACACATTATGTATATGTCTAGTTGATAGCTGGGCCTTTAGCAATAGTTGTATTCTTTCTTGTTGGCAATTGTCATTGCTGCTCCTTGTGTGGCGTGAATGTTACTTGCCATTAACCAGCCCAAGTCTCAATGTTGACCAGGTCTTGCTGCATATGATATAGTCTGCTCCAGAACTGAGGTGTTGTGAACAGTGTTGAATAAAGAACAAAGAAAATTACAGCACAGGAACAGGCCCTTTGGCCCTCCAAGCCTGTGCGGATCCAGATCGTCTATCTAAACCTGTCGCCTATTTTCCAAGGATCCATATCCCTCTGCTCCCTGTCCGTTCATGTATCTGTCTAGACGCATCTTAAGTGACACTATTGTGCCCGCCTCTACCACCTCTGCTGGCGACGCATTCCAGGCACCTACCACCCTCTGTGTAAAGAACTTTCCATGCATATCTCCCTTAAACTTTTCCCCTCTCACCTTGAAATCGTGACCCCTAGTAATTGAGTCCCCCACTCTGGGATAAAGCTTCTTGCTATCCACCCTGTCTATACCTCTCATGATTTTATAGGTCTCAATCAGGTAACCCCTCAACCTCCCTCTTTCTAATGTAAATAATCCTAATCTACTCAAATTCTCTTCATAGCTAGCGCCATCCGCACCAGGCAACATCCTGGTGAGCCTCCTCTGCACCCTCTCCAAAGCATCCACATCCTTTGGTAATGTGGTGGCCAGAACTGTACGCAGTATTCCAAATGTGGTCGAACCAAAGTCCTATACAACTGTTTAAGAGATAGTAGGAACTGCAGATGCTGGAGAATCTGAGATAACAAGGTGTAGAGCTGGATGAACACAGCAGGGCAAGCAGCATCAGAGGAGCAGGAAGGCTGATGTTTTGGCCTAGACCCTTCTTCAGAAATGGGGGAGGGGAAGGGGGTTCTGAAATAAATAGGGAGAGGGGGGAGACGGATAGAAGATGGATAGAGGAGAAGATAGGTGGAGAGGAGACAGACAGGTCAAAGCGCGGAGGCCTTCCTGCTCCTCTGATGCTGTTTGACCTGCTATGGTCATCCAGCTCTACACCTTGTTATCTCAGATTCTCCAGCATCTGCAGTTCCTACTATCTCTGAAACAATTTTAACCCCACTGCAAAACCTCTTCTAAGGATGCCTACCTTGAAGAAGTTACCCTCCGTCCTTCGGAAAAACCTCAGTGGATCTCTCGCCCATTGCAACTCTCTCGTAATCCCTTCCACCTTGAAACTGCTCGACCACGTCCTGAAGCAAACCAGGTACTAGCGCTCACGCTTGGACGTTGAAAAGTTTTTCCAATGCCTCTGCTTCTGTGCTTTGACCAGTCTCTTTCCTCTCCACCTATCTTCTCCTCTATCCATCTTCTATCTGCCTCCCCCTCTCTCTCTATTTATTTCAGAACCCCCTTCCCCTCCCCCAGTTCTGAAGAAGGGTCTAGGCCCGAAACGTCAGCCTTCCTGCTCCTCTGATGCTGCTTGGCCTGCTGTGTTCATCCAGCTCTATACCTTGTTATCTCCTATACAACTGTAACATGACCTGCCAACTCTTGTACTCAATACCCCATCCGGTGAATGAATCTATCTGTATTCTGCTGCATTGTCTGACAGTCCCCTTCACTATCTGCTACCCCATCAATGTTAGTGTCATCTGCAAACTAATCAGACCATCTATACCTTCCTCCAGATCATTTATGTATATCACAGACAACAGTGGTCCCAACACGGATCCCTGTGGAACACCACTGGTCACAGTTCTCCATTTTGAGAAACTCCCTTCCACTACAACTCTCTGTCTCCCGTTGCCCAGCCAGTTCTCTGTCCATCTCGTTAGTATACCCTGGACCCCATGCGACTTCACTTCTCCATCAGCCTACCAATATTTTTGTGTCATCAACGAACATCCCATGTCTGACATGTCTGTTGGAGGGAAGGTCATTAATGAAGCAGCGAAGATGATTGTGTCAAGAGACTACCCTGAGGAACTATTACTGTGACGTTCTGGCACTGAGGTAACTGACCTCCAATGAAAAAAGACATTTTCCTTTATACTAAATATGACTCAATCCAGCAGAGAGTTTTTCCCCGGACTCCTATTGACTCCAGTTTTGATAAGCCTTCTCAATGTCACACTCTGTCAAATGCAGCCTTGACGTCAAGGGCAGTCACTCTCACCTTGGATCCAGAGTTCAGTTCTTTTGACATATTTAGAGCAGATCTGTAATTAGGACAAGAGCTCATTGACCCTGGCAGAACCCAAAATGAGCATCACTGGGCAGGTTATTATTTTGCAACTGCTGCTTTATTAAACTGTTTCGGACCCCTTCCATCACTTTGCTGATGATCAAGAGTAGGCTGATGGGCTGATAACTGGCTGGTTGGACTGGTTGCTCTTATGGTGCTTGGAGCACACCTGGGAAATTTTCCACATTGCTGGGTAGATGCCAGTGTTGTAACCGTATCTGAGTAGATTGGCTAGGGACATGGCAAGTTCTGGGGCAGAAGTCTTCAATATTGTTTCTGGAATGTTGTTAGGGCCAATAGCCTTTACAGTATTCAATGCTTTTATCCATTTCTTGATATACCAATGAGAGAATCAGATTGTCTCTCAGGCTTAAACCAGTGTGAACTGTAGATGCATCTTTGATGGTAGGGACTCTGGAATAGGCTGCAGTAGATCTCGGCACATCTAGCTCACTCATCATTGAAAATAGAGATGGCTGTGGAGCCCCTGTCTTGTATCAGTTGGTTTGTTGTTCACCAACATTAACAACTGGATTGGCATTGCTTACATCTGTTCCATTGGTTATGGGAACACTTAGCCTTATAGATTGCCTACTGCTTCCATAGTTAGGCATGACAGTAGTTCTGTGTTGTAGCTTCACCAGGTTGGCACCTCATTTTTAGGTATGCCAGGTGCTGCTTCTGGCACACCGTCCTGCATTTTTCATTGAACCAGAGTTGATCACCCAGCTTGTTGGTGATATTAGGGTGGGAGATATGCTGGGCCATGAAGTTACAAATTGAGTTTGAATATAATTCTGCTCCTGCTGATGTCTAACAGTGGCTCATGGATTCCTAGATTTGAGTACATAGATCTGTTTGTATGGTGATTTCATATGGTGATAGTTTATGATCACAGTAGATGTTATTACTGGACAAGGCAGATAACAGTTAGGAATCTAGTTTGTGGTCCCTCACTGAAACATAGGGACATAATACTGCAGATTTTGCTTCAAAATGGCTGTTTATTACAAAACGAATGAAGATAATGTAGGATAATCCAAACATCTACTTATTATACAAATTCAAGGGTCTTAAACACAGTAAATTGTAATCCCAGATTGCTTCTTTATAAATGGAAAAGAAACAAACCAGCTCTTGTATAGTACCCAAAACACCATTCCTGATGTAATACTCAAAATACCACTCTCATAATGCTCACACCAAAGTCCCTGTACCTAACACTTCAATAGGTTTAAGTTACTTGGGACTTCAACTTTTAAAGTGGAAGTGCAGATAACTCCAGTAAGAAGCTTTGAAGTATTCAGTTTAAATAACCACTTCTGGGTTTTTAATCCCAACACTTCTGATGTGGGACTAATGATAACTTTTCACTCCAAAGTAATTTAATTCAGTAAATCTATCATTCCCTTCTCAGGAGTACTGCTTTATACAGCTATCCTTTTCCAATGTCATCACAGGACTAACACTACCCAATGTCAAAAGTTAAACTTACTGTCTCGTGTGGGTGTTTTCCCTCAGCTTATAAGAGACACGGATTCCAGAATTCTTTAAGAAACCTTTTGAGGCCCCATTATTTACTATGCTGGATTGCAAACACTCTAAAATAACAAAACTCCATTTGTGTGCAAACCCATTCACTCTATCGGCAGGCTTCAGAGATGCTCTTAGAAGAAATTACCATGGTTACAGAAATAGTTAAAATTATTAATTTCAGAAACAAAAAATCCATTAGCTACTAACTCGAGACTAAAATTTAAAGCTTTGAGCAACTAACATTATACATTTAAATCTCCACAGCTTACATCACAATAAAGCCATAAGACATGATGGAAGTTTTTCTCAATGTGAAGATAAAACCTTTATCACTACAATGCATACAATGTGGTCACTGTCTCAACACTGTTATGGACGGATGTGTCGGTGACAGGCAGATTGGTGAGGACAAGGTCAAGTAGATTTTTCTGTCTTACTGGTTCATTCATGACCTCTTGTAGACTCATTCTAGCAACTATCTTCTTGAGTACTAAAGCAGCTTGGTCATTAGTGGTTATACCGAGCCAGCCTTTGTGATGAACATTGCAGTCCCTCACCCAGAGTATATTCTGAACCCTTACTGTCCTCAGTGTTTCCTCTGAGTGCTGCTCAACATTCTGATTCATCAATTGAGGAGGAAGGGAGTTGTTGGCAATCAGCAGGATGTTCCCTTACTTATGTCTGACTTGATTCCCTGACAGTTCATAGGGTCCAGGTTCGGTGCTGGAGCAGTACAATGGCTCAGTGGTTAGCACTACTACATCACAGTGCCAGGGATCTGGGTTCAGTTCCACCCTCAGGTAACTGTGTGGACTTTGCACATTCTCCCTGTGTCTGTATGGGTTTCTTCCAGATGCTCCAGTTTCCTCCCACAGTCCAAAGGTGTGCAGGTTAGGTGGATTAGCCATGCTAAATTGCTCATAGTGTCCAGGGATGTACAGGCTGGATGGATTAGCCATGGGAAATGCAGTGTTACTGGGATAGGAGTAAGTCTGGGTGGGATGCTCTTCAGAGGATTGGCGTGGATTAGATGGGCCGAATTGCCCCCTTCCCCACTGTAGGGTTGCTATGATTCTATGATAACACTACGGCAACTCCTTCCTGACTTTACACCACAGCGCCACCAGCTCTGGTAGGTCTGACCTGCCAATGGAGCAGGACATACCCAAGGATGACAATAGTGGTGTTCTATGAGTATGACTGTCGTCAGGTTGTTGCTTGACAAGTCAGTGGAAAACTCTCCTTACTTGTTGCAAGATCCCAAATATTAGTGAAGCAGAATTTGTAAAGTTGAAAAGACTATCTTTACTATCTTCATTTCTGGTGTCTAGATCGATGCTGGGTGGTCCATCTGTTTTCATTCTCTTGTTTATGCTTTGCAGCATGCACTGATACAACTCAGTGGTTTCCTAGGCCATTTCAGACATGAACACTGGTAGAATAGTAAATAGTAAGGAAGACAGCCATAAACTGCAGGAGAATGTCAATTGACTAGTAAGCTGGTAGAGCAATGGCAAATGGAATTCAGTCTGGAAAAGTATGTGGTATTACACGTGGGAAGAGCTGACAAGACAAGGGACTATGCTATGAATGCTTGGATCCTGGATAATCCTGAAAGTCAGAGGTAACTTAGTGTCCAAATCCATAGATCCATAAAGGGAGCTGGGAAGGTACACACGTGATTAAGAAGGCATAATTCCCTCCATTAACTGAGGCATAGAATACTATGGCAAGGATGTTAAGACACTTGTTAGGCCACACCTGCATGCAGTTCTGGTCACTGCATTTTGGGAAGAATATAATTGGGGATGCAGAGAAGATTTACTAGAATGTTGCCTGGTCTGGACGGTCTGAGACATGAGGAAACATGGATAAACTAGTGTAGTTTTCCTTGGAGTAGTGAAGGTTGAGAGGGGATAGATATGTATTAGAATATGAGGGCCATAGGTAGGATGGATAGGAAGAAGACATTTCAAATATGGAAAAATTAATAACTGGAAGACATAGACTTAAGCTAAGAAGTAGAAGGCTGAGTGGAGAGTTGAGGTGAACTTTTTAACTCGGAGGATGATGAGGGTCTGGAACTCACTGTCTGAAAAGGTGGATAAGTTAGAAATTCTCATCATGTCTAAGCAGTATTTAGATATTCATTTGCATTGTCATGGCCTCCTGCACTCTGGACCAAAAGCAAGAATTTGGGATTAATACACTCAGATCTTTGTTGATTGGCATAGACACAATGGGTTAATTTGTCTTTTCCTGTGGTGTAAATGATTAGCAGTCTATGGGGGGAGGGACTTAAAAGTCCACCACATTATTGTGGCTGTGGAATTACATATATATCTGACCAAGTAGGATGGTAGATTTCCTTCCCTGAAGGACATTAATGAATTGGATGGTTATTTTACAACAATCAACAATGGTTGCATGATTGTTATTAGACCAGCTTTTAATTTCAGATTTTTATTGAATTTGAATATTACCAGCTGTTGTGGTGGGATTCAAACCCATGTCCCTAGAAGTTGGTATTTTGGATTCCCATTCCAACTGCAACAATGCTTGTTTTACCAGGATGTACTCCCAATTTATTTTCTAAGCCTGGGTTTATGTGGCACTCACATACATTTTCCACCCTTTTTCTTTCAAAGTCTAACATATTACGGGAGCTCCAATGTCCAATTGCATATTAACCAATCCCTGAGTTGGATCTACTCCTTGCCGATGTGTGACTATCTGTAGCCAGCACCAGCTTCTCTTCTCCACAGGTCTTGTTGCCTTTTCACCTTGGAATGCAGCTGGCAGCTGTTGTAGCTTCAACAAGCCTGTGCTGACTGATATCAGTTAAAATGCTTTCAGCTGCAGACTTACAGACTTGCAGAGCCTTTGTTAAATTGGCAATGCTTTTGAAATAGTGACTCACTTGTCTGCAAAAAAAAAGTTTCCTATTTCCCTTCAAGTTCCTCTGGGTTTCTTCCCCTCAGCTCCACACTGCAGCATGTTACAGCAGTAATGAGAAGGCCATTGTTGTCACAATGTTATAATGCAATATGATGCCTTGGTATACCAACCACTGTACCTCATGTACATGAGTTAATCCAACCTGTATATAGTTTCTGAGATGCAATATGTTGCATTCTGTGGTTGGAGTACAGTGCTGCCAACAATCTTCACTTCTATGCTAATCTAAGAGGCTGTTCTGCAGTCTGTGCCAGAAGATGGACTACGAATAAATTTCAGCGGAAGATGTTCCTGTTTTAGATAGCAAGGTTCAATTACATCTTAGTAACAATCTATGGATTATATTAACTCTTTGGCTTGTTAACTATGATTAACAAGAGGTAGAAAAGCCACATGTGCCTCTGTCAGGAGACCATTCCACCAGTCCAGAGTCTAACTGCTGTTTGCTCAAACTGCCTGATGCTCCACCCAGTGGCTATGTTGTATATCAGAATGGGATGAATTTCATCTAATCTCAGATTAACCCTTTCATATCCATTGCCTCACACAACACCAGCCTCATCTGCAAGACTTATTGAATAAAAAAAGTGAGTCAGTGGCAGTGGTTCAGAGGAAGAGACATTTTGTTTCTTTTTGATTGTAAAGAAATTCAGTAAACACATCCATCAATGTTTGAAACATTCCATGGGCCACTCATGAAGGTACAAATCCAAAATGGTGATTTGTCTCGTCTTCTTTCAGATTCAAAGTTTTTTTTTCTTAAAAACCAAAAGAACTGCAGATGTTGTAAATCAGGAACAAAAACAAAATTGCTGGAAAAGCTCAGCAGGTCTGGCAGCAGAGTTAACATTTCGGATTCTGAGGAAGGATCACCAGACCCGAAACGTTAACTCTGTTTTTTCCTTCACAGATGCTGCCTGACCTGCTGAGCTTTTCCAGCAACTTTGTTTTTGTTCCTTTCTTTTTCTTTTTATGCCATTAATCAGACTTTAGTGAGTGAGTGAGTGACAGCCTTGGCTGTCCAACAGAGTTTACCTTTATCATTGAAATGTTAAATGATGGCACTGAAAACAAGCCACTTCAGTTCATCTTTAAATATACAGTACTACCAAGCCTCCTCCCCCATTTTCACCATTCTTTTATCCCAAAATGTGTTCATCATGCTCCTGCCGTGGTCTTGATATATTTATACATGATTTATTACATTTTGAAACAAAAGTTTACCATTCTTATAACGATTGTTTGCTTGGATTGAATCAAGTTTTTACTCAGGGGTACTTAACCCATCGTAAGTTTATTTATCCAGTCATAATTTCCCGTGTATTCACTCATTTCGGTGAATATGTATTTTTTTATTGGGGTATTAGATTACAATTACATTACGCTTCCCTGAATGTCGGTCGTGTTCCTATCCGATTACAGTGAATTCAAAATGAAAAATGACTTTCCAAAGACCTTTGCAACCTAAGGTCCAAAATATAATTTCTGGCCCCCTCAAGTATTTCACATTCCTCTTTGTAATTGCTCTCAAAACAGATTTACAGAACCAGCTCTATACTCTGATTGAAAGAAAAAAACATACTAATAGTGGAAATCAAAAACAGAAGCAGGAAATGTGAGGAATATGTAAAAAGATAGGAGCATAGGAAGCCATTCAGCTCTTTGATTCTGTTCTGGCATTCAATAAAGTAACAGCTGATCAGTATCCGAGCTCCATCACCCTTCTTTGCTGCATAAGCTTGAATATTTTTGACCAACTTCACATTTTCAATTGACACATGAGCTGTGACAGTGTTTTGGGAGAAATAGCTTTTTGGGAGCAAAATTCCACATTTCCACTTCCCTTCATGTGCAAAAGTGCAACGTAGCATCACTCCTGACTATTCCATGTCTGATTATTAAGTTGTACCCCGTTGTTTTTGACTCCCTCGCCGGAGGAAATAGTTTCTTGTTCTCTCTCTCTGTCCTCATGTGATGTTACATATGGTGCATGAAAGATGTGAAAATAAAGACACTGAATCCTCCACAATGATTCCTCTCCTTAGTTTACTTGTGTGGTATTTTAATCGCTCCATCATTTGTGGCCATGTCTTCAACTGTGTGGTCCCTAAGATCTGGAATTCACTTGCTAAACAGCTCCACTTCTGTCACTCCTTCAAGATGTCCCTCTAAACCAGCTTCATCGATGAAGCTTTTGGTAATCCGTCCTACTGTCTCCTCTTGGGGTTCAGTGTAGAGTTTTGTCTGATAATAACCACTGTGAAATGCCTTGGGACATTTAACAATATTGAAGGCACGATGTAAAAGCAAGCTGTTGTAATTTTTATATATAAAAATATCAGTGAAAATTACGAAAGGATTTTCCATTCACAAAATCTGATTTTGTCTGATGTTATGAAGCCAAATTAATTGTTGGAGGGTGTTGCTGTGTGATGACTTAGTGATGAACAAAATACTTCAGCAGCTAAACACATTCACAGTGGCATTCTGGTGCCTGGAACAGCATAGACAGGGATTTGCCTCACTTGACTCAGTGTCGGTGTTCATGTACATGTTGATCTTTGGAGCCTCAAAATCCTTCCAAAAACAGGGCTCGTGTATAAAAGTAAACATCTGGTGTGGGTGCCCATCTTTGTGAAAGGTCATTGACATTCAAAGCAAAAGAGTTGGTATGCCCTAAACTCCTGCCCAACTTCTTAACACAGCATGTTTTGCCTGTTTAATTCTTTACTCCCAGTTATAAGGTACCAGTAAGTAAAGCACATGTTTCAGGGTGAAAAATTTAAGCTGATTATGAATGTGATTAAACCATGTTATGGCTGAACAGAGGAAGTCAATTTATATGCTGAGTATATGCAAAAACATAATTCTTGGGGCCAGAAAAAATGGGATAATCATATACACCAATGAACTTCTGCAATTTACAGTAAATTTAACAGATCATCAGTGTTATTAACACATAAAAGAATAAATCTGTGACTCCCTTGCAATCTACCTGTAAGAACACTTGAGAATAAAATAGCTGTTATTGCTGAGCATTAGAACAATTTTCAGATGAACAGAAAGTTTAATAATGTAAACTATTATTGCTGAAAGAAAATTTGTTTTGCACTCATCAGGACAGACACAAAAGTACTAGTTTTCAAAGGGAGCAACAATTTGTACAGCTCGAGAAACAGTGTTGATCCCTCAGTTCATTTTCCTTTGCAATGCCTTGACTAATGAAAGTCCACTTGGTAACAAATCAGTATCCTGTTTCTCATGCAGTGTAAATTGTTGTTTTCTTTGAAAGTTGGTATTCTTGTGTTGGTCCTGATAAATGAAAGATAGAAGGGTTTAACAACATGTCTCTCTTCTCCAGTGACTTAGTTCTATGCTACCAAGTGACTATTCAAAATAACTTGGCAGCCACTGTTGAGATGAGTTTTTCTAGTAACTATCTTGTTCATTGAATTATGTGATATGGAATAATATTATTAAAAGAGTTAACATCACTGCAGATTGTTTGGTTTAAGTATTAGCTTCATATACTTTAGATTCACATATTATGTGAATAAGACCAGAAAAGATCATCATAGTTCAATTGGGACCAATTCCAAAGTCTGAAAAGCATCAAACACTAGTAATGCTCCTTAATAACCTCCATTGCCAAGGATTCACAGAATTCCTTTTTGAATTTCTCAACAAAATCTAATCAATACTACAGTATTAATGCAAAAAAACTTCTGCAATTTAAAAAATGACTTTTGCTGAATTCGTACATTTGTGCAATCTTGATGTTTTAAATTTTCTGTCTCCGCTTTCTCAAAGTTGTGCTGTCTTTCCCTGTATTCAACATACTTTAATTTTTACCTTACTTTTTTAATTCTGTCCCCTTGCATTGTTCTGGATAGGTTGCCTAGCATTGGTATTTTACAAGCATTTAACTGCAGCAAGCATATTTTCCCAGTAATTCCACCAAACTATTTTAGGATATGAAACTAATTGACCAAAAGATATAAATGGACAAGTGTCCAGTTATTATGTTTGATCAACTTTGCACCTCTGGACCAATGATGTTATTATGCAAATTAACATGCAGAGGGAAAAGCATCGTTACTCTATTAAGTCACTCAAAAGATATAAAATCCAAGAGTAAAACAAACTCTGAATTTAATAGATCCTAAAACAGGAAACCATTTAATGAGCATCACTTATATTGTATTGTTTTAAAATACTTAAATGCAAATTTATTAATCATGTATTTATTGGTCTCATTCAGCAAGCTAGCACAGAGGACCCTATCATTCAATAACTTAATGTTCATAGTAGCTTGGGGCACATACATATCTTTAGCCAGCTTGAAAGTCCTGAAGGAGAATCTTCATTGAACTCAGCAGACTTAGGTACCAGGCAGTTGCTACAATACATCACCCTTGCAAATATTACTCTGCTCTGACTTCAATGGAAAGCAACATTGAACAAGATGTACCCAATCCTGTCAGTTCCCCAGAAGCTAAGCAGATAACTATGTGTAGATTTGTGGTGGTGACACCACTAGAAAATTCAAAAGGTCCAAATTGCTATGGTTTAAGTGTCTATGAGTTGCTGGCCAGTGTCGGTTCACTGTACAAGTCTTCTTTTAGTATCAATCCTCTATGCCAAAGCAGTTCCTGTGATTTGTATAAATCCAGAAAGAAAATGTAGCAGAAAATACCTGCTTCAGCTTTTAACCAGAACACACCCAACATAAGGTGAGAAGAGAGAGATTAAAGAAAGACACGAGGAGCAAATATGTTATACGGAGGATGGTTTGCATGTGGAATGAACTTCCTGAGAAAGTGGTGGATGTGGATACAATTGCAGCATTTAAAAGACACTTGAATAAGTACATACCACTCCTGAGTTGTGCCTTGGAGATGATGTGCAGGCATTGAAGAAATAGGAAATGAGCTACTCACTGCAGAATTCCTCACCTCTAACCTTCTGTAGTAGCCTAAGTATTTAAATGGATGGTCCAATTCAGTTTTTCAGTTTCTGGTCAAGATTCACCTCAGCAGTTTAACTCTTTTGTTGATGTTTGGAATAAGGCTATAATGAGGTCAGGACCCAAAATGAGTTCAGTGAGCAGCTTAATCCTTTGCAAGTGCTGCTGATAGCACTTCCAAGGGAACCCTCCATCAATTTGCTGATGATCAAGAGTTGGATCTGCTTTGCTTTTTGTGGACAGTGCATACCTGGGCAATTTTTGATATTGCTGGGTAGATGGCAGTGTTATAGCTCCATTGGGTCTGCTGGGCTAGAGGTGTGCTAGGATATTGGTCTTCATTGGTATGCAGTGTCACACGCATTCAGCTGTTTCAGTGATATTACGTTTTGACAATGAATTGGTTGAAGACTGGCGCCTGTGATCTTGGGAAAATATGGAGGAAGCTGAGAAGAGTCATCCACATAGCTCCTCTTGCTGAAAATGGATGCAAATACTTTAGCCTTGTCTTTTGAATTGTTGTACTGGGTTCTTCAATCATTGAGGATGAGAATCATGTGGAATCTACTCTTCCAGTTAGCTATTTAGTTGTCCATCACCATTCATGACCAAATATGGCAGGACTGCAGACATCAGGTCTGTTCTGTACGTAATGGTATCACTTAGCTCTGTCTATTCCATGTTGTTTCTGCAATTTAGCATGCAAGTAGTCTTGCAGCGGAACCAAAGGACTCTACATGTTTCTGTATTGACCCTGGTTTTCTGGACTTTTCGTGTTCTGAAGTGTGCTGTCTAAAAAGATGATGGAAACACTTTCAGGAGTAACTTTAAAAAAGGAATTGGATAAATACTTGATTAGAAAAAAATATGGGAAAGAGCAGGGGTGTAGGTCTAATTGCATAGTTTTTAAAGAGCCAGCAGAGGCATCGTAGGCTGAGTGGCCTGTTTCTGTGCAGAATGGAATTTTCTGCATATATGTGGGATAGAGGTAGGTAACAGATCAATCATGATCTTATTGAATGGTATAAAACAGACCCAAGGTATTAAATGTCCACAGGTCAATCTATGATTCTCTTAAGTAATTTTATGGGGCTGTTATATCTTCTGATAGTTATACCAGATGCCAAGATGCTGATACTATAAAGCTGGATTTCATTTGCAGTTAACTTTCCTGCTTTGACCACACATGACTATGGCACATGCTGGTCCTTATACTTTCCATTGGCAATGCCTATAGTTAATGCACACATCCTGTACACATTTGAATAGAGATGTGAAAATCTTATGTTCGGTTTGCATATCTTTTAGCTGAAGTTATAGTAAATGACGAGAGAATGGAGAGATGGAGTGGTTTAGAGAAGCAATGCTGAAGACATGTTCATAATGCAGAGATGGATAAGATGCCATA
Organism: Ginglymostoma cirratum; assembly: GCA_024137785.1. NCBI lineage: Eukaryota > Metazoa > Chordata > Chondrichthyes > Orectolobiformes > Ginglymostomatidae > Ginglymostoma > Ginglymostoma cirratum. Next base: position 15,589,154 of record JAHRHZ010000024.1, read on the forward strand.
ATGTAAGTTGTTTCCACTGGAGGGAAGATCAGTTACCAGAAGACACAATTTAAGATCATTTTAAAAAAAGAGAGTGAAGGTGAAAAGAAGCTTTTGAACACTAAAATCTGGAATGCAATTTCTGAAATGATGGCGCAAGTCGATTAAAACTAACTTTCAAAAGGGATTTTGGTAAGTACTCAGAAGGAGAGAAAATTGCAGGACTAAATTCTGGTGAATAAGACTAATTGGTTACTCTTTCTTGGACGTGGTACAGACAAATTGGGAAGATTTGCATCATTCCACTTAAGAACATGAGATTATGAGCAGAAGCCCATGCAGCTTGTCCAATCAGCTCTACCATTCAATTTAATTTTAGTTGATGTTAGGCATCATTATTTAGTTTCCCACCCGCTCCTCCTATATCTTGATTCCTTGAGAGACCAAACGTCATCCAAAATCCTCTGGGGTAAAGAATTCCAAAGACTTACTATCCTTTGAATGAAAAGCATTTCTCTCCATTACATTCCTAAATAATTGGCCCCTTTCCCTGAGCATGTGCCCCCATGTTCTAAATTCCCTTTTTAGGGAAAACAATCTCTCAGTGTCTATATTGTCCAAGCCCTTTACTAGTCTTGTATGTTTCAATTAGATCATTTTTCCTTGTTCTAAACACCAGAGAATATGGACTCAATTTCCTTATCATAAACCAACTCTCTCATTCCAGCAACCAATCTAGAGAACCTTCACTGCAAATATTTCCTTCATTAAATATGGAGACCAAAACTGCACATAATCCTCTGGGTGTGATCTTACCACAGCTCTGTACAATTGTAGCAAGACTTATTTATTCTTATGCTTCAATCCTCTGGCAATAATGCCAACATGCCATTTGGATTCTTAACTTTTTGTTGTATCTGCATGATGATTTTTTTGTTCCTCACACAAGAATAATCAAATTTCTCACGATATCACTGTTGGTAAGTTTCAGGCCTTTTAAAAGCTACTCTGCTTTTCTATTCTTCTGACCGAATAAATAGCCTCACACTTTCCCACATTACACTTCATCTGCCACCCTGTTGTCCACTCGTGTAACTTGTTTTTATCTCTTCCCAATCTCTTTATGTCCTCCTCACAGCTTGCAGTTCCATCTCACTTTACATCATTTGCTAACTGAGATAAATTACTCTGTCATCATCAAAATCATTTAATATAAACAGTAAATCCATGAATTCTAAGCACTGATCCTTGCAACTGTCCACAATTCACAGCCTGCCAACTTTGAACTCTGCTAGATATGACCACTTGCTGCTTCGTATCCATTAACGAATAATCTATTTACACCCACAAATCCATGAGCCCTTATCTTGTGTATTAACACTTTGGGTGGCACTTTATTAAGTAACTTTTGCAAATCCAAATATATTACATCTATTGGTTTCTCTGTACCTACTCTGCTATTTATATCCTCAAAACACACTCATAAACGTGACAAACAGGTTTTCCCTCACATAAAATCATGTTGACTTCGAACCATAATGGACTTTTCTTGGCCTTTTGAATTTTTGCACCTCTGCTGGGAATTCAGTTTTTTAAAAAATATTATTTGCTGTTGGGACAACGGGAATTGCTCCTGGGAATTTATTGTCTATCTAGTTGTCTTGAGAAGGTGGTGATGAGTTGTCTCTTGAATCACTGTAGCCCTTGTGCTGTAGGTACACCCACAATGCTGTCTGGAAGGAAATTCCAGGATTTTGACCCGGCAACACTGAAGGAATGACGATATATTGCCCAGTCAGGGTAGTAAACAGCTTAGAGGGGAACTTGCAAGTGGCTGGGTTCCCATGTATCAGCTGCCCTTGCCCTTCTAGGTGATAGTGGTCATGGGTTTGGAAGGTGCTGTACAAGGATTTTTGGTGAATTTCTGCAGTTTATCTTGTAATTTTTACATGTAAGTTTAAATTACATTTATATTTAAATTTGAACTTAATTTATTTTTCTTGAAATTCTTGTCAATAGAGTTTGGAAGATGCTCCTGGCTCTCAGACTCAGCTTGGGAGGATGTGCCCTGGATGTTCTGATTTTGATTCTGATTCTGTGAAGTGGAAGGTGTGGGCGGTGGGTGTTAATGGGAGTTGCGACTGCTGCCTCAGAATCTGTACAAAGGAAGCCCCAAGAACTGGCGGGTGCTGAGACGGACTGAGTGAAAGGCACGCCATGGTGCTCTGGGACGTAAGGAAAAGACTATATCAAAAGTTAACTCTCACTCCTTGACACTTCTCACCCACCACACACTCTCCATATTCCCTCCATCCTACTTTATGACTCCTACACATGCCTGTGGCTCCTCACATCAAACATTCTATTCTGTGTCCTTGTACACAAGCACCTGTGACCTCTTATACTCTGCATGCTACCCTATGCCCTATACTTATCCCATTTCTCTTTCTAATTCCTATGAAACAATGCCATTTCATGGCAACCTATGCCACCATTGACCACCCTTTGCCCTTTATGCCAATTCACCCAATAACCACACAAATCTTGTTGTATTCTTAAAGCTTCATTCTGAAAGGGCACTTGACATCTCCTACAGGGCAACTTATCTCTCCCAAAGGACACCATACCTCTCTCAAAGATATGTGGACATATCCAGAAGCGACCCATATCCTTTCAGAAAGTACTCTACTTCTTTAAAGAACTCTAATCATCTTCTCCAGAAAAGAAATGCTGGAAGTATCTAATAATGGGTCATGTATTTTAGTGTTTTTCTTTTAGTTTTAGGAAATAAGCTTTGACAATAGAATAGTAGGGGAGGCGATGGCCTAGTGGTATCACTGCTGGACTGTTAACCCAGACACCCAGATAACATTCTGGGGACCCGGGTTCAAATCCCACCACAGTAGATAGTGGAATTAGGGAAGGAAACTGCCATCCTTACCTGGTCTGGCCTACATGTGACTCCAGACTCATAGCAATGTAGTTGACTCTTAACTGCCCTCTGGGCAATTAGGAATGGGCAATAAATGCTGCCTAGCCAGCGACGCCCACATCCCGTGAATGAATAAAGGGGAAAAAAAGGGATAAATGCAATTGAAACACCTTGAGTCTCATCCATTAAAAGGGTTGTGCTTAGATTACTTCAAGAGAATAACAAGAGGTAAGGTAATTAAGATGTTGAGTTTTAGTGATTGTAGGAATATCCAAAACAAATTGCAGTTCACAAGGTAAGCCATGTTTGTTAGTAGAATCAGAATAGAAGATGTAGAGTTCAAAACAGGAGCCTACTTAGCTGGAGATATGGTGTCTGCAAAGCTCCAGTATGGCAGTCCAAAGAGAGGTGGAGTAAAAGCTGGAACTTAATGATAGTTCAATGCAGCTGAGGTGAAGAGGTGAAGCAAGAAGTGAAGCAAGCCTACATGCTGTATTGTGTTGGTGAAACTGAAGCGTATGTACTTAGAGAAATCCCAGAGGCTTGACAGCTTAGGGAAGCTAGCTGTCTGCGAAAGTGTTGAAATTATGCATGTGTGCACCTTAGACAGCAGCCTCAGGAATCCATTGTAATGGAGACTTAAAGGAAGAGATTGAACTACTTATACATGATTCAGTCATTGAGGTAGTCCATGAGAGAATGACATTTGAGAGAAATTTGCTTACCTAGAGTGTCATTAATATGTGGGTTAGGGATTGTTGGGGTGGGTGGGGTTGGTGGGGAGAGGTTGTTGATAAATCTCTGGGATCTGGCTTGCTATAATTGCTATTTAATGTGCTAGTGGGATGTTTGACTGTAGTTTGCCTGTTACACATAGTGATTGATCTAGAACAGTTTGCGAGTGTGGAGTTGTATCTCTGTTCTGGCTGGAGTGGATTCATGATCTGCTCCCTTGATGTGGTGGAGACTGCAGTGCTATAGCTCAAACCTACTTTCAGGCCAAGAACTCAAGGAGAAGAAAATATAACTGGCAAAGGATGAAAAATAAATAGTGTAGTAATCCATTTCTGGTTTTAATGGGTTTATCGTAAGCAGCTCTTTTCAGTTGTGTAAGTGTCAATAAATAATTGACATGCCCCGAGGGCACTGGAAGCAATTGCACTGTGTAGTGATCTGCTTCCGCACTTGTCACTTTACTGTGGACCGTCTTTGAATATAAAAGGTGATGTCAGCACCCTTTTAATGTTTGATAAACGAATACTTCTAAAGTCTCAAATGAAAACTTTGGGGAATTGGATCAAATGACCATTTTATTGGTCTCCAGGTAATATCTATTTACTGTGTAACACAAAGAACTTTTTTTGACTTGTAATATATTTCTCTCGGCTGCGTTCAATAATACTTACTTATTACAGCATCACCAGTTAAAGATTGAACTTAGAATTAAATGCCAATGCCGTTGTATATGGAGATCACAGATTTGAATAAGTGGAAAACATTTTGAAAATGACTTTTGTGGCTATTATGTTGTCAATTGCAGAATGACATTAGATACTGCAGTGTAATATCAGTGCTAGCACTTGTCCAATGTGCTGAATGGCCTCCATCTGTGCAGTAAGCTTCTGTTATCCTGATGAATGCAATGTAATGTCAGTGCCAACACTGATAGGTTGCTGCTTTTAACAGAACAGTACTGACAAGCCCTGTCTTCTCCTCTTAGATAATATGCTCTAACAACCAAATCCTAACAATGTTTGTTGTGTTTCCATCTATTATTTGCCTTGGCTGGAATAGGCTAAGCCAAAGACCAAATGAGGAAACAGCCCATTTATTGTTTGTTAACTTCAGTACATGATTCTCAAATTTAAGTATGGATACCATCTGAAGCATCTTTTATTCTGATATATTCTTTACATTAAATGTACATATAAATGAAAGAAAGGGGTCATTTGATCCAATCACTCCATGCTGATATTAATGCTCCACGCTCTATTTTTATATCTCACCTTATCAACATAACCTTCTATTCCTTTCTCCCTCGCGTGTATCTAGCTTCTGTTTAAATGCATTCACTTCAACCACTCCATGTAGAAGCGAGGTCCATATCCTCACCACTGTCTCAGGATAGTTTCTCCTAAGTTCTTTATTAGTTAAATTGGTGACTATTCATGGCCCGTTCTGAACTTCCCCAGAAGCAAGAACATTTTCTCTATATCTACCCTAACAAACTCCTTAATAATTTTAAGGATCATTATCAGGTCACCCTAAAACAGCCTTTGATTATTGAGTCTTTTCTGATGATTAGTACTTATAATTGTCTGCCGTTCTCCCTTAAAATCAGTGACTATCGTAAGAACATAGTTATGCATTCATCAACTCTCATCAACTCTCATCAACCTTGTTCCACACCAAATGTTGGAAGTCAACATTACTACATACAGTATTGTAAGGCTATTAACCATGGGGAAATTTGAGTAAGACCACTGATTCAATCCTTAGTTGTAAGCAAGAACTGCATTGAATTACTGTGTGTAGGTTTCACTAAATTACCAAGTACAACAAATCTTTCCGAATGCACTTGACCTGGTCATTTCTTCTTTGATATCCATTTAAGCACTTTTTCAGTAAGGTTTAGTGGAAAATGATTTACAATGGATACATTGTGTGGAGAACGCATACTTGGGAGTTTCTATGGCTGTTCCAGCCATGGTGTAGACTGCATATTACAAGTTCCTGGGCACTGTATCAGCAATTTTTTTTTATCCCCTCTTTTCAGTGAATAGAGAGCTGTCAGTGGTAATGCCTGAATTCTAACCATACATGTGTACAAGACCCAATAGATTTTGGAAGGTTTCACTGTGAGTGAGTCACTGAGAGTCTCAAATCTATTTTCAAGTGTTCCATATTTATGTGGGAAGGTTGTTCGCCTTAGTCCTTGAATGCTTAGCATCTTCTGGTGGCCCTATCCAGTCTCATGCTGTCTGCCACCTGAGATTGCCTGCTTCAGTTTTGTATTGAGTCAGAGAGGTGAGAAAGAAGATTCATCCAACTTTTCCTATTTCAACATCTACTCTATCAGCCCGATCAAATAAAATAGAGATGTTTGCATTTCAATCTATTTCCTTCACATATTGCCATTCTGAGAGAGATATTTTTGGTTGGCTTATTATGATTTCACTATAACTGGTTCAGGAGCTGAATGTTAACACCAGTTATTTCATTCTGAGGGGTTTCTATTATATAGTTTTACTTATCTTTGTAAAGTGGTGGACCTGCTCCGGTCCAATCCAGACCGTCTAAATATGTACTCATACATGCTCTTGAATTGATTTACATGTACAGGGGTCCCCAATTTACAAAAGTCCAACTTGAATTTGATCTTGATTTATTGCTATCACATGTACGGAGATACTGCGAAAAGTGTTGTTTTATGTGCTATACAGGCAGATTATACCATACAAAGTGCATCAGGGTAACAGAACGGAGTGCAGAATACAGTGTTACAGCTGCAGAGAAGGTGCTGGGAGAGAGATCATAATCAACATTTGAGAGATCAATTCAAAAGTCTGATAACAGCAGCAAGGATGCAGTTCTTGAATCTGATTCTCTGTTTAGTGATATTTAAATTCTATCATGTTAAGATAATTTTTGCTTTTAGGATCCTTTAATGTATGGTTACTAATTAATGCTGTCTCTCATTACACACTCACCCAGTATAATATAGACTACTCCCTAGCTTGTTTCACAATCTATTATTCAAAGAAACTGTCCCAAATACATGCTATCAACTCATCATTCAAGCCAATTTGATTCATCCTATCTATATGAAAATTAATATCATACATGATTGTTTCTGGGCCTTCCTTCAAGCCCCTATTATTTTTGGTTTCTAGTTTGACCTATAGTACATGTTCTATTGGAGAGCTTATTGACTACTCCCTTTTGTTATTTCTTACTTCAACCAAAAATGACTCATTATCTTGAAACTCTGAACCAATATCATTTCATACAACTGTGCTGAACCTACCCGTTATTAACAGAGGTACCCAACTCTTACTCCTTTTTTCCTGTTCTTCCAAAATATTAAATATCCTTGAATATTGATGCCCCAAACTTGCAACACAGCATCTCTGTAAAGCTGATTGTATTGTACTCGTTTATTCTATTTCTGCAATCAATTCATCTACTAGGTGACAAATATCACCAATCAAGAGCTTTGAATCTTCTATTCCTACTTTTGTCCTACTCTAACCTTATTTACCAATGCACTCTTATGTTTGGATTGTCCCTTCCTGTCATCTTCTGGTCATCATTACCGACATTGCAACCTTGTACTATTCCACTTTCCAATCTCTTTAACTTTGCAAATCTCCTCTCACGTGAGCCCTCATCCTTCCAACACAAATTAATTCAAAGTCCATTCTGCAACCCAAGTTATGTGATTTGCCATTTTCCCCAGTCCCAGTGTAATTTAGTTGATGACTATCCCAATGGTACAGCTCCTCTTTTCCCAATGCTGGTGCTGTGCCTCAGTAAATAAACACCTACTTGTCTTGCAGCAATCGTTGAGCTGTGCATTCAATTCACTGTAGGAAACGTAGTAGTCAATTTACTGAAAGTAAGCTAATACAAACAATGTTGCAATAATCATCAGATAATCTATTTTAATAATGTTGACTGAAGGATAAGATTTTGTAAATAATATTTATTATTGAAGCGATTTACTGACATAGCCTGTAAACTCTCTCACTCCTCAGTACCTCAGTATTTGTTTGGAAATGTTGACATGTCTTTGATGCATGTGAAGGTGATCTAACAGCAAGGAGCGTGATCAACTCAAGTAGTGCCTTCTGACTGAAAAACCTGATGTCTTGGAGATGGTTAGGGTGACCAGACATCCTGGTTTTGCTGGGGAACTCTGTTTTTTATGGAACATTCTGTTGCCCTGACAAGGCTGCGCCAGGGATAAATTTATTTTCCAAAGTCCAGTTCCTTGACTAGCTATTCCGTCAAAATGCTCAGACTGGTCAATTACGGATTTCCATGAAGGACGGCAACAAGGATCAGCAAGGGGAGGGCAGGAGACAAGTATGGGGGAGCCATAGACAAGCACAGGAGGCAGTGATTTATAGGAGATCATGGACACTGAGGTCAGCTTATACTGTCGCAGTAACTGAGGTTAATTAAAGGAAATGGTTAATGTGAGCCACTGCGGGTCCTTTTTTCGGAGACCTGGGGTACAGTTTAATCTTTTGACCTCCTATAAGTTAACCTCTTGACCACCAGGAAACTAAAGGGTGTCAGTCTTTGTATCAAACAGAAGATGGAACAGCATAGTCTACTATGACAAGCTGTACTTGAAATGGTTGTCAGATGGTCATAGATTCATACAGCATGGAAACAGACTGTTCAGTCCAACTCGTCCATGCTTACAATGTTCCCAAACTAAAGTAGTTCCACCTGCCTGTATATCCCTCCAAACCATTCCTACTCGCGTACTTATCCAAATGTCTTTTAAACATTATGACTGTAACTGCATCCATCACTTCCTCTGGAAGTTCATTCCACACAGTAACTACTCTCTGTGTTTAAAAAGTTGCCCCTCATGTCCTTTTTCAATCTTTCTTCTCACATGTTATGAAATATGCTCCCTAGTTTTGAATTCCCCAACCTTAGGGAAAAGACTTCTACTATTTACTTTATCTATGTCGCTCATGATTTTATAAACCTCTATAAGGTCATCCCTTAACTTCCTCTGCTCCAGTGAAAGAAGTCCCACCTCTCCAGCCTAATTTTATAACTCAAACCCTCCATTCTCAGCAACATCCCAATAAATCTTTTCTGAACCCTTTCCAATTTAGTAATATCCTTCCTATATCAGACTGACCAGAACTGCACACATTACTCCAGAAGAGGCCTCACCAATGTCTTGTACAACTTCAATGTGACATCCCAACTCCTACACTCAAAAGTCTGAGCAATGAAGGCAACCGTGCTAAAAGCCTCCTTAACCACCCTGACTACACATAATGCAAATTTCAAAGAATTGTGTACCTGAACTCCCTAGGTCTCTCTGTTCTAGAACTCTACCCAGGGCTGTACATTAATTGTATAAGTCCTGCCCTGATTTGTTTTACTAAAATGCAATACCTTGCATTTATCCAAATTAACTCCATCTGCCACACCTCAGTCCATTGACTCAATTGATCAAGATCACTTTTTGATCTCAGATCACCTTCATTGTGCACTATATCACCACTTTTGGTGTCGTCCACAAACTCACTAACCATGCTTCTATATTCTCATCCAAATCATTTATATAAATGACAAACAAAAGTGGACCCAGTACCGATCCCTGTGGAACACTGGTGATCTCAGGCCTCCAGTTCGAACAGCAACCCTCCACCACCTCCCTTTTGTCTCTTAAGATAAAGCCAATTCTGTATCCAATCCTGAATCTCATGTGATCTAACTACTCTAATTAGTCCACCATGCAGAACCTTACCAAAGGTTTTACTAAAGTCTAAGTAAACAACATCTACTCCTCTGCCCTCGCAATCTTTTTGGTTACTTCCTCAAAATACGCAATCTAGTTTATGAGACACGAGTTCCCTCACACAAAACCATGCTGATAATTCCTAATCAGCCCTTGCTTCTCCACATGCATGTAAATCCTATCCTTCAGAATTACCTCCAACAACTTACCCACCTTTGATGCCAGACTCACAGTCTGTAATTCCCACGCGTCTCCTTACCACCTTTCTTAAATTAAGACACAGAATTAGCCATCTTCCAGTCCTCCAGCACCTCACCCTTAGATGGTACAAATATTTCTGCTAGGGGACCCTAACGTCCCACAACATCCTGGTCTACACTCGATCAGGAGACCGGGGTATTTATCCACCTTTATGTTTTTGGTAATCCACCAATGACAGATGAGAAAGTTATCTTGTAAGTTTGGTTGAGCTCTTGAATGTTCAACTGAACTTCTTATTGAAAGATGACGTGTTTTCTAGCAAGCTGCTCTGTGTGCAGCCGTATCTCCTATGCTTGAGGTACATTCACATGTTTAAAACCTAGCTTTTGGCTGAAAATGTCTAGTGTTAGAATCTAGCACAAAAATGAAAGTAAGTAAGGTTTTTTTTTAAAATGGAGATTGGTCTGACATTGTGCATTGCACAGTAAGGGTAGATGGAATGAAGATGCTAAGTTGTGACAAACAAACCTGGTTCGTGTAGTGGGCCCAAGCTATGCCTGCCTCTTTGTAGGTTACATGGAACAATCCCTCTTCCGTACCTACACTGGCCCTAAACCCCACCTCTTCCTCCGTTACATTGATGACTGCATCGGCGCCGCCTCGTGCTCCCACGAGGAGCTCGAACAGTTCATCCACTTCACCAACACCTTCCACCCCAACCTGAAGTTCACCTGGATCATCCCCAACACTTCTCTCCTTCCTGGACCTCTCTGTCTCCATCTCGGGCAACCACCTAGAAACAGATGTCCATTTCAAGCCCACTGACTCCCACAGCTACCTGGAATACACCTCCTCCCACCCACCCTCCTGCAAAAATGCTATCCCCTTTTCCCAATTCCTTCGCCTCTGCCGCATCTGCTCCCAGGATGAGACATTCCACTCCCGTACAGCTCAAATGTCCTCATTCTTCAAGGACCGCAACTTCCCCCCCCACAGTGGTCGAGAACGCCCTCGACCATGTCTCCCGCATTTCCCGGAACACATCCCTCACGCCCCATCCCCGCAATAATAACCAAAAAAGAATCCCTCTCGTCCTCACATACCACCCCACCAACCTCCGGATCCAATGCATCATCCTCCGACACTTCCGCCATCTGCAATCAGACCCCACCACCAAAGACATTTTTCCCTCCCCACCCTTATCTGCCTTCCGGAGGGACCACTCCCTCCGCGACTCCCTTGTCCGCTCCACTCTCCCCTCCAGCCCCACCACACCCGGCACTTTTCCTTGTAACCGCAGGAAGTGCTACACCTGCCCCCACACCTCCTCCCTCACCCCAATCCCAGGACCCAAGAAGACTTTCCACATCAGGCACATGTTCACCTGCACATCTGCCAATGTGGTATACTGCATCCGCTGTACCCGTTGTGGCTTCCTCTACATCGGGGAAACCAAGCAGAGGCTTGGGGACTGCTTTGCAGAACACCTGCGCTCACTTCGCAACAAACAATTGCACCTCCCAGTTGCGAACCATTTCAACTCCCCCTCCCATTCCTCAGACGACATGTCCATCCTGGGCCTCCTGCAATGCCACAGTGATGCCACCCGAAGGCTGCAGGAACAGCAAATCATATTCAGCCTGGGAACCCTGTCGCCCAATGGCATCAATGGGGATTTCACAAGCTTCAAAATCTCCCCTCCCCCAACCGCATTCCCAAAACCAGCCCAGCTCATCTCCACCTCCCTAACCTGTTTTCCCTCTCACCTCAAGCCACACCCCCATCTCCCATCTCCTATCTACTAACATCATCCCGCCCCCTTGACCTGTCCGTCCTCCCTGGACAGACCTATCTCCTCCCCACCCCCCTACCTACACTCACCTTTACTGGCTCCATCCCCGCATCTTCGACTTGTCTGCCTCCTCTCCACCTATCCTCTCCTCTATCCATCCTCTATCCGCCTCCCCCTCTCTCCCTATTTATTTCAGAACCCTCTTCCCCTCCCCCATTTCTGATGAAGGGTTTAGGCCCGAAACGTCAAGTTTTCCTGCTCCTATGATGCTGCTTGACCTGCTGTGTTCATCCAGCCCCATGCTTGTTATCTCTGGTTTGTGTAGTGATTGGAATCAGGTTGACCTAATTGACTATGAGGTCATTGATTGGCCCAGGTTAACAAGCCCAATCAGGAAAGACCTGGCTAACTGATATAACCAGGAGATGAGAATCCCCTCAGTTCAGACGACTGACTCAGAGCTGGCTGGCTACAGCCAGCGTCCTCTGCACAAGTAAATAAAGGGAGACTTGGTGATGGGATACCAGCTTCTGTGCATTTATTTCAGTTCAATTTTCTTGATAATAAAAGTCCGTGGCTCATAAATGCTGTCTTCAAATATTGGGTGTCTTAATAAGATTGCTAAGTTTAGATGGAATTTGAAAGATGTCATGACATGATCTCCAGCATGGAAGTGCACCTTCCTCTCCTGCCATTGGTCATGCAAAATGTCAGTCACTGAGATTTCTGCCTTTCCTTGGCTTTAAAGTGATTCCTGATTTTGACTTCCTGAAAATCTGGACAATCCAAGATTGGTATAGTTTGTTATCCAAATCTGGAACAGCAGAAGTATTAACCAAACTGATCTTTCAAGGAGATCTGTCATGAGAAAACTTGTTAATCATGAATGTTAGTAGCTAAAACAAATTGCGGTATAGGACTGTACAGCATTACAGATTTCACTGAAGCAAAGCACATTGCTACATGATGAAACACGATCTAAGAGAAAAATTTAAGAGATCGGCCCGTACATCCAATATTGATGAAGGATAAATGGTGAGATCTTGAAAATTCTTTGTCTTTTAATATGCAATTCCATGTGTTGAAGGAGAGAACAACTAGCTTTACCTTATCAGTTCAGTATTGCTCAGTGTTCTTTATTAAAAGACTTATAACAGCACATCCTAAATTAGATGAGGAGAAGTAGCATAAAAGCTCATTCTTTGTCTTATGAACAAGCAAAGCCATCATTCTGGATGGGAATCCCCCTTTTCTATTGCCAAAATAGAACAAAAACAAATTAATTGTGTAAGGCAGAAGCTAATGTTTCCATGGGAGCAAAACTCATGGTGTTATCTTCGGCTACTGTTTCGTGCATCGTATGAGAGTTAATATTTAGCAATGACTTGGTGTATAGCTCTGCCTCCACGCTAGAAGATTGTGAGTTCAAGTCCAACTCCAGAGACTTAAATGCTAAAATTAAATTCAGTAATATGGGAATGCTGCACTTTTGGGGGTGTGATCTTTTAGACGAAACAGTACACCCTCTCAGTTGGAGATTAATGATCCTATGACACAATTTCACAAAAACAGACTATCTGATCGCCCAATAACATTTTATTTTCTTGTTAGTCAAAATCTACCTATCTCAGCCTCAAGAGTGTTGAATAACCCCACCTCCACTGCTATCTGGGCAAAGGGGTTACAAAGGCTATGGACCGTCTGAGAGAAATAATGCCTCCTCATCTCCATCTTAAATGGAAGACTCCTTGCTTTGAAACATTTTCTTATGCATTCTAGTCTGGAGCACAAGGAGAAACATCTTTACAACATCCTCCCTTTTAAGTGCCTTAAGAATCTCATATGTTTCATGAAGATCGAAGAACAAGAACAAGAACAAGAACAATACAGCACAGGAACAGGCCCTTCAGCCCTCCAAGCCTGCACCAACACATTTTGCTTTTCCATACTAAAACAGGATCTGTATCCCTCTATTTCCTTCGTATTCTTTTATTTGTCTAAGTGCTTCTTGAATGCTGCTATTGTGTATGCTTTCACCACCATCTCTGGCAATAAATTCCAGGCACTCATCACCCTTTGTGTGAAAACTTACCTTGCACATCTCTTTTAAACTTCCCGCCTCCCACCTTGCACCTCTGTCCCCTAGTAATTGACCCCTCCGCCCTGGAAAAAGGCCTCATTATTTCCAATCTATCCATGCCGTTCATAATCTTATAAACTTCTATTAGGTTGCCCATCAACCTCCTGCATTCCAAGGAAAACAAACCAAGTTTATCCAAACTATCTTCATAGTTAAAATCCAAAATACCAGGGAACATCCTGGTAAACCTTTTCTGTACCCTGTCCAAAACATCCACATCTTTCTGGTAGTGTGGTGACCAGAACTGTAGGCAATATTCCAAATGTGGCCCAACTAAAATTCTATAAAGTTGCTGCATAACTTGTCTATCCTTATACTCAATGCCCCTTCCAATGAAAGCAAGCATGGCATAAGTCTTTTTTTACTACCTTATCTACCTGTGCTGCCATCTTCATTATCTATGGACCTGCACATCCAAATCCTTCTGCATATCAGTACTCCTAAGGGTACTGCCATTCATAGTATAATCCCCACCTGTACTTGACCTTCCAAAATGCATCACCTCACATTTATCTGGATTAAGTTCCATCTGCCATTTTTCTGCTCATGCCTCCAACTGATCGATATCCTATTGTATCCTTTGACTATCCTCCTCACTATACGCAACTCCACCAATCTTTGTATCAGTTCTCATTCTTGTAAACTCCAGTGGACTTTGGTCCAACCTTTTCTCATCAGATAATCCCTCTATCCCAGTTATCAGTCGGCAAACATTCCCTGCACTGTTTATAACACATATGTTCTGTGGCCTTAACAATTCTCTGTATATCAGGTGCAAAACTTCCCAACTTTTATGCTTCATTCCTTTTGGAATAAAGAATAGCATTTCACTTGCCTTCCTAAACATTTGGTGTACCTGCATACTAACTTTTTGGGATTCATGTACCAGGACATCAGGAACATTCTGTAATTGGCTACTTTTCTATTCTTCCTGACAAAGTGGACAAGTTCACGTTTTGCCACATTATACTCCACATGCCAAATGTGTTCCCATTCACTTAACATCTCTCTGCCGATTTGCGATCGCTTTCTGTTCTCACAATTTACTTCCCTGCCTATTTTTGTGACATCAACAAATTTATTGGCCATTTACTTGGTACTTGTGTCCAAGTAATTTATTTAGTTTGTAAATAATTGAACTCCAACAATGATCCCTGGAGCACGCTACTCATTTTAGATTCTGCCGACCCATAAATGTCTTTGTGTCCATATTTAGCCCCCTATTAGCCAACCAACTGTCTATCTGTGCTGATAGCTAGGTGAACCATAAGTTTCTATTTTGCGCAATAAATATTGATGTTGTTCCTCATCAAATGCCTTCTGAAATCTAAGTACAATACATCCACCAGTTCGCCTTTATCTACATCACTTGTTCCTTCATCAAAACACTTTAAAAAATTTGTCAAAAACAATTTTCCTTCCACAAAATTTTGCTGACTGCAGTAGGATTTTCTAAGAGCCTTACTATAATAGATGATAATAGATTCCAGCATTCTAGGGTGCTACAGGCTTGTACTCTGCTTTCAGTCCTTCTACTTTCTTTAATAGAGGAATTACACTTACTCTTGTCAGATCTGACAGAATTTTCTCAGAATCTAAAGACTTGTGGAAAGATAAAACCAACACATCTGCTATATCAGCAGGCAGATATTTTAAAATCCAGAAGAAGTCCGTTAGGAACATGAGATTTGTCAGATTTTAGTTCCCGTAATTTTCTCTGTATTCTCTCCTATGTGATTGTAATTGTTTAAATTTCCTCACAACCTTTCACATTTTGATTCACAATTATTTCCAGGATATTATTTATATCTCGTACAGGGAAGAAAGATGTAAAATATGTATTCAATTCATCTACCATTTCCTTATTTTCCATCTTTAATTCCCCATAGTCCTCTCTGGAGGACCAATGCTCACTAAATTTCTCCTTTTCCTCTTTTAATAACTGCAGAAACTCATGTTATCTATTTTTTATATTTCTAGCTAGCTTTCCATTGTGGTCTTGTTCCTCTCTCCTGAAAAATCTTTCAGTCAGTCTTTTCTGTCTTTTACATTCTAACCAAATTTTTGACCTGCCACTCATCTTTGAAGAATTTTTGCTTTTACTTTCCATTTGATGCGTTCTCTTAACTTTCTTAGTTAGCCATGGTGATGTTTCCTTTACTTAGAACCTTTAGAACATAGAACATAGAACAGTACAGCACATCGAAACACATTGTTGTGCTGAACTTTTACCCTAAACCTAAGGTCTATCTAACCTCCACCTCTACCTTGTACTATCATCCATATGCCTATCTAATAGCTGCTTAAATGCCCCTAATGAGGCCGACTCCACTACCTTCTCTGGCAATGCATTCCACACCCCACCACACTCTTTATTTCTCACTAGACTGTACATTTAGGATTCTATGAAATATCTCATTAAATGTCTGCCATTGTATCTCTCTCAACCTATCCCTCAACTCAGTTTCAAAGTTCGTCCCTTGTAACCTCCTTTTCCCTCCTTCAACTCACTTGCAGCTTCCTTGTCCCACCCCAACACCCTTCCAGTCTTCTTCTCACTCCTCAAACTTGCTTGCAACCTTCTTCTACTTCCCCACCCTGTAAGAGCAATCTCTTTCCCTCAACTCTTACCCTATGTCCTGGCAAATGCAATACCCAGATTTGGCAAAAGACCTTTCTGGCCTCAGCAAATACCATCCCAGTAGTAGTCCCCCATGCCAAAAGCTGATGCCTGCCCCGGCAGAGACAGCCTAACCAACTCTGGCAAAAAAGCAAACCCACCAACCTCCCCACTCCTGGCCACTGGGTAAGATAGTGGAAAGATCCCATCAGATTTCAAAATAGTGAATGTGGCTTCTCCATTCAAGAAAGGAGGGAGACTGCTAACAGGCCTGTGAGTTGAATATCTGTCATAGGACCAATGCTTCAATTGATTATTATCTGTTATAGCAATGCTCTGAGAAAATCCTGATGCCATCAGCTCTCTCTCATGTCAACAATTACTTGCCTAACTTCTCACTGTTTGGGAGTTTTGTCGTGAAAGAAATAATGAGAAAGACAGACTTGCAGTTAGGTAGTGCTTTGAACAACTTGTCTCAACATGATTTACAGCCAATCACATACTTGTGAAATGCCATCATTGTTGTAATGTAGGAATCACAGCAACCAATGTACGCAGAGCAATCGCCCACAACTAGCGATGTGATAATGACAAGACATTTTTATTGGTAATGATACTCATTGACCCGACACTGGGGAACATAAAAACAGACACTGCAGATGTTGGAAATCTGAAATAAACACTGAAATTGATGGAAGTGTTTAGTAGCTCTGGTAGTATCTGTGGAAAGAGAAACAGAACAGCTGAAAGGTCATGGCCTGAAACATTAAATCAGTTTCTCTCTCCGCTGATGCTGTCAGACCAACTGAGTATTTCCAGCATTTCATTATTTTATGTTGGTGGGGAAAACACCCTTGTGCTTCTTGAAAATAATCCCAGTCGGATCTTTTACATTCACTAGAGCAGGCAGATAGGGCCTGAGTTTAATGCCTCAACTAGAAGATAATATCTGTGACAGTGTAGTGCTCCCTCTATACTGCATCAGATTTCAGATTGTCAGCCTTAATATTATTACTTAAGACCTGGATAGGAGCTTGAACTAGAACCTTGTTCTTTAGAGTCCAGGGTGCCATCGACTGAACAAGCTGCAGTTTTTCTTACATCAAAACAGGAACAGCATTCCTAAGTATTCATTGACTGTAAGGTGTTTGCGATGTTCTGAGATTGTGAAAGTATAATACGAATGTAAGTCTTTATTTTCTTTCTTAAACATTACACAACTCTGCTGCATTGTGTCACTGCATTGAAGAAATTCATGGGGGATTTCAGCAAAATGAAAACAAGCATTTTTCTTTGATTAACAGCAAAGTAGTTTTCAGAATTAACTACATAACAGCTTAGAATCAGTCAGAAACTAGGAATTCTGCAGTGAGTGACTTACCTCCTAACTCTCCAAAGCCTTTCCACCATCTACAATGCACAAGTCAGGAGTATGGTGCAATACTCCCAACTTACCAGGATGATTTCAGCACCAACAATACTCAAGAACCTCAACACCATCCCAGACAAAGTAGTCTGCTTAATTGATATCACATTCACCGATTAAATATTCACACCATCAACCACCAATTTTCAGTGTCTGCACATTATCCACATAACACATTGCAACAATTTGACAATGCCCTTTCAAAACTATCTTCCAAATACGTGACTTGTACTACTCAGAGACCGAGGTGCAGCAGACACATAAGAAAGACATCGCCTGCAGATTCCTCTCTTGAATCTCACACTACCCTAACTCGTAGGTATATTACCATTTCTGCACTACCCCTGTGTCAAAATCCTAGAAGCCTTTAACTGATAGTAGTGTCGATGAACCTACGCCACATGGATTCAAGAAGGTAGTTCACCATCACCATGTTATGGATAGGAGATGTGATGGTGTCATAATAAAATCAGTAGACCAGCAACCAGAGTTCCAGGCTAATTCTGTGGGAACGTGCATTTTCACCATAGCAGGTGGTGAAATTTGAGTTGGGTTTAAATTAAAAATCTGGAATTAAAAACAAATCTAAAGGTGACCGCAAAACTATTGTCATCTTTTAATGAAACCTGGATCAGCTTGCCTAGTGTGACTGACATGTGATTCCACACCCATACATATGTGGTTGTCTCTTTAACGCTTTCTGAAATGGACCGAGACACTGGAAACAACAATGGCAAACTCTGTCAACCCTGCAAGGTCCTCCTTACTCACAAATTAAGTATTTTGCCAACATTGGAAAAGCTGACCCACAGACTGGTCAAACTTAACATAATTGTGCTTGTGCAGTTAAAGCTTACGGAAAATGTTCCAGATATCACTGTCACCATCCCTGGATAAGTGTTGTTCCTCTGGCTGAACAGACCCAACAAAGATGGCAGCACAGTGATGTACAGATGGGAGACGGTGACCCTGAGAGTGCAAGAGTCTTCAAATTTGACTCCTGACTCCATGAAGTCACATAGTATCAGGTCAAATGAAGAAAAGGAAGTCTCCTGTTGTTTAGTAGCTAAATTAAAACTGGAGTCAATGGGAATTGGGGGATACATCCGCTCGTTGGAGACAAGTCTAGCACAAATAAACATGGTTGTGGTTGTTAGAGATTGATCATCTCAGTCCAAAAAGCAGATGTCAACATTATGAATAGCGTCAGTGCATCAAGCAGCTGCCATGTGTCTTAAAGGGAAGGGTGGTCTTAGGACATCTCTGCAGGATTTCCTTAGGACCATGTCCTAGACACCACCATCTTCAGCAACTTCATCAATGACTTTTCTTTCATCATAAGGTCCAAAGTAGGGATGTTCTTTGATGATTGCGTAATGCTCAGCAGCATTTGCAATATTGTAGCAGTCCTTGTCCATACGAAGCATAACCTACGCAACATCCAGGCTTGCGGACATAAATGGCAAGTCACGTTTGTTCCACACAAGTGTCAAACAAAAGAGACACTTACCATCTAACCTTGACATTTAATGACATCTTCATCATTGATATGCCACTATTAATATCCTTGGGGGTTACCATAGACTGGAAACAGAACGAATCAAGCCACAAGCTAAAAGTACATGTCAGAGGCATGCAACACATCTCCTGATTCTCAAAGCCTGTCCACTATCCACAAGGCAGAATTCAGGAATGTGATGGTATGCTGTTCACTTGCCTGAATGAGTGCATCTTCCACAACACTCAAGATGCTCAACACCATCCAAGACAAAGCAGATCATTTATTGAAACACTATCCACAACCTCAGCATTCAATGTTAGCTGTGTGTACAACCTACAAGATGCATTGTATCCCTCATCCTAACTCACCAAAACCCTTGAAAAAGTACCTTACAAGCTCATGATCATTACCACTTAGCAAGACAAAGTGCTTGCATGAATGGAACCTGCAAGTTCCTCCTGAAGCCTCATTCAGATTTGGAACTGTATCATCATTCCTTTATTGTTGTTGAGTTAAAATCCTTGAATTCCCTAATTGCAGTGTAGGCATACCTACATCCTCAGGACTGCGGTGTTTTAAGGAGGCAGTTCATCACCGCCTTTTCAAGTGCATTTAGTGATGGGCAAGATTCTGGCCTTGCCAGTGATCCTCGCATCCTTTCAACAAATTTTAAAAATCAGAGCACGTCCATCAACAGTTAAGTTTATTATTTTGTTTTACATAAAATATGTTATGTTACATCTGAAATAAAAATACGATTTGTTATGATCTTGCAGAGACTGATAATTCAAAAAAAACTCAAACTTTCAGTGAATGGTTGAAAGGATCACATGACAAGATTTCATGTTCCATGACTTTTCTTGTAACGTACAAACTAAAACAAAAATGACAAATAGCACCTAGAACATAGAACAGTACAGCACAGTACAGGCCCTTTGGCCCACGATGTTGTGCCGAACTTTTACCCTAAGCCTAAGGTCTAACTAACCTTCACCCCTATCTTATACTATCATCCATATGCCTATCTAATAGCCACTTAAATGCCCCTAATGAGGCCGGCTCTACTACCCTCTCTGGCAATGCATTTCACGCCCCTACCTCTCTCTGAGTAAAGAACTTACCTCTGACATCTCCCCTATAACCACCTCCACTCACTTTAAAACTATGCCCCCTCGTAATAGCTACCTCCACCTGAGGAAAAAGTCTCTGGCTGTCCACTCCATCTATACTTCTGATCGTCACCAAGATTGCTGTTCAAACTAAATGGAAGCATTGGTTGTAATCTAAAATTGTTGACCTTAATGTTGGGTCTGAAAGGCAGTCAAGTGCATGATCAGCAGATGAGCTGTTGTTTGTCAAACTTCTGTTGACTCATTTATTACTGTATTCCAAATTGTATTACTGAAGACTTATAGACATTGCTAACTTTGGAAAAGGCATTAAGCATTGCAAGTCTTAAACTGGCACAGCATTCCACTTGTTTGGGGCCATCTGAAGCAGTCAACATGTTCATAACAGGCCTGTAGGAGGGCAGGAATTTATGTTCCTTGGACATGCATATTTACTTGAAATAAAAGAGAACTTTCTTTACAGTACACTAGTAGGGAACTGAAGACGGCAAGAAGTTCTTCTCAAGCAAAATCAATGGGCTTAAATCATGACAAGTAATGTCTATTTGTCAGGCACTGCAGATCCTGCTTGTGTCACCTCATTGCTGACAGGATGTGTGTTTAGTGCACTGTCCGCCAGCTTGAATAAGGCTATACAAAAGGCATTCAGCCACCCCTGAAATTGTAG
Source organism: Ginglymostoma cirratum (assembly GCA_024137785.1). NCBI lineage: Eukaryota > Metazoa > Chordata > Chondrichthyes > Orectolobiformes > Ginglymostomatidae > Ginglymostoma > Ginglymostoma cirratum. The sequence continues at coordinate 15,610,038 of JAHRHZ010000024.1, forward strand.
GCTTGGAATATATATAAATAAGTAGCTGAACAGTTACTCCTGATCTCTGCTGCAATTCTTTATTTTTCCAAAACAGCCAGAGGCAAGGCTGAGAGAACCAATTCTGAATAGCGCCAAGTATACAGTTAGATGCTCATCACAATCGCCCTCACTCCTGGTCTCAAGATTCCTGACTACAATGGCTTAGCAAATCTCAATCTCTCTCCAAACACAAGATAATCCCACCCCCAATATTCTACCTGTCATCGTTCCCAGACAATAGCTTCTAAACCTCAGACTTGCCTTTCCAACCATGCACTCACTACTCCAAAGACCTCAAGCCTGAGTTGAGTTTCTGAACACTTCTGCAGCCACTATTGAGACTCCTCTGGCCTCATTATTTGTGAGTTGTGAGGATACAGAGGGTGATAGTAGTGGTGTGGGGAATGAAAACACAATCAAAGTCCAGTAAACATAACCCTTGCAAACTTTTAAACTTCTGCGAAGCAGACAACATTTAGCAGTCACTCACTCAACCCCCCAAGATTTCTGGGCTCAATTTGTTCATTCCGATAAGACTTGTTCTCAAAAAATCACTTTCATTGCTTTTCTCTTGGTGTTTCTGCTTCGAACATGATGTTGGCAGGACCAGAACTGCCTGAATGTGCAGAATTATTTTAAGGTTTATAATGTTATGGCCTAGACAGGCCAACAAAAAGGGACATTGTCTCTTCAAAAATGCATGAAGCAGACCATGCAGTGTGCATGAAATGACTACTTACAGATTTCAGCATTCACTGTCAGGGTCTTCTCTAATTTAAAGAAACATTCAATATGATATAATGTTACAAAATAGCTTGTAAAACTATACAGGCAAGAGTATTGGTTCCTTTTTGGGCACTGCATGGAAGAGGGTTATGTAAAAAATGTTTTAATTAAATAGTCTTTTATTGTATCTTATTAATTTTAACACATCTCCCTTTCTCCAATTCTGTTGTTCACTCCATAATATTTTTGAATCATACGTTATAATGCTACATATTGAAGGAAATGTGACATTTATGCAAATTTGTTCTGTAATGAAAGCATTTGAAAAAACTGCTGCTCTTTTCATAATAATTATTCATTTGAAACTGGGCCTTTAGGGCTCAGAAACATCAGGTTTAGATTAGTGTAATTTTTTTTTGCTGCAGTAGAATTCTCTAAAGATAATGTGTGAGTAGGATAAACTTTATTTAAAAGTGCCAGCCATTTATAGGTGTGTGTAGATTATTTGAAAACTATGAAGCCTCACTGTACAAGCTTCGTATGTGTTAAGGGAAAAGTAGAAGTGTTTTTTATTCCACAGGCTCTCTTATACTGAAATAAATTTAGAAATGTAATTTTTTTTTATACTAAACCTCACTGAATAATTGAAACTTAAATTAATTGCTGTGTGATCTGGAATGCATGGACTGAAAGTGTGGAAGAAGTAGATTCAGTAGTAACTTTCAAAAGACAATTGGATACATACTTGGAGGGGAAACATTTGCAAGGGATGTAGAGAAAGTAGGGGTCAGTGTATTTAATTGGGACCTCTTTCCACAGGTACAGTGAATTGAATGGCTCCTCCTGCATGATTCTTTGATTCTATTTCGTGGTAAGGTATAGCAACTTACCATAAATGTGCATGCAAGTACCCCAGTAATCAATAAACAGACAGACTTTATTAAAATCCAATTAGTAAGTTGGTAGAAGGTGGAATTTATTGAGTATTGGGCACAGTGCACCTGCTTTATGAACTTAGTTGGTTATTCAGTGGATCTTTTGGGTCCCTTGTGCACACTATACATAGGCCTGGAAATTGTTCTTGAGACTCAAACTGGCCCAAAAATTTTTGTTTCATTTCATACTCTAGAATAGACTTTAAAAGTAGTTGAACAATTTAAAAGGTTGGAAATTTTAGCAGTTTCTGCTACTTCACTGTTCCTCTCAATCCTATTTCTTTGCTACCATCAACAAAGTGAAAGGGGATTAAAGGGTTATTAGTCTAAAGTGTCTGGTCTTTGCTACACTGAAATCTGCTTGATGACTTGCAGTAATAATCTGGAGTTCTGCCATTTATCCTGATGTCCAGATCCCTTAGGTCAATCAGTGGCTGTGTTCTGGATAGACCCTGGAATAAACTCTCTCATCTCACCAGGAAGGGCAGCCAAACAACTGAGACCTGTTTCTATGTATCTCACACAAATAATTCAGAGGACAATGTTGTAGGGTGGGCTGGGGGTGGGTAGTCCTGGAAAATGATGCAGACTGATAGATACCAGTACTCATTGGAATCTACTAACTTTTTTGGTTAGCTCCCCCAGGTTAATCCATGTGACAGCTCAAAGTCTCCGCACACCTCTTCTTGGCATTTAGAAAACAGGCCAGTGACGACACACTGTATTAGCTAATCAAAGTTAATAATAGATTGCTCTTTCATTAACGCTTTCTGTGCTGAATGTAATTGGTTACTTGTGACGGCTTGTTGTAAGCTTTCCCTGTACTTCATAAATGTCAGATATTATAACGTAGCAATGGAAAATGGTGAGACGTTAAGGGGAATTCCATGAGCCTCATATTCTGTGACATCTGCCAGAATGCTCAAAAGGATTCATTAGATTTGTAGTGTGACCTTAAAACTTTCCTCTTAACAGTTGGAGTATTGTCACAGCATCAAAGTTAAACATCTTTGCCAACATTCTTATTTGGATTATTCAGCTCAAATTTTGCTTAAATTTCAAGCTCTATTTCAGCAGTTCCAAAATTACCAGCACCTCTCCAATGCTTTCTTCTTGCTTGTGAACTTTTAGAAATATTTCCCACTCTCGAGGTTGACCTGTTTGTGAATGGTTGCTATATAACTGGCGACTCTGTATTTTGTTTGAAATTCCTGTTAATCTCATTATAATCTAAGATGTTCAAATAATGCAAATTTTTTGTCAATTGTACCTTTCCATCTAACTTACTGTTACTGTCTGTCTGTTCATGTCAGTACAATACTTAAAAGCAAAGAGATGAGTACAGTTATTAAATAATTTTTGAATTTGAATGAAATTATGCTTTTCATACATTTCTTTAACACTTGGGTCCCTATGATTTGTGAAATCTCTTGCACATATTGTACAGTGAAAAGGACACTCAGGACTATGAGGGCTAATGTGCCATTTGCCACCACTTCTGTTGCACGGCAGGATAACTGATGCAATGAAGAGCAGATGATGAGGGTTCAGTTGTGACATTGCTGCAAAGTATGTTCCATACAAGGGCATAAGTAATATTGAGAAATGACTGATTCCTGTTGCCACAATATTCCCTCACATATTGGCATCAGTTTTGTTTTTACACTATCATAATTGCATATTCTACATGACCACCTTTTCTTAGTGTTTATTTCCATGCGCAGGGTTCGTTAGTAGTTATATTGACAACATTTTTTCCTCTACAATTTGAGAAAGCAACACTTCAGCTCAACTGGATTGTTTCATTAGGTGGGGTTGCAATTATTCTTTACTTAAAATGTCATTCTGGAAATAACAAATATTTGTCAGACTTTAAGGAGGATGGGGGAGCAGGGGACATTTAATACAAATATACCAGGGATCAGGGAATTTAATTATGTGGAGAAACTGAAAAGCTGATGTAGTTCATCTTATAGCAGTGAAGGAAGATTTGATAGAGGAGTTAAAAAAATCGGGAGATGCTTTGATAATGTAAGGCTAAATAGTTTCCATTGACAAGAAAACTAGTAACCTGAGGACGCACTCAGCATATTTGACAGAAAAGCCATTGGAGAGACAAAGGGAATTCTTTTAATGCAATAGTCATTATGATATGAATGAAATGCCTGAAAGGACAGTGGAAATGGATTCAGTGGTAACTTTGAAAAGGGGATTGGATAATTATTTGAAAATGAAACAAAAAACACAAGGCTCTGGGGGTAGAGCAGATGAGTGAATCTAACTAGGGAGTTCTTTCAAAGAATACCATAGACATGATGGGCTGCATAATCTGTTTTTGTTTTGTACAATTGGATGATTCTCTGAAATTTGTCAATTCTGGTTTGCATAGATTTCTCCCCCCAGTGACATTCTGTATTGATATTCTCACCTCACCACATATGTGGCGACAAGAGCAGGTCAGAGGTTAGGAATCCTGCAGCAAATAACCCACCTCCTGACTTCCCAATGCCTATCCATCATCTACAAGGCACAAGTCTAGATTGTGATGGAATACTCCCTGCTTCCCTGGATGGGTGCAGCTCCAACAACACTCAAGAAGATTGACACCATCCAGGACAAAGCAAAAGCAAAAGGAACCAAAGCATTTTTTTTTTTCTGATGAAGGGTTTAGGCCCGAAACGTCGAGTTTTCCTGCTCCTATGATGCTGTTTGACCTGCTGTGCTCATCCAGCCCCATGCTTGTTATCTCAAAGCAAATGACTTGATTGGCACCACATCCATAAACATCCACTCCTTCCACCACCAATGCTCAGTTGCAGTAGTGTGTACTATCTACAAGAAGTATTGCAGAAATTCACCAAAGATCCTTAGACAGCATCTTCCAAACCCACAATCACTGCCATCTATAAGAACAAGGGCAGCAGACAGATGGAAACATTGCCGCCTGCAAGTACCCCTCCAACCCGATCGCCATCCTGACTTGAAAATACATCACCATTTCTTTACTGTCACTGGGTCAAAATCCTGGAATTACCTCCATAATTGCATTGTGGGGCTACCTACAACACATCAATTACAGTTGTTCAAGAAGGCAGCTCACCACCACCTTCTCAAGGGCAACTAGCGATGAGCAATAAATGCTGGCCCAGCCTGCAATGCCCATGTCCCATGAATGAACAAAAAGCTTCTGAATCTGCTGTTTTTGGGTCACTCCCTCTGTTCAGTTGCACAAGTGCAGGCTTTCTGAGCTCTGTTTAACCTGCTGCTAGTGATATTTTCCCAGCCTGACAACAATGTTTGAGAAGGATTTTTTGTGTGAAACATCTTTATATAATCAAGTTTGACATGAAGATGAAGTTTAGTTTATTTATTTGACTTTTTCATAGAGGGATGGGAATGAAAGGAGTGTTTGGAAAATTGTGGGTGCTGAATCTGGATTTGTACACTCAAGATTGCCCAAGATACATCAAAGTCAAGAGATATGGGGAATTTGACTCTTCATTGTCTAGTAGTCATCCCCTCTTTACAAGATTGTAAGTTAAAAGCACGGATCTGATATGTTTTTAAACATATTTCATTTCAATATACAAGGATTGAAACTAAAACAAAAATGCCACACCACACTGTTATTTCTGATTGTATTTGAGTGGAACCAATTAATTGGGAAGATATGGAGAAAAGATGGAACTGACTAATTGGGAACCCTAATAATATCATTTCCAGCAAGATGTCTTAATGTGGATCACAGCACAGATCAGTGGAAGAAAGACTGGTTTATATAGTGACTTTCATAATCTAATGTCATTCCTCAGCACTTTACAGTGAAGGTAACATCTTGAAGGATAGAAAACGCGCAAGCCAATTTCTGCACAGCAATGTCCTGCAAACTGCAATGTAGTTAGGGCCAGATCATCTATTACCGCGATATTGACTGGGATATAATTATTGATCAGGACTGGAGGGAGAACCTCCCTAGTCCGGGCCTTGCACTGTAAGTCAGTGATCCCTGACAGTGTACGGCAGTTGAACCACAAACCATTCTAATGTATACAGGACAGAGCAGTGAAAGGCAAACAATTGCTTGCCCCCGAATGGAAAATAGGTACAGTTATACTATTGCTGACAGCGCAACAAAACTGCCCCTTTCCATCTCCTTTCATCAGAGCTTTTGTGACTGCCACTGGGGACATGCCCGACTTCACACAGACTGGAGTAACAGTGATGATGAAATAGTTTTCTGAAAGTGTTTGAGAGTGAGTGATGAAATGTTGCGTGGGCTCGAGAGGACGATTAAAAAGCAGCAAGCTTTCTGGCGAGCAAGCATTGAAAGGGTTAAAATGGGAAGTGGGGAGGGCGAAGACCGACATTTATCCAGCTACATTATTTATATTGCGCCTCAAAGATCCTTGTACCTCAGTGGGTAACACGCAACTGATTTCACGGTCAAAGAATAGTTAGTGAAATAATGATGTTTCCTGAAAATGTACGGACTGTTGCAATACGAGACGTGTTTACTTGCTTTGTTCTAAATACAGAAACGAAAATTTCTCTTGCTCCCCCCCCCCCCCAACTTTGCCTTTGAGGTGACTGATTATCATGTGTATTGAAATGGGCTATGCTTTGTTGGTCACTAACAGTGACAGTTCTGTCCCATTCCCAGCAGCATCCAGTATCACATGAAGGAGCCACTGATCTCTAACTCAGTTCCCTCCGAGCCGCTTACTTAAAGAGACAATACCCCACTCTGCAGACATAGTTTGGCTATCTTCCAGTTTTCTTCAAAAAATTGGACATTTTTATTTTAATGCATGTTTAAGGTCCCACACCAAACATTTACTTAACTGTGGGCTAAAAGTTGTGTTGTTTTTGAAATATTTCAAATAATTTCAGAAATAGAGTGCTAAATTTTCTATCATAATCGCGATTAGCTAAAATTTCCTGCCAACGATTAGGCTTTCCATTTAATATGTAATCAGGATTGGCAGATTGAAGGGCGATCGGAAGAAAACACTAGTCTCTTGCTAACTTTGAATCGAAGGAGTCGTTTGATAAGTTGTCTGTTTGGGGAGTATGATGCTTTAATGCTGGTTCTAAAAACCGAGAAACAAATTGGAAATGTTTATTTCTTAATTCTTACTTAGAAAAATACAAGCGCGAGTTACGAATTACTCCTGGAAAATAATCTTGAGTACTGTCAGAACTAGAACATAAACAGTAAATGCCAGAAGGAGAGTTTTTTGGCAGGACAATGTTGCAGGCAATAATCAGAGCAAGGGTTGATTTTTCACAGTCTGGCTGAGAGATATTACAATCGATGTACAGTTTTTTTTAACATTCAAAATCTTGTTAAAAAGCATCAATTTTTAAAATGTTTCTGTGCTCACGTTAACAAGAAAACTAAACTGTCTTAAAAATATCGATTTCATGAGACTGTAGAATCTGTACGAACACACAAACAAGACAGAAATCATGTTTACCGTGACACAAGCGTGATCTGTGAATATTTTACACGGTAAATACGGTACAGTGACAGGGGAGGTTCAGGCTTGGTTTGGATACCGAGTAGAAAATTCCTATTCCTGCTTCTCTCTAAATCCGCATTGTCCGATGTAAAGTGAAGTTATCCCAGGATATTAACGTTAGCTAAGTAGTCTCACATTTTGTTTGTAAAACGCGACAGAAAATTATCTCAGTCGCAGCTCTTTGCTCTGTTCAGTTTAATTGTGCTTTTTTAAAAAAAACTGTATAGACAGTTCTACACACAAAACACTTCCGTTGTCTGTAGCTCATAATATCATCCGGTGCTACCAAATATTAGATTGGCGGCCTTTTATTTTGGATGTATGGCATAGTTTTCAGGTAAACTAGCCCTGTGTTGTTTCTTCCTGAGTGTGCGAAATGGAAAGCAGGTTCTGGTTTCAAAGCTTATAAGCTCAGTAGTGGCTTTGTGTATATATAGAAAAAAAAAGTGTTGGAGGATTTACAGATAACAGTTTGGATGATGTAAAGCTTGGAGATTCGTACACATTCTTCTGTGACAAATTGCAGCTTGCCTCTGGAAAGATTCAGACAGAGTCATCGTCAGTGTCTGGGTTACTCTGTCTGTTTATGTCCACGCTATAGCAAAGTTAGCAGAAGCAACCAAAAGACAGCACAGGAACACCTCTCTATCCTGAAGACCTTGTCGGTAGCTTACTGTTGAACATTCTTGGTTAGGAAGCCTGGAACTGAATGTATTAGTTAGTCAGCCTAATAATCCCTGCACAGACTCTATTGATTTTTCTAAGGGCAAGTTTATGAAGTAAATAAACTTGGAGTTGGTATCTTAATAAACTGCTTTGCTCAGCCTGTCACATTTAGTTATGGGGCTGTGGTGTTTAAGAAAAGAAAAGGCTCATTCTAATACAGAATGTTCACAGCAGGAGTCCAAATTAGCCCTTTGTTTGGGAATGCTAGCTCACTTCAGCTTGCTTTGAGAGCATTCCTACGTTTTATCCTAATGAGTTGCAACACTGATAATGTGGCTGATGATCTTCCATTGATTTCACTATCACTTGCTTGTCTGGTAATTGATCCGTTGCTGAGCTTCCTAGTTAATTATATCGGCTTTGACATGGCCCCAGTCTAGGGGGAATTTCAAGTCTTGCAGAATAACAGTTTTAATAAAGGAGTCTATTACTGCAGGTGCTGCTACTGCTACTGCAGGCTGTCTAGGCTGGGAGGATTGCGGGACAGAGGAGGAGAGGGAGAGCTAGGGCGTGCTATTGGCAGTGTCCTTTAGCCTCTCACAAATAACAGCCATTAGTGGGAAGGTCAGAAGCAGAGTATACAGCTTGACTGGAGAACTGAGTGCCACTTCAGAAATCAAGAGGCTAGCTAATTTTTAAAGGGAGATAGAACGAGGGAGTGGAGATTTGAGAGTGTAGCTACTGTGTGGCATTATTGATCACACAACGAAAAATCCACCTATGGGATCTTTTCTTGGAGCAAAGGTGGACATTGGTGCAATAATCCTGGGATATTTATTTTACTTTTGATGTGTGCTTTGTATTTATTTTCTAAATCAGTGTTTTCTGCTTTGGTGCTTTTTAATCTAATGGCAGTGAATTGAATGTAGTCAAGAGTGCATGTAGAGGGAAAGTTTGTCGGAAAGCTTTTAGGGAGAAAGGAGGGGGATGTGCACTTGTGTCACTATTGTGTACATTTGTTCATTATTTCTTATTGACACACTAATGACACAGAGCTGTCACACAAGGGCTTTCTACTGTACCAAAAGGTGAGGTTCCATTATCGCCTCCAAGCTTTAAAGAAGCAAAGGATTGTCAGAAAATGCCACAGATTTTTTTTCCCTCCTGATCTCTAGATTCCTAAATTGTTCAGCTCCGAGTTGCTGAATGTAATTTCCTCACACACCACCCCCCACCCCCCCACCTCCCCCGCCTGTGTGGAATTGCCACAGGATGTCATTCTGTGCCTGCCAGTAATGCTAGAGCTTTGAGTTCTTTGCGCTGTTATCCAATGACATCTAGTCACTGGGAGGGTGAGCTGATGGTCAGGTCTCATCTGTGTTGCCTGCACACCTGACTGGCAGCTGTTAAGCTGTACAGGGCGTGCTGTGGGAGTCACAGTCTCTGCATAAATGATCGGGGTAACTGTTCAGAAGGTGCAAAAGGAGCACTGACCCCCCCCTTCCCCACCCCCCCCCAAAGGAAAGCAGAGTTGCAGGCAGATTCTTCACTGCACATCTTGGTACTGACAGCCAAGAGGCTTGAAAACCCACCAATACCTTGCAGTCAGGAACAGCAGAAGGGAATGTGAGAGAGAGAGAGAGAGAGAGAGAGGGGGAAAGGCAGTGAGAGAGTGTATGTATGTGTGTGTGAGTCAGAGCAAGCGACTTCACTTTAAGAGACTTAAGTCCCAACTACTCCATGCAGTTCAGCACAACAGCAGCATCCACTGAGCCTGGTTTCATGGGGACATGGCAGAACTCCGAGACTAACCTGCTCTTCAGAATGGCCCAACAGGTGAGTTTGATTTAAATACTTTTCTTGCATGTTTTTGTTTCCTTTTCCTTCCCAATTTGTTTTCCTCCCAGTCAGCTGTTGTGTCGTTTATTTTGGTGTTGATTCATGCCATTTTATTGTCACTGAGCAACCGTGTTGCTGTGACTGGATTGTGCATGCTTGCCCTCATTACCTCCCTAAGAGCACGTCTCTGCCTAGCTTGAAGAAGAAAATAAAAGTGCAGCAGGAGCCAGTTGCTGTAAAGTTTCAGATAGAGAGTTCCGGCAAGGCTTGCGGTTGAGTGGAGTTGATTGTACCTCAAGTGCTTCTAATAAACAGAGCACCGTGTCCTCTCTCCCCCGACTGACAGACCTCGGCTGAAACTGATAGTAGGTTGAGGGGCCTCTCAGAGTTCTTTAATTGGCTTCATGTGGTAGAATGCAGCTTTATGTACTGTGGTTAGGATCGGCGTGTTGAACTGCAATCCATGCCAGAGTTCAGCAGTGGGATCATTAGTATCTTGTGCGGAGACAGTTTCAATTCTTAGTTCTCTCTCTCTCTCTGTCTCTCTGTCTCTCTCTCTCTCTGTCTCTCTTTCTCTCTCTCTCTCCGCCATCTCTTTCTATTCTCCTATCCTCTCTCTCTCTCTCTCTCTCTCTCTCTCTCTCATCCTCGCAATATTTTGGCTTTTCCCCCAGTGCTCTGTCTGCACTAGGGGCCGCTTTACAAGCAGCTGAGACTTGGCAAGCTCCTTCTGATGGGAGAGCAGAAATCTTGTTGCAGGGCCAGTAATAACTGATAATTAATCACAGAAGCGGGTGTCTCTGTACCAGGCACTCACTGATACGTGCCCTGCCTGCTCCCTGGTCTTCTTGCAAAATTGTTTGGCTCCACTGAATGAAAGCAATAGTTTTTTTTTGGATGCCGCTCAAACAAGGGCAGGGAGGTTCAAGCCCAACCTTTCGAAAGGGTCGTTCCTCTCTTCTAGTGTTCTGACATGTGGAATTCTTGCCTAGTTTGGTCATTAGGAATCGAACAGACAGCCTGGGAGTGAAGATGCTCACTGCAGTCTCACACTGATCTTGCCCACAACAAATAAAAATATTACTAATAACACCAAATAAATTTAGACTCCAATTTTTAACTGTTCAGCACTCCATGTCTATTTTAAAGCAAAACTCTTAACTATTTTGGATGTATTGATTTAAAGCAGGTGAATTTTGTTTCCTGTAGAGGGACCCCAGTTACTGCTTATAGAAGCGCACGCCCTGTGCTGCCTTTCTCATGCTACTCAAGACAGACTCTACCTTCTATTCAATCTGCCTCTCAGTAGATTGATTTTTTTATAGGGGATATTTACTCATTGGGTGGATTGCTTCCCTTTTAAGAGGCAAGGAACAGATACAACGGGAAGGGAGAGGAAAAATCCCTTCCAAGCTCTGTAGATGGTTTGCACAAACTGCTTTTTGTGTGCCGTGATGTTAATCCCCATTCTGAGACTTGCGGGTATGCATCATTATCCTTCCAGTCAATATAAGTTCACATTAGAAAGGAAGCTCTCATGTAGTGAAAGCAAATGGAACAGATGTGACAACATTCTGCAAAGTGTTATTAAGTAATATAGTGATGCTGAGGTAGTGCAGGTAGGGATGTACAGTTGGGGTTCTGTTTTCAATGTTTTGTGGATGGCCTTTGTGTGAGATCAATAGCATTATCAGTGCCATGAAAAAATGTGAATGATCCTATAAACAATCAATCTTACTTTAAAATAATATGATAAACTGGGAACCGAAAGCAGCATGTTTGAACCACTGGCAGATCTAAAATTATATCCATATAGAAAGGGAACAAAACTTGCATATTAGTTAAAAATCAAAAATTCAATGGAGTACAAATTGCTTATTTAAATTCTATGCGAGAAGCTTCAGTTTTTCAGTTCCATGAAAGTAGTAGGATTTGGTTAAAGAAGCTATAACATTTACTGAGACAATAATATATCCTTTTTGCCTTGTGGAGTTGTGTGGCTCACACACTGTTCATTATTTGAGTTTGGATGGGTGAATTTTGTCATTGCATGATACTTGCCAGATGAAGGACCAGCGAAAACCAACCTTCCTGAATCAGATGTTGCTCTATTTTTGTTGGTGGGGGGGGTGGTGTGTGTGCTGGGCAGTGCTTTTCAGACATTACTCATTTAACTTAAGACTAAGCTGAGGAGAATAAAACCAAAGCTCCCTGGTCATAATCAGTGGAAGGGCTGCGGAGTACTGGAATATTCTTTTTGTACATTGATATGAATATATCAAATACTGAAAAAACATTGAATGTTAATTGGCTTCATTAATTGTTGCAATCAATTCCTACAAAGTGAATATCTTTATTACCTAATTGTTTTTTACGGAGCGGGAATATCCACATAACAGGAATCCCCATGGATGAGTGCTGGGGATTTGATGTCACACAATCTCATGCCCAGTTTAAATCTGTAACAGTAGATTGTCTGCGATATAAATTGCTCATTGCTTTACGTTACAATTAATCTGGTTTTTGACAGTAATAATGGAAGACAAACACAGTTGAGAATTGTAGGAAGTGACTTTACGTAATCTGAGTTCCAAAGAAGGGAAAATGCGTGACTGATACAAAACACAAATGCACTAAATAGGAATTCACAGCCGGAATTAATAGTGACTGCAGACTTTTTTTTTAAAAGAATGGGGCATGTATCTCAAACTCTGCTCATTTTACATAAATATTTTTTCCTCTGGCATTTTGTTAAATGACACAGACTAGATTGCAATTTGAGTCAGAAACCTGTGCAGTGCAAAAATGTTTTTGGGGATAAATTTTGTTTTGTTTGTATGATAAATGCAAGGTTAAAGCAATCAGTCCATGGTAATGAGTAACAGAAAATAATTTTTTTTTGTTGTTTGTACAAAACCAGTGAATTGGTTCTTCGGGGCAAAACCCAGTGAAAAGCAGGAATACTTTCCAGACATGGATTTTTGTACACCTATTAAGCTTTGAATCATTGGTAAACTAAGGACTAACACAGAATTGCAGAACTTTTCCCAATTCAGTATTTTCACAGCGGAGAGGGAAAAAAAACCCCACATTGTAAGCTCCTCATGTTTGATGAGAAAAAATGGTACTGAACCATCAAAAGGCTAATTTTATTTGTGACAATCTAAATTTGTCTGTTAATTTGGACTCTTATAACCTTCAGTAACGTACCTTGGAACTGATGGCTATTTAAAAATGAAAATACTTTTCACTCCAAACTCTGATCTTACACAGGAGGGAATTCCTATGAATATCAAATAAGGAAGTTTATCGTGTTTCTTTGTCCAAAAACGGTGGGTTTCCTGTGACTTATTCATGCTTATGACTGCGATATTTAAGCCCGCAGTCCACATTAAATTTTACCACACAAGTTGAAAATTAAAATGTGTCTGAGTAATATGTACTATTTATTGTCTTGTCACAAATGTGCTTTAAGCCAGGTGAGTTACCCTTGGAAAAGTGAAGCAAAGATGCAAATATTTTGGCTATGTGCAGCTAAATTTTAAATATAATGTTGTAAATGCTGCATCTGTACTAAAGGTGATAAAATGATTAATGCTGCCATGTCAATGAACAGATAAACCAGTTAATGTTTACTACAGGAATCTGAATTACTTTGGGAACATGTTATTTAACCTGCGCCAATATGTGTGCAATGTGTATTTATTAACTTCAATGTCCTGATGATTTTAATCTCACAAAGACCTGATGGCTGCACATCTGAGACACTGGTGAAAGTTAACATTTGATTGCAGAAAGGGTGATGTGTTTTAGGTCCCTGTAAAATCAGTCATTCAAGAACAAGAAATGTATTTACTGCAATATAAAAGAAAAGTAGGAGACACTGTGAGCTAACTATCAGTATGTTTACTGTGCTGAATAGAATCATACTAGTAAGAAATATAACAACATGGATTTATTGGGGGTCATACTGCAGAAATATTTTGGAGATATATTTCTTTTGGAGAGGTTATTTTGGGGTGTTTTGTTTGCTTTTGCTAAACCAGGATGGAAAAAGTAAAAGTGTGAGTGAGATGGTTGCAATAGTGGTGGTTTGGGATGTGGCAATCACCTGTGACAGCAGGTATACGGGCAGCTGGAGATTGTATTCCTCTCACTCGGTATGTTTATATGTGAATGACCCAGGCTGGGGAAGGGATGGCCTACATTCCACAGCAGATTTACATTTGCACTGCTGTGGCTGGATTTATCGTGTTTTTCCCAGTGAGAAGATACCAGAAGACCCCGACTTTAATCCTATTTTTATTATTTCTTTACTTGTAAAAGCATTGGAATGTTTCAAAGGGTCAAGTTTGCCTCAGGACCCCGATAACCCTTATAAGCGTAACTGTTGAGGCAGACCTTTTGGGGTGGAGTGGGGAGGGAGAAGCTTGGGGAGCTTTTTGATCTGTCACAGGTTGAGACTGACCAGAATTTCTCAGCCTCTGTCTCTGCTGCTTTGCTGTCAAAGACCTTTTCTTTGTGACATTCTGCCATTCTTGTTCTGTTTTCCACATCAGGAAGGTGTTCTGGTTTTAATCTGTGCGATGCTGCATTTTCCCCTGATTTTTCAGGACTCCTTAACTGTGTTTTAAAGTAATGTGCTTTCAATGATCATACTTGCATGTTAATTACAGATTTTGAAATAACTTCAAATTGATCCATTTCCAAAGGAATCTTTTGATGTTCTTAACAGTCCTTGACAGTTACCAGAGAAACTAAAGGCTGTGCACAAGGTTTTTCAAGTGAGAATTTGTGGTGAAAGTTCAGAGAAGGTGGCAATGGTTCTTGAAACTTCAGGACTGATTAAAGAAATGGGAAAGAAGGCTTGAAATATCCAAGCCATTTTCTACCCAATCCAGCTTCTTTTCATAGAGTTAAACAGCAGCAAAGTAGGTGTTATGAAACAGCAAGGATTAAACTTGTTGTCTTTTTAAATTAGCAATGGTAAAGTGCCACCCATACTCTGAACTGATCATTAGCACCGTTATATAATTAAAGGCAGTCTTACTGGAACATAAACATTAACAAATTGGCAAAATAAACAATAAAAGTCCGCTGTTTTTGTACATTTCAAGTGTGCTGGATGGTGGGGGAGAGTGAAGTGAATCAGAAATTAATAGAAAACAATTCTGTTCAATCTATTTGGAAGTATTTTGAACAACTAGACAACTAGCCTTCTGTCAAATCATGAAGACAGAATTCGAAGGATCATGCTCAGTCTTGAAAATACCTCTGTTGATTTAATTTTATTCTTAAGATGGGTAGATTTTCAATTCTCCAGTGCATGTTATTTTTAAACCCTGTGCCCAACTTTGATTCCAAATCCAAACTGGACCCATAAGCAACATGCCTTATTCTGTCAGTGAGGTAGCCTTTTCCCTAACACTCTGCAGGCATGATCACAGAGCAGTCGTTTGATGCAAATCACTCAGGCCTTTGTTAATTGGGAAAGCTACAAATGATACAAATTAAATTCTGACTCCCACACTGTATTTTTGTGAACACTAACGGAATAACGACATCATTATTGCATTTGAGAAGTAATATGAGATTAATGTTGGTCACCATAGCTCAATTAACCTTTTAAGCTGGTCCTTGTATACTGTGTGCATCTTTGAAGAAGTTGATGCTGTATGGTGTGCCTTTTGATTAATGCTGAGAGGACGCTTTTGAACAGAACATTGCTGCAGTCTCCCACCCCTGTGTCAGTGTTTGGAGCCAAGAAGTAACCTCAGTGACTAATTAGTTGCTGAGTAAGACATCTGGTAACTGGGCAGTTTTGTTGAGTGAGGATATGTGTGTCATTGTCGAGGCCAGAGATTACTAGGACTGTTTGTGATAGTAAGAACTTATTCACTCGGGTCATTATGACACAGTGGGTTAATTCAAGGAAACACAGGCTGTACACTTTGTACATTGATAACAAGCTGGTGTCATGGAACTGAACAAGTAATGAAAAAATGTTCTTTTTAGATCTTTCAGCTTAATGAGGGAGGAACAAAATCTTTGTTGTCATTCCTGGTTAGACTTCGACAGATCGCAATGTCTGATTCAGAATGAGATGATACAGCCCCCACAAAAACTTGGCTGTCAACGATGATATTTCTTTTCATTTTTGATCCAGGACATAGCTGCTTTTAACTCTTCATGTCCTCAAACATTCCTTTTGGATATACTTTTCGTTCAGTTTTTCAAATATATTACCACCCTTCCCTTGAATTTTTTTTGGAAAGGTATTTTATTTTGTCTCAGACATTTGTTTTTCTGGCACAGTATAATGTTACTGGGAAAGGTGAATTTCCCCTCCCACCCTGGTCCAGGGCTGATAAACCCACAGTTGCTGATTGGCAGTGAGGCCTCTTTGAGGGTAACTCATCCTCTGAAGATCTAAAGGAGGCTGGTTGTGAATGACAACGTGAGATGACCCAAATTCCCATATTTCCAACTCTCTGCCACAGCCCTATATTACGCACAGAACAGAAAGTTTCTCCAAACTGCTTGTGTTGAATATTATTCTGAAGTAGAAGAACACAATGAACCATTGAAATATCCCTTAAGTCATAGCATTCTAAGAATCAGCTAGATAATGCAGTGTACTGTCGATACATTTGAGCTATTCTTGGACCTAAAATGCAACATAGTCAAAGCCATAAGAAATCAGCACATCACTAAAAATTGCCCTTACTCCTTCCATTTATTCAATTCACCTTTTTAACATTCACCTATTAAATGCTAAACAGAAACCATGTTTGTCATGTTTGTCTGAGTGCTGACATTGACCTGCCTTTCTCCAGAGACTCAAAAAGAAAATTAGTAAAATGTAGAGATAACAAGCATGGGGCTGGATGAGCACAGCAGGTCAGGCAGCATCATAGGAGCAGGAAAACTCGACGTTTCGGGCCTAAACCCTTCATCAGAAAATTTTTCTGTGCTGTGCTCATCCAGCCCCATGCTTGTTATCTCAGATTCTCCAGCATCTGCAGTACCTTTTATCTCTTAGTAAAATGTAATCCTTTTGCTAGTCATCTTTTGTGGAGAGATGTTCCTGGCCTCAATGCATCACCTGAGTGGTTGCAAGTTAAAATTAAAAAACAAACCTCACCAAATTTGGCAAAATCTGACTCTTTTTGCTCTCAGTATGCACTCACTTTCCAGCTGGGCTGTCCCTGAATAACCTCTTTCACTGTGTTGCTTGCTCCTAGTGAGAATTTGGAAAATTCACTTGCATTGTGCAAGGAAGTTCTAATGAAGACCTCAAAACTGCTTATGCACTCTCTTGCCTAACACCACCATCCGCATCCCGCATCCCGCAACCATCCAGTCTCTGTAAACTTTAGCTTATCCAAAAATCTGCTGCCTGTGCCTTAAGTCACAACAAATCCCATACCCATGTGCTTGCTCCCGTTGGTCCTGAGTGAAACAGCATCTTGATCTTAAAATTCTTATCCTTATTTTCAAATCCCTCCATGACAGTGCCCCTCTCTTTCTCTATAACCTTCTCTCATCCAACATCTCACTAAGTTACCAGTATTCATGTTATTCTGGCTCTAGAACATATCCAATTAATACAGTACATCATTGGTGGCTTCGTCTTCAGCTGTTTGTGACCCAAGCAGTGGGATTCTATTCCTAAATCTCACTTCCCTGTCTCTGATCTCTTTTGAGATGCTCCTTAAAATCTACTCCTTTGACCAAGATTTTGGTCACCGGTCCTAAAATCTCCTCATGCAGCATGATGTCTGGTTTTGTTTCATAATGTTCATGTGAAGCACCCTGGGATTTTTTTATTTGCCATGATGAATTGTGCTCCATAACCACAACTTGTTGCTGTTCAATCTGCATATCCGAGCACTTGAATTGGAATAATTTCTGTATGGAAGCAGTGTAAAAACAATCATTCCCTTGGGTACTTTTCTCTTGGAATCTGCTTTGAATGCAATTCCAGGTCTGTGGCAAACAAACAGCTCCCAACTTCTGTTTAGCTGTTGGTCATGGCAGTCCACTCTTCTGACACTGGAATGTCCAGCCATATCTGAAGAATCTGAGACCATTCAGTCCCTTGTGCCTGTTCTCCCATTCAATGAGATCTTCACTCTATCTACTCACCTTTGTTCCTAACCTGACAAAAAAAGTTTTGATCTCAATTTTCAAACGTTCAATTTAGGCCCAGCTTCAACATGATTTTGGGGAGTGGGGGGTGGGGAATAGGGTTTCAGATTTTCACTCCACTACCCTTGTTTAAATGAAATGCTTCCTGACATCATCTCTGATTCAAAGCAAGGTTTTTGTGTCGATCATTCTCGGCTGCTGCTTCTTTTAAAAAGCTCCACGGACAATAAGCGACCCTTTGACATCGCAATCTTGCTTTTATCTTCCTTCCTTGTTTGTGTCATCCGATGGTAGGAAGTGATTGTACTGTAACCACCTGAGGTTCACCTCCTGAGCAGAAGGGTGAGCCTTTTTAAAAAAAAACTGCTATTTTCAAACAGCTTTTTAGCTCCCTTCATTTATGATGTTCAACTAATTTACCTCAAATAGATGGTTGCCACCGATTCAGTGACATCAGCAAAGCTGTGATTCATTCTGTAAAGCAGCAGTTCTCTCGCAATATCATTGTGACATGTTTTAATGTAGATGCGGAGCAAAAATGTCAAAAGCTGCAAATAACTTGGACAGCAACTGCAGCTGCTCTTTTTTTTCGAATTTACTCTGTTGTGTTCATGTCAAATCATCGAGCAGCTTTCCTCATTGTCAAACAGTGGAATGTTCCTCCTTCCTGAATTTACATGTCAGTGGAACACAATATCCCTGGTTTAAACAAAACGGGGACGGATACAGGACCAGGGCCGCTGAAGGGAGATATATTATAGATAAATCATGTTCCCTGCCTGTTACCGATGTTGTGCTGAGGCTAATGGCTACTGGCTCATTAGTGCAGACTGAGTGAGACTTGTACAAGTGTCGCCTTACAGGAAAATGCTGGAATCTTTCACTCCAGACCCGGCCAGCTTGGAGTGATGACAAGGCAGCATTTTGTCCTCTTGAATGTGTAACGATGGTTTTGCGTTGGGATATGATTTTTAAAAAATGCGCCTCTGTTTATCAAGGCAGGGTGCTGTAAAGCTCTTGTGGCTTTCACCGCCCTGTCTGAACGCACGGACCAGAGAAGATGTTAATACTATTCCTGATTTAATAGTTCATGAGGGCTGGATGTCACCACTAAGTCCTGTCAGCTGGTAATCAGGGGACATTACCATCATTCCTGCCCTCGTTAGCGCCTGCACAGATTGACATTGCGAAAATGCTTCCTGCAGTCTGGAGTATATGAATGTCATCGACTGGGTGTGGTGTTCGGAAACTGCCAGCTCCTTACAAACAGCTAAATCAAGAATAGGGAAATTTTTTTTCAACCACTGGTGGGGACTTATTTCACTTTTCTGTCTTTCTGCTTTTTACTTCCCACTCCCACCTCCCCCGACCCCCGAGCTGGCATACTATTTGGCAAAATCTCCGACACACGAAAAGGCATCTGTGATTGTTTGTGTCTAAACTGTGCTGACACCTCACCTTCCACAAGTTTAATGCTAACACAGCTGTGACTTACTGCTTTTAGAAACGTCCCAGGCGAGAATTAGGGAGCTATCTTTCCAATGACGAATGCAGCTTCAGTTGCTGTTAGTTTCGAGGAAGAGAAAGTTCATCTACTCTCTTTCCGCCTGTCCCACCACCCCTGTTCTCTTTCCCCAACAATTGCTCTAGCCAGAATCCACCCTAGACTGGTCAAATGTACCAGTTCTGGTATACAGTTTTATGTACTTCTACCTTGTATGAATTACTATGCCAAACTTGGTCAGGGAGTGACATGTTTGGGCTTTTTACGGTGAAAAATTGACTTATAAGGGCAACTGGGTGCTCTCCCCAGTAGGCTGATCCCAGGTAAAGAGCAGCAACTAAGGTAAAAGCTCAACTCATTTGGTTCAGCCATTGTCATGAGGGCCGGATTTTACCCCGATACGGCAGGATGGTAGGCATGTAAATCATGAGGGTGTCAACACCGATGTCTTATTGTTCTCTTGCGATCTGTCGCCCATAACATATCTTTTCCTTAGGATGGGGGATTTCAAGACTAGGGGGTGTAAGTTTAAGGTGAGAGGAGAGAGATTTAAAAAAGACATGAGGGCAACTTTTTAATACAGAGTGGTTAGTGTGGGCAATGAACTACCAGAGGAAGTGGTGGATGTGGGCACATTTACAACATTTAAAAGGCACCTAGATAAATACATGAATAGGAAAGATTTGGAGAGATATAGACCAGGAACAGGCAGGTGAGACTAGCTTGGTTAGATATTATGTTCGACATGGACTGGTTAGAATTAAGGGCCTGTATCTGTGTTGTATGATTATATGACTCCCAGAGTGGGGGACTCAATTACTAGGGGTCATGATTTCAAGGTGAGAGGGGAAAAGTTTAAAGGAGATATGCATGGAAAGTTCTTTACACAGAGGGTGGTGGGTGCCTGGAACGCGTTGCCAGCAGAAGCGGTAGAGGCAGGCATGATAGCGTCATTTAAGATGTATCTAGACAGATACATGAATGGGCAAGGAGCAGAGGGATATAGATCCTTGGAAAATAGGTGACAGGTTTAGATAGAGGATCTGGATTGGCGCAGGCTTGGAGAGCCGAAGGGCCTGTTCCTGTGCTGTAATTTTCTTTGTTCTTTGTTCTTTGACTTTTATGACTCCATAGTTCCTCTGCACCTGCATTCCAAAACCTGCCTCCCTTATCCCCCAGGCTCTTGGATCTCTTCCACCGTCTCTGCCCCCACAACACCCCAAACTCTCCAGAGGTCCAGGGTTTATCTGGCAGCCATTGGTCGTCTTTATGGTCCTCAGTGCAATCTGGCATTTCTATAACAGCAGGTGCCAATAGAATGCCAAGAGCAGACAGCCAGCCAGATTGGCCAGTTGCTGTCAAGGGCAGGGCTTGCTCCTGCTGAGGGACAGAGGACCCAGAGGAAGCTATAGTTTAGCTCACCCTTGAGAGTTATGGCTGGAGGATAGGAGGGCTTCTTCCAGCTATGTTGGTGGCAAATTGATTTTCCATTTGGGTAGGAGATGACAAAAAATTCACTCCGTGTTACAGTTGGCTGCTGCAAATGGTGCTTCCATGTCTCTTGCAGTGTAGGAGTCCTTGAGGCCTTTCAGCCCATTGTGCTATATTGGCACTTTGACAGAATTATCCAATGACTTCCCCTTTGCTGCTCTTCACCAGTGTTCCTGCAATGCTTTTCTTCATTCAAATATTTATCCTATTCCATTCTGGAAGTTACTATTGAATTTTCTTCCACTGTTTCTTTCTGGTACCACATTCCAGATCACAACATCTCCCAATTTTATAAAATATTCTCATCACTCTTCCATCAGGTTCAGTTGCCATTTCCTTAATCAGTATCCTGTGGTCACCAACTCTCCTGCCACTGAAAGAACTTCTTATTTACTCTCACAAAGCCTATTTGATTTTGAATTCCACTTTGATATCTCCTCCAAACCTTGTTTGCTCCAAGGAGGACAATCCCAGCTGGTACCTTCTAGGAAATTATTTCTGCATCTTCTCCAAGGCCTTGCTAACTTCTAAATGTGAGGCATCTGAAATTTGGCACAGTACTCCAGCTGAGATCCAAATGGTGTTTTGTAAAAATTCGGTGTAACTTGCTTGTTGTTGTATCCTCTACCTCTATCAATGTTGGGGATTGCATATTTTTTTAACAATCTTTTCAATTTGTCCTGTCACCTTCGAAGGTTCATGTACATTTTCCCGTCTGTCAGTTTTTGCATCCATTTTAATATTGCATTAATTAGTTGTCCATAAACATTGACGATGAATGTTAATTTTACAGTTTTTTTGAGATTTTGAAGTTATGAAGTTTTGTGTTTCAGTTATGAAATAAGCCTTAAATTTTGGGCAGAAAACAGGCCAAAAAGTTGTGTTGTCTACAATCACATCAGCCATTAAGTTATTGAATGGCAGCGCAGGCAAATGGAGCCAAATAGCCTACTCCTCCTGTTTGTTATGATCTTCCCTGGAACTTTCCTCTAAACATTACCAGGTGGTGCCAAATTTGTGCTTAACTGGTTGACCATGTCAGCGAGGTGGTACGGATAATCCAATGTGGTGGGGGTGGGTTGTGGGGTTTGGGTAGGGGTGGGGATATAAGAATATGTGCCCTTGTTCTGAAAGTATGTCTTTTCTGACCATTGCCTTTGGTTCACCTGAAATTTCCCAGTTGAGCGTCAAAATAGAAATCATTAGTGTGCTGTTGCATAGTTAAAAGCAACTATAAATATTCAATGATAAATTAATTAAGTGCACACTACAAACTCGTGAAAATAAGCATTAAATTTAATGAAGGAACAACTAATTTATTTTCCTATCCTGTTTTAGTGTCACCAATGTGAAGTGGGAGGAGCAGAGCTGTGGGTGGGGGGTGGTGGTGGTGGTGAATTCCCAATCCTGTCACAAACTCAACAACCCCTTGTACGCATTCAACAATAACAACTTGTATTTATGTAGAGCTTTTAATGCTGTAAAACACTCCAAGGCACTTCACAGCAGTGTTTATCAAACACAATTTGACATGTAGACACATAAGGACATGTTGGGGCAGGTGACCAAAAGCTTTGTCAAAGAAATAGGTTTTAAGGAGCATTTTAAAGGAATAGAAGGAGCGAGGGGTATAGAGTTTTAGCAAGGGAATTCCAGACATTAGGAGCTAGGCAACTCATTTATAGCATTGCATGAGAAGCACTGTTATTAGGCTTTGCTGTTCAGCAGTGCCCAGATACCAGACTTCTTCTGAGTTAACTGAAATGCATGTTTGAATGGGCCTATCCTGTACAACCAAACTTGTTGTATAGTCACTTTTTCTAAAATTTTCAGCTCTGAATGACCAGTTGAAGAGATGATCAAATTGTGTACAAAACCCGTTATTTTCTCCTCTTCTCCCTGTGGAGTCACTACTGCTTTATTGGTCATTGTGAACTGGTAACCCACTAATGAAATCATATTCTGAGACTATAGTATCCATTTTTCTTTGAGCTATGGGGTACAAATTCTGAGAGATGTTTTTGCTTTACTATTCATTTTTTTTTGCTCAGTATTTTAAAGATCCCTGATTCTATGTCTTCCAATTAGAGGTCAGAAAAAAAAATTAATCTGGATATAAACATATTGGAAAATCTGTAGAGTAGTTTGCTCTGAACCTTGTTTGATCTGCAATTTTATTAGTTATAAAATCATACAGTACAGAAGGAAACCATTTGGTCCATCATATCTATGTTGGCATGTTGAAAGAGTAAGCTAAATAGTCCCACTGCCCTGCTCTTATCTACATCTATAAATATTTCCCCCTTTCAAGTATTTTGAACAGAAAAATCATAACACATGTAATTAAACTTGTCCTGTGGTATTTAAAGGGTTTTAAATCAGATTTGCTTTGCTTTTTAAACCCCATGTGTTCAAGTGGCAAAATGCAAGCTCATTCATGTTGTTTTGTCATTTTGTAATTATTTGTTGCTATGAGGATTTCCTGAAGTTCAACTTTTTTCTCTGAATGCGGTCTGTTGGGACAACAGAAAGCACCTAATGTACACAGCAGTGACCCTATTCCAATTACTGCAATAAATTTGTAATGTGTGAAGTCTGCAGTTTGAGGATTAATAATTGTTTAATCTCGTCGACAAACACACCATCAATGATTCAAAAGTTTTCCACCTTTCCCTTTCTTCTTCCTCGCCATGTATTCCACCTCACTGTACATTCAATGGCCCAGTTATTAACAGGATATTGCTGCCGTACTAAACCTTAATACGTTTTTCTTTCCTCCTTCAACGGCTAAACCCTGAATGAAGTCTCCGCACTGGTGACAATGGCTGATATCAGCAGCGTCGCGTTCTTTTCTAAAATTCTGCTTTGATATGGTCTTTTATTTAGAAAAGAACATCAAAATTACAACAGGAGGAGAAAATCTATTCAGTTTCTATTTGCAAGCGCTGTTGATTTGATGCTTTTTCTTTCTGTCTGCCAAATGCTTGTCACTGCAGAAGAAGAGGGATGTGGGGGATGGAGGGAGCGCTGCTAAAATCGTGTCACGTAGCACTAATTCATCTGCACTCATTAGAGTGAGCTAGGGACAGCGCTGATGGCCAGGAGCTCCACTCTACACATGACATACGAACAGTTTGGGGAATAGAAAATTGCTTTCTCAGGAAGACTAGCCAATTAAGGACTTGACCATATTGAATGTCAAGTGTTAATTTAGGTTTTTCTTCATTTTCCCAGTAGTAATGTGGGTCCTGTGATGAGCAAATACATGTCAAGTAAAGTTGATTGCATGAAGGACCCAGGGTATTATATGTCACTGACAAGTCACAAATGTACTGCAATGTTTTAACCCCTTAGGTGACCAACGAGAGGATTAACTGTACAGACGCAGGAATTGATAACCGTAGATAGTTTCCATTACGGAGAAGTGTTCGCTGGGACAGACAGGAATAGTGCGACGTGGGCGGGGCTGGCAATCGGGCTTTGAGTATTTTTTTTCCCCTTGCGTAAAATGAGAAGGCTTTTCTTATCATTAAAGGCAAGAATCTGTATTGGTGACTGAAGCTCTGATTCCCATTAGATCTAAAGTGATAGACTTTTCATTACTGCATCTTAATGAGCTGTTGGTTAATTTTTATGTAACGCTTAGTATTTTTATTGTTTCTGGTAATATGCCCAATATCACCTTTTGCTTGTAGGGATATGAACAATTTTACATTTTCATTATCCATGCACAATTTCCTTTTTTCCTGTTTCTCTTTCGTTTGGAACTCTTCTTCCAACTGAGAGGCACCTTTCTCATCCAATATGGATCGTCGGCCGACGCACACTTTTTATAAAGGAATGTGTAACTAAATTAGTCTGAGAGCGACTGAAATCGTTTCCGATTTTCCATCGTTTAACACTCGATACCAAGGAGATCCATTACAAAAATTGGTCACCATGTTTACAATGTGCAGAAAAGAGCAAACTGCAATAATCACTTTCCAACGGTGACCTTTCGAAAGGAGAAAAACGATACCAATTAATTTGTCACTTGGAGATGTGTAACTAAGCTTTAAAAGTCCGATTGTATTTTTCAGAACTTTTAAATTGGAAGAGATAACACAATCTGCTTGTTAGTTGATTTATGTAGCTGATATCGTTAACAATATTATAACTGGTTCTGTAAACTCCCGACAAAATAAACAGCATATGAAATAGTACACCGCAGATATTGTGTCCAAGAACTTAGATTACAATAGGCTGCAATCAAAAATAGTTCAAATAAATGTTCAAATGATTGGTACTATTTATACTCATTTTGATTGCCCAGCACAGTATGGTATCCTTTATTAACTGAGGGATTTGATAGGTTGACCTATTGCTGGTTGATGTACCTGAGCCACATTGTCAGCAGGCTCACTAGACAGTGTTTGGAGAACAAAGTGGGAGGAATGTTTTTGCAAGGACGACTTTAGCGGTAGAGCATGGAAAGCGACCCTTTGGTCCAACCAGTTAGCCAACCAAGTTCTCAAATTAGCCGACTCATTCCACCTGCCTGTGCTTAGCCCATATCCCTCCAAACCTTTCCTAGTCATGAACTTATCCCGATACCTTTTAAATGTAGTAGCTGTATCTGCATCCATCACTTTCTCTGGCAGTTCATTCCACACATGAACCACACTCTGTGTTTAAAAAAAGTTTGCCCCTTTTTAAATCTTCCTCTGCTCATCTTAAAAATATGCTCCCCAGTTTTGAATACCCCTTCCCTCCGGAAGAGCCCCATGTCATTCACCTTATCTATGCTCCTCATGATTTTATAAACCTCAACAAGGTCACCCCTCAACTTCCTATGCTCCAGCGAAAAACATCCCAGCCTTCCCTGTCTATTTTTTTAATCTCAAACCCTCCATTCCTGGCAACATCCTGGTACATTTTTCTGAACCCTCTCCAGTGTAGTAATATTCTTCCTATAACAGGGTGACTAAAACTGCAAACAGTAGTGTAAACGCTTTCTGGTAAGGTATGTTCACAGCTGCAATCGCTGAGGCCTAACTGCTTTCTATAATGGCCAAGCAGTCAGTGTACATAGTTAGTGGGAAAGCAAAATATATATTGTATGAACTTAAAAGTTTCCTTTCACCCATAAACCTCCCTTTCAGACCCTGTTATTGGGAAGTGGTTGTGGTTTGTGGAGAGTCAGAAGTAGGGTGGTGGAATGTGCTGTGGTTGACTATCCTGTCAATAGTTTGGTTCTGTTGTAATCATGTCCACAAAGACAATGGAAACCAAGCTGGAAATCTGCTGATTTCTTCAAGTGAACAATATGAAAAATAAGATAATATGAATTTGGAACTGAGATTATAAGTGAGGGTAAGGTATGCAATATATTTTCCAGATGAAATCAGAAAGACAGATAAGCTCCCAAAATTCAAGCAATGTAGAACATGGGAGCATAAGAACTAAGGCCTGAATTCTGATGAAGGGTCATATCAGACTCAAAATGTTAACTCTGCTTCCCTCTCCATATGCTATCAGATCTGCTAAATTTCTCCAGCATTTTCTATTTTTAGAACTTAAGAGGTGATCTGGGGTATTCTGTTCTAAATCTGATTTTTAAAATTATGGCATGAGAAGTGACACGAGTGATGGCACTCCCACATTTTTTCAGGCCTAAGTAGCAGGGATTGCAAATTTGGAAGGAGCTGTTGAAAATCATTGACAATTGCTGCAATGCCTTTTGTATGACACATACTGCTGCCGTCCTGATGGAGGTGGAGGAAGTGAATAATCTGCTACTCAACAGCATCATGGCTTTTTTTCAAACCTCCACTCCACTTTCCTGCACTACCCCATTATCCCTTCATTCCCATACTAACTATGAATCAACTAATCTGTGACTTGACTTATACAATTAACATCTGTTCATCCCACCTTTTGAGGTAGAGCATCAGAAGTTTGTGAACCTTTGGCAAGGAAGAAATGTTTTCTTGTCTCATTGGTAAATGACCAACCCCTATTCTAAGACCGTGTGTCCTTGATTTCCCAACACAGGAAGCATCTGCCCAGTATCTACAAAGTTAAGCCCTTAAGAATGTTTATTTCTTTCAACAAGACCACCACTCATTTTCTAAACTTTCATGGAAGAGAGGCTAAGTCTAATAAATTTCACCTTATGACAATACCCTCATCGCAGGCATTAGGTTCGTGAACCTTGCACTTCTAGTAAAATGAGGCTTGGGCAAGATCAAAACTGTACTTCATACTCTACTGAATTTTCTGAAGAAGGGTCCACACCCGAAACATCAGCTTTCCTGCTCCTCTCATGCTGCTTGGCCTGCTTTGTTCATCCAGCTCTACACCTTGTTATGTCTGTTACTTCATACTCTAATGTGGTCTTGCAATTTCAGTAAGCCTTCTTTATTGTTGTAATACTCTTGTAATAATGCAAACAAACCACTTGTCTGCCTGGTTACTTGTGTATCAACTATTTCTGATGCATGTACAAACCCAAGTAATTTTGAATGCGAATATTTCCAAGGTTCTCACTATTTTAAAGGAAAATCTTTCCCGTCAAAGTGGATAACTTCGCACTTTTCCACATTGTATTCCATCTACTATATTCTTATTTGTTCTTAACTTGCCTGCATTCTTTCTCAGCTTCTTTACATCATCCTGACAGCTTACTTTACATCTATCTTTGTATCTTCAGCGGACTTGGATGCGTTATGCTCACTCAGTTCCATTATCTTAGTTATTAAGCAGATTGTAATTTGCTGAGGTGCCAGCAGTGATCCTTGTGGTATCCCAAAAGTCACAGCCATTCAACTCTAAAATGCCCATTTATTCCTACTCTGTTTTGTTTGTTAAGTAATGCTCAATCTATGGTCATCTATTACTTCCTATGAACCATTGTTTTGAGTGTTAAACTCTTATGTGGTGCTTTATTGAATGCTTTTTAAAAAATGACTTGCTCTATCACCATGGTTATTAACCAGTCCCCCATCTGTCACCAGTCCATTCACAGTTTCAGCCATATTGGAACCAATCTGTGATTCAATCAACTTCCCTACATAAAAATCAACCAGTCCATCCAACATTCCAAAAGCCAGTATAAATCATGAAGTGGGAATTCAGAGTTATTGTTAGTACAATGGTGACTGGACATGTTGAACTATATGACTCAGGTAGACACTGCCTCTGACCAACAAGAACTCAAATCCTCTTCATTGGTTGAGTCTACACAAATATCTTTTGTAGAAATGTAAGTAGGATGCTGTTTGGGATTAATTTGACGTTGAGATGATGTGACAGGTGATAAGAGATTGCAACTGAGCCAGATACTATGGGGTACTGCTTATTGAGACTGACAGAGTCTTGGGATTGTGATTTCTACTTGGAACATCTCAGAAGACAGAATGATAAGGATACCAGAACTTAATCATTAATTGTAGTGGAATAAAAAGTTCACTCTGCATTGACTTTATTTTGATTCATATGCACTACTCTATATTAAATCTGTTGTACGTCACTCCACTTCTATTTCATTGTAGTTCCAACATTTCATTCAATCTGCTCATTCTCCTGCAAAGCTAACATGGTACAAATTCATCCTCCATCCAATCCACTGTACCCTAAATGGCATTTATAGTCATAAAATGTTATAGTACAGAAGGGCAGTGTTGTGCTTCTGCTAGTTCTTTGAAGTGAATGCTGTGATTGGTGGTTTACACATTCTCTGGTAAAGTAGTCATGTGAAGCCCTCCTGGCAGTGAATGTAAGATCATTTTGGGAGTAGCTTAGTTATGTGTCGCTGGCACAGAGCAAAAAGCAGCGGCCAGTTCACTTCTTCAGGTTACACTGTCATTGATCTGTCTGTCTCAGTTCTCATGATTTGGGAGAAAACTCTTCCTTTGCCTCCAAAATTACTTAAAGGATTTTTAAAACATATTCATTTTCAGGATTCATCACTGACTAGGTCAGTATTTATTGACCAGTCCTAATTTCCCTTGAGATGGTGGCCATCACCTGCTGGTTTGAACCATTGCAGTTCGTGTAGTTTAAGGACACTCACAAAGCTGTTGGGAAGGGTGGTCTAGGACTTTGACCCCAGTGAAAGTGAGGGAATGGTGATATGTTTCCAAGCCAGGAAATTCTAGGTCAGGATGATGAGTATCTTAGAGAGCATGTGCTGTTTAAAGGCATCTGCCGGCCATGTTTTCATGCTGTAGAGGTGACAGGTTTTGTAATTATAATTTGGAAGGTTCTCAGTGTCCATTTCAATTCCCAAATACTATAGACCTATGCTTTTGATATTGAGGGTTGGTAATTCTGTGATAAATAATGTTATTCATCTGCTGTTCATTGACTATGATGGAATTCCTACACTCCTACATTCTAGATCAGTTATTATTAATTAGTGACATTTTGCCTATTGTTTGACAAGATGGAACATGAAAATTTGCCTACACCATGTAATCTAATTGTTAATTTTCCATACACAGCCTTGTGATGGAACTTTTGAGTATGTGCTTTCAAATTGCACAGTGTACTAGGTGCTCTGATCATCTCCAATAATTAATTATTTTGAAAAAGGAGAGAAATCCATGAATTGTTCCAGTTTTTATAATTTAGTCTAGATGTTTGTTCCTAAGGGTTAACCAAAATTGCAACATTTTTGGAAATATCATTGTACTTGATGGACAGCCAGGTCATTGCATTTTTCCTACATGTGCTCAGCTGACCCACTCAACAAAGCTTTCCTAAAGTTACTCATTCCTCTGTTGGCTTTGGAACTCAATCAGTGTTTAATTACAGTTTGCATGTCAGCAGCTAATCTTGAGTTGGTTTTGTTTTAACATCCGCGTGTGTGGAAATGTGTGAGAATTTTACTTGTAAGTGAGAGTCTGGGTGCTAGAGCCTGTGAAGTGAATGTGTGTACAAATGCCCGAATGTGTAAATGGGGATTTTGCCAACTTTCCTAAAGTAATGTCTATTGTTAACAGTCTTAGCTGCTGCTGCTAGCTTCCCTCTCCTGTCATTTGTGAATGATGAGACCTGGTGCATTCACTGCAGTGCGAGCAAAACTCCCCTGAGCACTGCAGCCAGTGTAACAGAGCTGAAGGGGCAAAAATGGACTGCATGTTTTTTTTAAGTACCATTCCCTGGTTCTTGACTGGAGGATGCCTTTCCCTTCTCCCTGTTTTTGATAAATTTACGAAGTCAAATTGCTGACACAGATGGATAATCCAAGTGTACAGGGTGAAGAGTTATAAATTAACACATTATTCCCTCTTAATGTGAAATACTTGAGAATGCATTTCCTTGGTCCCCTGGCGTCTGTACAGTGAGGGCTCACATTGTACTCTTCAAGTGGCATTGATTTGCTAAAGCGCTGAATTAGCATGTCGGTCCAGCTGCCTCTCCACTCTTGTGTTCCTGGGCTTGCTTACTTCCCGCTGCCTGGGCCACACACACTGGGCTGCTGCTGGCTGCTTACCCCAGCTTTTCCCTTTTGTTGTTTCTCCGCAGTTTCTGTCAAAATATAGCCATTAAAATAGTAAACGTAAGCAGTGCATAAATTTAAAATGTGCACTCCTCTCCCTTTGTTTTTTGCCTTGGGAGAGGTTCCTGAAAAATCCCAGCACAAACCTGCCCACTGCAGTGAGAGGAACAGGGACTGCAATGAGGGGATAGGTTTGCACAGAATCTGCAAAGTGGATCATTGGCATTGGATAGGTGGGGGGACACAAATTGAAAAGACCAACATGCATTTCACTCAGACTGACAAAGGTCACAAACAGATGTCTTCAGGGAAGTAGCTGGGTTGACTGACTTTAGGGTGAGGTTGTTGGGACTCACAGATTGCTTTCTACCTGCCAGGTTGTCAAAGTGATGAACTGCTTTTTGAAAAAAAATGACCAAAGTCTGATTGAAATTGCAGGATTGTTACTGCAATAAATTTTCAATGGTTTCAGCAAAACCTCACTCAATTTGCCAAAGTTCCTTACTTGAACTGATGGAATGTGCTCAAGGGAGTGAATGGCCTCCTCCTACTTCCATGTTCCATTCACATAGAATATCTTTTTCATTAATTACTTTATCAGTGTGACCACTTCACAACAGTATTTGCTGATGAGTGGAAATGCAAATGAACATGAAATCAAAAGCATTACTGTTAAGAAGAGGGATAGATGAGCATGACAAATATTGTATTGCGGAATCATAGAGTCATCGAGTTGTACAGCACGGAAACTGATCCTTTGGTCCAACTCATCCATGCCAACCAGATATTCTACATTAATCCAGTCTCATTTGCCAGCATTTGACGCATCTCCCTCTAAACCCTTCCTATTCATATACTCATCCATATGCCTTTTATATGTTGTAATTGTACCAGCCTCTACCAGTTCCTCTGCATGAAAAAGTTGCTTCTTAGGCTCCTTTTACATCTTTCCCTTCTCACCTTAAACATATGCCCTCTACTTTTGGACTCCCCTACCCTGGGAAAACGCCTTGACTATTCACCATATCCGTGCCCCTCATGATTTTACAAACTTCTATACGGTCACTCTTCAGCCTCTGACGCTCCGTGGAAAAGAGCCCCAGCCTTTTCAGCTTCATCTGTAGCTCAAACCCTCCAACCCTGGCAACATTCATGTAAATCTTTTCTGAACCCTTTCAAGTTTCGTAATATCATTCCTAAAGCAGGGAATCTGAGTTGAATGCAGAATTCTAAAAATGGCCTAACCAAAGTCCTGTACAACCATAACATGACCTCCAACTCCTATACTCAGTGCACCGACCAATAAAGACAAGCATACCAAATGCCTTTTTTCACTACCCTGTTCACCTGTGACTGCACCCTACAGTCTCTTTGTTTGGCAACACTCCTCAGGACCTTACCATTTAGTGTGTAAGTCCTGCCCTGATTTTCCTTTCCAAAATGCAGCACTTCACATTTATCTAAATTAAACTCTACCTGCCACTCCTCAGCTCATTGGTCCAGCTGACTAAGATCCTGTTGTACTCTGAGGTAACCTATTTTTTGCTGTCCACTACACCTACAACTTTGGTTTCATCTGCAAATGTACGAATCATGCCTCCTATATTCAGATCCAAATCATTAATCACAAATTATTCAGACAGCACTTTGGAGCATTTCCATGTATTTTGGAATCAATACATCTGTTAGCTTCTTTTGCCACTGTACTTGGCAATGGTTAATTCCTCAGTGTATAGAACATGATTGGGGTAGTGTTGGGTGGCGGGTGAGGCTTGGATTCTTGTCATTGCAGTGATTGGGACACTTCTCTTCCTGGCTATTATTTACATGGCGGTTAAGTGTGTGGTTCTGAGTTTACTCTTTGCCCAAGAACAGGGAACTGTGAAGTTGAAAAATTCCAAGACCAAGATAGATTTGTTTTGGGTAAAGTTATTGAAGGTTATGGAGTCAAGTGGGTGAATGTTCCATCAACTTGAAGGGCTGAATTGTTTCTATTTCGATGGTTATAATTTGGCCGTGCATTTCTGAGTCATTAGGAGTTGTTGTTGATTATGTAAAATTAATTATGTACTTAATGTAGAAACAAGCTGATGGTTTCAATAAGGAGCAATTTTCCTAGCATATACATGTATCTGATAAGAACAAGATGTTGCATTTCTGTAGTGACTTTCACAACCACAGAAAATTCTCCTGCGCTTAATAGCCAATTAAATGCTTATGAAGTGTAGTGAATCATGTAATGTAAGAACCACAGTAACCAAATGGCACATGGCAATCTGTCATGAACATCAGACAAGAGGTGACCAGAAATATCTACTTATGATACTATTTCAGGGATATGTATTGGCCATAACACTGAGAACTTTCTTTCTCTTCCCATGCTGTCATTTATCTCCACCTTGGACAGCTAAAGGAACTTTGATTTTAATATGAAAGACAGCTTTTTAAAAGGGTGGTCTGCTCTCAGTGCTGACCCTCCTAATAGGGCTCACTCTGGTGCCTCTGTGTTGATCATCCGAGAGAGCCCTGGTGCCTCAGTGCTGACCATCCGACAAGGCAGTGCTCTCCCTCAGTGCTGACCATCCGACAGGGCAGAGTTCAGTCAGTGTTCTCTTTTCAATAGTGCAGTGCTCTTTTCAGACCACAGTGTCAAAATACAGTGATTTTTAGATCATTAATTCTAAACAAATATTTTAGTTGTGTTACAGAGTGCAGACTTTATCTTGTATGCTAATCCAAAGGGCACTATGAATTCTGTTATATTGGATGAAATGTGTTTGTGTTGAATGCACGTTTAACTCCCCACTTAAAACAAACCTCTGTAACAGCAGGAATAAAAGTTAAAATGCTGGAAATCTGATACAATGTTGCAATGAGGGAATGCTAGTTAACTTTGGAATTATTAATCCACCAACTATATTTACTAATAGTATCCAGCTAATCTGCCCAGTCTTTTCTCCTTGTTTGGATAAATCTGCTGATGATTTCTGTCACTTTTCAAATGTTTAATTTCAGATTTTCACTGATTATGCTTTTTCTTAGCATTTGTGTCCTCTCTGAACCTTGGTTATGCTTCACAGATTATAACATTTTGTTTTCAATCAGAATATTTACTGATCTATGAGTTATTTTTCTTATAAAGAGAACATTTGTTCTGTAAACTATTTTACTAAATTTGTTCTCATTTATTTTGGATTCCTACTGAATGGAGATCAGATGTAACTGTGCTCAGCACACTGCCATCTCTCGCACACGCACACTTTCTCTCACACTCTGTCTCTCTCTCACACATACTCTCTCTCTCTCACTTTCTCTCTCCCTCACACTCCCTCTCACACTCTCTTGCGCACACAGTCTCTCGAGTGCCCTCTGTCTTGCATGCCCTCTCTTCCACGCAGTCTCTCTCCTGTGTGCACTCCCTCTCCTACACATGCATTCTCTCTCTCTTCCCCCAACACACACATTCTCTTTTTTCTCTCTCTCTCACACTCTCTCTCTCATTCTATCTCTTACATACAGAAAATTCTCTGACACTTGCGTTCACGCACTCTCTTGCACTCTCTCTCCCTATCTCTTTCACACAGTCTCTTTCACGCTGACTCTCTCTCTCTTTCATTCTCTCTCCCTCACGTCACTCTCTCTCCCTCATGCCACACTCTCTCCCTCATGCCACTCTCCCTTTCACTCACTCTCCCTCTTGCGCACTCTCCCTCTCGCGCACTCTTTCTCATTCTATCTCTCACACACTCGCAACACACTCACTGTCTCTCACTCTCTCTCTCTCTCCCTATCTCTTTCACACAGTCTCTTTCACGCAGACTCTCTCATTCTCTCTCACATGCCACTCTCTCTCCCTCTCCCTCTCGCACACTCTCCCTCTCATGCACTCTCTCCCTCTCGCACACTCTCCCTCTTGCACACTACCTCACACACTCACTCTCTTTTTCACACACACACACTCTCACACTCTGTCTCTTTTTCTCTCACACACACACACACACACACACACACACTCTCTCTTACACTCTGTCTCACATTCTGTCAGGCACACAGTTGCGCGCACTCTCTCCCACACACGCACTCTTTCGCCCCCACACACTCTCCCACACACACACATTCTCTTTATTTTCTCTCTCTCTCATTCTATTTCTCACACAGACAACACTCACACACACACAGTCTTGCACACGCTCCCTCAATATTTCACGTACAGACACACACACACACACACACACACACACTCAGTCTCTCTCTCTCACATACACACTCTCAATCTCTCCCATGCACACTCACACTGTCAATTTTTCTCTCTCACACACACACACACATACAGTCTCAATCTCTCTCTCACACACACTCCCACACACACACACGTTCTCCTTTTTTTAGTCTCTCACACTCTCTCATTCTATCTCTCACACAGTCAACGCTCGAACACACTCGCTTTTGCACATGCTGCCTCAATATTTCTCACACAGACACACACACCCACACACACATTCTCTCAATCTCTCTCTCTCTCACACACACACACACACACACACACACACACACACACACACACACACACACTCTCAATATCTCCGATGCACGCGCACAGTCAATTTCTCTCTCTTGGGCACGCATGTGCGCGCACACACGCACACACACATTCTCTCTCAATTTCGCAGACACAGTGTCTCTCTCACACACACACTCTCTCTCTCTCTCTTGCATGCTGTCCCACTGTGGCTCACGCACTCTTTCGCTCTCGCGCGCGCACTCTTTTGCTCTCGCGTGCGCACTCTCTCCCCCACATGCAATCCTTCTCCCTCTCACACACACTCCCACGCACACACATTCTCTTTTTTCTCTCTCTCTCTCACACACTCTCTCAATCTATCTCTCACACAGACAATTCTCGCACACACTTGCTCTCGCACATGCTCCCTCAATATTTTTCACACAGACACACACACGCACACACACTCTCTCAATCTCTCTCTCACACATACACACACTCTCAATCTCACACACAATCTCTCACACACCCAGTCTCTCTCTCGCGCGCTGTCCCACCGTTGTACGCACACTATGTCGCATGCCCTCTCTCTCGTGTGCGCACACTTTCTCGCGTGCGCACACTCTGTCTCCCCACCATGCACTCTCTGTTTGCCCCACACGCACTCCTTCTTCCCCCTACACGCACTCTGTCTTTCCCCCACACATACACACACTCTTCTCCACAGACACACACCAGCTCTTTTTTCTCTCTCTCTCTCATACTCTCTCTCTCAGACTCTGTCTCACCCTCTCTCCTCCGCGCCCTCTGTCTCTCGTGTGCTCTCTCTCTCTCGCATGCACTGTCTCGCACTCTCACTCTCTTGCATACTCTTTCATGCCGCTCTGTCTCACTTTCGCCGCTCCTCGCGCTCACGCTCCCTCGCACTCACACTCCCTCACACTCATGCTCCCTCGCACTCCCACGCTTTCACACCAGTCTCTCTCACTTGCGCCACCCTCTCTCACTTGCGCCACCCTCTCTCACTTGCGCCAACCTCTCTCACTTACGCCAACCTCTCTCACTTACGCCAACCTCTCTCACTCGCGCCAACCTCTCTCACTCGCTCCAACCTCTGTCCGTCTCTCCCACGCACTCTCTCTCCCACGCACACAGTCTCTGTCACTCTCTGTCTCTCATGCAGTCCCACTGTCGCACGCACACTCTCTCTAACACCACTTTCTCTCTAACACCACTTTCTCTCTAACACCACTCTCTCTCTCGCACCACTCTCTCTCTCGCACCTCTCTCTCACTCATGCCGCTTTCTCGCTCTCACACACTCTCTCACTCTCACGCACTCTCTCGCTCTCTATTGCACTCGCACTCCCCCGCACTCTCACTCTCCACACACCCTCTCTCACACACTCTCTTTCTCACTCATGCCACTCTCTTGGTCTCACACTCTCTTGCTCTATCTCACACTCCCTTGCACGCACGCCACAGTCCCATACACTCCCTCTCTCTCTCACACATTCTCTGTCTCTCACACACACTCTCTCTCTCACACGTTCCTTGTCTCTCTCACTCCCACACACACTCCCCCCCCATACACACACACACTCTTTTTCTCTCTCTCCCTCACACACTCTCTCTCATTCTGTCTCTCACACACGTAATGCTCTCTCACACAATGCTCTTTCCCGCACAGCACTGTCTCACACATACACACTCACATAGTCCCTGTCTCACTCTCACACTCTCTCTCACTCACACACTTTCTCTTTCTCACACATTGTCCCTCTATCTCACACTGTCTGTCTGTCTGTCTCTGTCTCTCTCACACTACTCTAAAACTCTCTGTATCTCTCACACTCACTCTCACTCTTACACTGTCTGTCACGCATAATCACTCTCTCACACACATTCTCTCTCACACATACTCACTTGCTGTCTCACATGCACAAGCTCTCTCACATTCTGTCTCTCTCTCTCTCTTACTCTCTCTTTCACGCTGTCTCTCTCTTTTCGTCGTCGTGAAGGAGAAAGGAACAGCAGGTTTTGTTGATGCGGTTTGATGAAGAGGAATGGGAGGAGGTGTATGTGGAGCATAATGACTTGTGTCGACCAGTTGACCATATGGCCTGTTTCTGTGCTGTAAATGTTGCACACAACAGTGTACACTATAACAGAATGTACACTCTGTATGCTGCTGAAGCCACCCACCACTTCATTGTGGACATTCCAGACTTTAAAACAACATTTATTCAGAATTACAATTACTGTGAAAGGTTTTGTAAACACACTTTTTGTCTTGAATACATATTAGAAGTTATAGTTGCAGTGCCAGGGTTGGTGTTGAAACAGCCTTGTAATTTAATGTTCAGTTGCACATTGAAGGGATCAGTTTTCTGTAAGGTGTGGTGCGAAGGACATGGTCACCAGCTCAATTGATGCTCTGCTGCTTCAGCATCAGCCTCCTATTCCAGCAGAACTGTCTGTATGGACTTAACCTTTTCCAGAGTGGCTCCCAATGAATCTTTACCATCAACATCTAATCCCTCATTAACCTAAGCAGCTCACAAGTTGTGCTTGCAAGCGTACACTGCCTGTTTTCTTGCTGGTGTTTTCGATACTCATTGAGGAAGTGGCGTTATGTCATATGAGACAAAGAGGTGACATCAACATTTAAACCTAATACTGCTTGGGAGTATCGCGTGACACAGCTAAAAGAACAAAAAGGACTTGCTTTTATATAATGCCTTTCAAGAAATCACTACTTGAAAGGCAGTAGAGGTGGAAACCATCACAACATTTAACAAGTATTTTGATGAATACGTCCAATGTTATAGATGAAAGGCTCTGGGCCAAATGCTGAGAGATAAGATTAGAATAGATAGGTGCTTGATGACCAGCGCAGCCATGATAGGCTGAAGGGTTTATTTTTGTGCTGTCATATTCCATGCCTCTGATCTTGGGACATCTCAAAGTGCATTTCAACTAAGTGATTTTTTAAAAAAATGTTTGCAATGCTACTTTTAACATCTTTACTGGTGGATAGATAATGTTAGATGTTAAACTTGCGATGCTGAAGTATATCTGATCAGTAATCTCCATGAGGTTTTCCTTGGCCTGTCTGTGATAAGTGTTAAAGACCTCTTGAAACACTTTTTCTCTTGCAAACAGGCTGAGGACTTGAGATGAGATTGGCTGTGAAGTGGATTGAAGATGTGATATATGAGTGCAAACCTAATACTTATGACTCTCTCCCTCATCTCTTTAATCATATTCAGATGTTATGTGGGCTTTGATGGTCCTTGTGGAACACCCTCACATGTCAGAGCTAATGTGTGATTAATATTGGGCTAAGATACTGTTAACTATTGGGCACCACTGGATCATTTAGTGGGCAGTGAGCTAGGCCATGAAAATGTTTTGAGCCTTTCAATCCATAAGATAAATTTTATTGGATATTCTGTGTCACATGGGAGTGTCATTTCATTTTTTTGGAACTTGGGATAATAATTACAACCCAAAAGACTCCATGAAACAATTCTGTTTTTCTTATTTGCTGATTGAGAAAGTCCTACAGGAAATGACTTTCGAGTGCTTTCAACTCAGTTCTTTATCTGCCCACAATTTGATACAAATTACCAATCTTCATCCATGACAGGAAGAGAGGAAAGCCCCAGTGGTCCAGCTTTGGGAGCATTTCTGATGTCAAGGTGAAATATATCTTCTTTTGTATGACAGACGTAAAAACATAAACATATGCTCTGGCAAAATTGTCTCTGGTACTGAGAGGAAATTTTCCACAACAGTTGGTGCAGAATGGGATTTTTCAGGATAAGGTTAACTGGTAGTGTCCTACTTTTAAGATCGCAATAACTTCTTTTATATAGTTTCAGTTTTGTTGTTTTTCTCCAGTGCTGGTGTTTGCATACACCCTCAGGTACTGTCCCAAACCTACTTTAATGTCCTATCTAAATAATCCCATCTCTGTGCTTTATTACTCAAACCTTTTATGTCAACAATTATATTTTTTAATGCTGCCTCGTACTCTTCCTAATTTTCTCCTTTGTTTCCCCTTCAATGTTTTTCCTATTTCATTTCCTGAACCCAATATTTAGTGTACACCTTTTTTTTACTGTCTACAAAGGTGGTGGAAGTTGAATAAATTAATGATTTCAAAAGGAA
Organism: Ginglymostoma cirratum; assembly: GCA_024137785.1. Classification (NCBI taxonomy): domain Eukaryota; kingdom Metazoa; phylum Chordata; class Chondrichthyes; order Orectolobiformes; family Ginglymostomatidae; genus Ginglymostoma; species Ginglymostoma cirratum. The sequence continues at coordinate 15,649,053 of JAHRHZ010000024.1, forward strand.
ATTAAATTTGCACTTGTGTATTAAATAAATCTTACAGGGTGCCTGGTATAAAGCAGGAGAATGGGATGAATTGGATTGCTCTACAGAGTACTGCTGCTAACTCAGTCGGCTGACTTTGGCTCTATTTGTACTATAATGATCACTCTCCTTATCAGCATGTATTCCTGATTTGTGATGCCTCACCTAGGCAATGCGTGTTCCTCAGCACCTATGCTCTTTATCTTTTTTGTAAAAAGACATTTGTGTCATCCATGAGGATGCATAAATCTTTAAGATTATCCTTTGAAAGCTCTCTCTAATGCTTTGCGGGTGCTCTTTTGAACAACGGATGGTATGTGACCAGCAGATGATTTGATACAATGTCAGGTGGTGTGAATTTGCTGATAGTAATTTCTGTTGTCTGCTTAATTATTTTTGATATTTGTATGATGTGAGGAATGTGAAGGGTGGGGCGTAATGTGTACAACATAAAATTAGGGAGCAGGCACTTTACTGGCCATAGTACTTCATTATTATAACTTGGGTGCCAATGAGGAATGGAAATATGGACATGCTATTCTGGTTGGCTTCTCAAAGCAGTTTAAAAACCATGTCACACAACTGGCAACCAGATGTTCCACTCATAATGTGAATGTTCCGAAGTGAAGCAATAGAACAGCTTGGTGTGGAGAGGGGCCTGGTTGCAGTTTATGCTTTTGTTGCAACAGAGTTGAAACTTGACGGGAAACAAATTTTATTCAGCTCCTGTGCGGAAGGATTTATTAGGGCTTGTGGTACTGGGATTATGTTGTGGCTGTTGCATTTTTTTGGAGCTGTAACATTGACCAGCCATGACAGATGGGGGCAAGGTTTCACATCTTGTCAGTATTGATCTGTGCAAATTGTAAGAGACCATGCTACCCTTTAATGAGAGAGCTCCATTCCCATTCCAGTGTTACTAGGGGGTAATAGTTGTCCAGTTTTGCGTAGGATGGATGCATCAATCGTTGATGAAATACTGAAAGTTGTTGTGTGTAATTATACTGAAGTCTGCTTTCATTGCAATTTGATGCAGTGGCCTGCATTATCCTGTCTCCTGTCATATTTTTCATTGATGCATCAGTGGTAATAAAAATATATGAAGTCAATTTATCTGTTAATTGATGCAAGACCTTTGGTTGTAATATACAGAGGAGGCTTCACTGTATGTGACCTTGTTTAGTGACACAGTAAGTTTCTTACATTATATAATGTGTTGGGAATTAGCCCGCAATTTTGCTCCTTAATAAGTAACACAACCATATTTTATTACTTTCTTAGCTGTGGGTAAAAAGAATCATTTTCATCACACTCACTCAATAACAGTAGCCTTCATCAAGTGAGATGTCGATCATTCACAGGAGATATTTTGCATGAAACAGCTCGTATCTAAGAGGACAGTCAGTTTTGGTCCATTTTCCTCTTTTTTTGTCAAATTGCACTTGCTCTATCCCTTGGTATTTTGCCCTTAAAGTCCAGTCTATGAATCTCTAAATTGCCTGGCTTCCTCCCATCTTGTTTGTCTTGCATATCCCCAATTTTCAGCAACATTCCATTGGTCATGGTACCTTCAGTCATAAACTCTGGAATGTCTCTCTAAACCTCTTTACCTGTTCTTCCTCCTTCAAAATGCTGCTTAAAACTGCCCTCTTTGACCAGGCTTTGGGTCACTTGTCCCAGTATCCAGGGGAGATGGTATTCTATTGTTAATATCACAGGACTGATAATCCAGAGGACCATGCGAATGCTCTAGGAACACAGATTCAAATCCCACCATGTTAGCTTGTGAATCTTAAATTCACTGAATAAAAACCTGGAATTGACAGCTAGCCTCAGAAATAATGATCATGAAATTATCATTGATTATTGTGAAAACCCATCTGTTTCACTAATTCCTGATAAGGAAACAATCCTTACCCGGTCTGGCCTATGTGTGATTCCAGTTCCACCGAAATATGATTGAGCCCTTAACTGCTGTCTGGATAGATGAGCAAGCCACTTCGATCAAGGACATTTGTGTTGGGTCAAATCACTGACAACCATATCCCCCTGAAAGAATAATTTAAATATTTCCCTATGTGGCTTATTGTCATAATGTTTGCAATGCTCCTTTAAAGTGCCTTGAAATGTTTTATTGCTGGGATAAAGGTGCTATTTAAATTCAAGCTGTTAATTGTATTGCTAATGAAGCCAATTAAAATAAACATGAACAGACAAATTCTGGATTATATTTGCCTGTGAAATAAGCTGCTTATCTCTGTGCAGTGGGCAAAAGTGGAACTTTTCATAATGTTATCAAGAAACCAACTATGAGATTCATGACCAGTTCTCTGCCAGCATAGGGCAGAGAAGGCAGAAGTGAGAACGTTTCCCTTTCTCTCAAAAATACTCATCTGCGAAAAATCAGTAGAAAATTGCTGGATGCTTCTTGATTTTAATATGACAGTGAGTCACAATGTTGATAGTGCAGAAAACAATTAGCAAAGTTGTTTCACAACCTATTGTTGATACGGACACTAAATTATCCAGAACATACAAAAGCACCATCTCACCACTGAGCCAATATGCCAAAATTTATGATTTGTACATAAACATCTCACTTGAGCACGCTGTGCTTGTTTCTCTGTATAACCATGTTCATTTTGTTCACAATTCAACATGTTTGGTAGTAATGGCAATTATTAACTAAGTCTAAGCTAGATTTTGTCAAAGCGCTACCAGAGATGTCTCACTGACAAAAGTCTAATGTTATATTTTGTATTGTGTTGCCTGGAATTTGCTTTCTGAATAATGGTATGGTTATCAGAATGTACCATTGTTTTAGAGATAATCAATAGCAACGTCTGGGGTATGCACATGTGACGTTAAATGTGGGAACCTGGAGGTTGCTGCCTAAGTTGACCTGCTCCTTTACAGATCCCAATATAAGAATACCTCATCAATAGACTCAACATTTAAATGCATAATGTTCGTGGATTTATACATTTAACCACTAAAGATGTCAGAAGGAGGACTGTTACATTCAGATGTAATGAGTTTTTGACGTTTTTTATTCTTACCATAATCGTTATTATTGTCTAGCAGCCTGTTTGGCCCTGAAAGTTAAATTTTACAGTTGTGGGATCTCATTCTATTAGAACTTATTTTAAAATAATATTTTAAAACAATTGTTGTTCTTCACTTCACTTCACTATATCTCTCTTCTGCCTCTGTTTCATTATGGCAGATACCATTTTCTACAACAATTAAGAGTTGCATTTATATAATACTTTTATTGGCATTGTTTTGTCATAAATTTCTGTGTTTATCCAACCTACATGGGATGATTGATGCTTGATATGAACTTAAAATTGTGCAATTTCTTAAATAACCAGGCGATCAGCCAGAAATTCACCAAGGTTGTGTTAGCATTGCTCCATACGTTTAAAACACTTGGTGAATTTGTGAACTGTACAGCAGAGGCACCAAAACAAGATCCAAAAACATCCAAAAGCTCATTGTTCATCTGCTCAGGCCAAATATCCTTTCTTGAGGTCTGTCGTCATCTTAGTGAATTGTGACTTTTATAATGAAAGTCATATTTTTATTTTGTAACTCAGTAGTTGAAAGATTGAATAGCATAGAAGTACTGCACTGATTATACCTCTGGGAACAGATTTAAATCAAAACTAAACTTGATTGAGAAATAGAACTTGTATCCAACGATGATACCCTCGTCTTAGATGAAATGCATCAAAGAATATATATTTTGATAATTCCATAATTGTGTATTTTGAAATGTTTTTGACAATAAAAGTATCTTTGCTGAATATTAGAAAGGTGTGAGAGTCACATATTAACAAAGTGAATGATGTGTCTATTGTAATCCTTGGCCTACAAACTGGAAACTGTTACCTGCTAAACACTGGGTGTTTTTTTGTAAATATTTTAGCACTTTCTCTTCTATTCCTATTTCATTTTCCTTTTTCAAGTTTACTAATTAGCCACCAAACCTTTCCTTCCAAATAGAAGGAAAAACAGGTAGGGAAAGGCTCGTGCGTACTCTCCAACTCGTCTTCTATTTGTTATTTCTCACTCGTCAGCAATTTACCTCCAGAGCTCACTTTGTGACGAAAGGTGGATTTGAATTAACATCAATTGTTCAACCATCAGATTTATGCTGGTGTTTATACTTCTCATGAACTTCATCCCATCCTGACGTGATCTCAATCATCACACTAGCATTCATTTTTTCCTTCCTCTTGTATTTGTTTTGCTTCTACGTAAATGTATCTCCATAATTTATCTCAACCATGCTAGGTGTTTGAGTTCTTCATTTTTGCCAATCTTTTGGGTGCAGAGGTATTCTCTGAAGTACATACTCAATTCATTAATGACAACAATTTATCAGTCACAAATATTATCCTCTGTCACTGTCACAAAGAGAAACTATCCCTTCTCATACTTCTTGGGTTATTTACAATTTTTGACAGGCTTAATCATATCATTCTCCTCCAACTAGACACCTGTATTGTTCAGCTGCGTGGGACTGCTATTAGCTGGTTTCCTCTTTTTTTCCAATCTAGTCATGAATGGTACATCACATGCAATGGTTTTCCTTCCCAATTGCTGTTGCCTCTGGTGCCCCTTACTGTTTACTTTGTCATAGCTTCTGTATTAATCTAAGCATATATTTATAACCAACTTGTACAGATATGATAGTAGGGCTAGTAGGACTTCAACCCAGACCTTCTGGGCTACAGGTAGGGACACAGCCACCATGCCACAATTGCCCTACCCAAAACAAGGGTGGCACAGTGGTTAGCCTCACAGTACCAGGGACCTGGGTTTGATTCCAGCCTTGGACAACTGTCTATGTGGGCTTTGCACATTCTCCCTGTGCCCGAATGGGTTTCCAGCGGATGCACCGGTTTCTGCCCAGGGTCCAAAAGTTAGGTGGATTCGCCATGCTAAATTGGCCTGTAGAGTCCAGGGATGTGCAGGCTAGGTGGGTTAACTATAAAGTGGGATGTTCTTCAGAGGGTCAGGGCAGGCTCAATGGGATTCTATGATAATTCTACGAATTCTATGAAAACAGCTACTTTGAAGTGTGGTTATTTCAATAATCTGTTTGGGCATGTTATGACACACTCTACCTCCGTAGGAAGGACTTGAACCTTCTGGCTGAGAAGGAGGCATACTATCGGTTCACCCATTGTCCTTCAGCTTGTTGATCTACATAGGCTTCCAGTTAAGCAATTCCTCAGTAAAATTCTCATCTTGTTTTCAAATCCTTCTATGACTTGCCTCTCCCTGCAATCTACTCCAGCTGTACAGTCCTCTGAGTTACCTGCACTCCTCTAATTTTGACCTCTTAACCATCCTGGATTTTAGTCATTGTACCATTGGCAACTGTGCTTTCAGCTACTACCCTTTTGAACAGTTATTTTTGGTGGAAATACATTGGACCTTTTTGACATCTTCAACCAATTGATGCCTCTCCCCAATCAGGTGGGAGGGTGAGGATGAAACTGTGAGAAAACGGGGGAGAGGTATTTTGATATTGAATGGATCAATCGCAGGCATCATGGTTGGAGCTCTCTTGTTTCATTTGCTGATGGTAAAAGTTCAGAAGACTCATTATCAAATCTTTTCACATGAGGTCCAGCAGTCAGTACAAAAAATGAACTTCCGTATCTTTTTTCAATTTTAATCACCATTCATTTTTTCGTACCTCACTTTAATGAGTTGAAAAACCAACAGATCTTTATTTTTTAAAAAGATCTCTTTACTCTTCAGTTTACATTTCTGAAGTAACTTCATGGATAGATGAAAACCTGACATATTCTGACAATTATTCTGTTTTCTGGACAAGATAGACTAGCTTTGTTAAAACTCTCATCTGACAGTATGGTGGGTTTAACTTCACCAGTTAGTTGTCTGGCATTCATGTTTTAACAAAAACACGTTAGAGAATTCCCACTTATTTTCCTTTGAAAATGCACATTTCTTAAGTGTAGGTTTGTGCAAACATGCTACTAATTACAACTTGTGTAAAGCATTCTCCTGTCTTTCATCAAGAGGTATCTGTCTCATAAAACTGTACAGCACAGAATGAAGTCATATGGCCCATTTGTGCTGGCTTTGAGACAGCTCTAGCCAATTTCCCTTCCATGCCCTTCCTTGTAGTGCCTAGCAGAACCTTCCTATTATGGGCTCACAACAAAGGGATGGTTGCTGTTTTGAATAGAAGGTAGGTTATCGCTTGTGTGTGGAAGACAATATTCAACATTGAACTAGCCAATCCTGAGCTATGCAATTGTGGACAACTCACACATTAATCTATCCTCTAACAAGCTGAATCCAGGGCTGATGCCCAGTGCAACATTAACATTTTTATTGCATTTCACGCATTGTACAATATTAACTTAATTTACTTTGGCATTCTTCTTATAACACCTAATATTTCCTACTGAAATAAAGTGCCACTTTTTTTCAACTCAAAGAGCACAAGGCATGGTTAATAGGGCATATTTATATTCGGAATAAACAGCTGAAATCCAGAACCTCATGTAAAAGGATACATGTGAATGAATAGTAGATTTGTACATGTTATGTAAATGTTTGGCATTGTATGCACATACATCTGTGCGTGTTTTCTGATGCTTGTGTGTATACTTACATCTTGACCTCTCACCACCTTATTCTGCTGAATTTAAGTCCAATTAGAATTTTACTTTTTATCATTATTTGATGTAACTAGAATCCCTACAGTGTGGAAACAGGCCGTTCGGCCCAACAAGTCCACACCAACTCTCCTGGTTTCTGTGACTAGTTTTAGTTTATTTCTATCTTGATGTAACATCTGAGCCGACCGACAGCCCTCACTGAGCAGAAAATGATGGAAAATATTTACAACAAACAGTAGCAGAGAATGAGCGCCTGAAGAGTTAATAAAATAACTGGAAAGGAACTCGTACAGTAGTTTCCTACAACAGCTTGTTCTAAAGTCTGGTCATTCTGAACTGTCGCGACTCTTAACTTCAGTCTGCAGTAATGAAGTCTGCGTGTAAGTGACACATATATCACAACCCTGTCAAAATCCTGAAGCAGAGCAGAGTTCAGAGAAAGGAGCTCACTGTAGCTCCGGGAGGTCAATGGAGGCAGGAATGCTTTCTCGCTTGGTGTTTCTGTGAGTTGCTCTTCTGGTCTGAATGAGCACAGTGCAGAGGTTCCTTGGCAATGTTCGATAGCAGGATGATGTAGTCTGTTGTGACTTACTGCATTCCATTCAGGTTAAACTAGGGAAATGGCATTGTGTTAAGGTTCCAAGTCGCATGAATGTTTTATTGCCACAAGTGCGCTCAGTTCTCGAGGGATGAAGGGGAGGTGGGGGGGAAGACAGTTCAGGAACTGCCAGCAGAATACTTCCTTGGAAAATGTTACCACTGGTGCAAGAGACTGATTTGCTGTGACAGTCACTTTAGGAGGACTTCACATTTCTTAACCGTGGCTGTTTAAAATCTCGCAGTTGAGACAATTAACTGTTGAAGGAAATATGACGATCCGCATGCAAGGGGCTGGGAGGTAGGGAGAAGGAATGTGCCAGAGTGGAGCAGAGTTGCCTGTTTGTCAAAATGCCAGAAAGCCTAAAGCTGTTTTTGCAGTCTGCTACAGGCCGCGAGTGATCTGTTAACTGTGTACAACTGTCTGGGAGGCCTCTGCAGCTCATGGTACTGTATGTTACCGGGAATACTCCCTCATTCCTTCTCTTTTTCTCTCCCTTTCTCTCTCTCTCCCTCTTTCACCCTCTTTGTAAAGAAAGCAATACGATGGTGAAATTGAAAAAAAAGTATATGAAGCATTTTAAGACCTGCGCTAAATGAATAACGTTCAATTATTTATTAGATGCATCGTTGAATAAATAAGGGGCTTACTCGATAGATAAGTGTTGGCTTTGGGGCAGAAAGTTTGAACTTGGATTAACGAGGCTTGGATTTCTTGTGAACTGCGGCAGTTTGCAGTGAAACCGTTTCAATGAAATTGTGGCCCAAATCGATTATTGCAAAATATGTAATTTTTTTGCCTTAAGGTGTGTTGCTATAACGTCGTTCCCTGTCGCTCTGCCTAAGTGAAACACTAGCTTCAGTAAGTTTTGGTCAATGACGGACACTGTGTAGATTCTTAATTTGCTGCAGCGTTTCCTCGCTGCCAGACTTTCATTCCGATTTCCAATCCTCCGCCCCTTTGCCCTCTCTGCCCTTCCACACCTCCTGTCCCCACCCGGGTCGCAGCTTTTACCTCGACCGCCAGCTATTCGGCCATGGGAGGCAGCCAGTCAACATAACCATTCCTGCCCTCGGGTGACATTTCTCACGTATTCCAGGCTGGCTTTGGCCACTTTACCTGGAAAAAGGAAGAGAACCTAAACTTTAAGTGTAACCACAATATGTAACTAATGTGCAAATTTTTTTTTGAAAAAAGATGCCTTTATTTTGTTTAGCCACAAGCAAGATATGAGAATTTCCTGGCGTGGGACAGCAGGGGACATGCCCTGTTAGATTATCACTGACATCCTTAGGCCCTGGTGTGTTTGGCCTTTTATCTTGGTGGCGAAGAAAGATGGGATGGTGCAGCAAGCGCCATGTATAGCATCTGGGGATCTCTGTGAATAATTCCTTGAACTAAAGAAATTTAAGGAGTGAGAAAGAATTAAAGGAATAATTGAAAGGAAGATTGTTTAGAGGTGACTCCCATGGGCAGAGAAATGAAGATCCAGAATAAAATATTAGATGAGCAGAGAGTGAAAAGACAAGGAAAATCAGGATTAAAAAGAACTCAACAATTTTTGACCCATAAGAATGAGATTCAGCTGTTTACATTGTTCTATTTCTGGGACACAGAGGTTTAACAGCATTGCAGAAACATATTCTCCTTGTCAAAAGCTTGAAAGCCTCACTATTACAGTTATGTACCAGACCTAACTTTCTATTGTGAATTTATTGAATACTTACCGAACAAGTGCAATACCTATGGTAATGTGCAACCTGAGGGGAATCTCTCCCCTTCCCTCATGAGTTGCTGATTGAAAACAATGAGTCACAGTAAACCTGGCTTTTGGAATATGTGAATTGAGGTGAATTCAGAATTACAACTTGTTGCATCCCAACTTTGTTTGAATATGGTTGCCCTATCTCAGTGAGTAATTTTGTTAGTCAAGCAAAACAAACATGCAGGCCTGATGTCTCTACAGTGTGGTGTTGCATAGATGAGGGGAATGTGATTTGGATGTTGTAGGGAGAATGGATACAGGCTCAGTACATGCTCACAACTGTCTAACATGCCAGGGTTTCATATTATTGTACTGTTCTGTTTTTGCATGCGGCCATTGAGACTGTAATGTAATATGTGTTTCTTGTGTATGTGTAGAATGGGATAGTTATTGAAGAAATTATTCAATTCAAGGTAAAAATTTAACCTTATTTTGCAAGTGTCAAAATGGCATAACAGAACATGATTCTGAGGAGTTGTGTCCTGCTCTACCTGCGCCCCTGACAGAATTCATTTTTCTAATGGTAGGTTAAGGGAAAAGTGATCTTACCCAATAGCAAAATCCACATCAAGCAAGCTGTTTAGTTCAGTTGGCTGAATGGTTGCTTTGTGGTGCAGAGTGATGCTAACAGCATGGGTTCAATTCCTGCACCAGCTGAGGTTACCATTGGGGGTCCTCTCTCTCAAACTCTCCCCTTGCCTGAGGTCTGGTGAGTCTTGGATTAAATCACCACCAGGCGCCCATCTCTAAAGAGCGAGCAGCCCTATTGTCTGGTAGGACTATGGCAACTTTACCTTTTCTAAGACAGATCTGCCAAGTTGATGAGTTTTTGTACTTTGGCCATTCACTTTTTGTAGCCAAAATCTACCCCATGGTATTTTTTCCTTCATACAAAAGCACTCCACTGCTACATTTTTCAATGCAAATCCTTTGAAAACTTGAGCCCTTTAGAATGACCCTGAGGAGGTGGCAGTGCCCTGTTAAATAGGAACGATGTTGAAATAATAATGCAGCATTTTAGATGCAAACAAACTTATTTTTATCTCTTGTCTGTATACTGGGGCCTACTGCAGTTATTGTGTCTATTAAAGAGGTATCTGCTATTGCTGATTAAACCGTAATGTTATCAAAAGATATGTTTACATCATTCTGTGTGTCTTTCAGTTATCTCTAGCATCACAGGCAAAGAAAGAAGCCATTTGGCCCATCATGCCATTACTGTTTCTGTTCAAGATTTATCCATTTACCCTGACTACCTGTATATATTTCCCCATAACACTGTCATTTTCTCCCTTTCAAGTATTCATCCAATTCCTTCTAGAATTTAATTTGCTTTCACTCCCTTTTCAGGCAGCACATTTAAAGTTATGACAATTTACTGCCCTAAAAAAATGTGTAATCGTGATTTCCCCTGTTTCTTTTGATCATCATCTTACATTTGTGGCCTTTGACTATTGACCCTCCTGCCAATTTCTGCCTTGGCTTCTCTAAACCCCTTTACTTCTCCACTCCTTCACCGTTTAATTCCATTCGTGAACCTCCACTTTTCCAACAAACATTTTTAACTTCTCCTCTGGTTCAGGGTCCACTTACTACCCTCTTTTTATACAGTAGTGTTTTGAGATGCTATTCTATAGAAATGCAATTAATTATTATTCAGTTGGTAATTATTGCCAGAAATCACTTGGTCTTGCCACCATGAGCTGCTGATTACAGAACATATGGGACTTGATATCTGAAGTACCACATCTCCTTGTGGCATTCTTATTTTGGTCACATTGTTAATGGAAAATCTCCACGTTTCTTATTTGTGATGTTGCAATAAGTGGACACACTGCACAGCTTCTAACTTTTTGTCATAAACGTGATCATTTATAAATTTGAGGGTGATGGGGGTAAGATATCCTCCCTTTTAAGAACCAAAATCATTTCTGAGTTTGCAAGTATGTAAAATATTCTCAGTTGAAATGATAAACTCCTGAAATTAAATTTCTGCCAGGCGTTTATTAGGAGCCATTAATGTCTATCACATATAATCACTTAACTTCTTGTACCTTTTTTGGAGCATTTCAAAAAAAGTCATGTTCTGACTTCCTCACAATTATGATGAAAAGGTTTATGGGGTCATAAACTTAATGACCAATTGACTGTGAAGCAGAACCTATTTTATGAGCAACCTGCAAAATATGGCATGCACACTAAACCCTGTGGCCACGGTAATTGTTCCACAGACTGTTATTGTTAAAGGGTCATTTGCCTTTTATTTTTTGATTGTCTGAATTCAAAGGCTATTAAAACATCAGGCGCTAAAAGGAGAAGGATTCTACACATGTCATTTCTGCTCCACATTAAATAGACAGGATACTGGTGATGTCTGTCTTTTGGCGAGCGTTTGCAGCTCCATCATTGTAGCAGTGCAGCTCCCTCATTGGGTACCAGTTCCATTGCAAATTCTGGTCTCAGCTCCAGAGAAATGTGATAGAATGCTAATGTGTCAGTCGTGCCTCAATGAGTAGCACTCTTACCTCTGAATTAGACGGTTGAGGATGCAAGCTCCATCCAGAGAGACATGAGCACAAAAATTTCTGTGACACCCCAGTGCTGCACTGAGGGACTGCTGCAGTGTAGAAGCTGCTGCCTTTTTTGATCAGACTTGAAACCAAGGTACCATCTGTTCTTCCAGCTGAATGTAAAAGATCCCATTGTGCAGATTTTGAACAAGGTCAGGAGAGCCTCTCTAGTCAATGCTTGTCCCACCATTAGCATCAATGAAAACAGACTATGTGGCCATTATCACATTTCTATTTGTTGGAGATGGGTATGCACATATTGGCTCCTGTATTGCCAACATTACAATACGTACTGTGCTTCTGAAGTACTTTGTTGGCTGTTTGTGTAATGTGACATTTTGAAATTGTGAAGGACGTGTTAGAAACACAAGTCTATCTTTCTGGATAGAGGAAAATGGTACTTTCTGTTGGAAATATTGAGATCAACTGGTTATAAACTTAAGTAAAAGCCAGGCTATTCTGGTGTGATTTCAGGAAGTGCTTCTGGAAGTCTGGAGCTCTCTGCCCCTAAAAATGCATTTGAGGCTTTTTGGGAGGCAGGGGGCAGGGGTGTGGGAAATGTCTGCTGTTTGGGAAGGAGAGATGTCTGCTGTTGGAGAGGGGTTTGATTCAACTGTAACTGAGACATTTGTTGGCTAAGAATGTGATAGATTTGAGATGCACCTCAGCCATGATCTAATTGAATGGCAACACATGTTTGAGGGCTGAAAGCCTTTTGTTCCTATTCAATTCTGCAGAAAGCAGAAAAAGAATTGACTCTTAAAAGTTTTCTTTAAGTAGCTCAGTGTATTAGTTGTAAAACAAAAATTGGAAATTGGGCAAAAAGCTTCTTTGACTGATATTTAAGAATCATCTATTTGAGCAACTCAGAGAGAGTCTGTTTGCTTTTAGATTTGTTATGGAAAGGTCATAGACTGGATGGGTTATGTGACCAGTAGCAGGACTATGGGACTTGGGCAATGGGAGGCAATGAGATGAAACCTCCAGGAATATGTCCAGCCAGTGCTGGTAATCCCAGCATGGGTGCAGAGTTCTGGGTGCCAGTTAATATTTAACAAAGGTACAGAAAGACCTGGCTTTGTGCTCAGAATCTCCCAAATTGTCTTGCAGCTAATGAAATAATTTTGAAGCGTAGTCACTGGCAACCAGTTGACACACCGTCCACTCCCATCAGCAGCATTGTGATAACTATCAACTAATAGTGGTGTTGGTGAGCCTATCAAGCCTCTGCTAAGATTGAAATAATTCAAAATAATGTTTAAATTGTTTTCCCAGTGATCCAAAGGACTTTTAAATCTGGATCAATACCAGATTGCAGTTGTATTGCAGTATATTTTTCAGTGTGCAATGTTTTGTTTGATATTACACACAGTAAGAGGTGATTTGGAGTCAGCGGTGATGATCATTTTATATAGTACATCTCAGGGGTGATCTAGATCCTAGATGTAACCATTCAACACTGCAAGAGAATAATGTAGGATTTGTACTAGGGAGTACTTGACATTGCACAGTGTGGAAGAGGAGTGTTTTATGTTGTGTGTGATGATATTCTAGGAATAACCCGTACTCCAGAATTCTATCTGCATTGCTTACAATTGGAAAAATTCATCTTTTCTTCTTTCTGTCACAGCTGATAAAAGGAAGGACAGATTCCTCTTCAATAATAACCTTTTTCTGTTTGAGGAGAGCAGCAGTTTCCTTTCCTTTTTCCACTGGATCAACGATCCGCTTTCACCTGGTAGATATTCAGAGGTAACAATCTCTCACCTAGAGAGAGAGAATTTGTTATTTTACATTTCTGATGTGTACTGATGCCCATCTCTGTCTGACTGGTGAAAATTTATAATCAACAGAAGAAACATCTTACAAGAAAAGAGAGTTCTCCAAGGGAAGATAGAAAAGTTCTCATTATTCTTATGAATTCTGGACTGGGTTACATCTTAATAGTGTTATTTGTTGAATTAATTCACGGAAACCATTATGGTACATGTTCTCAGTCACTGAAATCATAGAGTCATTGTCATACAACACGGAAACAGACTCTGCAGTCCAACTCATCTTCGCCAATCAGACATACCAATCTGACCTAGTCCCATTTGGTTCATATCCCTCCAAACCCTTCCTATTCATATACCATACAGATGCCGTTTAAATGTTGTATTTGTACCAGCCTCCACCACTTCCTCTGACAGCTTGTTCCAGACACGCACCACCTCTGCATGAAAAAGTTATCCCTCAGGTCAGGTCTTTTGTCAATCTTTCCCCTCTCACCTTCAACCTATAGTTTTGAACTCTTCCGCCCGAGGAAAAGAGACCTTGGCTATTCATCCTATCCATGCTCCTCATGATTTTATAATCCTCTGAGGTCACCTATCATTCTCCGATGCTCCAGGGAAGAAAGCCCAAGCCTATTCAGCCTCTCCCTATAGCCCAAACCTTCAATTCCGGCAACATCCTTGTAAATGTTTTTTGAACCTTTGCAAGTTTAACAAAATCCTTCATTTCGAAGGGCGACCTTAATTGTACGCAGAATTCCAAAAGTGGCCTCGATACTGTCCTGTATAGCTGCAACATGGCAACCCAACTTGTATACTCAATGCACTGACCAATGAAAGCAAGCATACCAAAGTTCTCTTCACCACTTTGTCTACCTGCATCTCCACTGTCAAGGAACTATGTACTTGCTCCCCTAGGGCTCTTTATTTGGCAACATTCCATAGGACTCCATTTACTGTATAAGTCTTGCGCTGGTTTGTTTGGCCAAAATGCAGGTCCTCACATTTATCTAAGTTAAATTCCATCCGCCACTCCTTGGCCCATTGGCCCATCTGATCAAGGTCCTTGTATACGGAGATAATCTTCTTCACTGTCGACTGCACCACCTATTTTGGTGTCATCTACAAACTTACTAACCATACATCCTGTATTCACATCCACATCATTTGTACATGTAACAAAAAGTAGTGGACCCAGCACTGATCCTTGTCGCACACCACTGGTCACAGGCCTCCAGTCCAAAAAACATCCCACCACCACCACCCTATGTCTACTACCTTCAACCCAATTTTGTATCCAATTTGATAGCTCCCCTCTATCCCATGTGATCTAACCTTTCTAACCAGTCTACCATGTAGAATCTTGTCGAACGCTTTGCTGAAGTCCGTATAGAAAATATCTACTGCTCTGCCTTCATCAATCTTCTTTGTCACCTCTTAAAAAACCCAAAAAATTAAGTGAGACATGATTTCCCACGTACAAAGCCATGCTGACTATCCCTAATCAGCCCTTGCCTTCCCAATAAATCCTGTCCCTCAGAATCCCCTCCAACAACTTATTCATCACTGACATAAGGCTCATATATATAGTGTATATATATAACTATAATAGTATATAGTTCCCTCGCTTTACCTTACAGCCTTTCATAACTCATAGCACCACATTAGCCAACCTCCAGAGTTCTGGCATCTCTCCTGTGACTACCGCTGATACAAATATCTCAGCAAGGGGCCCAGCAATCACTTCTCTAGCTTCCTGCAAAGTTCTGAGAAACACCTGATCATGTCCTGGGGATTTATCTACCTTAATGCGTTTTAAGACCTCCAGCACTTCCTCTTCTCTAATTTGGACACTTTTCGAGATATCACTACTTATCTACCTTCCATATCTTTCTCCACAGTGAATACTGAACTTAAATACTCATTCAGTATCTCACCCATCTCCTGTGGTTCCACACGTAGACAGCTTTGTTGATCTTTAAGGGCCCTTATTCTCTCTCTAGTTGCTGTTTTCCCCTTAATGCATTTAAAGAATCTGTTTGGATTCTCCTTAACCTTATTTGCTAAAGCTAGCTCATGTCCCCTTTTTGCCTCCCTGATTTCCCTTGTAAGTATACTTGTACAACCGTTATACTCTTCCAAGGTTTCACTCAATCCCAGCTGTCTGTACCTGATAAATGTCTCCTTTTTCTTGACCAGAGCCTCATTTCTCTAGTCATCCAGCATTCCCTACACCTGCCAGCCTTCCCTTCACATTAACAGTAACATTTTTTCTCTGAACCCTCGTTTTCTCATTCTTAAAGGCCTTCCACTTCCCAACCATCCCTTTACCTGCAAATAGCCTCCCCCATCAACTTCGGAAAGTTCCTGTCTAATACCGTCAAAATTGACCTTACTTCAATTTAGAAGTTTAATTTCTTGATCAGTTGTACCCTTTTCCAGAACTAGAATTAGTTTAAAACTAATAGAATTATGATCACTTGCCCCAAAGTGCACCCCCACTGACACTTCAGTCACTTGCCTGCCTTATTCACCAACAGGAGATCAAGTATTGCTCCTTCTCTAGTAGGTACATCTGTGTATTGAATAAGTTCTGGAGTAAATTTCCATAAAATTTAAATGAGGTGTTTCCTGTAATTAATGAACATTTGCTGCTGCTCTCTGCTCTGAATTGTAATTAACTGTGATCACGCATGTTTAGTGATGACAGCACTTCTGTAATGGTTTGACAGGCTGGTGAGATTATGTCAGGTTACAAAACAACCTACAGCACATGGCAGAGATATCAGGCTGGTTAGCTCAGGAAACTGGGAAGGTGAGGCACACAAGTGACTTACATCAATGACTGTATAAAGTGAATGTCTTTATTTGTGCACTTGTTGATCGAACCCAGTTGTATTAAAGAGGTTTTATCCTTTTCCTAATTTGTATCCACATAGAACATTACACTGCAGGAGAGGCCATTTACTCCATTGTTCCTTTGCTGGATCTTTGAAAGAGCTTTTTTCCCCCTTTTCAGATATTTATCAAATTCCCTTTTGGAAGTATTTTTGAATTTATTTTCACCTCCTTTCAAGCAGTACATTCCACACCATAATGACTTACTGTATTAAAGAAATGCTTCTTCATCCCCTGTCTGGTTTGTGGGCTAGTAACCTTTGAATCTGTGATTTCTGGTTATATTCCTTTAATTGCAACTTGAAGCAGTATTTCCTTATTGACTGTATCAAAACATTTCATAATTTTAACCACCTCGTTTAAACTCCCTTTAACTTCACATTCTCTTTGTAGAACAGTCCCATTTTCTCTGATCTCTCATACTTGAAGTCCCTTATCCTTGTATCTAGGTCGGATTTATACATTATTGTGCCACATGCGCACACACTGAAATGCAAAATATGGTGTTTGTTTAGTGTATATTTTTCATGGACATGAAGAAAGATCAGATGTCCCAAGCAAACCTGGGGTTGAGAGAGAATTTTGTATGAGACATACTCAGAGACAGCAAAAAAAAATTCAAAAATAAGTTCAAGTCCTACTCCAGAGGCTTGAGTACACAACCTAGGCTGACAGTTCCAGCTTAGTATTGCAGAAAGGTGCACTGTGAGGTGGATGTTGAAGAACCACAGCCATTCATGGATGAAAAGCAGAGGAACGCTTTGGTGTTCTGACCAATATTTATTCCTCAACCAACATGAATAACAACAAGATGAACTCATTACTATTCCATTGCTGTTAGTGGAAGCTTGCTTTGCAGAAACTGGCTTACTCACTTACTACATTGCAACATTGACTACATTCCAAAAGCACTTGAAAGGTTGTAAAACTGTTGTAAGGATTTGAAAGGTGTGAGGTAAATACAAATCTTCACTAAGGACAAGTCACAAAGGCTAAAACCTGAGGTAATTGAGTAAGATCTTGGATTCCAATAGCATCTTTTGTGATTTCGGGACATCCTTAAGTATCTCACAGAATGTACTAATATAAACTCAGCAACCAGCCCAGATCAAAATTTGAAATTTGCATGCTTTACTGTCCGGATGCCAACTTCAAACACTTTTTTAAATGTGTGATGCTATTTGCTAGCATCCTGTGAAATACAAGCTGCTCTTTTCTGCTGGTGAAGTTCTGTACCAGTTTCTTAGAGGCCTGCATCCCTCTACCACAACCCATTCCTTTATCCCAGGGTTAATCAATAGGTTCACTAAAACATTGTTTTATGAATCTGCCAGATCCTGACTTATGGATCACAATTCCAGTTTGAAGAGTGATGCGACTAAAGCGGCTGCTCGTAAAAAAAAATTGTTTCATTTTGTCAGTCATGCTGTCTAAAACAGCTCTAAATGCTCCATGATTTCACTGTGAGAGATGGTCATATTTTCAGTAATTGCTGATCCCAACTTAAATTCACCTTGAAAATTTACTTCCAAGGGTCTAGGATGGCATTAACATTCCCTGCTTGTACAGCAGATCTGTGAGTGGAAGTTACCATATTAGGGATGCTTTATGATGCGGACTCAACACCACTGGGGATCAGAACAAGTCTGAGACTGTCAGAACTCGGATTACAGGACATTGGGAATGCCGTGGAATGGGAACGTACAACTCTACGGTCAAGCATGTGCTGTTGTTATAGGTTATATGCTGATAATTTGAAACCATAAAGAAAAGGCTAAAAATGAAAATAAAATATAAATTACTGGATTGTTGATTGGTAAGAAATGATTGATTTTATTACCATGCAGCAATGAAAGTTCCCCCATAGACAGACAGACAGATAGAGCACACATGTGCGCAGGAGTAATGAAAGTTTTACAGTCGGAGTGTGCATTCTTACTGATGAATGTTCCAGGCTTGGAAGGCTGGAAGAGGAGTGCACTCCATTTGGTGTGTCAATGTCTAAGAGACATTATCTCAACAATTTACTTACACCAAAACTTCTAGAAAATGCAGGGATTGCATAGCTCTGGCGCAGTCTCTAAATTGAGACATACCAAGGTGACATCTTGTCCCAGCCTAAAATGAACCTATCTTTCAATTTCAGAAGCTGATGGACGTACTGCATATTGCCAACATTTGAGTTCATTGCAGTTTCCCAATATTTCTATCTTTGTAGAATCTTAGAACACAGTAGGTCATCATTTGGCCCATTGAGCCAGAAATAATTATCCAATAAGTCCCGCTCCTTTATTCTTTCCCTGTAACCCTGCAGATTATTTCCTTCAAGTTTTTATCCAATTTCATTTTGCAAGTTAACAGTGAATCTGCTTGCACTACTCTTTTAAGGCGATAAATTCGAAATCATGGCAACTTGTGGGAAGAAAATGAGATTCTGGTCATCTCCCTGTTGGTCTGTGCTGTGGAACCAACACCAACCAGCTTATGGTTATGGGCTGCTGCCACTAATCCTCCTTTCTATACTGCATGTGAAGTCTTGCTTGGTTAATATACGGAGAAGATGAATCGCAAGTGAGTCTGAACAAAAAGAAGCACCTGTCTTAAACCAAAATGTAGTTTATTGCTGGATAACAATAGACACAGTTTACATTAGCTCGTGGCATTAGTAATGATAAAGTATTAACAGATGTGACACATCTGACCCTTTTGGGATCTTGCGCCGGACTCCTGGTTCTCCACCTGAGACTACATAATACTGTTACATTTCTCATTGTCTCTAACATGAACCCTTTCAGAACCATTATCTTATACAGCATTCCCCTCTAGTTCCTCAAAACATGTGATTCAAGTGTAGGATTGCAGCACAGATTGTGTCTGAAAAGCAATATTAGTGACTTCTATTTTGCAAGGTAGAAGGCAGTGACAGTGCATGGATGTGCTCGGTGTCTTCAGGTGATTAGTCCCTGGGAGAATATAAGTTTTCAGAACAGAGTGCAAATGAGAGAATGTTTTACCAAGTATCACATTCTGCCCAAGCTGAGATTAAGATAACAGGTTTATACCTGGAGCTGATTACTACAGATGGTCAAATTAGGGAAAAATTGTGTAATTTAGTTAACCACGAGCGATGGCTGAAGTTATCACTTCCTTCAAATGTATATAACAGGCAAATGTTAATCTCAAGCTCTGCCATTGCCAAGACTTGCAGCTCTGTGTACACAAAACAAAATGATTTATCCTTGATGCTTAATAGTAATTATAGCAAGTTCTGGTTTTCATTTTGTATAATTTATAATATTCTTTTAAAAGTAGTTAATTATTTTCAACAAGCAATCCATGTTCAGTCAGGGATGGTGTAGCTCAGTGGCGTGACCCTTGTCCCATGCAGGATATGAGGCTGATTTTCTGACTTGCTGTGCGGTTGCTCCAGGTTACTTGGCAAACCAGGAGAGTGAGCAAATTCCATGTGTTTATCCATGATTTCACTTTTGAAATACAGCCTCCACGGACCATTCCGAAAGGAAAATGACTCTTTAAAAATGTAGTAGTCAATGTGTCCACAATGTGCATGTGTGACACATGTTCCTTTTGTCTTTTCATCTGCTGCAACAGCCAGACAGTTTCCTGCCGTTTTCATTCCAGCAATTGACAAATGATTGCCAGATGTGAGCTCTTTCCAGTGATTCTTCCTCTCTCCAAACCTGTGGAGATCAGGTTATTTCATACTCCCTGTCCAGTTTATCTCCATTCGCATCTGCCACAGTTTAAAAGCAATGGCCTCCGTATGTGGGCATTCTAATCATCATGATTTCTTTCTGTCTTTCACTTTCTCTCGTTTATGGAATGAAGCAACACTGACAAAGCAACAAAGACCAGCTTCTGCATTTCATAAGTTAATCATTAGCACATTTTAATAGCTCAGTTACAAATAAGGCAGAAATTGAATGCGCAGCTATTAATGTCTCAGGTCATGAAATACAATGACAACACGACGAGGCCAAGACTAGAAAGAATGACGTGGTTAATAATCTATAGCTGCCATAATTTCTTAGTAATAATTCTGAATTTTAATAGGAAGTTTGATTCCAAGTGTTTTGCTGAAAGACAGTGAGTACAGTCACAATGATTTTGTTACCATAGTTTGCTGGATTTTTAATGACTGACCATAACTAAATTTGAAACGTGAACATTTACCACTGACAGCTCCCTGATTAAGGAGTTTAAAACACTCAGCGCAATAATGACAGAGAAAAAAAAAGTTGGCAGTAGTTTAGAGGATTGTTCAGACATGGAGCCCAGGTGCATTCAGGCTGGGAGCAGGGGGTGCTGTTGTCAAGGGGAATTATTGAGAAGCCCTGTGCACTATCAGGGCTGGGAGGTGAACTTTAATACTGAATTCCTCAGCACACCACAGTTTCCTCCCACACTCCAGATACACACACACATATGCGCGCGTGCGCGCGCACACACACACACACACACACACACACACACACACACACACACACAC
>JAHRHZ010000024.1:15669864-15684317 GCA_024137785.1 Ginglymostoma cirratum
CACACACACACACACACACACACACACACACACACACACACACACACTTAGCAGACGAACCATAATAGAGCAATCCTGCTCATACACACATTGTCAAACACACATGCAGACACATAAGTACAGTTCGACGTGGAACCATATATCAGAGGCATCAGTGTTTCACCAAAAAAAATTTTCACCAAAAACACCCACATTCACGCACAACGTTCTGTATTAATATACACAATTACTCTCATTGATTTAAATTTTTTAAAAAATTACTTAGTTAAAATGTCCAAAATTCAGTGGATTAAGAAATTGGAATTGTTATCCTTGAGCTTATGCTGTAACTCATTCCATCTTTTATTTCACTGAATCACCTTAAATGATGGAGCTGCTTATTGCAGGTTGCTAATTCTTTTGCAAAGAGTTAAACGCAAAACAGCCTACGTTTCCTGTCTATCAGAAACAGTAATGTGGGGAATGAAGAAACTCCAATAAAAGTTTGCAAGAATCTGTGTGGGGCAGGCAGTTTTTTTTTTAATTAATGTGTTTTTAAACAGAATCTTCCACTGACATGCTCACCATGCATTGCTGCGTGCTGGCCCTCTCACAGTGGGCTACCCATGGAGACAGTGCAGAGGGGGAGTCACCCGGTCTGTGCACTGAGGGAATGTCCTTGAGAGAATGGCTTGTCACTAGCCATCAATGGAGAGACTGCCGCAGTGGTCTCTAAACATCTGGCAGCTCAGCACAGGAAGCTGTGGCAGGGAGTTGGGGGTGGGGTGGGGGGGAGTAGTGTCATTAATTGTGATGAAATAATTTAAACCATCAGGAATAAATGAGCCTGTTAAGCTAAGTTCAGATTCCATTTGCTGTGCACACATGTTTCAGGCATCTTGTGCTGAGCTTAAATTACAGTGCGACCTGTCAGAACATAAGAGTCATGATCGTTGTGTAAAGATTTCTTTCAGTTCTGTGCTGCTCTCCCTTTGTAAGACTGTTTATTTGCCCTTCTCTGCCCCTTTCAGTTCCCTAAATATGAATGCCAGGAGGTGAGCGGATCAGGGGCCTCTCTCCGAATCAGCCACTAAGACTCAGCACCTCTCCAGGCTTTCTTCCTCTTCTGTTAGCCTCTGTTTAATAATGGGATCTTGTGTTAGGAATCGAGAAACGACTGATGTCCCTTTACCCAGGGAATCAACGTGTTCATCACCGTACTAGTCATTATTATTTCACCCCACACATTTCTGTGACTGGGAATGTTTCCATTCAGGCAGAGAACTAAATAATTAGACACAGACCATCGGCAGATTGACTTTGCTCTCCATGGGCCCCACACTTCAATTTCTGGTATTTTCTGTAAATTCGCTGCTCTCAACTGACAATGCCATTTCCCCCAGCCCTTGCATATGATAACCACGGCCTTAAAAAGTATCTAATTGTTATTTTCTGTATGATTTCTATTAGACCTACACATAATTATACAGTGAACAAAAATTACAGCACAGGAAGAGTCAATTCAACCCAATTGTGTTAAGAGCAGGTGAAGAGGGGTGATAACTTCTCTTTTTAAACCCCTCTCAGTCTGTCACAACAAATATTTTTAATTCTTTTCTGAGCATGCAGCTGTCAGACTTCAATTAAAATGTAATTAATCAGAATGAAGGAGGCAAATTACAAAGTTTTCGTGAGGGTAATTTTACTATTTACCAACACTGAAAACAATAACATGTGGCATCAAACACACATTGAAGGAACGTAAAAAGTTTTAAAAATCAGAATTTTCTGGGGAAGATAGGAAGAATAGACATTGCAGTGTGAAAATAAGTTTAAGTGTTAAAGTGTTAGATTTTAAACCTGATGCCTGTTGTTTAATTGTTGACTGGTATTCTGCAGCAGTGCCAAAGTTAGTAGATCTTGATTTCTTGGTGAATGCTTGTTGTCCCAAGTGCCTCTTTCATTTGAGACTGACTTTGAGGTTGGGGGAGATAGGGAGAAAAAAGCACGCATTGTCATTGCTTTTATCAGTTTGTTTTTCTTTCAGTCTTTGCTGCTCAACACTGCTGTTGCTGCAGGTCTACTTGTGTATTCCTGAGTCCTTTTAAATGGTGTGCTCTTCATTTCCCATTTTATGTGAATTTATCATGCAAGTGTGAATTAAGAAAAACAGTGTGAATTTTGTGATGTTCACTCAGTTGGTAGGTTTCAGTCTTTCAAAACGTGGTAACGTAACTGGGTTTGTTTATTCCATATGGGTTCCCTGGACTTGACTCAATTGGTGGTCATGTGATCATAGAAGCCATTTTAAGTCAACATTTGTCCTTTCTAGAAACCATTAGTCCGTGAAGGTCTTTGGTATAACAGTCAGTTGATGAAAGTTGAATGTTGATATTTTTACTATGGCTGTTACATGTGCTGAGGTTTATGTTAGAGTAATGCCAACAGTGCATCTTCATTAGCTGAGGTTTCAATGAAGGACCCTCCTTCTCAACCTCTTCTCTCACCTGAGACATGGTGACCACCAGGTTAAACCATCACTGGTCATCTCCCTTAAAGCAGCCCTATAGTTCAGTAGGACTATGATGACTTTACCTTTACTTTTTTCTTATGGACCCCAGCTCTGATTTCATCTGTAAATGGAAGCATCTTCTTTACGCCAGCCATATCGAACTCTTCCATAAGTTAGAAGCTTTCTTGTTATCTAAAGAAAAGGACCCCAGTCTGTTCATTCCTTCCTGGGAGTTATAACATCTCTGTTCCGGTAGAATTTTAGTAAACTTTTGTTTTGGCCTCTTTACGATGCTTTTTTTTTGTCGTTTCTTTAATAACATGGTGACCAGAACTGCTCCTGGTACTTTAGGTATGAACGTTACACATGACCTTACAAGCCTATATTTGGTCTCAATATTTAATAAACTTGTAACATCCAAAGATTTTAAATTCCTTGTTAAGCCATAGAAATAGAGATCTCCACATTCTGTGTTTTCTGACAAAACTGAGAACAGTTATCCGAACTGAGATTTTCATCTGGAATATTGTAGATCATTCATTGTTTTTCCCCTGCTTAAGAGCTTCTATGATGTTGGCCCTTGGTACATATCTAGTGGACTATGACTGTTGTTCCATGTGAAGCCCAAACAAACCAGCCTGGACTGACCCAATTTGAACTTAACTGAAGATTGACTCATATCAATCCAATACTGGGACACCTGTGTGATTAAAAACCTTCCTTTTTGCTCTGTGGTGAAATTATCTTGCATGCTTTAGTGTCACGCAATGCATCACTCACCAAACAATTTTGTCACCTTACAAGTGACTTCAGCCCATCCAGCAGAATTGTGAAAAATTGAAAGCAACAAAGATGCAACGTTGATTCCCACAACAGGGGACACCATTGGTCCATTGTCTTCGTGGTGGATCTTTGAAACAGCTGCCGGTTAGTCCAGCTTCCCTATCCTTTCCCTTTAACAATGCAAATAATCCATTTCCAATGTTTGTCCATTTGCTATTTCAAAATTATTGTACATCTTTTCATGAGACCTTCAGGGCTGTGTATTCCTGATCATACATCTCCCTCTCGTTCTTTATATATTGTTTTACATCTGTGCAACTCAGGGTCCAGAAAACAGTTTATACTAATTTACTCCATAAAATCAGACATGATTTTGAACTATTATAGCTTCCCTCAACTTCCTCATTGAGAACAGTTCCAGCTTCTCTCCAAATTAACTGATGCCCCTGTACCTTCCTGTGTAAGATTTCGAGTCTGCTTTGTCCCAGTGTGTGATGAGGTTGGGACTGCCCTTTTATACGTGCCCCCAGCTCATTGTGAGTGTCAGCTCTAACATTCTGTGACCTATTGAGCCACAAGTAACCCTCACAGACCCAGCCCTGGCATTGCCTTGTGTTGAAATTGGGTGTGAAAATAACCAGAGGATCTGACAGTCTGAAGGCTTGAAATGTAAACATTATGTTGGGCAAGTTGAAAACAACTTCAAAGCTGTCTTTGATTTTTCATTTTCAGGGGTGATTAAGCTTTCAGTCATTTTATGTCCTAATCTGGCCTTATGTAACTCATGGTCAAATTTTGTTTAATATTATTCCTGTGAAGCATAAAGAGATGTTTAACTCTGTTGAAGGTACTGTAAAAATGCAATAAAAACTGATAATGCTGGAAATACACTGCTCGTCAGGCAGTGTCTTTGAAGAGTTAATGTGGCAAGTTGATGGCCCCATTTCAGAACACAGTGTTATAAAATTGAGCTCCTTGTGGCATCTGGTGCTGCACATTTTAGATATCAAATATGTAATTACAACCACATGTACAATGATTTTTCCACATACATTAGATTAACATGTATGCTCGACAAGGCAATGGATTAACCATCCATTTCCTGCCTGCTGTGATGTGTCCTCTGAAGCCAATTTCTCTCAAGGATTTTTTTGGGGATGGTTTGAGAATGCGCTGGGAAAGTGAGCTGTGTGTTCAAGAAAGTTGAAACCAAAGTGTTGCACTAGTTCTGAAAAAGGACGATTGAGCTGAAATATTAACTGAGTCTCTTTCTCTCTCTCTCTATGAAGGCTGCCTGACCTGATGAGAATCCGCAGCATTTTTTTATTCTCATTTCAGATTTCCAGCGACTGTGTATTCCGCTGCTATATTAATGCAGGTTCTTGTTGTAGTGACTCAATTTAAAATACCTTAAAGAATCTAATTGAACACGGAATTGAATGTGGCAACGTTTCCTTTTGTTCGTACACCTTGAAATGTTCTTGGGTAGGAAGGTGCACCATAAATGCACATGTAATTCCTTCCCAAAAAACAAACAGGCAAGGGAATTGCGACTAATTTGAACACATTAAATGAAAAGTGGCGAGCATGTCAATTTTGTGCTGTGTACTATTTCGAATTATGTCAGCCAGTGCGAAGCAACCACTACAGATTAATGTATGTCTGAGAAGAGTGTTATGAGTGGTTAACTCCATTCAAACTAGTCTAGACCCCTTAAAGGGAAACATTTTGGTAATCATGTTAATAAGTTTGCAGATGACACCAAAATTGGTGGTATAGTGGACAGTGAAAGAGGCTACCTCAGAGTACAGTGGGACCTTGCTCAGGTGGGTCAATGGACCTAAGAGTGGCAAATGGAGTTTAATTTAGGTAAATGTGAAGTGTTTTGGTAAGACAAACCAGGGCAGGACTTGAACAGTTAGTGGAAGGGCCCTAGGGACTGTTATTGAACAAAGGGACCCAAGCGTGCAGGTGCTGCATAGTTCCTTGAAAGTGGAGTTGAAGGTAGAGAGGTGTTTGGTACACTTGCGTTCATTGGTCAGTACATTGAGTGTAGGAGTTGGGATGTCATGTTGCTGGTGCCACTTTTAGAATGCAGCCTACAATTCTGGTTGTCCTTCTATAGGAAAGATGTTGTTAAACTTGAAAGATTTCAGAAGATATTGACAAGAATGGTGCCAGGACTGGAGTGTTTGAGTTACAAGGAGAGGCTGGGGCTTTATTCCCTGGAGTGTTTGAGGCTGAAGGGTGATCTTAGAGGTTTATAAATCATGACGGGTATGACTAGGTGAATAGCCAAGTCTTTTTTCCAAGGGTAGGGGAGTCCAAAACTAGCAGGCATAGGTTTAAGATGAGAGGGGAAACATTTAAAAGGGACCTGAGGGACAACATTTTCATGCAGAGGGTGGTGCATGTATGGAATGAGCTGCCAGAGGAGGTGTTGGAGGCTGGTACGATTATAGCATTTAAAAGACATCTGGATATGTACATGAATGGGAAGGGTTTAGAGGAATATGGACCAAATGTTGGCAAATGGGACTAGACCAGTTTAGGATAACTGTTCGGCGCAGACAAATTGGACCGAAGGATCTGTTTCTGTGCTGTATAACTCTATGACTCTAAAAGTTGCCCTTTTTCCTCTTGATTCTGTGGCGAGTAACAGCATTCACCTGCAGATATCGTGCCCTCAAATATCTCCCTTTGCCCTACTTTGCTTTTTTGTGAAATCAGTATCTTCTGTGCCAATGCTGGGTGATTTGGTTTTGTAAGTTACGTTGAAAACAAGCGCTGAAGTATTTTAGCAGTGAGAAATGCAGGACTAAGACCACTGCATAACCTGCAAGATATATGTCTATTCCAAACTCAGGCCAGTATGCAGTAGAACCATGCAACATGATAGAATGAGACAGCACAGAAGGAGGTCATTTAACCCATTATGCTTTTACTGGCTCTTTGAAAGAGTTATCCAAATTGTTCCACTCCACTGCAAGTTTTCCCATTCAAATTTGTTCCCAGTTGACTTTTGAAAGTTGCCATGAATCTGCTTCAGGTAGTGCATTTCAGATCATAATAGCTACTTGTTTTTAAAAAAATCTCCTCATATTCCCTATGATTCTATTGAATTTATTTGCAAGAAGTGTCAGTGCATAGGCCTCCAAATCTTCATTCTTTATTAGGGAGCAATAAATGCTGACAGTTGTATTCTTTCCAAAAGATTTATCTACTTCCTTGTACAACTTCTGTTCAAAGTAAGTGACTGAGGTATCTCTCCGTTCAATATTCTTTCAATTCACTGTCCCCTATTGTGTGGTCTGTTGCAATACTGTATGTCCACAAGTGCCAGGAAAGAAAATGTGTTCAGAAAGCTATTTAGTCCTCATGGTTGGAAGAACGTTTTGCATCTTGGAGCTGTTTGAGAAAGACTTCCTTTGTTCCTGGATTTTATGTGTGTACATAAAAAGGGGCCAGTAGTTTATGCTTCGGTGCTCTGAGTTAGTCCCTGCATAATCCTGCACGGTGCTCTGTTTGGACTTCTAACAGATCAATATGGAAACTATGATATCAGGGAGGAAAGTGGGAACAGAATCATTCCTGAATCGTTCTGGCGAATGCCACATATTGATATCAAACCTCAGGAGTCATGATTGTTTCCTGTCCTATGGCAGTCCTTTAGCATAGAGTTTGATTTACCTCCACTGTGGATCGAATGGGGTTCAATGATGGCTGATCAGTCCAATTCTTAAAAACCTGCAAGTTCTGCCACAAGCAGGGCGGGGACTACATGGAAGGCCTGTGTGCTCCCTCTGATGCTTTGACTTTTCTTCTGCACATTCCTGGTGAAGTTTCTCCATGTGTTCAGTGCCTTCCCAAACGAATCAGCGCCACTTTGGTCACGCACAAGCCAGGGTTGCTCATGGGTTGATGGGAATTTTGATTTCTTTAGGAATGCTTGACGGACATCCTTAAAGTGTTTATGTTGATGTCCTGTGAGCCTTCTGCCAGATTTATGCTGTGAGAAGAGCAGTTGCTTCAGGGGTTTGGTGTCAGCCAAGCAGACAACGTGTTTGCCTTGCAGTTGTTTAGCCAATGGTTTGACCTTCACCCTATCCCTCTGTTCTCCTGGGATCAGCAGTTTGCTGTGTCATAGCATAACGGGGAGAAAATAAGTTGAAAGCAGTTTAATACCTGCATCTGGTGCAGATGGGATTTGAAAGCACGACAAAATATTATAAACCTCAGCCAATTGTGGCATCTGGTGCTGCGCATTTCTGAGATATCAAGCATGTGATTACAACCACATGGACACAGATATTTTTCCACATATATTAGATGAACATGTATGCCAGACGAGGTAGTGGATTACCCAACAATTTCCTGCTCAGTGTGATATTGCTGGTGAATTCATTTTCTTGCAGGATATTTTTTGGGATTCTTTTGGGAAAGTGAGCTATCTGTTCAAAGAAAGTGAACACAAGGAGGTGTTGGACTGATCAATTTCAAAGCTCCACTGCTGCCTATGAGTTGACAAATAGGTTGCTAAAGCTATGACCATCTATCTGTGTGAAAACAGATCAGAATTAAAGTGGAACAACCAGTTTACCCAGAAAAGACCTTGAAGCCTCAACTGGCCAAGCGCAGATTTTGCCATTTTGGAATGGTGTGTGTGTGTTCACTCAGAGAACTCAGTGTGTTGCTGTGGTTTTGTAACTTGTAACTATGGCTGGTGATGGTGGATGCTTCAACGTTCTTTCCATCAAGTGACTGACCGGGAATCTCTCCCCCATTACCATTTGATGTTGGCATATGTTTGAAGGATTCGCAGATTGATGTTCAATCTGTTTGGCCATGCTCTGAATGCATCTTCCTGAAGTGGGACTTAAATCCATAGCTTCTGGCACGAAAACAGGGATGCTACTCAATGCATTACAAGACCTCGAGATACGAAGTAAGGAGTGTTGTAATGCAACCAGTTACCTTGTGATAATTCTCATAAACATCTGTCTCTCTGATATGTCCTGCAATACCCAGAGCTCAATTGCTGTTGTTTATGCATTAACACTATAGAACTGAGTGGGTTTTAATTATATCAATGTAGAAATAAATTCCTTTGTCTTACTTCAGTGATAGGAATTAGTGAAATTGTTGTGGCTTATTTGATAAGTCAAGAAAAGAATTTGTGTTTATTTAGCAAAATTCATATCCTCAAGATCTTGCAAAGTGCTTCCAGTCAATAAAGCACTTTTGGAATTGGAGTTCCTGTGGTATTATTGGAAACCCGGGAGCCAATTTATGCACAGTGAGCTCCCACAAACAGGAACATGATACCGACTAGTTGTGAATGTAAGAACATATGAATTTGGAGCAGAAATAAGCCACTATGCCCCTTCAGGCTGCTCTACTGTTCAGTAAGATCACAGCTGATCTGATTACTCCACATTTCTGCCTAACTCCAAAAACCTTTCACCTCTTTCTTATCAAGAAAATATCTATATCTGCTGTAAGATTCAAAGACTCTGCTTCTGTTGCCTTTGATCAAAGTGTTCCAAAGAATCATGATCCTTCGAGCAAACAAATCTCTCGATCGCTATGTTAAATGGGCAGCCCCTTATTTTTAAACAATGGCCTTGAATTCTGGATTCTCCCACAAGAAGAAATATCATCTCTCATCTACCCTCTCAGGATTTTTAACATTGCAATCAAGTTCCAATGAATCCAAGCCTAGCCTGCCAATCTTTCCTCATTAGACAAACCTACCATTCCATATATTAATTGAGTAAATCTTCTCTGAATTACTTCCAACTCATTTATGTCCTTCCTATATAAGGAAACCAGTACTCTAAATAGTATGCCAGATGCAGTCTTACCAATGCCCTGTATAACTGAAACATAAGCTCCCTACTTTTGTATTCAATTCCCCTTACAATAAACAATAATATTCTATTGGCTTCCTAATTACTTGCTGTACCTGCATATTAACCTTTTGCAAATCGTTTACTTGGATACCTAGATGCATCTGCATCTCAGAGCTGTGAAATTTCTTACTGTTTAGGTAATAGCTTCAAAATGGCTCCTGCCAAAATGAACAATTCCATCTTTTCCCACATACTATTCCATTTTCCTCATCTTTGCCCGCTCACTTAATCTATTTACATTAATTTGTAGCTTTCTTATATCCTCAGAACAGCTTACTTTCCTACCTATAATTGCGTCATTGGCAAATTTAGTAAACATACCTTTGGTCCTTTCTTCCAGGTTATATATATAAATTGTAAAAGGTTGAGAGTCCTGGCACTGAGCCCTGAAGCCCTGATACCACTCAGTATCTTGCCAAACAAGAAATCACCCATTTATGGCTACTCCCTGTCCTCTGTCAGCTAGCCACTACTTTCTATCCACCTAATATTTTACCCCCTTTACAACGAGGTTTGACTTTTCACTATTAGTTTTGACATTGCATCTTATCAAATGCCTTTTGGAAACCCAAGTATAATACATTCACCAGTTGCCCTTTATCTGGATCGTATGTTCTTTTCCCCTGAAGAACTCCAATACATTTGTTCAACATGATTTTCCTTTCACAAAAGTTTTGACCCTATCTGATTACCTTGAACATTTCCAAAGTTTTGCTATAACATATTTAATAATAGCTTGTAACATTGTCCCTTTGATAGATGTTAAGCTATCTGGCCTGTAGTTTCTGCTTCTGTCTTCCTTTTTTGAATGAAGGAGTTATACACAGTATCTTCCATTCTAATAGGAGCTTCCCTGCAGCAAGGGCATTGATCAGTACCACATCCTTGGTGATTGTAATTTTCCAGAGTTCTCCCCTCCTATTTCTTGCTTGATTGCTACTTTTGAGATGTTCCTTACGTACTCTACAGTAAGATACATGTTTAATCTGCCGTCTCCCTATTTGCAGTTATTAGTTCACTATAAACTCAATTTCTACAGGCCTAATGTTCACTTCATTAACTCGCTTCCCTTTTAAACTCTTACTACATGTTTTTATACATTGCATCACAAGAGCCATTCTTGCTGTTTTTATATTCTGTCGAGTGTTCTGCCCTACCACCCAACTTTGCTCAGTTGACAGATCATCTGTTTTAGGCTTAACTGAAGGGCAAATGTTGGCCAGGCCACTGGAAAACTTCAAATAAAAGAAAAATACTGGAAATCTGAAATAAAAGCAGAAAATGATCCAGAAATGGAGCAGTTCCGGCAGGGTCTGTGGAGAGATAAACAGAGTTAATGTTTGGAGTCTTGATATGGTTCTTGTTCTGGAGATCGAAAGTTTCTCCAATGCTTTGTTTTTATTCCAACGGAAGAGCTCCCCTGGTATTTGAAATAATAGCCACAAGATCTTTTACATGCAAGATCTTTCTACATCTCACCCTCAAAAATGATATTTGGTGAAAAATAATTGATAGTTAACCCATTAATTAGAAACAATTGATGCAATGTTGAATTATTTTGGACCATATACTATTATCAGGTGACATTAATTTATGTTCAAAATTCACGCAAATTCGATGTAAAACCGAACCTGGAGAACTGCAAGACGACAATACGAAACATAATTTGAGCAGCATACACGCTTGTCGTAGATTCCCGGCAGCAATTCTTAGCACACAAATGATTCCAGTGATTATTGTGGAGATGTTTAGACATGGTTTTGGATTTCCCCTCCTCGCCTATGTCAGTGTCACTTTTAGGGGAAGGCTCGGTCAATTTAATTCCTTTGTTTCTTCACACTTTTTCCGTGAAATTTCCTATTCCCCCTTCATATTTTATACTCGGCCCAACCCCACGCTCAACTGATAACTAAATGTTATTTTAACTAAACGAATTTTTATCACGGAAGTCTAATTAATTACATGTTTGCGTTTGTTGAAACCATATTTTATAGACCACATCCAGAAAGAACAGAAGTCAGTGTTTCAGAAGTTGGTTTAAAGACTGAATTACACCTTCTACCACCCCGCCCACAACCGAAAAATCTGAGAGCAGAACTTAGTGATTTGTTGGATACTGTTATCACCGTCCCAGAGCATCCGGAATGCTGAACTCAATACTCCATTTCCCAGGCGTCTGAAAGGAGGAAATATCTGAATGTTTTAGTGCACTCTCAGCGTGTCACAGAGTAGCGCTACTGTCAGTGCTGTATCCCTGCAATCATTCGGTGACTGTGTACACAAGAGGATGTGAGCTATCAGTGCGAATATTTCAGTCTGTAGAGATCCTGGTGGGGGCGTGGAGGGAAGGGGGGGTGGTGCGGGCGCGGGCGAGTAACAGGGAGGAAGAAGTCGGTCTCAACAATAAACCTCAGATTATGTGCAAGGTGTGTGTTTTAGTGTGTGTGCGTGCGCGTGCATACGTGTACAAGCAGTTAATATGCTACTGCATGTGTGTATTGGGAATGTGCGCATCAGTTTGTACATCTTAGGTCGGGGCTTGTAAGCCCGTGTGTGTGTGTCTGTTTCGGGGTCTGTGTAAGTGACAGGCCAGCTGTGTGTCGGGACGTATGCTAGAGTAAATGGTCTGTGCCTGTGTGTGTGAAGTCGTAATCGTGTGGGTTTTGTTGCAAGTCATGACATTAAGAATTACTGAAATCCACAGAATAAAGTGACCTGCACTGATGACCTATTTTTCCTGGACTTCACACTGTTCTAGAATATTAACTCCAGCAGGCAATGAATTCAAGAATGCTGGTTTCATTGTTTATGGAGGCTGATTATAATTGATTTACAAATACTCTTTCATTCTGCAAAATCCTTGGAAGTAATTTAAAAACCGAAAGAACTGCGGATGCTGTAAATCGGAAACAAAAAGAGAAGTTGCTGGAAAAGTTCAGCAGATCTGGCAGCATCTGTGAAGGAAAATAAGAGTTAATGTTTCCGGTCTGATTTTTCATCACAGATGCTGCCAGACCTGCTGAGCTTTTCCAGCAATTTCTGTTTTCGTCCCTGAGAGGAATTTGTTTTCGCTTTAATTTACATTCCAGTTACAAGACGATTAATCACTAATTAACACTTGGAGCACGCACATTTAAGGGTGACATATATGCTACAGTTTCAACTCCACCATCATTTGAACAGTTCAAGGTATATGATTGATCTTCTGAGTACAGACTGTGATGACATATAATAATTAGTTTACCTGTGGAAAAGAGAGAGAGAGGAATTAATCTCTGTCCCGTTTGTAATGATTGGCTTTGGGAGTTTTGTGTCACTTTTGGACACATGGAAAATATGCTCCTGATGTCATTTCCTCTTGCAGCTCACATTCCAAGTCAGAACTGTAGATCAACTTCAAAGGCAGTCAAGGTACAGCCTCGCTCTCTCAAACGGCAGACAGTCTGGACTGATTGAGAATTGGAAGGTACACCACATGGGAGTAAGTGCTGCTGAACATTAAGTATCATCAAGCTATGTTAGTTGTACTTGTTTCCATTGTCTTGCAATGATAATTTGAGGAATCCTTAACTTCACATTGTCAACTCAGTAATTCTAAAGGAAAAGTTACATTTTGCGAGAAAGTACTCGAGTGCTGGTAATGGGCTTTAAGGCTTCAATCCTGATAGTGCTACGTGTGCTTCACAATGTTACCTATTATACATGTTGTGATAAGGGATTAATGTGGTCAAGGGTGGACAGGATCATTGCACCAGTTCTTGTCAAGCTTCTGAGAATATTTGCTAGCCTTTCTCATGGGAGATTGTAAATGTTGGATTTCTCAATTTGCTGTTGGGTCTTGAGATAGCCAAAGTTCTTTGCAATCGATTTGATAGATATCCTGCTGCAAGCTCATTGCGTCAGCCCGCCAACAGGATACCGGTCATGTTTGGACATTGAGCAGTTTCCCACCACCGCCGCCGCCTCTGCCTCCGCCTCAACGCTTACTTCTTCAACCATGAACCTAACCCTCCCTCGACTGACCCATTCTCCCGCCTCCAACACAAGCCCTCCTCCTGGACACCACTCCAAGGCCTCCTATCCTCCCTCAACCTCTTCATCTCCAACTGCCATCGGGACATCAATCGCCTCAACCTCTCCACCCCTCTCACCCACTCCAACCTCTCTTTCCACTCCCTCTGCTCCAATCCCAACCTCACCATAAAACCCGCAGACAAGGGAGGCACAGTTGTGGTATGGCGCACTGACCTCTACATCGCTGAGGCCAGGCGCCAACTCTCCGACACCACCTCCTACTGCCCCCTGGATCATGACCCCACCCCCAAGCACCAAACCATCATCTGCCAAACCATCCACAACCTCATCACCTCAGGTGACCTCCCACCCACAGCCTCCAACCTCATTGTTCCCCAACCCCGCACCGCCCGCTTCTATCTCTTTCCCAAAATCCACAAACCTGAATGCCCTGGTCGACCCATTGTCTCCGCCTGCTCCTGCCCCACCGAACTTATCTCCACCTATCTCGACTCCATTTTCTCCCCCTTTGCCCAGGAACTCCCTACCTACATCTGTGACACCACCCACGCCCTCCACCTCCTCCAGAACTTCCAATTCCCCGGTCCCCAACACCTCATTTTTACTATGGATGTCCAGTCCCTATACACCTGCATTCCCCATGCAGATGGCCTGAAGGCCCTCTGCTTCTTCCTGTCCCGCAGACCTGACCAGTCTCCCTCCACTGACACCCTCATCCGCTTAGCCGAACTCATCCTCACCCTCAACAACTTCTCTTTCAATTCCTCCCACTTCCTACAGACAAAGGGGGTGGCCATGGGTACCCGCATGGGCCCCAGCTGTGCCTGCCTCTTTGTAGGTTACGTGGAACAATCCCTCTTCCGTACCTACACTGGCCCTAAACCCCACCTCTTCCTCCGTTACATTGATGACTGTATTGGCGCCGCCTCGTGCTCCCACGAGGAGCTCGAACAGTTCATCCACTTCAACACGTTCCACCCCAACCTTAAGTTCACCTGGACCATCTCCAACACCTCTCTCACCTTCCTGGACCTCTCGGTCTCCATCTCGGGCAACCACCTAGAAAACGATATCCATTTCAAGCCCACCGACTCCCACAGCTACCTAGAATACACCTCCTCCCACCCACCTTCCTGCAAAAATGCCATCCCCTATTCCCAATTCCTTCGCCTCCACCGCATCTGCTCCCAGGATGAGGCATTCCACTCCCGTACATCTCGGATGTCCTTGTT
>JAHRHZ010000024.1:15684717-15743441 GCA_024137785.1 Ginglymostoma cirratum
GCAGTGGTCGAGAACGCCCTCGACCGTGTCTCCCACATTTCCCGCAACTCATCCCTCACACTCCGTCCCCGCAATAACGACTGAAACAGAATCCCCCTCGTCCTCACGTACCACCCCACCAACCTCCGGACCCAACGCATCATCCTCCGACACTTCCGCCATCTGCAATCCGACCCCACCACCAAAGACATTTTTCCCTCCCCACTCTTGTCTGCTTTCCGGAGGTACCACTCTCTCCATGACTCCCTTGTCCGCTC
This sequence comes from Ginglymostoma cirratum, assembly GCA_024137785.1. Classification (NCBI taxonomy): domain Eukaryota; kingdom Metazoa; phylum Chordata; class Chondrichthyes; order Orectolobiformes; family Ginglymostomatidae; genus Ginglymostoma; species Ginglymostoma cirratum. The sequence goes on from JAHRHZ010000024.1 coordinate 15,684,975, forward strand.
CACACTCCCCTCCAGCCCCACCACACCCGGCACTTTTCCCCGCAACCGCAGGAAGTGCTACACCTGCCCCCACACCACCTCCCTCACCCCCATCCCAGGCCCCAAGAAGACTTTTCACATCAAGCAGATGTTCACCTGCACATCTGCTAATGTGGTATACTGCATCCGCTGTACCCGTTGTGGTCTCCTCTACATCGGGGAAGCCAAGCAGAGACTTGGGGACCGCTTTGCAGAACACCTACGCTCGGTTTGCAATAAACAACTGCACCTCCCACTCGTGAACCATTTCAACTCCCCCTCCCATTCCTCAGACAACATGTCCATCCTGGGCCTCCTGCAGTGCCACAACGATGCCACCCGAAGACTGCAGGAACAGCAACTCACATTCAGTTTGGGAACCCTGCAGCCCAATGGTATCAATGTGGATTTCACAAGCTTCAAAATCTCCCCTCCCCCAACCGCATCCCAAAACCAGCCCAGCTCGCCGCCACCTCCCCAACCTGTTCTTCCTCTCATCTATCCCCTCCTCCCACCTCAAGCCGCACCCCCAATTCCTACCTACTAACCTCATCCCACCCCCTTGACCTGTCCGTCCTCCCTGAACTGACCTGTCTACTCCCTACCTCCCCACCTACACTCACCTTTACTGGCTCCATCCCTGCCTCTTTGACCTGTCTGTCTCCTCTCCACCTATCTTCTCCTCTATCCATCTTCTATCCGCCTTCCCCTCTCTCCCTATTTATTTCAGAAACCCCTTCCCCTCCCCCATTTCTGAAGAAGGGTCTAGACCTGAAACGTCAGCCTTCCTGCTCCTATGATGCTGCTTGGCCTGCTGTGTTCATCCAGCTCAACACCTTGTTATCTCGGATTACCAGTGAGTTTATTTCTGATTTTGATGCAACCTTGCTGAGTTATGCCAGCTTCCCACTGTCCCAAATCCCTCTCATTTTGCTGCTATGCCCATTACGCTGGTATCCTAGAGTCATGCAAACATGGAGTCATGGCCATCGATGGCACAAAAGGAAGCTGTTCAGTGTGTGACTCCATGCTGGCTCCCTGCAGAGCTATCCACTCCGAGCCATTTCCTTGTTTGGTCCTTGTAGCCCTGCAAGTTTACTTCAAGCCTTCAAGTGTCCAACCAATTTCCTTTCAGAAACATTAATTGTTTCTGCTTCCACATACGTTGTAAGCAGTGAGCTCCAGGTTATTGCTGTTCACTGTGTAAAAGAAAAAGTTTTTCCACCTAAACCCAAAGTTTACCAAAATTCTTAATCCACGTCCCTCCAGTCCTTGTACAGTTAAATAATGTAACATGTTTTCTCAGCTTATCTGATCTAAACATATCATAATTTTGTACACATGTATAAAATCTCCCCTCAATCTCCTTTGCTTCTTGCAGAACAACCCCAACATTTCCAACCTAACCTTATCCATGAAATCATTGTGGTAAATTGCCTCTGCAGCCTCTCAAAGTCATCCAGATATTTGCTAAAATGTAGTGACCAGAACTAATGCAGTACTCTAGATCAGGCCCAATCAAAACTTTAGGGTAGTTATGGTGAATATTCATACTTTTGTATTTAATACCTCCATTAATGAAGCTGAAATTCTCAAATGTTTTCCTAATCAGTCAATGTGTTGTGCCACCTTCAGTGATTGATGCACATGCACCTCCAAGTCCACCTGTCCCTGAATTTTGTTTAGAATTGCATCACTAATTCTGTATTGACTCTCCCTATCCCTTCTGACAAAATGTATCCCTTCACACTTCGCTGTACAGCATTTCTTGTTATTAAAGTCCATCTTCACTTGTCTATGCATTCAGCTAGCCTATTTGTGCAGGCAATTCATATCATCCTCAATGTTCGTCACATCATCAAGATTTGTATCAGCAGCAAATTTTGAAGTTTTAATGTGGTCCAAGATCCCAGTCTTTTATGTATAACAAAGAAAAGTGGTCGTCCCACTGATCTTGAAGAATACCTCTGTCTACCATCCTCAAATTACCATCTACCACAACTTTCACTACTTTCTGTCTTTAACTCTTTTTTAAAATGTGATTGTGCACTTGTCCTCCTATTCCATAAGCCTCAATTTGTTAACTAGCCATTTATGTTGTCCTTTAGTCAATCACTTTCTTAAAATCTATGTGGACAACAGCCACCATGTTATCTTCATCAACTTTCTCTGTTACATCATCAAATATTTAAACTAGATTAGTTAAACATGATCTGCCTTTCTCAAATCTGTGATGGCTCTTCTTCACTAACTTAGATCCCTCAAAATGTCCGTTGACTTTTTTTTAACATTGATAAAGGATTCCAAAATTTTACTCACCACTGGTCTGAAACTAATTGGCGTACTTCCTTCATCTTTGCCATTGCTTTCTCTGAGATGTCTTGCAGGTTTCAGGAGCCTTTTCCATTGTTTACTCCACTGTTTCATACACACTTAGAAGCTAACATAATTAATTTACTGTGGGTTTGTTTGTACACTACTGAGGATTGAGGAGATAGCAAGTGTTTTTTTCTTCAATACAAGTGTGAGAATAGGTTTCAGACTTAAATATTAACAATAATGAAGAGTTTTTACATATTACTATCTAATTGAAAGAGAGAGCATTTTTTGGTGTAGATATTTGATGTCAGTTGGTAGCAAGGACACACTGTATCCAGTGATCAAGTCTGAACCAAGAGACTTGGAGGGATGAGAATATCTCCTTTCATTTCATGAATTCCTACTTTGATCTGCTATTGTAACCTGAACAAACTTATTGACTGGTCCTTTGGTTAAGTGTGAGGCATTGGAATGAGACTGGGATGGGGTGAGGTTAAAGGTTTTGGAGGATGAGGAGTTCCAGTTATATTGGATTGAGAGATTCTGATAGAAGTTATTTTATGTTATTTGGATTAAGTTTTATTTTGAGGTTAAAATTGAATTAATTTCAAGCAATTGCATTTGTCAAAGCAAATCCTCAGCAGTAGGGATATGTGTGTTGCATGAGGATAAAAGGCTTTCATTTAAATAACACCTTTTGAGACCTCAGGACATTTCAAATCATGTTACACATATTAAAATACTTTTGGAAGTGCTATAATGCAACATGGCATCTAATGTGGCAGCTAATTTACACATAGCAAGGATTCCTCAAACTGAGATATATGACCAGATCACCTGTTTTATTGTTACTATTTGAGGATAAATATTGATTGGAACACCCAGGAGAAGTCTACTGCTTTTCTCTAAATAATGCTAAATGAATGTATTACATCTGCCTGTAAGTGTAGTTGCTGCCTTAGTTTGGCATCTCATCCAAAAGACAGTGCTTCCAACTCTGCAGCCCTCCTTAGAAGTACACTGGGAGTGTCAGTGTTCTGGACCAGACCAAACACCCTCAAAATATATTAAGAAGATAGCCTAGACCCTAATTTTTCTCATTTTAAAGGTAAATGTAAGGCATTGTGATCCAGATGCAAATTGAATAGTCAAACTACTCAACTTTAAGCAAACACACTTTATTTTTTACACGACAGTTAAAGTATAGATACAATAAAAATAAAAATATTTGCTTAACGTAACTCTATTGAAATGCTTAAAATAATATATATATTTTATTATAAACTACTGTTAATGTTCCAACGTAATAACATTCCATAAACACACCCTTGGAAAAGGAAAAATCAGTAAAATAGATTGCCTTGCATGCAATCCTGGCAGCAGGAAGAGACCGCTTTTAGCTGCAAAAGAGAGATGATTAAGAGCTTCAAGTCCCCAGCAAATGCTGAAAGCTAAAACTAAAAATCCTGGTTCTGTGGGAACTTGGCCCCACTCATTCAGGCTGCTTCTATTGTTCCAACTTTAAAAAACATAAAGGTTCACAAGCTGTTTACTTTATTGGCTTTCAGCAGACGTCTTCCCACCTCTTTCTCAACTTTTCTTCATTTAAAAAAACCTTGGAAAAAATATAGCTCTTAAAGACAGTCTCGTCATAATCTGCATGGATTTTGTGCTCAACTCATTGGTGTGCAACTTGAACCTAGAACCATCAGATTGTGATGACAAGCATGCCATACAATCTCCTTAATGTTTAATGTGTAATATAAAGACAGTTTCATATAACTTCTATATCATGCATTTTACCCACGATTTGTATATGAAATATGATCTCGGCTATTTGTGATTGACAATAACGATTGGGTAACATTGCTGCAATCTGAGCTGTGTATAAGTGTTTGCTTGGGTTGATGCACAAAATTAATTTATTACTGTGAGTCAGCCTTGTTATTGCATTTTCTTAATCCTACAAGAAATATTTTATCGAGGAAGAATTAAGGTTTGGATTGGAGACAGGTAACGGCAATCAGGAAGAAAGTGAGCAGATTAGAACTGACAGTCAGAATCTGAAATGCTATTTTTTCCTTCCAATCTAAGTGTCAGTTAGATTTTTATTGGTCAAAGGTAGCAAGAGATACACAACAAAGATAGATGAATGCAGTTGAATTACAGTTTAGCCAAGATCTGACCAGATGGTGGGCAGAATGACATCTTGCTCATATGTCACAGTCTTAATGGGCTGAATGGGCCTTCTGTTCTTTTTCCCCATCTTTTCATAGAATCTGGGTGTTACTGCCAGTTAAATCATTCTGTTATTGCTCATTCATAATTGTTCTTGAGAAGGTAATTATGAGCTGCCTTCTTGAACCACTGCAATCCACTTGGTGCAGATGCAGTTAAAGTGCTGTTAAGAAAGAAGTTCCAGGATTTTGACCTAAATTCCATGAAGGAACAGACATATAGTTGCAAGCCTATAAAATAGTTTGGAAGGAGCTTGGAAGGTGCTTTTTCCTTGCCTCTCCTGTCCTTCTAAATGTTTTGGATTTGAGCAGTGTTTTTGAAGGAGCTTTGGTGAATTGCTGCAGTGCAGATATGTTGTTGATATGATCTCTGTCCCATTTCGATTTGGATATGCTGACTCACAGGAAATTCAGAGGCTTTCTCCCTTTGGGAAATCTCCTTTAGGACTATCTCAGTTCAGTGTTAGTTTGGGAGATGCATTCAGATATTGCTGCTGTAAACTGGCAAACAGTTCAAGTCTCTCCATATTGTCCATCCTCTGCCCTACCACAGGGTAGTCTACTATCCTCCTTGAGCCCTTTCCTAAAATTAAATTGCCTTCAAGGTTAACATAATTGCACAATAATTCTCTCTATAAATATACATCTGTGTATATATTTAGTGTACGTTTGCAAAGTCCAGCATGCACACACTTGCATAGCTTTAAGTGCTTCAAAGTAAATTGTGAAATTAAAGGTTTTGGTGCTTTACCAAAGCAGCAAAGTCCCCTCGCCTGATATGCCTGTCAATTCTGGCACTGACTTATCTGTGTGAGGGCAGGAATATGGAGCATGTCCCTGTCTCCCATAGCTGTTTCCATGGTTAGTTTTGTTGCTTTTCATACTGACATGGAATTTGAACACAGAATGGTCTCAGTGAAAGGGATTAGTCCTTGCTCAGACTGTGCCCAACAATTTGTGTCTGTGCATGTGCCTCCGAAATCATCAGCAGCTTGTATATCTTTTTGCTATAATTATGGCGTGTTCCTTGCTCTTTGTGCCTCTGATCCCTTGTTCAAATAAAAAAAAAGCCTAGTTCGATGGGAATGTGTGCTCTATTTAGTTTGTGTGATTTATTGAGTGACTAATAGCTGTAGGGTCTGACACTGAGGTGTACCTCAGTACTTTGTTCAGTCTTTTCTCTCTTGCTCTCTGCCTGCTTCCTTCGAGCAGGAGACAGCAGCAGCTGCTGCCGTGAGCAGATCAGTTGAGAGCTGCCTTGGCTTGCCTGAAAACATGTCAGGCTTTACAGGTTTGTTGTTTTACACTGAGGGTGCAGCCATCGTCTAAAAGTATTGATTCTTTTCTTGTACAAAGACAGAACCTGTCAGCTAAGCAGCCTGACCTCAGTAGAGCGCAGACAACTATTCCCCACCCAGACAGAAGGACAAACCCCACAGGAAAAGTGCTGGTGAAATATATGCCGATGTCCGTTTCAACACAGAACACACAGTGAGCCCAGTCTCAGTCCTTGGAGGGGGCCAGCAGTGTTTCTATACCATGTCCACAAAAATGACAAGGCTTCACTTTTTACAGGAATAACTCTCAGGAAGAAAAACAGTGCTTGAGATCTTTCAATTTTATTCTCCTTTTGTTTCTAGAATTTGAGGGAATGAAGAGTTATATAGTGCTTTCACAACCTCAGTGTCCCAAAACATTATTTGAACAGTACAGTTGAAGTGTGGTCACTGTTTGTAATGGGAGCATGTGACTGGTAATTTATGCACAGCAAGCTCCCACAATCAGCAATTTGACTCAACCGGATAATCCATTTTACTTTTTAGAGTCATAGAGTCATACAGCATGGAAATAGACCCTTCAGTCCAACCAGTCCATGCCGAACATAATCCCAAACTAATCTAGTCCCACCTGCCTGCTCCTGGCCCATTATCGCTCCAAACCTTTCCTATTCATGTATCTATCCAAATGTCTTTTAAACGTTGCAATTGTACCCACACCCACCACTACATCAAGAAGTTCATTCCACATGCGAAGAAACCTCTGTGTAAAAAAAATGCCACTTATGTCTTTTTTAAATCTCTCTCCTCACACCTTAAAAATGTGCTCCCTAGTTTTGAAATCCTGCATCTGAGGGAAAAGACAACTACCATTAACTTTATCAATACCTCTCCGTAATTTATAAACTACTATCAGGTCACCTGTCGACCTCCTACACTCCAATGGAAAAATTCCCAGCCTATCCAGACTTTTTTTATAACTTAAACCTTCCATACCCAGCAACATCCTGGTAAACCTCTTCTGAACCCTTTCTAGCTTAATAATATCCTTTCTATAACTGGGCGACCAGAACTAGACACAGTATTCTAAAAGCTCACCAATGTCCTGTACTACCACAACATAACATCCCAACTCCTCTACTCAAAGGACTGAGCAATGGAGGTAAGCATGCCAAATGCCTTTATAACCACCCTGAGTATATGTGACGCAAACTTTAAAGAATTATGTACCTGCACCCCTAGGTCCCTCTGTTCTACAACACTACCCAAGACCTCACCATTAATTGTATAAGCCCTATCCTTGTTTGTTGTACCAAAATGCAATATCTCACATTTATCCAGATTGAACTCCATCTGCCATTTTTCAGCCCATTAACCCATTTGATCAAGATCACTTTGCAATCTTAGAAAACCTTCTTCACTGTCTACTATGCCACCAATTTTGGTGTCATCAGAAAACTTACTAACTATGCCTTCTACATTCTCATCTAAATCATTTATATTAATGATAGACAAAAGAGGACCCAGAACCGATCCCTGTGGAATACCGCTGGTCACAGGCCACCAAGTCTGAAAAACAACCCTCCACCATTACTGTCTGTCTCCTTCCATTAAGCCAATTATGTATCCAATTTGCAAGCTTATCCTGAATCCCATGTGACCTAACTTTATTAATTAGTCGACCGTGCGGAACCTTGTCCAAGGCTTTACTAAAATCCAAATAAACAGCATCTACTGCTCTGCCATCATCATTCTTTTTGGTAACTTCCTCAAAAATCTCAATCAAGTTTGTGAGACACAGTTTTCCTCATACACAACTATGCTGACTATCCCTAATCAATTTTGCTTCTCTAAATTTCTATAAATCCTAACTTTTATAATCACCTCCAACAGTTTACCCAACTGAAGTCCGATTCACATGTGAATAGTTCCCAGGTTTCGCTTCACAACCTTTCTTAAAGAAAGGTACAATGTTAGCCACCATCCCGTCATCAGGCACCTTACCAGTAGTTATAGATGAGCAAATATCTTTGCAAGTGTTCTCGAAATTTCCTCCGTTACCTCCTGCAACTTTCTGGAATACATTATGTCAGGTCCCGGAGATCTATCCACCTTTATATTCTCTAAGATCTCCCAAACTTTCTCTTCCTTTATATGAACTGTTTTTAAAACATCAAAGTTTATTTCCCTGCATTCTCTAGACTCCATTTCTTTCTCCACAGTAAAAACTGTCACGAAATGTTCATTTAGTATCTCCCCTATCTCCTGGAGTTCAACACAAAGATGATCTCCTCTATCTTTAGGAGGCCCTACCATCTCTCTATTTACCCTCTTGCTTTTAATGTATTTGAATTAACCCTCATGTGTTCTGCCAGTGCTATCTCATATCCCCTCTTTGCCTTCCTGATTTCTCTCTTAAGAATGCCCCTACATTCTTTTTATTGATTAAGAGATTCAATTGAACCAAGTTGTCTATATCTAAAATAGGATTCTCTTTTATTCCTGACTAGAAACTCAATATCTTTATTCAACCATTGTTCCTTAATCTTGTCAACCTTACCCTTCACTCAAACAGGAACATAAGGCCTCTCAAGTCTTGTCATCATACTCTGAAAGCCTCCCACTTGTCAGACATTCTTCTACCTGTGAACAGTCTACTCCAATCAGCTTTTGAAAGTTCTTGTCTCATACCATTAAAATTTGCCTTCCTCCAATCAAAAACTTTAACATTTATGGAAGGCATATCCTTTTCTATAACCATTTTGAAACTAATAGAATTATGAACATTAGACCCAAAGTGCTCCCCACTTTTACTTCAGTCACCAGCCCTGCCTTATTGCCCAAAAGAAGGTCTAGTTTTTCTAAATAATAACTGTAATATCTCCATTTCTGAGCTCATCAGCCTTACCAGTAAGACCGCTTGCATTGAAATAAATGCAGTTTAGTTCTTCAGAGTTACTACATACTCTGACTCTCTTGTCTTTCTTTTCTGATTGCTCTCCTCACATTCAGAACCGCCCCCCTGTTCTGTTTACACTGCTTCTTAGAGAAAAGAGTGGAGGAGTTCTATCAGTCTAAAGTGTCCCTTAATGTAATGAGCAAATCTCCCAGCTAAGATATTGGTCCCTTTCCAGTTGAGGTTAGACCGAATCATTTTGAACAGGTCTTTTCTATCCTAAAAGACATTCCAATTGTCCAAAAACCTGAATCCCTGAACAATAGAGCAGCTCTTCAGCCATTGATTTATCTCCTTTAACTTTTTGTTCCTTCCTTCGTTTGAGTTTGGCATTGGGAGTAAACCAGAAATTACTACTTTTAAGGTTCTATTTTTTAACCTTTGACGTAACCTCTTAAGTTCACTCTGTACTGTTTTAATCTTTTCTCTAAAATGTCATTCCTGCCAATGTGTGTAATCATTTCTGGCTTCTTCATCTCACCTTTAACAATATGCTTGAAATGTTTAGAAACGTCCTTAACCCTAGCACCAGGAAAGCAACAAACCATCCTAAATTTAAGCTCACCGCCACGGAATCTCCTGTCTGTGCCCCTGACAGAAGAATCCCCTATAACAATAATTCTATTAAATCTTGTCAAACACTGCCTAACGTAAGAATCGTTCCAAGTGTCTAATAACTGATTGACCCTTCCATTTTCCTCAGAGAGACTATCCCCTTCTACAGTTCCAAAAACTGAATATCTATTTGAGAGAGGAATAGTCACCAGAAACTTTCGAACTACCTTCTTACCTTTCCTGACAGTCACCCATCTATCTGACTGATCCTGCTGGGTAATAACTTTTCTAAATCCACTAGCCGCCTTACTCTGTACCTCATATATGGCCTTAATAACATTCAGCCTAAAAGAAAGGATGTTTCATTAACACCTTATATATAAAATAGACTACCTTTCATTACCTACAGAAAAAATGTTAAAATGGAAAAAAATTAAAAATATATATCAAACATATAAAATAAAATCAACCACTTAAGCTGGTTAACTGAATAAAAAAGTGGCTCCTCTTCAATAAGTTGCTTGATGAAAAAGAATTCTTCTCCAGAGCAGACCATGTTTTGGACTCTCTGGAACGAAAACACAATGCTTTATTTTAAGAAGCAGACTGTTCAGCTTTTCAAAAAAAGAGACTCTGCATTGTAAAAACACTCTCTAAAACACATATAGACTTTTTAAACTTCTGAATTTAGAATTTAAAAAATACTCAGCAGTTCACTGTAGACCCTGAAAAGGTTGTGTAAAAGAAAGTCCATTAAAAAAATTTTGTTTGTTTTTTTTGAATGCTAATGGAACAAAATGAATAAAAATATTCTGTTAGTCATATGCAATGACTTTAATAACTGTAAAAAGAACTATAATAAATCTTTAACTAAGCCTGCAATCCTGGGAACAGATGCAAGATCCAGGCTGCCTGTTCAGTTGTTGGTTGAAGAATAAATAGTGGCCCAGGACTTGTGTTTCCGTTTTGTGTCTCATGTGAAAGGCTGCAATGTGGGCAGTACAGCATTCCCTTAGTACTGCATTCGAGCGGTACTGCATTGTGCGTTGAAGTCTCTGGGATTGGAATTTGATGTGCTACCAACAGAGTCATGGCTGACATTCTAAAGAGGTTTAGGGGAGTGCGAGTGGAAGTTAGACCGCACAAGACTCTGTATCACCATTGCCCTGATCTGGCCATCTTTTCAGACTCATCCTTCTATATTTTTCAGACAGACGACTATAGATTTTGGAACAAAAACAGAAAGTGCTGGAAATGCTCAACAGAGCTGATAGCATCTATGGAGAGAAAAATAGAGTTCATGTTTCAGGTCATCATCTGGGATTATAGAATGGTTGGAGCACTGATTGAGACCATTCAGTTTGTCAGCCGTCTGCACAAGCAGATCTTAATCAGTCTCACTCTCCAGTCATTTTCCCTAAAGCATAAAATTTTATTCCTCTCAGGTGATTGTCCATTTGTTTAAGTCACAACTGTACCTTCCCCCTGCAGCCTTAGGCAGTGGATTTCAAATCCCAAACACTCATAGCATAAAATGTTTTCCTCATGCTGCCATTGCTTCTGCCAATCATCTTCACTTGGAATCCTCTTGGCTTTGTTCCTGTTAACAATATACACATGAACATGTGAATTTGGAGCAATAGGCCATGCAGACCCTTGAGCCCGTTCCATTATTCAATAAAGTTATAGCTGGTCTGATCACTCCACATTCCCACCTACCCTTAATAAGTTTCACCCCCTTGCCTGTCAAGAATCAATCTGACTTTGCCTTCACTGTCTTTTGAGGATGTGTTCCAAAGCTTACGATGCTGTGTAATTAAAAGAAATTCTCCTAATCTGTTATAAATGGGCAGCCTGTTAATATGAAACAATAAGCTCTATTCTACAGTCTATTGTTCTGTTTTATTCTGGATCTAATGGAAATAATAATTGTCTAGAACCCTCATTACTTTGAACCTCTCAAATCGCCTTTTAACACTTTCCAAGATGACTAATCACTGTTTCTTCAATCTGATTGATTGATTATGTGTACCGAAGCACAGTGAAAAGCTTTGTTTATGAGCAGTACGGACAGATCATAGTGAGCAAGGATGTACAGATCAAAACGACTTAGACAGAGGCACAGGTTACATTGCACAGGAGTGCACCAGGCAGTCAATCCTTATTTGAAGCTAGAAAGTCCATTCATCAGTCTAATAACGGCCGGGAAGAAGCTATTCCTGAACCTGCTCGTGCGTGTGTTGAGGCTTCTGTATCTACTGCCTGACGGAAGAGATCATGTGAAAGTAAGTAAAGGCCTTTATTGCAGGAGTAATTCTTTTCTCATTCATTCATTTTCTACATCCTCCCCAGAACCTTCATATTCTTTCTAAAGTGCATTTCCTCGAATTAAACACATTTGAGGCTGAAATGTGTATTTGTATAAAAGTTCATCATAATTTCTTGCTGTTGTACTGTTTAAGAAACCCAGGAGCTTCTGAAATTCCTGATTAATGGCTATCTCAGTCTGCCCTTCCACTGTCACTGATTTGTACACATATACTCCTAGGTCTTTCTGCTTTTGTTCCACATCCTCACCCCGCACTTCCCCACCAAAATTCCAAACTCTGTATCATTTGTAAATGTTGAAATTGCACCCTGTGCACCCAAGTCTAGATCATTAATGTTTATAAAGTAATGCAGGAGACCTGACACCAACAGCTGTGGAATGCTGCTACAAATCTCCCTCCAGTTTAAAAACGATCTACTACACTTTTTCCAGTAACTCATTCAAATTGTATCCGTGCTGCTTCTGTCCTTTTGTGTCAGTGAGGTCTAACTGCGCCCACAAGCTGATTTTATGACACTTTATCAGACACGTTTCGGACACTATGGGCGGGGGTTAACCTAATGGAATTGTGACTGGACTAGCATCCCTAATGCTTTTGGGACAAATATTCAAATACCATCATAGCATCTGGCAGAATTTAAATCCCATTGAAAGAAATGGAACACAAAGCTATCTCGATTACGATGACTATGAAACTATGATTGTTGTTTAAAAAAAAAACACTCATGACCTTCCAAGGAGGGAATATGGCCTTGCCTACGTCTGATTCCAAGCTCTTAGCAATGTTCTTGATGGTTGACTGCTCTGCAATGGCTAAGTAAGCCACATAGTTAAGGTACTGGCCTGCCAGGGACATGCACATCCCGTGAAAGAATAAAAAAAAAAATTCATCACATCACCTTCATTAAGCCTCTGTTAACTGCATCAAAATGCAGTCAATTTAATGTCTTTAAAAAGTCTGGATGACTTTCCATGAACTGTCATCACAATTGGACTTAAAGAAAAAGGTCAGTGGGTAGACCTGATTATTTGCAGAATTTTTAGTTATTTCAGATCTCTAGCATCTGGATTATATTGATTTTCCATGACTGTTTGATTCCAGATACCCACACCCTCAGTTCTGTAAAGCCAGTATTTTCTGCATTAGGCAGAGGTCATACAAATAGGTCTGTTTCCTAATATGCAAAAATTAAACTTGACTCTGTTCCCATAGGACATCCCTGTGTCTACGAACTAGTGTATAAATTGAACAATGTGATATTATCATTAAAATAATCAACCTTAACAACTTGTATTTATAGAGCACTCTTAACATCATCAAACTTGCCAATGTGTTTCAGCATTATCAGATAAAATATAACACCAAATTGCACAGAGAGGTTGATGGGGCAGACGGTCAACAGTTTGGTGAAGGTGGGAGGTTTAAGGAAAAAAAGAGGTGAGAGGTTTAGTGAAGGGATTCTAGACTTTCAGGGCCAACCAGCTGAAGGCCTGGAGGTAAATGGTGGGATATAAAAATTGGTGATGCTCAAGAGGACTGAATCAGAGGAAATTTTGGAAGAGTGTGCAACTGGAGGAAGTTAAAGAGATAGGGATGGATCAGGCTCTGGATAGTTCTCAAAATGAGGATGAGAATTTAGAATCGGTACATTTGTGTCTGTAAAGGAAGCAAAATTGTCATGGGAAATACTCCTCACATGAGCATACAAGCTATATGATATTGTGGCATGACAGATGTGCAAAGCAGAAACCAAGAGAAATTGTGAAGTATTAGCACAAAGATTTGGAGACAGGGTAGCTACCTAGCTGCCCAGGTATGAAACTAGTAAATGCAGAACAATCGGTCACTGCGGGAAGTGCCTGGTTTCCAAGCCCAGTGACTTCAAGTCTGAAAATCTGTTCCCCAGTCTCCATTCAGTAACTTGTATTGTGGGGAATTGTTCTCTGATGTCCCAAACATCTCTTCACTAAACCTTTGAGAGTCAGTTATGCACATTCTCTGGAAAACATACAATTATTAGCGCAACACTACTTACCTTTGGGGCCAAGTCCCAGTTCATTGGCAGATGTGAAATAAATTCTCAGGCTTACTGCTCCTGCGATTTTATTAGTAGTAAATGCTGGAGTACAGTTCGTGGGAGCTGACAGTACATCAGTCTTAAAACTGTGCCTCATTTTTGGCTGGCTCTTTATCAATGTGAGGTTTTGATGTAGAGCCCAGTCTTGTTCTCAATTTTTCAGCACAAGTTGCTGCAGTCAACAGTGGGCTTATTTTCCTCTTTATGTGAAGGGAATACGTACCATCAAATGCAATGAGAGTTGAGCTTCAGACAGCTGCAAGAAAATCTAATTAGAATCACTTGACAGTGCAGCATAGAAAGAGAAGCTTTGAAAGCTACTCCGTTATTTTCGCTCCCACCTCTTTTCCCCCCATGGCCCTCCAAGTCTTTCCTTTTCAAGTATATATCCATTTCCTTTTTGAAGGTTTCCTCTGGATCTGCTTCCACTGCCCTTTTAGACAATGCATTCCAGATTGCAACTTGCTGTATTTGAAAAACAAGCCTTCTGTCTGGATTTCATTGCCAGTTACCTTGAACCTATCACCTCTGGATGCCAACACTCCTGCCAGTGGAAACAGTTTCTCATTATTTACATTATCAAAAGCCTTCATAATTTGGAACATTCTTATTAAATCGCTCCTCATTCTCTTCTTTGCCAAAAGGAGACCATCACCAGCTTCTCCAGACTCGTCACATAACCAATGAGTTTGCATTGGACTAAGTTACTCAGGGGATGCAACATCAATTCCCTGCTCTTCTTTTCCTTTCATTATATCTCATATCCTTTAAAAACAAAAGAATGTTCCCCAATTCTTAAACGATCTCTAGTATTTCAATGCTATCACTTGGATTTCCAAAGATTAGTTTGTTTATTGATGCAGATGAGCAGGATTTGATGTGTAACAATTTTCCAATGAATTTTCTTGGCAGGTTTTAGAATACTGTGTTGTCTTAGTGCTCAGCACATGAGCAAAGAATACTCGAGACTGTTCGGAGCTTCTAGCCTTGGGACCTGTATCTGTTGGAGCTGCTTTTGGGATAAAAACGACTGCAGTCCTGGTGAACTTGGATTTCTCAGAATTGCAGTTGGCTTGTCTGGCTGTGCTTCAGCTACTTTGCTTAGCACACATTTGTCATTGTTCTGAAATGACACTAGACTTTCCCCTGCTTAAACAAACGTTATGCAAATCTAAACAACTTATTGCCATGTTTCAACACATCCAATTAAGACCTCAAGGTCATAAATATTGTGGGAAACCAATGTGCTGAAGGATTTTGCACATAATTTCATTTGTAACTAATTCTTGGATTGTAAGAATGATTGACGTGTTGGACAGAATTGATTCAAAGCTTTTCCTGTTCAAATAAATACAAATTTTGAAGACTCCTATCTATTAGATCCTGTGTTTCCTCTTCAGCTATCTCCAAATACTAAAGAAACTTCTGGAGATTTCCCAGCCCTGAGTAACATTACAAGCACATGATCTCTTTATGGCATTAGCTTTATAGGCTGCAGACAACAGACCCCACTTCCTTAAAAACCCCGAGTGCTACTGTCAAGGGAATTGTGAATTTGAATTAATGTATTGTATGTCTGCCACAGGAGCTGCCTGCAGAGCACTGCAGAATCATATTTGCTTAATATTTTCACTCATTAGGATGAGGCTGATAAAATACAAGCATGAACAACAGTTTTCTCCTGTATTAAATACACCTAGGAAGTATTTGGAGCTCTCCTGCTGACAGGCTGTGAAAATAGTGCTATAACCTGTTTCAATGTTTGTCTTGGCTCAATGAGAATCACGATATTGAGTTACTGCTAATGAGGAAGCTTGTGCCAAAGCATAAAACTGATCAAAAGCTATGGCAGGTCACATACTGTCTGTACTTCTTGCGACCACTTTAATTTATATATACATCTATTCATTCATTCGTGGGTCCTGGGCTTCACTGATTCTTACTTTGTTTGTTGTCCATTTCGAGTTGTCCTGGAGAAGGTGGTGGGCAGCTGCCTTCTTGTACCACTGCAATCCGTGTGGAGTGGATACACCAACTGTGCAATTGGGAAAGGAGTTATAGGATTTTGGCTCAATGGCAGTGAAAGAATGACGATATAACTTCAAGTCATGATGATATATGGCTTGGGAGAAGACTTACATGGGAGTGCAATTCCAGAGGTCGCTGGTTTAGAAGGTGCTTTCGAAGGAACCTGGGTTGCCTTGCTGCAGTGCAGTTGTAGATGGTCCGCACTGTTACTGCGATACTTTGGTGGTGGAGCAAATATTTAATTCAGTGGGTAGTATACCATTGAAGTGGGCTGCTTTCTCCTGGATGCTGTCAAGCTTGTTGAGTGCTGTTACACTTGCAGTGAACCAGGCAAGTGGAGAGTAGTCCAACACGCTCATGACATGTGCCATGTAGATTGTGAATAGGCCTAGGGAAGCCAGAGTGTTAGTTATGTGCCTCTGACCTAGTCTTGTAGCCACAATATTTATATGACTGGTCCCTTTCAGTTTCTGGTTGATCGTAATTCCCAGGATGTTGATAATGGGATATTTAGTGATGAGAATGCCAGTGAACATCAAGAGTGATGGTTAGATTTTTTTTTATTGGCGGAGATAGCCTTTGTCTTGCTGTTAAGTGGTGTGATTGTTATTTCTCACTCATCAGCCTAATTGGTACTGTCCAGTTCTTGCTGCATGTGGACTCATGTCTCTTTGCTCTCAGCACAGGAGTAATTCACCAACAGCATGGCAAGGTTGCATTCTGCTGATTCTTGTGATTTTTACATTTGCTGCCACTATAATTTCTTATTTGGATAAATTGAAAGAACTGACCCGGAGGTACTTACAATAGGAGAAGAAGGATACAATTTTCCTTGTAGGACAAGGGAAGAGATTCTGCATAGGCGGTATGAAGAGTTAGGCACCAAATTAAGAAACAGAGCCTCTAAGATAATCTCTGTATCATTAGTTTAGCCATGGATAAATTGGCAAAGGGCAAATAAGGTTATAGAAATGTATGCATGGCTGAAAGATTGGAATGGTAGAAGTTTGTAGGGCACTGGCGTCAATACTGGGCTAAGTGAGATCTGTGCCATTGGGATAGTTGACATATGAACTGTACTGGGACTGGTGTTCCAGAAAGCCACCTAATGAGGTGGCCGAATCACCTAACCACCTAACCACTTAGACTGGTTTTAAAAGTAAAAAGTGGAGGAAGGTAAATATTTGGAAAGTGTGGTAAATCAGAGAGCAGTGACCAGGCAAGAGAGAAAGTTAATGATAAGGAAAACAATAAGCAGACTGTGATGGGAAGTGATAGAGAATATAAGTGTAAGAATAAATCAATAACAAGGCTCGAGGTTACAAAAATAATAAAAGTGATAATTAGAGGTCCTGGCTGGAAACGCACATAACATTCAGAATAAAACCTGTGAACTGATAGCAAATACAAACCAGTAAGTACAATCTTGTAGCCATTACGAAGACATAGCAGCAGGATGATGGAGGTTAGGATCAGAATATTGAAAGTTCCATGACATTTAAGAAGGACAGGATGCTTGGTAAAGATGAAGTGGTGGCTTTGTTAATTAATGATATCAGTGCAATAGAGATGGATGATCCAAATTCAGGAAATCAGGATGTTGACGTGGTTTAGGTAGATATTAGAAATGATAAAGGGAAGACGTTACTTGTGAGAGTGGTGTATAGGCCCCTAAAATGGATCACATGGTAGGATGGAGTATAAAGGAACAAGTAATGGGAGCTTAATAGGATTGATTAATGACCTCAAGGTGAAGGTGCCTGTACGTTGCAGCAGCCATATTATGATTGAATTTCAGTTTGAAGGAAAGAAGAGTAGGTCTAATACTCATATTTTAAATTTAAAAAGGGCAATTCTCCAAAAACTTTCCAAAATTCCCTTGATTCAGAACAGGTTCTAATGAATTGGAAAACAGCAAACGTAACTACTTTTTCATAAAAAAAAAAGGAGGGGCACAGAAAACAGACTACAAGCAGACAGTCAGCTGAGCATCCTGTCAAACTGAAGATGTTAGAAGTAATAATTAAAGACATTTTAGCAAGTTACTTAGAAAAGTTCAAAGTACTTGAATGGAGTTCATATGGTTTTGTGAAAGGGAAATCAAGTTTAATGCATTTGTTAGAATTCCTTTTAAGAAGTAGTGTGCTGCGGGTAAAGGGGAACCAGTGGATGCATTGTATTTACATTTCCAGAAAGCATTTGATAAGGTACTACATCAAAGGTGATTCTGGAATGCAAAATTGCAAGGTGGAGGGAGTAATACGTTGGCACAGATAGAAGATATTGGCTAGCTAACAGAAATAATGAATAGGCATGATTGGGGACATTTCTTATAAGAGATGCATGACAAGAATTGGCACTGGAGCCTTAACTTTCTACAATTTGTATAAATGACTTTGAAGGGACTGAAGGTATTGTTGTTAAATTGGCTGATGACACAAAGATAGGTAGGAAAGTAAGTTCTGACAAGGACACAAGGAGGCCATACAGAGATATAGGTAGGTTAAGTGAGTAAGCAAAGATCTGGGAAATGGAGCATAATGTAGGAAGATTTTTTTTATTCATTCATTCATGAGATGAGGGCCTTGCTAGCTAGGCTAGCATTATAGCCCATCCCAAAGGGCGGAAAGACCCACATAGCTATGGGTCTGGAGTTGCATGTAATCCAGACCTGATAAGTATGGCAATTTCCTTCCCTAAAGGACATTAGTGAACCAGATGGGCTTTTCTGACAATGGACACTGCTTCATTGTCATCATCAGATTCTTAATTCCAGATGTTAATTGAATTCAAATTCCATCATCTGCCAGGGTGGGTTTTGAACCTGGATCCTCAGATCATTGCCTGGGTCTCTGGATTAATAGTCCAGCGATAATACCAGTAGATAGTACTATTAGGCCTCCCTTAATGTGAAAGTGTCTATTTTACCAGGAAGAATAAAAAAGCATGTAATCGAAACAGTGAGAGATTGCAAAGCTCTGAAATGTACAGGGATGAGTTTCCTAGTGCATGAATCAAAACAGATTAGCATGCAAAAGGTTGGCATGCCTCACTGCAGTAACATACCAGACATCAAGACATGCTATTGTCAGCGATCACAAAAGTTTAAAATGTTATCAACGTTCACAGAATTCCAAAATTTACCTGTCTTTTCAGACCCAGTTTAGCAGAAAACAGACCAGGTTTGTGCGCTTAACAAGAATTACTATTTATGACAAACAAACAGATTTTAGTTGCACCTAAATGGCTATGACCTGTCAACTTGCATTCTACTAATTAAAACTCATTCCTTTATAAAAGGCACCCTACACACACTTGCAGACAGATACAAAAGAACATTGTCTCATGAGTGGAGGGAAAAACTGGGAAAGCAATTCAACATTCCTTGTCCGTAGGGTTCATTGAAATGATCCTTTCTGCTTGCCTGGCCTGCTTTTCTTTGGTTTCTCCAGGTATTTTTCACTTACTTCCAGGAAGGACAGAGTGACTGGTTCGCAACTGATAAACTCTCTGACTTGTTGATAAAAATCCACAGCTTACAGCAACTGATGAGGGGAAATAAACTGGCTTTCTTTTGGAAACGGACCCTTCTGGAAATTCAAAGACTTCTAGATATATCGTTCACACTAACAAGCTACCTAGCTACCTGGTGAGCTAGTCACATAGTTGTTGGCAGGTGGAAGACAGTTCTCATTTTGGTTTATAGCAGAAAAATAAAAAGATACGGTCTGTACAAGGGATAGAAAGTAATTAAGAAAGCTCATAGTTTGTTATCATTCATTGAACAGAATTTAATATGCAACCCCAGAAGGTCATTCTTCAGTTATACGGGACATTAGTGAGACTATATCTGAAATACTGTCTATAATATTGGTCTCCTCATTTAAGAAATGATGTAAATGCATTGACATCAATTCAGAGACAGTTTACTCAACTACTACCTGTAAAGGCGAGTTGTCTTATAAGGAAAGATTGGAAAGGTGAGCGTTGTATCTCCTGGAGTTTAGGATAGTAAGAGACAACTTGATTGAAACATAGAAGATCCTGAAGGAATTTGACAGGTTGGATGTGAAAAGGATTTTTTTCACTTGTCGAAGAACCTAGAACTAGGTATCAATGTTTTTAAAATATGTGGGGTTGCTCATTTAGGACAGAAATGAGGAGAGTTGTTTATCAGAGAGGTTTGTGAGCTCTATTCATCAAAAGGTGTTGGAAGCAGAGTCCTCACGTCACTTTAAGGCAAAGGTAAGCAGATTTTTGCTAAGCTCAGTGTTTAAAAGTTATTGGTGGAGATGGGAATGTAGAATTAGTTCAGCCATGATGTTATTGAATGATGGAGCAGGCTCTAGGTGTCCAATGTGCTCTTCCTCTTTCTAATTCCTGTGTTCATTATGCAAGAAGGGTTCTTGATCATGTTCTTTTAAACTGAGTGTGTAAATGCTTCTGCCTTCAATGCTAATATATCAAACATGTTTTGCCTTTTCATATTCCAGAACATAGATCAAAACAGAACCCGCGATGTTTATACAGCCCAGAAGCAATTAATAAACGCATTAATCATTATCTGATAGAATATGATTCCTAGAAAGTATTTCTTGTATGACTGGGAAAGAAAAGGGCATGATTAAATCAATATTGGTGTTAAGTTCTCTTTTGATCAATTATTGAATCACCTCCTGTTGTTAGCTCAATTGTTCAATGGTTAAATATTCCAGGGAGTTAGATTTTATCAAATTGTCGAGACTGTAGATTCCCTGAACTAATGCTAAGGCTTCTCAAAGATGGGCAGTAATTGGATATTTTGAGATATTACAACCTAAGCTAGTGCCCCAAGTAGGCGAAAGGGCCGGAAAGTGAACATGAGGAATGTGGGATCAGCCATGAACTTACTGAATGACATAACAGGCACCGAGGGGCTAAATGGCTTGCTCCTGTTTCTATTTCTTATGGTCTTAACTTATTAGGTTGGGATTTGCTGACTTAAGTGTTCTTTTAAATCAGTCTGTTTGGACATGTTATGACACACCTCCAGGGCAGTGGGACATGAGCCTGGACCTCCTAGCCTAAAGGTAAGCATGCTGCCACTGCACCACAAGAGTTCTTTTTAAACATCTACAATTTGAGCCTGGGCTCTCGTTTTTTTTATTCTGAGTACTGCATACTTCTGCAGTTGAAGTCATAAATATTTTAAATCAGTCTGATCAGACATGCCATGACACACCTCTGGAGCAGGTGGGACTTGAACTCAGTCCTTCTGCTCCAGAGGTCATGGAGTCGTAGAGGTCTGCAGCATAGAAACAGGCTCTTCGGCCCAATCTGTTCATGCCACCGATTGTCATAATTAAACTAGTCTCATTTGCTCGCGTTTGGTCCGTATTCCTCCAGACCTATCCTATCCGTGTGCCTGTCTAAGTGTTTCTTAAATGACAAAATTGTACTTCCTTCCACCACTATGTTAAACAGCCCATTCCAGACACTCACCACCCTCTGTGTGAAAAAAAGCTCCCCACTGGACCCTTTTGTACCTTTCCCCTCTCGCCTTAAACCTATGTTCTCTAGTTTTGGACTCTCCTGCCATGGGGAAAAGCTATTGGTTATCTAACTTATCTATGCCGCTCATGATTTTATAGACCTCTATAAGGTCACCCTTCAGTCTCCTTTGCTCTGGGGGACAAAAGGTCCTAGCCAATCCAACTCCTCTTTATAATTCAAAGTTTCCAGTCGAGGTAGTAAATCTTTTCTACGCTCTTTCTAGTTTAATAATATCTTTTCTGTTGTAGGGCATCTAGAACTATTTGTAGTACTCCAAATGTGGCCTCACCAGTATTTTGTACAGCTACGAGCTGTCCCAACCCCAATGTTGGTGGTGATACAATTAAGAGCCCTCAAACACCCAGAAGACCAACTGAGGTCAGTTTTCAGTCACTTCACCTGAACTGAACGGTGGGGATAATTGCTGAGAAATAGGACTCATAGATTCATCTCCATTGATCCTTGTCCTCAGTTGCAGGTGGCTTGAACCTGGGCGTTCAAAACATTGTCTGTTTCAGTGATAAGAACCATTTTTAATTTCCTCACATAAATCAGAACACCAATCCCCTTTTATGAAAGAAAGATTTACAATTATGCATCAATTATGCGTCATTTATGGTATTTATGTTGCTTTCCACAGAATATCCAAAACACTTTTCAGCCACTGAAATATAGTCAAGCTTGTAAGATAGAAAGCATGGCAAATATGTTCACATAGCAAGATTTCACAAAGAGAAATATGTGTAAATATGCGTATGAATTATGAGTGGAACATGACCATTCATCTTCTCAAGCCTACTTTACTATTCAGTAAGATCATTGCTGATCCATTTGTGCTTTGAATTCTTGGTTCCCAACTAACCTCTTGATTCCCTTGCATAATAAGAATTGATCTGGCACTACCTTAAAAATATTCAGTGACTCCGCCTCGACTGCAGAGTTTCAAAGTTGCACACTCTCTGAGATTAAAAATTTCTCCTCATCTGTATCCTAAAACAATGATACCTAATTTTTAAATGTTGCCTCCTGGTTCTGGATTTATTCACAAGAGAAAACATCCTTTCAACAGCCACCTTGTCAAGGTTATTCAGGATCTTACACAGTTCAATCAGATCACCTCACGCTTCTAAATTTCTTACCTTACCTCATAAGACAACCCACTCAATCTTGTAACCTCCTCTGAGCTGCCTGCAGTACATTTATGGGACCAAAACAGTATTAAATACACTGTATAACTCAAGCATAACTTTTTTTATGATAATGCTTCTCTTAATAAAGAATAGCATTTCATTAGCCTTTTTAATTGTTTGCTGTGTGTGACTCATGCAATAGAGCACCTGGATTCCTCTATATCTTCAAGTTCTGCTGTTGTTCTCCATTTAAGTAATACACTGCAATTTTATTGCTGCCAAAGTGTACAACTTTACAGTTTCCCCACATTATTTCTCACTATTTGCCCTACCTGCCAGAAGTTTGCCCACTCAGTCAAACTATCCAAGGAGATAGATGGTAGAAGGAGTACTAAGGCTGGTTAGGGATCAAAACAGGGATTCGCAGCAGGGGGTCAGCAGGGGAACATCGCTGAGGTGTTAAATGAGTACTTTTCCAAAGAGAGAGAGAGGCACACTGACAATACTGCAAGCAGCAGGCCAGGCAGCATCAGAGGAGCAGGAAAGTTGATGTATCAGGTTGGGACCCTTCTCCAGAAAAAAGGGTCCCGACGCGAAACATCAACTTTCCTGCTCCTCTGCTGCCTGGCCTGCTGTGCTCCTCCAGCTCCACACTGTGTTATTTCTGACTCCAGCATCGGCAGTTCTTACTACCACTGCAAGCGGCATCTGTTTTCTTCTCCTTTCTGCTTCACCCAATATCATAATGGCAGTCTCCTGGTGGTCTGCTTTGCTCCCCGCTTTTCACCTGCCAGATTAATATTTCAATCCAAAATGCCTGACATCAGAATGTGGAAACAACTGAACATCCAATTAAAAAATTAACTCCATTTCATCACTGGTAAGATCTACTTCCCTGTATTGTTTGCATTGTTGATTCAATTAATTTCATTGACTTGTTCAAGAATGTTTCACTTCTTTGGTCAGATTTTTATCTGTCAGAATGGAACCTTCTCCATTCTTGCTCCTTCTCCCTGTTGGTGCAACTCTGTGAAGTCCATATTGAAATCAGTGAAATGATAAGAAAAATAATTGATTATCTTGTCAAAAGATGACAACTGTTTGCTTGAAGATACTGGATTTGGAACACAATTGCCTTCAAGTATTTATCCCTCTGAGAGTGCATGATCTGCCATTTTATTTTTACAAATTGCATGTAATTTTCTGAGAGAATAGGTGCTGTGTCAACCTTAATCCTCCGAAGTGCGCTTTACTTTGCCCAGTGGATGACCATTGGTCCATGTGCATTGATTGAATCACTATTTTAGACTACAAATCTTACAAGTTGGCCAAAGTACTTAGTAATGTACTGTAATTATTATTGAATTAGAGGAACAGCAAAATCCAAGTGTATTCCCAGGATTTAAAAGCAGAGGATGATCAATGGTAGAGATTTAGAAGGGTAACATAGATATTAAAATTCATGGTCAATTTTACGGGTAGTGACTTAGTCATAGAGTCATACAGCATGGAAACAGACTCTTTGGTCCAACTAGCCGGCGCCAACCATGTTTCTGAACTAAATTTGTCCCGTTTACCTGCGTTTGGCTCATATCTCTCCGTTCCTCTAAACCTTTGCTATTCATGCACTTCTCGAAATGTTTTTTAAATGTTGTAACTATACCTGCATCCACCCATTCCTCCAGAGTTCATTCCACACATGAACCACTCTCTGTGTGAACAAGTTGCCCCTCATGTCCTCCTTAAAATTTTCTCCTCTCACCTTAAGAATATGCTACCTAGCTTTGAACTCACCCCACCCTACAGAAAAGACCATCGCTATTCACCTTATCTATACCCTTCATGATTTTATGAACCTCGATAAGGTCACCCCTCAAACTCTTAGGGTCCAGTGAAAGAAGTCCTGATCTCTCCTTATAGCTCAAACCCTCCATCCCTGGCAACATCCTGGTAAATCTTTTCTGAACCCTCTCCAGTTTAATGATATCCTTCCTCTATAGCAGGGCGACCTGACGTGCACACAGTACTCAAGAAGAGGCCTCACCAACATCCTGTACAACCTCAACATGATGCTCCAAATCCTGTACTCAAAGGTCTGAGCAATGAAGGCAAGATTTGAGGTGGCTTTATAATAATGGGTTGGAAATGCCAACTATTTGTGGAAATGGAAGAAGATTTGAACTGTTTATCATTTGGGTGCCCACAATAAATAAATTACATCTTGTCACAGTTGGTGTCATGTCCAAACAGCCCAGTTATCCTTGTAACAAGTCTAAATAAATGTTATTTCTTAATGCATGAGAGATGTTCACATTGCTTGCCTTTACTATAAACTACCTAAGGAACAAAAACCTGTCAAAGCAACAGTATCTTCTCAGTCTCTGTTCAATTCTTATTTACTCTGCCCCAACCACTGATCAATTAAAACACAAGCCAATTATCATTAGCCGTAGCAAGAGTTAAAGGAGCAGTAATGAACTCACCAATGCAAGTGGATGGCGGAACGTCACAAAAATGCTGACCATCCCACCACTGCCGTTTTGCAAGGAACTCCTTTTGACAGTAAGTTCACTGTTGGTTTCTACTGCTGGATTGCTTTTTTTTGACAAATTAGGGGTCTTTGTTGCTGTTAGGACTACTGGATGCAATTTGAAGTTGCACTTATTCCACCCCAAATATCCAACATGAAGTGATTTGAATGTTAAGCCTTTAAAAGGAACTCCAGCGAGATCTTCCAAAATACAACCCAAAATACAAGTTATGCCATGTTAGATTTTCATGGAGACATCAAGACCAATATGGGCTCACATTCGTGTCCATCGACCCCATACAACTTTCATCTGTGAGCACCACATTCAGCACCTTTCATGTTGGAACCAGTGTAAACTACCTGGATCCCAACATCCAACAAGTTTAAATGCCCCGATGCCTGTCCATTCCATTTAAATGACAGCCCCAACTCCAGATGGTTTCAACCTCTTATGTCTGGGACAGTGGGAGTGGGATTGTATTTCTCAAAAAAATCAACTGGCCAAAAGTGAAAATTTCTTTAAGCATCTTTAAATGTCCCAATGCCAACCGTTAAAATATATTAAATGATCCAAGGACTCAAATCATCCAAATATTTTAGCCTTCCTCAAAAAGGAACAATTTTTTACTGAACCAAATACTCGTGGGAATACTTACTGAAGAAATAAAAATCTTGTACTTGTATAGTGCCTTTCACAGCCTGAAGATATCCAAAAGAGCTTTACCACTTGTGCAGTACTTTTAAAGTGTAGTGATTGTTATAATGTAGGACAACACAGCAGTTCTGAATGGATGAAATGCCATCAGAAGAAGAAGAACAGTTTACTTATTAAATTAACCAAAGGCTTCCAAATGTTGCAAGAGGTGAAACTGTTACTGGACGGAATGGTGGTTGGGGGGTGCAGGGTGGAAGGGGTGGTGGGGAGTGGGGGTCTTCAGACAGACTTGAAAACAATTCCAGGGGCCAGAAACAGTCCTCTCATTTAATCAGGATGGTAGACCGTATTGATTTACTATATGGGCATCTGATGTGGGAGAACATGGGTCAATATATTGAGATATGCTGTGTTGGGCATATTTTAATAATTACAGAAAAATTAACCTTGTGTAAGTGTAAAGATGTCCCCAAACTTTATTATCAAAATGACTTGCTACTAATGTGATTGAACAGAAAGATATATGCATCAGCATTGGAAAAAAAACTCCAGAAATCAACATTTTACAGGTACGAAGTGCATTTCAGATGAAGAGTTAGTAGATTGGCTCTATCAACGCTTGCTTTAGAAGCAAGGGTCTGAATTTTCCCTTCAGATGGGTTAACACTTGCAAAAGCAATAGGAACAATTTTCAGCTTGTCATCTGGGTTGAAAGTGGTCTTCTGGAGTGACTGACTGTTTTATTTAAAGCCACTGGTTCCTGTTCCCACCCCACATGGAGGGATTTAAAACGAGGAATAAGGAAGGTTCCTGGGTGGATTGTCTGACCAGGAGCCGGTACGTTTGGATGTTGGTGAATGGGTGTTGCTGAGAGTTTGGAGAGATGTTGCACAATTTTGGCTGAGCTGAAGTTGACGAAGAGTGGAAGAAACCAACCAGGCTGGCATTGGGATATTTGAGTCTGGAGGTTTAAAAAAAAGACCGTGATGAGGCAGGGTCAGAGATGTATGATGTTAGAGGTAGAATTTATACTTCCTTGCATTGGGAGTGTGCAGATATCGGCGTATTCACTGTTTTATTTTGTGTGAGCTCATTTCTATGATGGCCTCCCTTGAGTTCCATTAGGTGTGAGTGGTAACACCATCCCCCAGGAATGTGCTAATGAACTCCAGGGAAAAGAACAATACTAACTGACTGCACTAAACTCTCACTTAATGGACGGCACAGCGTAAACACATTCCAAGAGGTGTTTAAAATCAACCCATACAATATCACACCACTGATTGCTGCAATTTCTTTCACTTAAACATGATAAAGCTGCCCAAAGTGCTTCAAAGAGAACAGAAAATGTGTCTCCAACACTTGCAGAACGTTTTGTTTAACCCACACACCCTCTGCAGTGCTGAGCTCCCCCTTCTGCTCCAAAGAATGTTTCTTCAGAAATAAAATGTCTAATGGAATTTTCCTCCTAAGCATTTGGGAGGGAGAGAAAATACACTCCTAACTTTTCATAGAACCGAGTAAGGAGAATGAACTGCTTTGGGATATGTTTTCAAGGTTGTTCCATGGAGAAAAATAGAGGATCCATGCTTATTAAAAGAAACTTTTGATTTGCAAATGCCTTTCCATAAGATGGGCGCAAGAGACAAGTAATAACCGAAGACCTACCCTGGATTCCTCAGACTTTGTTAAAAACAAGATGGCTGTGGGTGCGTGGCAGTCAAGGGACAAGTGGCAAGACAACCAGAAAGACAAAAGAGCCCCTGAGAAGGCAGCTGGAAGTTTTTTTGCTTGTGGTTTGTAGTACAGCTGGTTTCAAATGTGTCAGCCTTGTTCTGCCGAGATTGCCACAGTTCAATTGGCAGAATGTGAATGTCACAGCTGGTAATACTTACTGTATCTGCTGTAAAGTATGTGATTCATTAGCTGGAACCTTCTGGTTTTTGAGCCAAGCTGGTCATGTTTTCATTAGGATGTGGTAAAATCAGGGTAGGGGGTGAAACATGTCCGGAAATCTGTAACTGTTTAATTGTGAACCACAATCAAGTTTTTTTTTTAAGAATTGAAGCCTGTATAAATATTAGAGTTACTGTTCCTTGGATGCGACATCATTTTGTCAAGTTATTTCAGTTTCATATTAAGTCTTAAGAGTGAAAATGCAGATTACTGAGTCAGTGGTTAGAATGTGGAACTTACTAACACGTGGATTGGTTGAGGCAAACTGTTTCAATGCATTTGAAGCTAAATAAAAAACATGAGGGAGAGGAATAGAAGGATATGTTGATATGGGTAAGGTTGGGAAGGGACATATGTGGAACAGAGAATATTTGGACTAAATGTGATGCAGCAGAATTATATTCCAGCATAATCTATAATCTCGTTGCCTAACATTGCTCGCTCTACCATTTGCCATGAAGGACAAGGATCAACCATGGCTCAAAGAGGATTAAAGTGTGAGAGTGTGCTAGGAGTAACACCAAGCATACTGAAAAACAGGATGCAATCTGATGAA
Organism: Ginglymostoma cirratum; assembly: GCA_024137785.1. Taxonomy (NCBI): domain Eukaryota; kingdom Metazoa; phylum Chordata; class Chondrichthyes; order Orectolobiformes; family Ginglymostomatidae; genus Ginglymostoma; species Ginglymostoma cirratum. The sequence goes on from JAHRHZ010000024.1 coordinate 15,713,131, forward strand.
ATTGTGTACAGTACAGGACTACTTATGTGTCAGACAGTGGAAGCTGCACGTGAGAGACAGAGCTAAGCAATCCCACAACTAATGGATCAGATCTAACCCCTGCTGTCCTGACACATCCAGCCATGAATTATGGTAGTGAATAATGTAACAACTAACCAGGGGAAGGTCGATGAACACCTCCATTTCAATGATGAGAGATCCTAGCACATCAGAGCAAAAGACATGGCTGAAGCATTTGCGAGCATCTTCAGCCAATGATGCTGAGTAGGTGTTCCATCTCATCATCCTTACTGAGAGCCTCAGTTGCGCAGATGTCAGTTTTCAGCCAATTCCGTTTACTCCACATGATATTAAGAAATGGCCGAAGGCACTGGATATGGTAAAGGCTATTTGCCTTGATGACACTCTTCTTGTAGTACTGAAAACTTGTGTTCTAGAACCAGTCACACCCAAAGCTATGCATTTCAGTACAGCTACTAGACTGGCATTGACCTGGCAATATAAAAGATTGCCTAGGTTGGTCCTGTCCATAAAAAAGCAGAAAGAATCCAATCTGGTCAATTCCACCCCATCAAAGTGATTGACAGTATCAGTGGCAATGTTATTGAGAGTCACTTACTCAGCAATAACTTGTTCACTGATGCAGAATTTAATTTCCTCCAGACCACTTCAAAAGCTCATTATTGTCTTGGTCCAAAAATAGATTAAAGAGCTAGATTCTATTGGTGAGATGACAGTTACTGTTCTTGACAACAAGGTAGTATTTGATATTGAATGGCATTGAAGAGCCCAGGTAAAACTGAAGTTGATGCGAATTGAGAGAGAACTTCCCAATAGTCTCAAATCTAGGACAAACAAGGATAGTTCTGGCTATTAAAGTCCAATTATCTCAGCCCCAGGATATCACTGCAGGAGTTCCTTCAGATGATAAAAGGCAAGTAGCAATCATGTCATTCAATTTCAAAAAATTACCATCTCCAACAAGAAAAAAAATCTAATCATCTGCCCATGACATTCACAGAACTACCATTGCTTACTTCCCCACTATTAACATCTTGAGGTTACCATTGACTGGAAATTGATCTGGACCAGCCACAAATATTGTAGCTACAAGAACACGTTAGAGTCCACAAATCCTGCAGTGGACAGCTCACCTCCTGACTCTCCAAAGCCTGTCTACCATGTACATGGCACAGGTTAGGATTGTGATAGGCTATTCTTCACTTGTCTGGATGAGTGCAACTCCAGCAGCCCCCAGGAAGCTTGACAGAATCCTGGGCAAAGGCAACCCACTTGTTTGGCATTCCATCCATTCACCATTAATGCACAGTGGCAGCTGTGTGTACCATAGCTACAACAGCACGGGTGGCACAGTGGCTCAGTGGTTAGCACTGCAGCCTCACAGCGCCAGGGACCCAGGTTCAATTCCAACCCAAGGGACTGTCTGTGTGGAGTTTGCACATTCTCCCCGTGTCTGCGTGGGTTTCCTCCGGGTGCTCTGGTTTCCTCCCACAGTCCAAAGATGTGCAGGCTAGGTAGATTGGCCATGCTAAATTGCCCATAGTGTTCAGGGGTGTGTGGGTTATGGGGGGATGGGTCTGGGTGGGATGCTCCGAGGGTTGGTGTGGATTTGTTGGGCCGGAGGGCCTGTTTACACACTTGTAGGGATTCTAATGAAAAGCACCTTTCAAATCTATAGCCTCTACCACCAAGATGGACCAAGGCAGAAGAGAGAGAATGTGACCATCACCACATACAAGATTTCCTCTCAGCCACATACCATCCTAACTGGGAACTAAAGCATAATTCCTTGACTCTAGTTCTGGGTCAAAATTCTGGAACTCCATTTGTGACATCACAGAGAGTGTACCTATATCACATGGACTGTAGAAGTTAAATAAATAATGAGATACATGAACACCTTTTCAGAGGAACTTGGTGATGGACAACAAATGCTGGCCTAGCCAGTGACACCCACATTCCATAGATAAATGAAAGAGCAGTGTTGTGTTTATGAGCCGTAAATTCTGTGTAAAGTGGGAAAACTCAAATGTAAGCTTGGAATTTTTCATTGTTTAAGATAAATTTTGGTTGCATTGCTTAATTTTCTAGTAAGACAGGGAAGGAGATAAAGCTGATAATGGGCACAATCAGTCGGTGAAAATGGATTAGCTGTGCTGAAAACAGTCCATGTCATGACAGGGCCTGGGGTGTGAGGATGACTAAAGGGCATGAAAGGAGGTGTGAAGGCTCTAAAATTATTATTCGTGATATTGAGTCCTGAAGGCTGCAGGGTTCCTGCAGAGGAAGATAATTTGCTGTTCTTACAACTTCCAATGTACCTCACTGCAGCAAACCTGAGACAGAAGTCTTGACCGGGGAACATGGCAGTGCACTGAACTGGCAGGCAACTGGAAGCTCGGGATCATTTTTACAGACAGAACATAGGTGTTCGGCAGTGTGTTCACTGAGTCTGCCGAGATTATGTTGGAGCTGGTTAAAACTTTGGTTAGACCACAGCTTGAGTACTGTGTGCAGTTCTGGTCACCAAAATATAGGAGGGATGTGATTGCACATGAGGGGGTGCAGAGGAGATTCACTAGGATGTTGCCTGGGTTGAATTATTTCAGATATGAAGGAAGACTTGATAAGTTTGGATTGTTTTCTTCAGAGCAGAAAAGGCTGAGGTGAAACTTGACTGAGTTGTGTAAAATTATGAGGGGCATAAACGGGATGGATAGGAAGCAGCTGTTCCCCTTAGTTGAAGGATCAATAACTGGGGACATAATTTTGAAAAGAAATGCAGGCGGTTTAAAGGGGATTTGTAGAAAATATTTTGCACCCGGAGGGTGGTAGGAGTCTGGAATGCATTGCCTGGGAGGGTAGTAGAGGCAGGAACCCGCATAACATTTAAAAAGTATGTGGATGAGCACTTGAAATGTCATAACATTCATGGCTATGTGGCAAGTGCTGGAAGATGGGATTAGTGTAGATAGTGTAGATCAGTGCAGACTCGATAGACCAAAGTTCCTCTTCTGTGCTGCAAGACTCTAAGAAGAGCTGCTTTAACATCGAATAATTGGCAAAGTGAAAATGGGATGACAAGACATAGCTGCCATGCTGAATGACCCAAAAATCCCTTAACACAACAAACTTTGGTGAAAGCATAATTTAAATTTATAATCCACCTGTATATGTAAATGTACCACCATGACACTTGAAGCCAGTGTTACAACTAGGGCGTGGGGAAGAACCCCCAATTTGTTATGACTGTGTGTGAGGAAGGATGAATTGGCACCCTTCCTTTATTCAACCCCTCGCTTGGCTGGTCACAGTGAGTTCAATTTATGTGGATATCTTTTCCATGCTCAAATGTATTTATGTTTCAAAAGGAGACAGTTTAACCAGACTTTTAGGTTAAAGAGAGTGTGAGTTTACTATTAAAATGTGAGAAAATACAATAAGCCGTGAGACAATGCACGTAAACTAAAAATGAGAGATGAGTCCATAGAGGTAAAAGTTAAAAAAGAAATATATGAATCAGCCCTTGGCTTGTTCACAACAAATAGTTTATTGAAACATTGTGACTGTTAAGGTGGATGTTTCCAGTAGTAATGACTTTGGCAGTTGAGTGTTTGGAGATTTTTTTCGTTCTGCAGTTACTGAAATGCGTTTCAAGTTTGCTTCTATACTGGCTTTGCTGATGAAAACCGAAAGAACTGCGGATGCTGTAAATCAGAAATAAAAACAGAAATTGTCGGAACAGCTCAGTATGTCTGGCAGCATCTGTGGAGAGAAATCAGAGTTAATGTTTGGGGTCAAGTGACCCTTCCTCAGGACTATGTTCAAGGGTCACTCTGATTTCTCTTCACGGATGCTGCCAGAGCTGCTGAACTTTTCCAGCAATTTCTGTTTTTGTTTTTGGCTTTGCTGATGACTTGTTTTCAGCATCAGAGACACTCTTTCTTTTGACCTGTACACATAACAGAGTCTAGTGAAAGTTCTTGGCTGTGGCCTTTCATAGAGTACTTCAGTACACTGGAGGTAGATGTTCTTGAGTGTATCAAAAAGAAGACAGAGAGGTGAAAAAGTTTGGGAGTGAATTTCAAAGCCTTAGGCCACTGTCTGAATCACAAGCTAGCATACCACGGTAAGAAACAAGCTCACAGGCACATTAACACACCAAAACCAGGGACTGCAGTTGATTTTTAATCTCCTTTCTTGCGTATCTCTGAACAGGTAAACTACAAACATGTCTTTTGCCCAGAACTGCCATTCTTTGAATTTATATCACATCAGAAATCTGAACACAACCCACAAGAGATCAGCTTTTTTATTTAATGGCATCTTTCCCTTTGAAGTGTTGCTGTCTGAAGTTCCCTTGACACAATTTAAATGCACCATTCCATGATTCCTCCGAGAGTTCCCTGTTAAACCCACAGCAACTTTAGATAACCATTGAAATTACATACTCAGCAATCTTTTGGCTTGTATGTTTTCCTTTGTAAAAACATATCCTTAAAAGTTGAAAATATTTGTAAATAATTCAGGGTTATGATCTAATTTCCTGTCAACATTGCTGAATCTGTGAAGAGTTGTGTTGTCTCTGAGTAGGAAAATCGTAGTTTCAAGTCTTAGAAATGTAGATGCTGACCTCAATCACTGAATATCTGGAGGAACATTGGTGAGCACACTTGAATGTGAGTTCTTTAGGTCCATGTGAATTAATAACTATCATCTGGGTGACACGCCAAGAAAGCTGCAGATGTTATGATTGTTCTGACTGCTCAATAGGTGATGTGACGAGTTTTCTCTCTTTTTGATTTCCTGTTCCTTTCTCACCTTCCCAGGAATTACAACTAAATGCCACTACTATGTGCTTCACTAGGGCAACCTCTTTCCCCAATCCTTGGCTGCCTACTAATCCATCTCCTCTGCCTTTTTCTGTTAACAGACTTCTTGCCCAGCTGTTTGTGTCACTCACCATTCATTCTGTTGTTCTGACAATGGAACAAATTCCTTAATTTAACTTTGATCTGTTTTCAATACATTAATAAATTTCACACAAACCCAAGTTAATTTCAGCAAAAAGCTCTTGGCTTATTTACTTATTAAAACTGACATGCTCAGGAGGTCTATGTGCTCCCGAAGGGAATCTCATCTTTAAAGGCATATGACTCAAATAAAGGATAAAAGCAGCCTTGAAATGCAAGAGAAAGCTCCCTTAATGTCTCAGCATATAATTGAGTCTCACAAGAAGGCCCTGATTTCGTCTGCACTCCTCTTTGAGTTCGATTAACTGAGGTAAAGTTGAAAATTAGAGCGTTTTGCTTAATCTTCAAGTACATGGATTTGGGAGAACAAAGTTAGTCAAGGTTCCTGCTGCTCTTGAAGTATCTTTTTCCCTGGAGTTCATCGTTGGTATTATGGGCAGTGGTTGCTTTGCAAAGTGGATTTACCTTAAAAAGACCCTGACAGAAACTGACCATGCAGGTGGGGGGACCAAATCTCTGTCTCAATCACTTGTGCCACTCTAGTAAGATGAAGCTTGTTGCTGATCCCTTGTCAAAATCTTCTGCCTCTTGAGGAGGTCAGCCACCAAAAAGGGGGTTTCAAAGAACATCTCTTGATGAAACCTTCCAGACACATTTAAGCTTGGCGCCACTGCTGATACTTTTGTGTCTCCACAACTGAATGATTTAGGGGATCAAATACTTTGTGCTCCAACCAAAATGAAAGCATGGTCATTCCAGTTCAATTTGGCTTTTTCATGAGCAAGTACCTATTGGTAATTTAAATAAATGTATCTATTGATGTTAATAAGACAGCACCCCTTGCATTAGCCCTTCAGTCCTTGGAGAATGTGAGTCTATTGCAGTGTATTCCAACTAAATGTAGAAGAAAATTTTCCTTTGTGAACTGCATTTATATCTGAAATCAGCTGTAAGCCAGTGCTGGACTAATAACATCATGGACATTTACTAAGTGCGTGTTATATATTTTTCTGTTTGCACTTGGTGAAATATGGTGCACAGTTACACATTATTAGGGCTTCTCTACCTCACTTGTCCTTGAAGATATTCCTTAAGACCTATCTGTCTGATCAAGTTTTTGGTCATTTATACTAATATGTCTTTATGCTGATTGGTATCAGATGGTTTCTGATAATGCTCCTGGGAATCAATTTAGATGTTTGAACACTGTAGAAATGAGATAAAAAACAGAAAAGGTTGGAATCACTCAGCACATTTGGGATATGTAAGGTATCATTGGGGAGAATCTACCAGGTGAGAACAAGTAGAAAAAAATAGCATTATATGAGGAAGGCCAATGTATTCTGGTCATTGCCCACATTTTGCTGATGTTTTTTGTAGACTGACAGCAGCAATCGCAGTCTGTTGAGGTTATTGCTGAAACAATTGCCAGGCTTATTCTGAGGGCAGTAGAATTTTACCAGTGGCATATGGTACCCCTGCACTGTTTGCAGCTTGCCAACTTGAAGAAGTGTGTGCACGGCAAAAGGTTGGCACACCACGAAAACATCAAACAGCCTGCGCACAAATGAAGCAAATTGGCAAAACAGAGGTAATTCAAAGTCAGAGGCTTGACATTGGTGCTAGACTATCTCTGGGTCATGGATTGTGGTGATATTGAAGAAAAATAAGTACTGCGAGATGCTCTTTCTGAACCACCTTTTATTCATTCATGGGATGCAGGTATTGCTGGCTGGGCTGGCAGTTAGTGTCCATCGCTAGCTGACCTTGAAGGAGGTGATGAACTGCCTTGTTGAACTACTGCAGTCCATCTGCTGTAGATAGACTCTCTCTTCTGTTCCCCCCCCCCCCCCCCCCCCCCCCCCCCAACCGCACCACCTCAATGTCGTTAGGAAGGGAATTCCAGGATTTTGTTCCAACACACAAGCCACATCATCATCCCAACTCCTCAACCAGTGAGACATCTCTGAGTAGATGGAAATCCTGAAGGCACACTTTTAATTAGATGTCTCCTGGAAGCTCATAGCTGGAGTCCCTCTGCTTTGAAAATCAGATTTGTGATCTGGAAATATTGGCCAAAGGTAAGAGAATACATCCATGTTTCAGGTCTATGATTATTTTCCAGATTGTTGGCCATCACAAAGGCAGGTTTCTGTTATTTTTTATACTGTCTTTATCATGTACACAAAAGGCTTTTAGAATTTAGTAGTCTTTCAGTGGTATGAAATTGCAATTGCAGTGGAACTGTAACGTTCCAACAGATGCACACTGTAAACACATAATTCAACCCTTGAGGAGAGGAAACTGGATGATTAGTCAAGCCCAGATATGTAGACACCCCATATAATTCTGAGACAGTTCCATTCTGAAAGGTCCTGCCTGTACTCTCTGCAGAGATAACTTGATCTCCTGGTTGTCTGCAGTCTTTTGTGCTTTGGTTGATGGAGAAATTAGTTTGGTGTCTTGCTTTAACTTATTTTAAGTCTTTGATTTCAATCCAGTTTTGACTGATGGTAAGAAATGAATTAAGGCATTCTCATGTGTTTAACTGCCGTGAACAAGTCCACAGCTCAAACTGATAACTGGCAAGCAGTGAATCAGTTACTTGTGACATGAAAATATTCACGTTGGTATATAAGAGGAGAGCTTTGCTGTTCTGGAATCGTGCTAAAGGATATTGGAGAATATTTGGGTTAAATATTTTGGCGGACAATTTTTCTTGAGTTTATTACCTGTGAGCAGTTTGCTTTTTTGGAGAATTAGAGAGTTCATCAGGATATCAGCAACCTGTGGAATAATACTGAGCCCAACAGTGTGAAGGAGCTACATTAACATACACAGGATCCTCCGATACCTCAGCATTGTAAATCCAAAATCCTTCATCAGTTAGTTCTCCAATTCACACTTTCAACCAATGAGACAATCAGCACCAGCTACTTAAACACAATAAATCAACAGACACATATGAATAGTCAAAGCAAAAATTAAGTTTGCAAGCTGTGTAACTGCTAACTGTAGAACAACTTTCATGGTGAGGCATGAAATTTTTGAAAGCCATTTACTGACATAAAACTACCCATGCAGAATCATATTTATAGGGGATTTGTGCATTTAATTGTTGTATTGTCACCAAAGTCAAACATTGAGATGTAACTTCTTCAGAACAAATTTGTGACTGTTGGAAGAACTTCTGTATAAATACTGGGAACTGTGACAGGCTAGAACCCTGGTGTTCTTTTTTTTGAAATTGTTTCTCAATATGCACTATTGGAAATGGCAACTTGTAGACTTTGGAGAAAAAATTCCATTAAGGTTAGAACATTTTATTGGCCTATAATGATCATGATAATAATTAAACTGCCTTACGATTGGTGGTTTCCACACCTCAACAGAAAGCAGGGTTATACTGTAACTGATTATGATCATGTGTACTGTAGTACCACTGAGCAATTTACATTTATTATACCTTTCCCTGCTGCATGGAAGATGACCCCAGAGAAAATTGCAAGATGAAGAGAAGTACTTCCATCAGTGGGAGGTAACAAAATTCAAGATCAGAGAGACAGAGTTTATTAAGAAACTTTTGATCAAAAATTGAGGTAGTAAAATGAAGTGGAATATTTATACTCTACATTCCTCCAGATTCAAATTTCAAAAGAGCTATATTTTTTAGGTCTCTAAATTGTGGCTCATAATTGACCTTTCTATCCCTTACAGTGACTTTGAAACCTTTGTTGCCACTTTATAGATGTTGGAATCCATCATTATGGATTCATGTAGTTATTTTAATCAACCTGTTCAAACATATTATGATGCAGTTCTGCAGCAGGTGAGATATGAACTTGTGTCTCCTGGCTCAGTACTCAGCATACCTCCATTGGGCTACAAGAGCCCTGGTAAACTGGTCTATTTCCTAAGGTGGTGTAAACAGTATGTCTAGGAATACAGTTTCTCACTTCTCTCTACCTTTGGTCCCCCTTCAGAACTTTACGTCATTTATTATTTTTGCCTTTCTGCCCAGCCTCTTGGTCTCTCCAGAGGAGCGTGGGATGTCAAGCACAGCAAAACCTATTGAATGGGCTTCCCACCGTCACCAGTTCTGTGATGTTGGTGAAGGGGGCCTTGAAGGATTAAGAAGCCTGACTTTCACCAATTTTGGAGAAATCATACCAGACTTGAAACATTAACTCTGTTTCTCACTTCACAGATGCTGCCAGACTTGCTGAGTTTCTGCAGCATTTTTGTTTGATTCACATTTCCAACATCTGCAGTATTTTGCCTTTATTCACCAAATCTAGTGCTGATCTGATGCTTGTGTAACAGCCAACGGAGCCACCTCACAGTACTGTCTCGTCGATGTCCCAGATGACTATAGGCTGCTCTCTCCTTAGAGAGAGATCACTGGTGGTGAGTTTAACCTGAGAGTTGCCACAGCTGAGTGAAGAGATGAGATCGAGAGGGCAGGACCTTCATGGTGACCGCAACCAGAATGCAAATTGAACCCGCACTGTTGGCATCACTCTGCATCACAAACCAGCTGTCCAGCCAACTGAGCTAACTGATTCCCCACCATCTCATATTTATGGTATTACAGCGTTTGTTTTTATTTGTTCATGTGATGTAGGTGTCACTGGCACGACCAGCATTTATTATCTGTCTCTCCTAGCCCAAAGGGAAATTAAGAGTTAACCACATTGCTGTTGGTCTGGAGTCACACGGAAGCCAGACCTGGTAAGCGGACGGATTTCCTCCCCTAAAGGACGTTAGTAAACCAGATGAGTTTTTTTGTGACAATCAAATAGAGACAATTAGGTGAGCTTTCAATTATAGATTTTCCATTGAATTAAATTTCGCCTTCTTTAATAGTGGGAGTTGAACACATGCTTCCAGAATACTAATCTAGTGTTCTGGATTACTAGCTCAGTGATGGTATCACTAAGCTGCTGCATTACCTGTATGTTGTTTTATCCCCGATTGTTTACCAAGGCACATCAAGCCAGCACTGAGACTCAATCACACCAGAGTCTTGAGTACATCAATATGTTGCATGGTACCTAGGATGTTAGCTGGTATTTTTACAGCAGTGCGCTGACTTAATGATAAACTGTCCTGATGCTTGGCCATATATTACTAGATTCTCACAAATTGATTTACTGGGATTTGAAATCAAACCTCCTGAGTGACAACAAGAATGTTATTATTTTTTATTGCTTTTTTTTTAAACTCAGTCAAACACATGAGATTTTTACCTGAATAAATCTTTGGAAATTTTCACTTTGCAACTTCTAATCAGAATAATTTTGAATTTAAAACATAAAAATCGAAATTGCTGGAAACAAAAGAAAATAGTCCACCAGAGCAGTTAACTGATGCATCCTGGGAAACCAGGTATACTGCACATCTTTAAAATGAACCTTTAAATTCCCAGCCCACTCAAAAGTCCAAGAATAAAACTCATCCTCTTGAGAAGCTTAGAGGTTCAGGTAAGAATCTTAATGATGTGTTAAAAGATGCAGAAGATATTCAGTGGGTATATTATAAAATATATGTTGATTGAATCTTTTATTTTATTCGAACACTTAATTTGAGCACTAAAAATTTTAGATAAATTAGAAATCTCAGACACTAAAGGGAAAAAAAAAGGCTAGTTTAAGGTTTGTGCTGAAATTGTCTCCATATCACTTGGTGGGAAGAGTCTATAATAACACACAGATTCAAACAGTGGCCTAAGGCTTTGAAATCCACTCCCTAAACTTCTTCACCTCTCTCTTCTCCATTTGAAACACTCAGGAAAATATGTCTCCTTCCATGCATTTAATTGCAATCATCTGTCTGAATATCTCCTTATGTGGTCTGATAGTGGTCCTGTGACGCATCTTGGTGAGTTTTGCTATTTTCTCCACAGATGCTTCCAGACCTGCTGTGTTTCTCCTGCACTTGTTTTAATTTCACATCTTTAGCATCAGCACTACTTTGCTTTTACTTGAATATGTGTCTTATTTCCTGGCATATCTCTCAATCTACCGTAAAGGCTACTAGATGCCTGACCTCATGACTGCTTCATCTGCAAGGAATCAAAAAGAGCTGAACTTACAAAGTGAAATAACTGCTCTTGTCATTAGGGCATCATTCGATTGAATGTGGAATGAAAGAGCCCCAACACAACTAGAATCAATGTGAATCAAAGGGGGAAATTCACTGGTGTAATCAGCTCTCTTCTTAGAGAACCTCAGTTCAAGGATTCATGCTGCAGGAGTTCCTCTAGGGCAGTATCCAAGGCCCAGGCATCTTCAGTTGTTTCATTAGTGAACTTCCCTCAATTTTAAGATCACAAATGGGTATGTTTGCTGATGATTGCACAATGTTCAGCACCATTCACAACTCTCCAGATACAGAAGTAGTTGGTGTCTAAATGCAGCAAGACATGGACAATAATCCAGGTTTGGGATGACAAATGGCAAGTAACATTCATGCCACATAGCTGCTAGGCAATGACCTTCTCTAACAAGAGAGAATCTAACCACTGCCCCTTGATAATCAATGGCATAACAACCACTCAGTTTCCCACTATCAACATCCTGGGGTTTACCATTGACCAGAAACAGAACTGGACAAGCTAAATGGATAATATGGCTCGAAGAGGAGGTCAGAATCTAGGAATTCTGCATAGCGTAACTCACTACCTGACTCCCGAAAGCTTGTGCAGCATCTACATGGCTCAAGTCCAGATGTATGTTTGGGATATGCTGTACTTGCCTATATGAATGCCATTCCAACAACACTCAAAACCATCCAGTACAATGCAGCTCACTTGATTAGTATCCCATCTAGCACTCTAAATATTCATCTCCTTCACCACTAATGCAGTGGCAGCAGTATGTAGCATCTCCACGATACACAGCAGCATCTCACCAAGGTCCTTCTAACACCTTCCAAACCCACAACCACTGCCATTGCAAAGAGTGATGCTAACTGGAGCACTTGCAGCTTCCCCTCCAAGTAACACACCACCGTAACTTCAAAATACATAATGTTTCACCGTGGCTGGGTCAAAATCCTGACTGCACTGTGGGTGCATCTACACCAAATGGGCTATGGTGGTTTAGGAAGGCAATTCACCACCACCATGTCACTGGCAATTAGGGAGGAGCCAAACTATTGTTGCCCACATCCCATGATAGAATACAAAAAGGCTGTGGTGCTGCTGCAGTCCCAGCCTTGCTGTGCTTGACTGAAACAGGCCAGGCAATCTCCAGTTCCTGCATTGTCTACACTGCAGAAATTCTTTACTCCATGTCTAGAGTGAAGAACTGTCTCCTCCACCTCAGTACATGGAAACTTGGCTCTCATGTTGAGTTCAAACATATTGAGAGACGATCACCCTGATTGCCATTGAATTTATCAGCTTTCCAGTTAGGTGGATTATTGTGCAAACACTGCATGGATTTCCATTAACCAGCATGTTTGTGTTCTTGTGTGTACAGCCTTGTTATTGAAGCCAATCTCAGAGCTGATTGTTGTGTCGCAACAAGTCCCTTCTCTATCTCAAACAGCATGACCTGTGGCACCTACCACTCTGACAGTCTGCCTTTCCATGCTACAGCTCTGTACCTTTGTACTTTGCAAACTAGATAGAGAGTCCAGGAATGAGTACGACCACTAAGCAGAATTGGTGGAGGATTTTTAACTTGAATGCCTTTTTTAAAAGAGAAATATTCCAGCTGGTAAATTTAAAGGATTGAAAGATGTTCAACTCAGTGGCAAAGAGGGTACTTAGTGTGAGGTGTTCACCTCAATGTAGCTGCTTCTGGCCTAACTCATAGGAGAAAGTGTGTGCATGCCCCTACTTGTTCCTCAACTGTCAGAAAGCAGCTCCAAAACCATGCAATCAGAACTACAAGGCAAGGTAAGTTAATTTAGGTGTGTTATGTATGTTTCTGACATCCAATTGCTTAAGTTGGATGAATCTGTTTTTAGGAATGTTTGTTGTTCCTTAAATGCTGTTTAATTTAAATGTCTATGTTAAAAGCCAAGGCTTGTAAATGGCTCAGAAAATTTTCTGGGAAATTGTGGTCTAGCTAGCAAGAATTGGTATATGCCTAATGGACGCATACTGTTTAAATGAAATAACAGAATAGGATTGTTACAGGGGTCTGGGTTAATATTTGGACAATTTAATAACAAAGTCTCAAATGGACAGTGCATTAAAAAATACCCTCAAAGGATTTTTGATTCTGTTGACTATAATTTATTGCTCTTATGTTGTCAATGATAGGCTATTTTTCTCATCAAAGCTGGTTTCTGACAGTAGCCAAAAGACCCACACAAGTTCAAAATGTCCAATTAAAAGAAGTCAGTCTAATAAGAGAAAACCTTTGGAACATTGCCTAATATTCATGCATTGTTACAGTTAGGATGAAAAACACAATTAACAGTGACTCCCATAACGGTAACTTTTTCTGCTGCTAACTTTTTCAGTTGTTTTTAATATGACAAGAAATTTTGTTTTAGTGAATTTAAAGGCTGCAGTACATTACTTGAACAGACTACACATCTGCAAAACTTTTATGAAGCCAAAAAGCCTGCCAGAAATAACTTGTGCAGCCTAGTTACACAGCATGCTACCCTGTCCAAACTACTGACAATCCAGTGTAACCGAGTCCTTCCTTTCCACCACATAACTATGCTTTTGTTCAGTCCCAACACTTTCTTCTGTAATTTTCTGTGAATTGCCTGGATGCTTGGCTTTAAGATAGTGAAGCAAAAATCATCTAATTAACACAGTTGAGCTAGAATTCAGAAGTCTGGTAGTCTAGTTTAAATGTTATATGAAATCTGTCAGCTTTTTTGAGATATTCGACCGGAGCACTGTGCGTCTCATAAAGGCTTTTTTTTTTGGGGCCTTCAGAAATTCATTGCTGTGCTTAAACCAGAGGCCACCTTGGGAGCGATGTTTCAGTCAGTCAGTCAAACAAAAATGTGCAGCATGGTGAAGTTGGTGCTGTTGACAGGAAGGCTTGTGTGAAATAAGACACTGGATCGTAGAACTGTGAGTCACTTTGAGTTTCAGAAAAACTAAGTTAAGAAGCATCTGGCGCATAAATGCCTGCTCACCAGCAGTGTAGACCTAAAAATCAAGTTTGTGACTTCTAATTGTCATTCAGCATGTCATCAGGGAGTTTGCTGACTTGTCCCAAGTGAGTGCACATAAAGGGAAAGTTGTGGAAACGTTTTAGACTACCTCAAGTGGTTTGCAACTTCTGTTTGTGGACACTACCAAACTATAGGGCAGCAAACCACCATTTGTATAGAGATTGCTTTGCGATTGTATCAAGTGATCCCCCTGTCTAGGCAGAGAGAGTTCACAAAACGCTGGCCTGTGAAGGAATATATCACTGTTCTGAGTAATGGAGAGTAGATAAGAACCCACACAAAATGTTGTCTGTATAAATTCCAACAGTTGGCCAATGATTAAAGATTCAGTTTACCTAAAGCTTGCTATCCTTCAATTAAAATAACACACGTTTGTTCATAATGGCCACTTCAATAAAAAAAAACTTGGCAAATATGTAGCCTATGAACAGATGCCCTTAAGAAGAAACTTTGCTTCGATTTTTGTGCTCTTCAGTGAACTCTACAATAAACATTGAAGACTCGTATTGCACGGAGGAGGCCATTTAGACCATTGTGTTTTTACTAGCTCTTTAAATGCCCCACTCCTCATGCCTCCCCAGTGACCCTGAAGATGTTTGCTAATTAAATATTCACCTAGTTCCATTTTGAAAGTTGTAGCTTTTTTTTATGGTTCTCAACATGGGGAATTCTGCTGACATTGGGATGTGAAATTAAAAAGAATTAAACTCTTGGCCTCCACACCTCCCTAAAATTTCTGCCCACAAAATATCATCAATTGTTTCCACCGTTAAAGGAAAGGAGCAAGCAGAGGAAAAAGTGACCAGGAAGAAGATGATGGGAGTGTTGTGTTTGAAGGGTTAAAATCATATTGATGAGGAAGAGCTGCGAACCCTTTATCCCATCCCACCTCTGACGTCCTCCACATGCCTCATTAAAATCAGCCTTAGTAAATTTCTTCCCTTTTGTGTAGCATGTGGAATCTAAATAGAAATTTCCTTCTCATATTAACGAGTAGCTCAGCCACTGCATTAAAGACACTGAACCATAAAATGTTGATTTATGGTTGTGAATTCACCCGCACAATGACCTTATTGTCACAGGCAGCCTATCAAGAGTTTGTTGAAGCAAGCTGCATTTTTTTTTAAGTTTCCTAAATTCTGGAATTCCCCCTGCAAACCTTTCTGTCTTTCCTCCTCTCTCTTTCCTTTTCAGCTGCTCCTTAAAGTCCCGAACTCTCTTTTTCTGTCTACCTCTTATATCTTTGACTCACTTGTCAATCAAGTGTCTGCCAAACTCAGCTCTGCCTCCACTGTGGGCTGGGACAGAGCATCCCACAGGCTAATGAACCTCATGAAGGGAAATTTTCTGTTCATCTGTGTCTTAGAACGGAGATCCCTTGTGTTAAACTTTGTCCCCGAGATCTACTCTCTCCTACAAGGCTAAACATTCTGTCATTTTCCACCCTATTCAGTCCCCGTGGAATCTTGTGTCTCTCATTCTTTGAAATTCCCATGGATATAGGCCCAACTGGTTCAACCTTTCCTCACAATATAACCCCTTCCTTCATCTTGGGAATCAGTTACCGAACCTTTTCTGAACAGTTATTAATGCAATTTTAGCCTTTAAGTGAGGAGACCAATTTGGTACACAGTACTCTACTTTTGGTGAGATAATAGCTGATGTGCCAACCCCAAGTATCTGACTTTACCCCATACCCTTTTATATCTTAAGCTGAGGAGAATCTAGCAATCGGTATTTTGAAATTAACAATTATTACAGCATCTGTTCAGTGTTTGTAAGATGGGGTTATGTTGGGTTAAGACTTGTATTAATTGTTTTCCTCCTAATTGCTCTTGTCAGCCTCCTTGTGCTTTGTGGATATCCCTAATGAGAGAGAGTTAGCGAGGTTGTTTATTCTGGGCTTCTGCCTGTGTTGTCCTGAAACTAATGAGAGCTATCGGCTCACTACCCCTTTCATTGTCACTTTAAGAACAGAAGGAATAATGTTTGTTTGGGACAATGGCCAAACATCACACGACAACAGTATTAAAATCATTGACTACACCATTACAGGTACTGTCTTGGCAGCAGTCACTCACTCTATCATTCAAAGAATGCCAAATCATCCAGGTAATGGTTTATAGAATGCAAGAGGAGAAAAAAATGAATAACAGAGAGAAAATATGCCAGAATAATTCACAGCAAAAAAGGATGGTGCAAAAAGAAAATGACCACGTGGCTACTGGTTGTTGATTGCACAGCAATTCAATGATCTGTCCAAGAGTGATGTGAATGAAAGCCTGTTTGATTTTTCTTGGTTTTTCTATGTCAATAAAAGGCAAAGGAATGTTGTTAATGAAGAGTCTGAGTCTGAAATTCTGTCACCAAATCTTTAAGAGCGATGAAATGGTTTATGGTTGGAAGGATGACAATGGTTTCCAAAGTGATGGTTTTCAGATTGCAGTCAGTCTATTAGTTCGGAGTGAATCATTGTGGTAGAGCACTTAACCAGAAAGTCAATAATGTCTCCGGATCTTTACTCTAAGTGATGCATTAAACTTTGATAGGTTATCTGTGGTAGCTAAAAAACCTGTGGCCATTCCCTGCCACACTATCGCCTTACTCCCTGTATTCCACATATTAGGCTGGGCTTTTGGAAGACTATTACTCTATTTCACTTTCAGTGTGTGTATTCTGCAGTCCAGTCTATCAGAGCATCTGAACAAAATGTAACATTCCTGCTTTGATGTGTTTCAACAGAACATGGTACTGTATTATTGATAACTGAGCATTGTCCAGTTCTCTCCAGTCCCAGGATTAAATGAGAGTAACATAGACACATTTACAGTAATTGACATTTCTCCATCATTGAGAAACAGATCATTTATATCGCAGTGTCACAGAAATTCATCAGCTTTATAAGGAGCTTCTAGTCCATTAAAATGAATTATTTCAGAGGCGGAGAGTAAAGACTGCCCCCTTTGGATTATGCTGTTTGATAAAACAGCAGAACAGTAAATGTGAGATTGGCTGACAAATTAAATTGATCTTTTGCATAAGGGAACAAAGGGGAGTTCAGAATTTTAAAGTCCAATATCAACAGTTCCTAAAATTTTCATTTTGGAAGTTGCCAGAATTTTCTCTGATTATTTTACTTCCTTTTTTTTAACTGAACCTCCTATTCTGATGCGGCATTATTATCATCAAACAGCTAACCTATCCGCCTGAGAATATATTGCCTACGGATACTCAGGATGCCTGTACCAACATTGAGGGAGCACTGCTTCATTTTAGGGTCAGTCCTGGAGGAACATTGCCCTGTTGGAGTGTCAGTCCTCCAGGGAAAGCTACCCTTTTAAAATCTCATCTGCAAGATAGAACTACAAAGTGAAAGCTGTGTCTATTCAGTCATGACATGGATGTGCCGATGTTGAACTGGGTTGGACAGAGTCAGAAGTCCCACGACACCAGGTTATCGACCAACAGGTTTATTTGAAATCTCAAGCTTTCAGAGCTCTGCTTCTTCATCAGGTCACCTTACGATGGAGGAGCACTCTGAAAGCTTGTGATTTCAAATAAATCTACTGGACCATAACCTGCTGTTGTGGGACTTCTGACTCTCTCCATTCAGGCATATAAGTGCCATTTTGAATAAGAGAAGGAGAGTACTTGCCAGCACCCTGGTCAATACTTGTTTCTCAACCAGTATAATTAAAAAGAGAGAACTGCTTGTTATCACATTGTTTCTTTTCTGTGTGGGCTCTTACGGTGCTCAAACTTACTGTGAATTTCCTATATTACATTGGTGGCCTAACTTCAAGAATGACTTTATTGGCTGTAAGGTACTTGGGGATATCCTGAGGTTGTGAAAGATGCTTGGTAATTTGAATACAGTAAATTTTTATTTGTTCAATGTGACAAGATAGCATATGATCCAAATTACTGTGGCTTGGCCTGCTGGATTTAGGGCTGCCAGCATCTGAATATAGTACCACGAAATGTTCTAGCACTGGGGCTCCAAGTGGAATATAAACAGTGTGGGCCACTTTATGTCTTCTGTGGTCTAGCTATCTTGCACCTCATTCAAGATAGAATAAAATATGTGTTTCATTGCATTGACCTTAAATACTTGAACCTCTTAATGGGCCCAACATTCTAAATGTCTAATTAATCGCGGAGTCTATTTCAGTATTTTTTTTCCCTAATTTCGGTATTTTTTTACTCAAAGTTAAGATGTCAGTGAAAACAAATTTGGCAGTAACTTTCAACAGGGAACTAAATAAATACTTGAAAAGAGAAAACTTGCAAGGCTTTGCGAAAGAGCAGGACTAATTAGATAACCTCTTCAAAGAGCTGAGCAGGCATGATGTGCTAAATGAACTCCTTCTGTGCTGTGTGACTCTCTGATACTATAAAATCATCACCAAACCAACATTTTATTTTGAAAGGCCTTTGTCATTTTGGCAAGCAAAGCAGAAATACCTCATTATAAGCAAACTGCCTACTTAACAGTATTGTATTTATCACTGTCATCGGAATTTGTTGAAGATAATATTGCTTAAGTTTGCAGTAGATAGTTTGCTATTGGCAGCATCCTGAGGATTTTCCAGTGATCACTCATTTCTCCATTTGCCACAATTCTGCCGCTTTTTCCAGAGAAACATCCCAAGTTCAACCACACCCACCATTCAAGGCCCAGTAGAGAAGCACAGACCACATTGTCTAACATTGTCTAATGGGTGAAGCAATCCAATCACAGGGGCACAGACTCCATGAAAAAAGTTTTAACCACTCTCTTTTGGGTGAGGGGTACGTTAGGTGGATTTGGTTAATGAAATGCATGCCATATGCCAACATGCATGGACAGTGGGATGGTACCTTTCAACAGTGGGTATTGTACATTGTATCCGCATGCCAATGAGTGATTGAAAAACACTTTTCCCTTTACAATGAACCCAGTCTTTTCTGTAATTGGAATGGTAACACAATTAGGAAATAGCTTTTAAGGCATCATCCTTGTTCACATATAAGGTATGAGTTTATGTAGTACGGCTTCACATTTTGATCACGTATATTTGATTTTTTTTCATGGCATTTGAGGCAATTGTTAAGGAATGAGATTGAACTGCTGTCTGCAATGTGGTGATCCACCATCTGTGTGAAGAATGCACAATCCCAGACAAAGGGTTGGCAGAGGCTTCCCCCTGTCTGAGTTCTAGCGCCTGAAGATACCCTTGAAACACCTGGACAGTATCAGCAGGTGACTAGAGGAGAGAATCAGTCACTGGTGTTCAAACAACTTTGAATGCTTTCAACATGACTCAGTCTTTGGCGTCTGAAGTCAAGGGAGAAATAAGATCATCAGGTTCCAATTTCACTGACACTGTATGGGACAGAGGCAATATTTGACGAGAAAGATGCACCATTCTGCTGTACATAGCAAAGTACTACAGCAAAGTATTACTCAAAGAGCTTGTCTGCTAACTTACTGAGTGAAAACAAAACTGGGTGAGAGCATTGTTGCCAGATTGAGACAAATGACGATGTAGTGCAATGCTGTTATGGTTTAACTCATCAAAGTTTTTTTTAACTGTTGTGTTCCACTGTCATTAAAGGTTTACCTGTAAGAAAGTGACCAGGTTTACAGTCATTATAAACTCATTTGGATTACAGCTGCAACTCACTTTGATGAATTGACCACTTTATGAAATTATTGACTGTTTTTATAATGCACAAGTTTTGTCAGAGATCCAATGTTATGGTGCAGTGCTGTTTAACAGTATGAACCAAACAAAGCTTTAATCTTGTTATAATTACTGAATTATTAAAGGGAATTACTTTTAGTAGATTATGGGGCAATTTCATGCAGCGTTTGTGTGTTATTCCCGGATAATGGGTAAGAGGTCACAAATTCAAAAGACCCTGAGGTGAAATGAGGCGATTTTTTAAAAAATGTAATGAATTACAATCTGGAATACACCGCTTGAAAAGAATTCAGCAGTAAAACATTCAAAGGGAATTGGATCAAAGGTTGAAGAGATGAAAATTGAAAGGCAACAGGGAAAGAGCAGGTAAGTAGAGTTGATTAGAAAGTTCTTTCAACAAGATGACATAGGCATGATGGGCTGGAAGGTGGTCCTTAAAACCATATGATTCTATGGCATGTAGCCACTTCGACCATGCAGCTACAATGCCAATTGTTTCTTGTACATGCCATGTACCCAGAGTGAGGTTGTCTGAACCCTCAATGTATGGAGATCTTTATAGTGAATAATTAACTCTTTTGACACAGAAGTATTAGTTGGTATTTTTATTAGTGTTTGAAGGATAGTTGACAACGTGATCATTAGAGGGAGGCAATGGCCTAGTGGTATTGTCGCTGGACAGTTAATCCAGAGACCCAGATAACGTTCTGGGGACCTGGGTTCGAATCTGTCCACCGCAGATGGTGGAATTTGAATTCCATAAGTATCTGTAATTAGGACCGTGAATCCATTTTCGATTGACAGACAAACCGATCTGGCTCGCTAATGTCCTCAGGGGAAGCAACTGCCACCCTTACCTGGTCTGGCCTACACATGACTCCAGACCCACAGAAATGTGATTGACTCTTAACTTCCTTCTGGGCAATTAGGGATGGGCAATAAATGCTGCCTAGCCAGCAACACCCTCACCCCGTGAATGAATAAAGAATAAGGAATGATTGCTAAGATGGGCAGTGAGTTATTGGCCAGCTTTGTTTCTTTTCAATGCCTCTGATATAAGATATCCCATTTCTAATCTTACAAGGTTTATTGCCAACTTATTTGTTTATTATAGATTAAGCTAAGAAACCCATTGACAAAAAGTTTGGCTGGTTATGTCAAAATGGTTTGCAAATGCCAGTTATGAAATTCTTGTAATTTATTTTTTCATGGGTTTGAGGACATTGCCAGCTGGGCCAAAATTTGTTGCCTGTTCCTAAATTCCCCTTGATCTGAGTGACTGCTAGACCACTTCAGAGGGCATTTACGAGTCAACAATATTGCGGTAGTTATAGAGTCACATCTCGGTCAGCCAACTTCCTTCCCTAAAGAGCACTGGTGACCTTACATCAATTGACGTTAGTTTCATGGTCACCATTGCTGAGACTAGTTTTCAATTCCAGAATAATTAATTGAATTTTAATTCCACCAGTTGCCATGACAGGATTTGTCTCTGTGTCCCCAGCTATTAGCTAAGACCTCTGGATTGGTAGTCCAATGATATTAATGCTGCTGAACAACCACCTCCTAACGAGGACTACAGAAGTGACCTGTAGAAAGAGAGGAATTTGTAGCAGCATAGGAAAACGTCAGAAAATATTTCTGTTCAATTAGTTACGTAAGAAAAAGAAAGGAAGAGTAGTTTCAGTCACACTGCATGCAAGTGCAGTATGTGCTGTAGTGCTCAGCAGCCATGTCCCGGGGTTGATTGTCAGATGTAGCTGGACTGTGGCAAAATGAAATTGTGAATCCTTCAACCCACAGGAAAGAGAATGGGAATGCTTTGCTTACAAGACAGTCTCCCAAAGGTGGTGTGGAATTTGTTTTTGACAGCCTTCTCATTAAAGTCCTCATTTGACAGTAGAGGAGGAAGAATTCCTCTGGTCACCATATTCAATGATCCGTAGCATCCATTGACGAAGCTCTTCTTTGCCCAGTATTTTGTGGAGCCATAAAATGTATGGCACTAGAGGAGGTCATTCAGCCCACCATGTGGTCCAGATTCTAGCTCGTGAACTGCAGTAATCCCTGTTTTGTTGCGTTTACCCGAAAATCATTTTGTATTTCTCATTTTGAGTTCATGGTCATTAACTTGATAGGCACTTTTGGCAAAACACTTCAGGCTTGAATAATCTATTGTGTGAAATTGTGTCTTATTGTCTTTCTCTTGTGCCTTTTTATTGATTGGCAAACTACATAAAACAATCTTTGTGTTTACCTTCTTAAGACCCTCTGCACTTTTGAAAGCCTCCTTTTGATCTCTCTTTACCCTTTTATCCCAGTGAGAAGTTTAAATAAGCTTTTTAATTTTTTAATTAAGCCTCCTTCCATAACTGTAACTTCTGTTTCCTGCTAAAATACTTTAAAATCTTTTGTCATACATCTGTCCACAACTGTACTACCTTTCCAAGAATGGCAAGATCAGAGCTACATAAATCCTTCAACTGTATCCTACTTTAACTTGCGTAAATTTATCATCACTTCTAACCTTTGTGATTAATTTTCTTGTGTACTAAACTAAAATGTTAGGTTTATCTTCCCTTAAAGCCATTTTTATCTACATTTCCACTTTTTAAGGATTCAGGTCTTGATATCAAAGTCTTGATATCTGCCTCTATTCACTGTTAGTCACAAATCTATTGCAATAAAATCCAGGCTGGCATTGTAGTGCAGGAATGAGGAAGTTCTGCACTGTCAGAGGTGCCTTGCCTTGGTTGAAACTCTAAACAAGCACCTACAACGCTCTTAAGTGGGTGTAACAGATTTAATGGTGATGTTTTGAATAGGATTGTGGGAAAGTGTTATCTCGTGTCCTGGTTAATATTTACACCTGAACTGTTACAGGCATGATGGACCAAATGGCCTCATTCTAGGCAGTAACAATCCTGTGATTCTGTGAACCAACATGCTAAAACTGATTATTTGCTTTGTATCTCATGGTCATTTTTTGTCATCTCACTTTGAAAGTTGGCTATCACATTTTCTTACAACAGGCTGCAAAGAACTTTGTGACATTCCAAGATTGTAAAATCTGCTACAATAGTCCATAATCTTTCATCTTTTTCTTCTGCTTGGACTTGCCTTTACAGCTGTGACTATGTGCCTATATGTTGTTACGTGATCAAGATAGTTGATAATGCCTCTTGTGCCCATGTTCAAATTATTTATATGAAGAAGATAGGAATGTCACAAATGTACTCCAAAAGAATTTTCAAGATATATTCAAAGGTTACACTATAACTGGAGGGATTGTTATCTCATTTTGTCATTAATCAGATTAGGTGTTTGGTACAAAGACATGCATAGGGTTGATCAATGAAAACTTGCAAACAATTCTGTTTTTTTTTAAGCAGTAATAATTTAAGAACGCAGTTCTCTCAAACAGAGGTAAGGTCTCCTGTTTGACCACTAACATATGCTTTGTGAGCAATGTGAGGATGCTGTTATATTGAGACACGTGTTCATGAGACAGAGTTGCATAATTCTGTTATTACTTAGGAAGACATAAACCTTGCGTGATGTGTGGAAGGTGGTGTCAGCCAAGTAACTGTTTTCAAGGAGGTGCTACAGTAATTTTCGGTCTTAGCCTGTTCCCAGAAACATTAAAACAGCCTGTTTCATTTGGCTGCTGACTCTTACAGAATAGATTTCCATTCAAGCATTGCTGAAGGTTTTCTTTTTTGGACAATTTCAGATAGTTACAGCTTTTCCTAGTTAGCAGCAATTTCAGTTTCTTTGTGGAATTTATCTAGCGTCCCCAGGCCTCCAAACAAAAGAAAATGTCATTCCAGCCACAAACAGTTTGTCAGTGTTTCCTACAGTTGGCACGGTGGGCTAGCTGCTACAGCAATACAATGTGCCTTGGGGTTGGTGATGAATAAATGAGTGCCTACCATGCCGTGTTGCTGATTCTGTTGAATGCTGCTGATCCCAGTGGGAATAGCCACCAAACACCAAGTCCCATTCCAGACGGAGCAGAGTCAAAAAAATGCTGACGAGAGTTCCTCCAGGCTTCATCTCTGTGTGTTTCTGAGCAGCTGATTTAAGAGGGGCATTGGCAGATAGTTGAAAACACTTTGCCCTTTTGGCTTTGCATGAGGAGAATCCTAGAAGATGAACAGAAGCATGCTCCAAATTGATGGAAGGGAAAGCCACGAAATGCATTAAACTTTTCAAACAAAATATTAAATTGTGTTCAGAAATAAATGCTCGCAGCTATGCAGTTTTTCTGAGCTTCAGTCAGCACAGTCTTCAGTGAGCACCCAACAAAAATTAGAACAGACCTAATTCTCATTAGGGTAAAAGCTCTGCTTGTTCATATTTAAAACTTCAATTCAACCAAGTTGAATCTCAACATTTGATGATGTGGCGAGAGGGAAGAAGAATAAGATAATCTATTTAAATTTACGGAGAAAATGCACAGTCCTGCTTCTGCAGGAGGCTGTGCACAATTGTTTGTCATTGTTGCACTCTTTTTAAAGTACACAGTGAATACAATTGCAACTGGATGCATCCTTGTGAAGAGAAAATGTGCTGTAATGAACACTTTGGATTTAGTTTTCTTTGGAGAAGAGTGGTTGCTTTTTGGCCAACAAATGACAAAAGTTTGGATTCTTCTATAACTCACTTGCACCTTTGCACCAAACAATTTAGGAACATCATAAATGTCTTTAAAGAATTCTGTGATACTTAATGTTTTTTACAAGAAATTTGTTGTAGAATGTGGAGTTGAAATCTGAGATTGCCTTTATCTGGATGATGATAAATGAGTACATAAGGGAACACGTATTTGAAACATGTGTTCTGAATTCTGTTAAGTGCAGCAAACTGACTAAAGCTGATACAAAATTGGACTTTCCTGAAGAGACATGCTGTTTACGTTCAATTTGTTTTTACCTTCCTTCTTGCCACAGATTCAATTCCAGAAGACATTATTTGAGCACATTCTTGGATTTGAGAAAGAAAATAATTAAATGCCTGTCAAAAAAGTAAGAACGATGGAAGTTCTTTGAGAATGAACTATGCTTAAAAATCAATTAATTTCAAGAAACTTTGTTTTGTAGTAGTTCCAAGGCAACAGTCATTCTTAGTGATGTCTCCCTGAGGCTCCTGGTTGGAATGAAATGGAAAAAGATACAGAAGTACTGTTAGCATCGACTTAGACAAAGTGTGTTGCCTTGTCACTTTAATTGTGCTGTGCCAGTGATACTTAATGGTAGCAAAGAGGAGGGGCGATTGCAGAATTTCAGAGCAAGGGGACAGTGTACAGAGGTCCAAGAGCTTTTTAAATAGTTAAAGATTTGAATAATGTATAATCTTTTATGATGATATGTGCACATGTGTGTTTAAAGGAGTGAAAACATATTGATGGCAATGTGTTGCTGGTGTAACTTTTCCTATTCCTATTCCTAATGTCATCTAGTTATAATCCAACAATGGAAACAATCTAGATTTTCTTTTGTGTTTGACAACCAACTGGTGCCTGCTTGAGTCCAACAACATGGCATCACAGGCACATGTACTGTTTTGACTTAAGATTCAGTTTCCCATGAGTGTCAGACAATAACGTATGGTGAAATTATTTGGGCCGAAGAACTCTGTCCATGAGTGTGGTGCTATGGATTTATCTGCCATATTAGGTGGCTAGAATTAGAAGGTACCATTTCAGGAATGCAGAAAGATCATTATTTGTAACTTCATGTGAACCTCAAAGGTGATTGCATGCATAATATACAGGTCAGGGGCCTCAGTTACCTTTGTAAATGTTACATCAAGTTTGCATGCCAAAAGGAAGTATTGTTAGTCATGGCATATGACATGAACTGATTGACAATGACAATATATTCCACTGTCAAGTGACATGTGCTGGATATTTGAGATTTTTGCTATCCAAAGTATATTGCTACGTTATTCCTGATCTGGATGCAAAGGATTATTGTTTGATAGATTTGCCAAGTTTAATTCTAGTTTTCTTTGCACTGAGATTATTTATTTGGTGCCTGCCATGATTTGGTGGGTAGTACACTCACTTCTGACTCACAAGGTCATGAGTTCATGCAAGACTGTAGGACTTGAGCAAATAATGTAGGCTGAAGTTCCTCAGTGCAGTAGTAAGGGAAGATTGCCTGTCAGCAGGTCACTACTGAGAGCTTGCTGCTTTGTTGGAGGGGATATACTGAGGGGATACAGTCTGACAGAGGATGAATATTGTCAGAAGAGCAGTACTCCGGGAGTGCTGCATTGTCAGAGGAGCAGTACTGAGGACATGCTGCACTGTCAGAGTGGTTGGTTCTGAGGGAGGGCTGTGCTGTCAGAAAGTCAGTATTGAGGAAGGGCTGCAGTTTTGGGGTTCAGAAGGGAAGGGCTAGCAGCTGCACTCTCGGAGGGCTGAAAGTGAGGGAGCACCACAGTGTTGATGGAGCTGCACTGAAGGAGGGGCGCACTGTTGAAGGGGCTGCATATCCATCTTTTGGACAAGATTTTAATCCAAGGCCCCACATGGCCTTTGATTTGGTGTAAGAGATCCCATAGTGACTATTTGAAGAAGTGTAGGAAATTTTTTCCTCTTTTCCTCTTTTCCTGGGGTCAATATTTGACCCATACGCAGCATCACCGCACCAAATTATGTGATTATTATCGTAATGCTGCTTGCAGGATCCTGTTGTGGACATACTGTATTTTTTGCAGCCCTAGAATTTGTGAACAATTCAGCAAAGTAGGGTCAACCTTTCTAAAACACTCCTTAGGCCTAGGCTGCAATATTATATGTAATTTTGGACATCAGCCTTTACGGATGATGTCAGCACTTTGGAAAGGGTGCAAAGAGTTACTAAGGTGATGCCAGTGATAATAGACTTTACCTCTATGGAGAAGCCGAGACTGCTCTTTTTTACATACAGAAGGTTGAGAGGACATCAGAGATATTCAAAATCAAGGGAATAATACGGAGATATTAATGGGTGATTAATATAGGGGCAGAGTCTGATGAGGTTTCAGTACAAATTTCGGAATTTGGCACAGATTGAAATCCTTGTAAGTTTTCTTTGAGCTATAATTAAGATTTGCAGTCAGACTCTGACTTCGAACTTAAAAACTGCAAGCTAGTTAAGGCGCCCAGTTAATCAAAGCTGCCTGGCAGTGGCAATTATCTGTCAATGAACTGAAAGTGAATAAGTGTTGAGCAGGAAGTTAATTTAGCACTTGCAGTTTGGGTGTGAGTCATCAGCTCTCTGTAAAGGTAGAGCTTTTGATGAGAGTATGGGAACACAGAGTGTGATGAGGCCCAAGTGTGCCAAAGTAAGAGTGGCAATTTATTGCAGAGGGAGAAAGAGGTTTTGCTTTTTGTATGTTTTTGTTCAGCCTCCAGAAACTACTAACTGTTTAATCATTTCATAAAATGAGCAGGGAGGTGATTGGTGAGTTTTCAAGATTTTATTTCTGTGAACACTGGGAGCTATTTAAAGTGGCACTGAAGTGATACATGTATTGCATTAAATGTCTGGCTTAACGAGTTAAACTGCTCAGTATAAATACAGGCAACCACTAAATGATATTTTTAAAGTTAGAATGTAATTGGTTAAATATTAGGCAGTAAAGGTCAGGTGTTGTATTACAGATGTCACAACTGTGAGCAGAGGGATAACAGTGTGATCCACAGCCACTATGTGCGTGCTCAGTATCTGCAGTTTGAGAAACTTTGACTCTGAGCTGGAGCCTGATGCAGAGGCTATGATGCATCAAGGATGGTGTAAGTTACATGGACATTTTGTTTCATGCAACATACACACCTGTTAGACCAAAGCTGAAGCATTTATCCAGTTCTCAGGAACAAGAGGGTGAAAAGTAGAACAGTTTTATGGGACATGGTAAATGCAGGATTATGGGGATAGGGTGGGATGCTCCTCAAAGGGTCAGAACGGACTCATTGCGCTGAATGGCCACTTTCTGCACAGTAATAATTCTATGATTCTGTGTCTTGACAAGGCAGATGCAGAAAGGCTGTTTTCTCACGTAGGAGAACCTGGGACAGAGGCATAATCTCAGATTAAGAGATCACCGATCTAAAATGAAGATGAGCAGGAATTTCTTCTCTCAGAGGGCAATAATTCTGTTGAACTCTTTATGGCACTGAGCTGAAGTGGTTGGGTTGTGGAGTATGGTCAAGGCTGAGATAGATTTTTAGTCAGTAAGAGAAAGTAGGATTATGGGGAAAACTCAGTAAAGTGTTGAGAATTATCAGATTAGCCTTTGTGTCATCGAGGCATAGAGTCATACAGCAGAGAAACAGACCCTTCAGTCCAAGTGAAGCAGGTATGAGGATCCTGATGGTAGAAAAGGAGAAGCCTCACCCTTGCACTTGGCGAATAGGTTCGAGGATTTTCTAACTTGTGCGGACAAGAGCAGAGATTGGAGGGAGGTTGAGCAAACTGACTGCTACGCCATGGCACAGGGATCCATGGGTCGGGGAGAGTTAAAAATCAATGTGATTGTGCTATGACTAAAATAGAATCATGGGTCAGGAGGTGGGATTGTGAAGATTGGGGTGGAGGGTGTAGTCTGTTTCTTGTAGCCGAGAGTGAGTTCCCAAGATGTAGGAGCCAAAGCAGACCATTCAGCCCATTGAGTAGGCTCTGCAATTGGTGAGGTACAAAGGTATCTTTTGTTGTTTTTTTTATACAGTTCCAAAAACAACACAACAACTTTCTTTATTTTTAGAAAAAAACAGCAGTTTCTGCCCCACAGAAGTAAGTAAATACAGTTGAACACTGGAAAAAAAAAAAATCCTCAAAACCAAGAGCAGCTCAAACAGCCACAATCCTCTCCATCCACCACTTTTTTTTGAAAGTCAGGAGTTACATGCAGTTGGAAAGGCAGTGACTGATTAGGGATAGTCAACTTCGTTTTGTGCGTGGCAAATCATGTCTCAATAACTTGATTGAACTTTTTGGAAGAACTGACAAAGAAGATTAATAAAGGCAGCGTGATAGACATTGTCTCTCTAGGCTTTAGCAAAGTGTTTGACAAGGTTCCACCAATTAGAAAGGAATCTTTGAGAATAGCATCACATCAGGCATTCAGGGCCCAATATCTCCAGCATTCATCCTTTTATATCAGCCAGGTCTCCCTGACTGAGGCTGTTAATCTGGTCTAATGAGGGAATTTATATTCTATAAGGTTCAACTAGCTATCTTATTACAATCACTACAGTAATCTCCAATTACTACTTGTGTCACGAGCAAATTAATACACAGTGATTAAGATTGAGAATTGAAAATGTGGTTCGAGAATTGGGTTTGGAAGAAGTGGGTTCTGATTCATGGGGCATTGACATATATACTGATGCATCTGGGAGCTGTACCATTGTGATCAGAAGCAAATTGGAATTCATACCAGTCAGCAATAGGTATTCCAAGAGGCGAGCGTTTAGACAATTTCCTGTTCATAAACTATAATACGGAAGTACCCAGCAAACAATGATACATCGAAATAGGCATCAAGATTGCCACAAATATAACCAAGATTTCCATCTCACTGTTGAAAGATATATACTGTTTAGTCAGGAGTTGCTATCCTGTAGCATGTAATACTTCAAAAGTTCACATTCTATTTCTGCCTGTGATGATGGTTAACAACAATAAATGACTGCATCCAAGGCTCAGGTTGCCCTGCACCACAGTGACCTAATTTGTGTCTCTCCAAGGCATGTTTTAAAGTGTTTTTTAGAATTATGGGCCAAAGTTCCACTTTGACATTTTTTTTTGGTGTGTTTTCTGGCAGACTGTGACTTTCTGTGTATTGGAAGTTTACTGAGGAGTGACAGCCCTGCGCATTATAGCTTGACCTTTTCCAAATGTCACAAGTCAATTTGGCAGACAGAGAACAAATAATAGGAAAGGCTCTCATTTTCTGGTGTCTGTGAGGTGCACACTGTGTGAACACAAACTGTAATAACACACTATTTGTTATGTGTCTTGCTTAGAGAGAAGAAAAACTGCAGATTCTGCTTCAGCCTTCTCCAGGTTGCTTTGACTTTTAGTTTCTGTCCCATTTCTACTTTTATTTAAATAATTGACAAGTGTGATTGACTACGGACAGAATTGGAAATTCTGAGGTGAGCGCTGCATAAGCTGCAACAATCAGGTAAAGTGTACAAGACACAGAGTATGTCAAAAGTAAACCAAGAGCAGCACTGAGCTGGCAAGAGGGCATTTTCCAAACAAAATGATGCAAACAGACTGAGAACTCAGTCGCATTACACTCCGTGATGGTTGATCCAAAGAAAATAACATGGAAGGATCCATATCCCTCAGAATCAGCACAGTTTTTACTGGGCCAGTAAAGTACTTTGTGTTTCAGTATGACCTACAGTGTGATCTAACACCAATGTAAAGCAAGTGTGTGTGTGTGTGTGTGTGTGTGTGTGTGTGTGTGTGTGTGT
>JAHRHZ010000024.1:15743541-15763612 GCA_024137785.1 Ginglymostoma cirratum
GGGGGTGGGGTTGCGGGCCGAGGTTGGAGAGAAAAAGAGGAGAGAATGCACAGAGATACAATTAAGAGATGGATAATGTTTTAGTTGCAATTATTTGTTCAGTGAAACAGCTGGAGAGGAAGGATTTTATTCATAATCACAGGATGTGGGTGTCACTGGCTGGGCCAGCATTTATTGCCCTTGAGAAGGTGGCAGAGATTCGTCACCTTGAATCTCTGCAGTATTTGGGATGATAGGTACACCTGCAATGTAATTAGGAAGGGTCTGTTCTGAAGAAGGATAACTGGACCTGAAGCGTTAACTCTGATTTCTCTCTACAGATGCTGCCAGACCTGCCTACATTTTCCAGCAATTTCTGTTTTTGTTTAGGTTTCATGCATCCGTAGTTCTTTCAGATTTTCGTTTAGTTAGGAAAGGTATTCCAGGATTTTGACCCAACAACACTGAAGGAATGGCAATCTAGTTACAATTTAGGATGGTATGTGGCTTGGAAGGAAACATCAAGTGGTGTTTCCATTCAGCTGCTGCCCTTATCCTTCTAGATGGTAGTCGTTGTGGATTTGGAAAGTGCTTGCAAAGGAGCTTTGGTAATTGTTGTATGACCTGTGGACGGTACATTTTGCTGGTACTGTCCTTTAGTAGCGGAGGAATAAAATATTCAAAGTGGTGGGTGGTTTGTGATCAAATTGGCTGCTTTATCCTTGGTGTGTCAAACTTCACAAGTGTTGTTGGAACTGCAAGTGGGGCGTCTTCCACGACACTGTTGATTTGCACCTTGTAGATGGTGGACCGGCTTTGAGGAGTCAGGACGTGAGTTACTTCTCACAGAATTCTCACCTTCTTTGTTTATGTGCTCCGGCGTTCATACGGCATGTGAAAGATGCAGGCCATTGTGGTATTGCCATTCATGGAAAACAGCAAAGAAATGATGTTGCAGAGATAGTAGGAACTGCAGATGCTGGAGAATCTGAGAATAACAAGGTGTAGAGCTGGATGAACACAGCAGGCCAAGCAGCATCAGAGGAGCAGGCAAGCTGACGTTTTGGGCCTAGACCCTTCTTCAGAAATGGGAGAGGGCTTGGGACCGCTTTGTGGAACACCTATGCTTGGTTCGCACTAAACAACTGCACCTCCCAATCGTGAACCATTTCAACTCCCCCTCCCATTCCTCAGACGACATGTCCATCCTGAGCCTCCTGCAGTGCCACAACGATGCCACCCGAAGGTTGCAGGAACAGCACTTCATATTCCGCTTGGGAGCCCTGCAGCCCAATGGTATCAATGTGGACTTCACAAGCTTGAAAGTCTCCCCTCCCCCTACCGCATCCCAAAACCAGCCCAGCTTGTCCCCACCTCCCTAACCATTCCTCCAACCTCAAGCCCCACCCCCATCTCCTACCTACTAAGCTCATCCCGCCCCCTTGACCTGTCCATCCTCCCTGGACTGACCTATCCCCTCCCTAACTCCCCACCTGCACTCACCTTTACTGGCTCCATCCCCGCCTCTTTAACCTGTCTGTCTCCTCTCCACCTATTTTCTCCTTTATCCATCTTCTATCCGCCTCCTCCTCTCTCCCTATTTATTTCAGAATCCCCTTCCTCTCCCCCATCTCTGAAGAAGGGTCTAGACCCAAAACGTCAGCTTTCCTGCTCCTCTGATGCTGCTTGGTGTGCTGTGTTCATCTAGTTCTACACCTTGTTATCTAAGAAATGATGTTGCTTTGCGAGCAACACTGTGAAAAGGGGGAGTCAATGGCCTAGTGGTATTATCGCTGGCCTGTTAATCCAGAGGTCCAGGTAATGTTCTGGGGACCCAGGTTCAAATCCCACCATAGCAGATGGTGGAATTTGAATTCAGTAAAAAGTCTGGAAATAAGAGTCTAATGATGACCATGAATCCATTGTCAATTGTCAGGAAAATCCATCTGGTTAACTAACGTTCTTTGGGGAAGGAAACGGTTACATTACCTGGTCTGGCTTACATGTGACTTTGGACCCACAGCAATGTGGTTGACTCTTAACAGTCCAGCCAGCAATGCTCACATTCTGTTAATTTTTTTTTTAGAAATGGCAGCTTCACTGTTACATAATGTTTAATCAATTTCATAAAAGGTGATTCTGACCTACATCATGATATCTGTTTCTGTATGGGCATTTCCTAATTTCTTTTCCAGTATTAATTGCTCTCTTGTCTTGTCCTGTCACCTTCCACAATATATGCACATGTACATCTAGATCCTCTACTGTATCCTGCATCCTGTTTAGAATTTTGCACTTTTTTTTTGTCTTTCCTTGTTCTTTCTGCCAAAATGAATCACTCACATTTGTCTGCATTAAAGTTCAGTGACTACTTGTCTGCACATTTTACCAGCCTGTTCTGTCCTTTTGAAATTCTACACTTAGGGTGTCCAACTTTGGGCCACATACTGCCATTTAATACTGCCCAACATCTACCTTAATGGCTGTTTGGTAGGATTCCTGTCATTATTTATTGCCTAACCTCACACAAGAAGGAACTAGATTAGGTAAAGTGAAAGTTATTGTTTTTCTGAAATGTCTTGCATTTCTGTTCTATTTACATTTCATTCGAAGCTAGAATTTCAAATATAGTTAAGTGTAAGTGAAAATTTTTCCAAGAAACTGCTCCTCCCTTCAGAAGCCCTTTCTCTGTCATGTGTGCTGTCGCAAGCTGACTGGTGAGCTCATTCGCTGTGAATGCTGGAGAGAACCAGTTTCTGATTAGAGGAGCAGCCTGAGGCCTAGAGCCGTGGCGATGAGTCTCCAGGCCGGTCCTGGGAACAGGAAGCTTTCAGAGAGACTCTGGCTTGAAGTGAAGAAGAAAGTGATGAGAATTGAACCATGGGGAGAGAACGCAATGAGTATTGGATAGTGGAGGGGCCTCTGAGACAGGGCATGATGGTGAGGGTTGGGGGGATGCGGGTGATGGCTGGACAACTCCCTTTAACTGTTCTTTCATTTCATTTCTTTAAAACAGAATCATTACCTTTTACCAAACTTCATTTAGGTCTAGTGGAGAAAAAACAAACCTATCTACTTCCAAATCAAAGTGAAATGTTTGCTTTTGGGGTAATAATGCTGGTGAAATTTTTTGGAGTCCAGAGCTGTATGGATTATTTACTTGGAGTTAAAAGGGACAGAGACCCTCTACTGCTGATGCTCAGTAGCAGCAATGTGTACCAACTTACAAGATCCATCACAGAAATTCCTCAAAGATCCTTAGACAGCATCTCCCAAAACCATGACACTTCCATCTAGAAGGACAAGGGCAGCAGATACATGGGAACATCACCCCTTCCAAGCTACTCCCCATCCTGATTTTAAAGTATATCACTGTCCTTTCATTGTCATTGGGTCAAAATCCTGGAATTCCCCCCATAATGGCGTTGTGGGTCAACCTACAGCATGTGGACTGCAACAGTATAAGAAGATAACTCAGCACCACTTTCTGGGGGGAAACCAGGAATGGGCAATAAATGCTGACCAGCCAGCGATGCCCATGTCCCACCGGTAAATTATTAAAAAGATTCCTGTCAAGGGCCCAGCAATCTCCTCCTTCGCCTCCCTCAGTATCCTGGGATTAATCCTTTCAGGTCCTGGGGACTTAGCTACCTTATTGTTTTTCAAGGCACCCAACACCACCACCTTTTTAATATCAGCATGATGTTTGCATTTGTTGTCTTTAAATTTCCCTTGTTTTCACATTTTCCTTTGCAAGAAATGAAGAGTCTGTGTCACATTTTTGACATTCTCAGTCTGGAGTGTTTGCATTGAAGAGTAACATCTGATACATTGCACAAAGTTCAGTGTCTGCTCACCCCCATGAGAGAAGAGATTGGCGATGGAAAGTTGAGAAACCAGCAAATGTGGGCCATATTGGTACCAACAGCATAGGCAGAATGGGTTGTCACTCTGTTGTCCGAGTTTGTCAAAATTAGTAAGAGGGACCTCAAAGGTTCCAACCTCTAGTTTATTCAGATTCAACATATTTGTAAATGTAGAGATAAGAAGATAAAGCTAATGGGTATGTGTTTGGAAAGTTAGTGCAAGAAGGAAGGGTTTAGATTCTTGAGATGTTGAGATTAACTGTCTTCACTTAAAATAAAAATTGCACCAATTTCTATGCTGGGTCACTTGCTCATGTAGTTATGGAGTAGAGGATTAGTTATGCCTTTTACTGTGCGAATAGCTCCTGGGCATCCACCTAAGGGACTGTGTCAAAGTGACATCGGGTCAAATCGAATTGGAGCCTAATTCTGTAGAGCTCTGGAGATGTCTTTTCTTACAATCCCTTCTTTATTTTTATGTTTAATGAAGCCTTTTCATGTTAATTTACAAAAACGTTGACCTGATAGCAGACTGCGACCAGACCCACTAAGTGGGAGGCAAATGAGGAGGAGTGCCTGAAGTGAAGTCCGGAGACAGCACAGCGCTATGGGTGGAAACAAAACAAGGTCAGCCCAGTGATCAACTCTAAAAGTGGAGGAGAAATCTGAAGACAAGCTCAATAGTGATAGGAAACAGCAAGTGATGGACTTTGAGCCCACTTATGCACCAAACAGCAGAGTACAAAAGCCCATGCAAAGGCTGAAAAAGCATGGGAGAAAATCCACAGGACGGAAAGTGGCAAATGACAAAAGATTAATAGGTCACAGGAAGTTAAAAAGAAGTCTTTCAAGTCGATCAGAAGTGTTTACGGAGATGGAGAAGAAAGGAACACTTGGAGAGTCTGTCCACAGAAAGAGAAGAAATTGGATGCAATGATACCACGAAGGGACCTCCCTTGTTGAAGCTACACCCAGCCATTCATACAGAGGGTTGGTATTCTGTGAGTGTTCTGGCATTAGAGGATGCTGAAGAACAAGATGAATTCTTCTTGGCAGATATGCCAGAAACAGTAGTAAGTTTGGGAACAGATAGTAATTTAGGATTGCAAAAGAGGACCACAAAACTGATAAGGAAAGGGCAAAGAGAATATGACTGCAAGCTAGCGGGAAACATAGGGGAAGTCTGTAGAAGCTTATATTTGAGCATCGGAGTCTGAATTGTCAGAGGGATAGTGCTGAGGGAGTACTGCGCCGCACTCCTTGTGGATCAGCTGTTGACTGAATTTCTAGTTTAAACACTAGACCCATCCAAAGTCCTTTTTCCAAAAAAAGAAGAAAATACAGCAGTTGCCAGCCAGAAGGAATGACATGGGTCTTTTTAATGTAACCCAGACACTTGGAAAAATTGTAATCCCAGCCCTTCAGGGTCAGGGAGAGAAGATCAAGTCCCACCGACATTGCCTAAAGCCAAATGGGGAACCAGACTAGACAGTCAGTGACTAACTTGAAATATGTGGCAAGACATATGATAACAATCTTGTTTGCTGTGGTGACAATATTCTGCTTTACCTATTAGCACAGTGCTTACCGACCACAGGCATGCTGTGTGTTGTACAGCAAGGAATTAGAAACACTTCACATATAAGGAGCCCAAAGCTTTGACAAGGATGTGGTTAATTGCTTCAGCAAATGAACTGTTGTATTCTTCTCTGTTTTTTTTCTAATTCCAGTAATTGTTTTCATTTTAATCTGATGAGGGGCTCAGGCGTTTGACAGCAATCCTAACAGCACTACCATGTAACTTTATTCAGAAGGTGCCAGAAGTTATAGACTAATAGACAGTGAGTTACTAATTACCACAGCAAAGTTGCTTAAGGAGCTTCTCAGCTGTCAAGTCTGAGACTATAGCTTGAAGCTGTGCTAATTATTAGTAAAGCAGGACAATATCGCATTTTTGAAATAGATAAACTCATCCCATCCATTGACACACGACATAATCTAATCTGGAAGTAAACCAGATATGCTACATGAATCAGGTAGTCACTGTATCGGGATACATCAATGCAATTGTCCTCCTGGAAAATCAAATTCCTTCCCTCTGCACATGACCTAATATTCCAGTTAAATAAGACAGTGCCCCCACTGAACTCGCTCACCAAACATTTAGTCATATTTGTGCAGCGTAAGAAAGACAGAACTTGCAGTTATATAGCACCTATCACCAGCTCAGGATCTCTCAAAGCCCTTTAATAGACAACAAAATACTTTAAGTGTAATCATTTTTTGTAATCTGGGAATCATGGCAACTGATGTATTCACAGAGCTTCCACAGACAGAAGTGTGATCATGACCAGGTCGTGTTGATTTGAGAGATAAATATTGGCCCCAGGATACTGGGGGAGAACTCCCCTGCTCTTTTTCAGAATAGTGCTACAGGATTTTTTGCATCCACGTGACAAGACAGACAAAGAATAGGTTCAGTATCTAAAAGACATTGTTTGTGGCCATCTGTAGTATTCCCTCATTACTGCACTAGAAGTATCAGCCTA
Source organism: Ginglymostoma cirratum (assembly GCA_024137785.1). Taxonomy (NCBI): domain Eukaryota; kingdom Metazoa; phylum Chordata; class Chondrichthyes; order Orectolobiformes; family Ginglymostomatidae; genus Ginglymostoma; species Ginglymostoma cirratum. Next base: position 15,749,936 of record JAHRHZ010000024.1, read on the forward strand.
GATTACATGCTGAAGTACTGCATTTTACAGGCCAATCATAAATGGGAATGTGCACACTTACACCTGTATATTAGGGCATCTGCCATGGCCCTACATGCCCCCATCTTGATTTTACAAGCAGCTGGTAAGGTGTTGGTGGCCTAATTGAGCCTCTTAAAGTGGTAATTATTGCCTAATTAAAGGCCTCCTCTTGCTCTAGCATAATATAACAGTGCTGGAAAAGGCTGGCACACAGTTTGTAGCCAAGGAGGTTTAACCTTGCAGGCCTTGAACCAGTTATATGGTTGTGCCAATCAGAGTCACTGTCCCATATATCTGCCTTCCTATGTCCTCCCCACCTCCCTGTTTTGTGTAAAATGTGCCATTAGTTAGGCCCCATACCTGAAATCCTGGTCCTGTCTCTGAATTTCAGTTCTTTAGCCTATCTGCAGTACCAGTAATGGCCAGCACTCCTCTGCCTGCACTGTTGGTGTGCAGAACAACAGGCCTTCGATTTTGAGGTGAGACCTCACTTTTTATTCTTTCACGAGAGTTGCAGACTGGGCCAGTGTTTTATTAGTCATCCTAATTGACCAAGAGAAGGTGGTGGTGAACAGCCTTTTCAAACCCCTGCAGAGTATGTGGTATGTGGATACCCACAGTGCTCTTGGGTAGGAAGTTCTAGGGTTTTGACTTAATGACATTGAAAGAATAGCAATATAGTTTGAAGACAGGATGGTTTGTTCCTTGGAGAGAAAAGTTCAGATTGTGGTGCTTTGATGTATCTCTTGCTCTTGTCCTCACAGATAGCAGAGGTCACAGGTTTGGAGGATGCTGCCTGAGGAAGTTTGGTGAGTTGTTGATGGTACACACTGTTGCCGCTGTCTGGTCATGGAGGAATCAATGGTGAAGGTGGTATATGGTGCTGAATTTCAAGGAGTGATGGTTAAATTCACCCTTGTTGAAGATGGTCATTGCCCAGCACTTTTGTGGCATGAATGTTACTTGTCACTCATCAGCCCAAGCATCAATGTTATCCAGGTGTCGCTGCATATAGACACTGATTGTGTCAGTATCTGAGGAGATTTGAATAATGTTGAACATTGTGTAGTCATCGGCGAGCATCCCCACTTCTGACCCTGTATTGGAGGGAAGGTCATTGATGAAGCAGCTGAAGATGATTGGTCTTGGGACACTCCCCTGAGGAAATCCTGCAGAGATGTCCTAGAACTGAGATGACTGACCTCCAACAATCATAATCATTGCTAAAAGAATACCAGAATTTGAAACTTTTCTTCTTGCACTCATTAGAACTAGGGTCATGCATTTTGTGGAAAGGACATATCTGGGCAATCTTTCCTCGTTGCTGAGGAGATGCCAGTGTTGTAACTGTACTGGAACAGCTTGGTTAGGGCTGCAATTAGTCTGGAGCACAAATCTTCAGTATTAATGTCAGAATATTGTCAGACTTATAGTGTTTGTAGTATCCAGTGCTTTAGCTGTTCTTCCATATACCATGGAGTGAATTAAATTGGCTGAAGACTGGATCCCCGAGAGGAAGCCAGTCATCCCACTTGGTGCTTTTGGCTGAAGATGGTACAAATGCATCAGGCTTGTCTCATCGTTGTTCAGCTCTCTCATCATTGAATTGTGCAACGTTCTTCTCCAGTGAGTTGTTTCTTTGTCCACCACAATTCACGACTGCATGTGGCAGGACTGCAGAGCTTAGACCTGATCCATTGGTTGTGGGATTGCTCAACTCTATCTACTGCATACTACTAAAAGAGGTTGGCATGCAACTAGCCCTGTTTTGTAGCTTAACTAGGTTATCACCTCATCTTTAGCTATGGCTTTCTCTGCTGCTGTCAGTGCCCTTCTGCAGTCTGTATTGAAGCAGTATTGGTACCCTGGCTTACTGCTAATGCTGGAGATGGGTATATGCCTGGCCATGAGTTTTCAGATTGTGTTTCAGTATAATTCTGCTGCTGTCAATGGCCCATAGCACCACATGGATAGGTAATTTTGTTTAAAGATCTGTCCGAAGTCTATCTCATTAGGCACAGTGCCTGTGCCAACAACATGATGGAGTGATCCTCCATGTGAAGATGGACTTTGTTTCCAGAAAGATTCTGCAATGATCATTTGAACTGATACTGTCATGAACAGATGCATCTACAGCAGGTAGATTGGTGAGGACTATGTTTTTCCTCCTGTTGATTCCCTCATCACTTGCTACAGGTCCAGTGTGGCATCTATGTCCTTTAGAATTTGGCCAGTAGTGGTGCTACCAAGCCTCTCCTTGACCACATGAGTACATTTGGTGTCCTTTGTCACCCTTGGTGTTGAACACAGGGCAGAAGTGATTCATCAACTAAATCATAACAGGTGGTAATCAGCAATTTCCTCCAACTGTGTACCAATGTAGACAAACAGGAGGCTGGAAGAACACAGCAAGCCAGGCAGCATCTGGAGGAAAGGAGAAGTCAATGTTTCGGGTATTACCCTTCTTCAGGACTTGATGTTGCGTATGGGGAGCTGCTAATAAAGGGGACTAGGTAGCAGAATGGTGGTGATAGGTTGAAGCTGGTAGTAGGTATGATCTGGTTGGTCAATGGGAGGGAGGAATCCAGTTGGTGGAATGGAAGGGAGGGTCAGAAGGTGGAATGGAAAGGAGGAGGTGGGACTGGAAAGGGATCCAGGGGATGGGTGGGAAGGATATTTGAAATTGGAGAACTCCAGTGTTGAGCCCTCCGGGCTGCAGGGTGCCCAGGTGGAAGATAAGGTGTTGTTCTTCAAATTTGCGTTACGAGTCGCTGTGACACTGGAGGAGGCCAAGGATGGACATGTGGAGTAGGCGAGTTGGGTTGAGATGGGCAGTGACCGGGATGTTAGGTTGGCCATTATAGGCCAGGTGAAGATGTTTGGCAAAGCAGTCACCTAGTCTACGTTTGGTCTCACTGACATAGAGAAGGCCACACTGAGAGCACCGGATGCAATAGACTGAGTTGGAGGAGATGCAGGTGAAGCTCTGTCTCACTGGGAAGGACTGTTTAGAGCCCTGGATGGAGTTGAGGGAGGTAGTGTGTGGGTAGGTGTTGTATCTTTTACAGGATTGTGGCGCCACATCTGAGGCATGGTAATTGTCATGGAATTGTACCTCCTCGAGAACGTCAGGCTGTTGCTTGACTAATCTATCCACCATCTATTTTTTGGCACAAGGTCCCAGGTGTTCAAAAGGAGGACTTTACATGCAACTCTGTCAGTCTTGCACTCTTGTTGTTTCTGGTGCATTCTTTGAAGTTTGGTGGCCTTTCCAGTTTAATTTCCTATTATCAGACACTGTGGCCTGCAAGGCTATTTCAGAAGCTGTTTACATGTCAACCACATTTCTGTAGATCTAGAGTTGCATATAGACTAGACCAGATCAGGTGAGGATGGCAGATGTTAGTGAAACAGGTGGTCACCATTAGGTTGTCCAATTTATTTCTTAAATTCGGATTTCAGCAACTGCTATGGTGGGATTTGAGCCCATGTCCCTTCAGTGTTAGCCTGTGTCTGTTTGTTACTAATCCAATGACAATGCCACTGCGACATAGCCTAGGTCTGATGATAGAAGGAAGTTATGCCTCTTTATAATTGAAGTGCTACTACCTGAAAAACTCAAAGGGACAAGTTAGCAAAGGGGAGGTGGATTCATCCCCAGTGTTTACGCTGTAGTATGGGGAGGCCATTCTCAGCACATCCAGTCCATCCATCTCCAAATCTTTAGAGTTGGACCTTCCAGCAGAAGTTTGTGCTGCCCATTGAACCACAATTGAAATGCTGGGCATAGGGAAAGTTGTAATTATGCCACTCATTACATCTTTGCTACAAATCTCTAAGTTCTGTCATCTGGCTTTAATAAAACTGCTGTTGTAGAGGTTGTAACAGTCATTTTCATTGTGCGCTGACAACCAATGTGCAGAAAAATTTTGATACAGTTTATTTCAATGACTGCTACTTGCTGAATAGAGCATCACTGGCCCTTTCAATCTATCTGTTTAAAAGCGTTGTCAGCACTATTGTAAGGGAAGAAGTGTATTAGGGTCTGAACAATGTCACGTTTACCTTAGTACAGTTCTTATTGATTTAGGGGTTAGGAGAACGTGGGCACTAGTCTCTCATGAGAAAAGATGAATTTGTATTTTTGTCATGACAACGATATTGGGCTTTCCATGTGGTGCTTTGCAATTTTCAAAACAAAATCTACATGTTGGATAATATTGCTACAAAATGATTGCATCTCTAAATTTGGCGCAGTGTAAAATGAAAGATTACATTCATATAGCACCTGTCATGACTGCAGAATGTCCCCAAATACTTTGCAATCACTGAAGTGTTTTTGTAATGTTGAGAATGAAATGATCTCAGCTCATGGTACTACTGGACAAGTCAGTTCCCAGAATGAAATCTGGCCTGACATTGTATGTTTTTTTTCCTGTTTAATTAACATGGTGGTCAGTCACTGAAACTGCAGAATTTCTTTAACTGCAGAGTAGAAGTTTATTACACAAAATAAGTAAATGAGAAAAGACAAATGATCTAAAGAGAGAATACAATTAGGAAGACCTTAAAACAGAGCAAAATAAAGTCTGTCTGTTTCCTAACACTATCTGTCACAGAGACTCAAATCCAGAGAAATTACCCCTCAATTTTAAATTTCTGAGTTTGATTTAATTCCCCAGAAGTTTCCTGACATGATTCCTCTCAAAATTGAGAGCTTAGGTTTTCTCAGCTTTTAACAACCTGCAAGTTTCTAATCAAATATTTCTTGTTTGGAAGTTTCACAAACTAAATCTTTCTAGTGAAGTCATTTATTCGCTGAACTGCACCAAAAATTTCCTTTCTCAGATAGAAGCTTCTGGCTTGTGACCCCAGTCAGGTCTCCTCTAAAGTGCTCTAAAAATTTTCAATCTCTTCCTAAATTCCAATGAATTCCTAATTATTCCAAGCTGAAAACCAGCTAATGGTTTTCCATGCTCACCCTGCGTACCAAATCAGAACATCAGTAGGCCATTTTGCCCTTTGAACCCGCTCCACCATTCCATATGATTGTGGTTGTTCATCCAACTCAGTACCTATTCCCACTTCGTCCCGTTGAACCCTTTAACCCCAAGAACTATATCTAAATCCTTACAGTTTCACTGTTTTAGCTCAACGGCTTTCTACGGCAGAGAATTCCACAAGTTCGCCGTTCTCTGGGTGAAGAAATTTCTCCTCATTTCAGTCCAAAATAGTCTACTCCATATTTTGAGACTGTGGCTACTGGTTCTGGACTCCTTGGTCAACGGGAACATCCTTCCTGTATTTACCATGTCTAGTCTGAATTGTGGGAGTTGAACCCTTGCTGTTGGTGTCACCCTGCATTGCAAGTCAGCCATCCAGCCACCACAGCTAACCAACCCTCTATGGGAATACGCAGTTCCCCATGCACTATAAATCATATACAGCATATCATCCTGAACACTGGATCCAGAACTGTATCTGGTGTAGAGGCTTAGGAGAAATGTTCTTTTTAACTTTTCTTCTATACAAGCTGGTTTATTATTGTGTCCTTAATCAGAGTAGCTCCTTCATCAGAGATATATAGGAATCATATCAAAACTGAATTGATCAATGAAGGCTCACAAGCGGGGCTTATTTTCCTCGAAGACTGAAGACTGACCTGCTGGAAGTCATGAAAGTTGTGAACGAGCTCAGTGGAGTGGGTGTAAAAAAGTTCTTTCAATTTTTGGTGAGAACTTTGACGGGAAATTAGTGACCATAAGTAGAAAGTAGTTGCTAATATATCCAATAGGGAATTCAATTAAAATACTTTATTTGTAAACTGGTTAAACATGAAATTGCTACCACAAAGAGTGGTTGAGGTGAATAGTATAGATGTGTTTAAGAGGGAGCTGAATAAATGGTGGAGGGGTAAAGGAAAAGGATATGATGAGGTGAGATGAGATGAAGAGGTATGGGTAGAAACTTTTGTGCAGCACCAGCCGCAGAGTGGACCATTTGGGCTGATTGACCAGGTTCAGTGCTGCAAACTCAATGTAATTCTGTGCTAGTTTGTGATGATTTCTTGGAGTGCAAGGAATTTTCCTGTTTTTTTTCATGATATCCAATTCATCCCATTTTAACAGATGTGGTGATATGGATCCATTATTATGGCAGACTGGCAAGTTACATTCCATGGTAAGTATTTAACAAATCGTCAGCAACGTCGAATATTTCTTAAACACTAATCACAATTAACAAATATTCCATGAATAAATCCAATTAGAAATTCAGGAGAATAGTGAGAATGTGGAGCTCACTACAACAGGGTGAATAGAATGGATGTATTAAAGGGAAAACTAGAAAAACACACGAGGGAGAAAGAAGTAGAAGAATACACAATGAGGGTGAGATGAAGACTAGTGTAAGAACGTCATGCGGAGCATAAAAACTGCCAAACTGCACTGTAAGTTCTGTGTAACTTTATGTAGTGAGACTGAATAACTATTTGCGCAGTTTAGACTATACTGTCTGGAGTTCAGGAGAATGCGAGATCTAATTGAGATATACAAGATGCTAAAGGGGATTGACAAAGTAGAGGTAGAAAGGATATTTCTTCCACGTAGGGCAATCTAGAACAAGAGGTCATAGTTTTAGGGTAATGGGTAGCATATTTAAAACAGAGATGAGGCAAAATAACTTCTCTCAAAGGGTGACAAATTGATGGAATTCACTATCCCAGAGTATGCTGGACATTGGGACATTGAGTAAACTTAAGGAGGAGACGGACAGATTTTTAATTAGTAATAGGTTGAAAAGTAATGAAGAAAGTGGATTTGAAGCCAAGATGAGATTAGCCATGATTGTATTAAGTGGTGAAGCAGACTTGAGGGATTGAATTGCCTACTCCCTGCTCCTAGTTCTTATGTTTTTATTATGAGCATGTAATCCTGGTGTCAGCAGAGGCTCATTTTCAGTTTAATATTCAGATCAAGTAAAAGCACAGGGAAAATAAAGGTATCACTTTTTGACATTGAGTAGATTGCAGGTTTTAATTAATCCAACGTTACTTTTGTGAAAATAAAACTGGTAGGTGACATGAAGATGTGAAACTGCTGTGAAGGCAAGACCTTGGCGTCTGATTACTGAGGTGAAGGTGGGATGCCTTTGTATTAACAGCATTATCATGGAGCAACTTCAGAGGACACTGCTAATCAAGAACAACTTGCATTTCTGTAGCAAAGAAAATTTCATTTTCGTAAATTTCCCAATGTCATTTTACAGAGTAAAATATACCAATCAACAGTTGCTGGTGCTCTCTCCTTTAACCATCTGCCTAATTGGCCAGTCATGACTGATGAGCAACTTAATATTGCTCTTTGGAAAATTAGAACTAAAGCAGCAAAATAAAATTTGAGTCCTTCCAGTTGCTTTCTGATGACACACACAATCCTGTTTTGGAACTCTGTCATCTTTCCTTCGCTGTGGCTGGATCAAGATCCTGGAACTTCCGTGTGAACAGCATTGTGGATATCCCTACATCATATGGGCTGCAGGGATTCGAGGTGGCAATTTAGCGTTACCTTCATGAAGAGAAATTAGGGATAGGCAGTAACTATTGGCTTAGCTAGTGATGCACACATCCTGTGAATAACCATTTTTGTTACAGCCACAGCCTTGGTGAGATTGAGTTTTATTTGGTACCTGTGCTAATAAATTGTCTTGCAGTCTAATTCAGTACAGTGTGGAGCTGGAGGAACACAGCAGGTCAGACAGCATCAGAGGAGCAGGAAAATCAACGGTTCGGGTTTACACCCTTCAACAGGACTCTTGCAGCCTTGTCTAACTCCAGAATGAAAACATTACCCATCCTTAGCTGCAGTGTAAACTAGCTTCTCCTTCTGAGGTAGTCCCTTAAGACCAAGGATAATTTTGTTACACAGTGGAATGGTGTGTCATGAGGTGACTAAACCATCCAGTGCTGGATCCCGCACACTCTGCCACAGGTGGGGCTGCTGATGTTTGAGATATGTGCGTTCTGTGCTCGGGTTTTCTTGTGCTCATTCCATTGTTTGCACTTGGCTTCCATTAAGGCCTAAGTGGTTGGCATCTTGGCTGATGCTTGTTCTCCAGATTGGACATTAAAGCTGTAGTGAGCTTTGAAGATTACCTAATGAATGAGTACCTTTTCTTGCTCTGTCTATTTGGAGGCAGTGAGTGGGTTTCTAGTCTAGACGTGATCATAATGCAGCAAATTTCTGTGGATGGTTGATTATCAACTTGTTTGACTGTTTTGTGAATGCACCTTCCTTGGCCATCAAATCCTGGAATGGAGGCCAAACCTGGAGCTTCTGATTCGGATGCTATGCATTGTGCCTTTTCAATTACTAACATATTTTCTCCTATGTTTTCAGCTTGTTTTCAAATCTCTCCATGGCCTTCTGTCTCTCCCTTCCTCAATAACTGACTGCATCCGCAATCTGCCACCATATCTCTTGAGCAACCCGAGTTTTAAATTGTGCTGTCATTGACATCCAAGCTTTCAGTTGCCTGTGGCCCTAAGATTTGGAATTCCCTCCCGAAACTCCTCCACTTCTTTAACTGATTCTGATGGAAGATGTTCCTTTAAAACCTCCCTTTCTGACCAAGCTATGTGAATATTTCCTTTTGATGAGACGTCTGTGGAGGACTTTGGAATGAGTTACTATGTTAAAGTCACAGTTTAAATGCACATTGTCATTATAGACCCTGAACCTTTGTTCATTTTGGTTTCACAATGTAAATTGTTTTGTCATTGGGTCACTGTGAAAATGACCACAGCTTTATATGTTTAGAGGGTTTGTTAAATTGTTTCTCAATTTCAAATCTCACTGCTGTTATTGCTAACAACATTGCCTCAATGTTAACAGAACTGGTGGAATGATTGATAGCTTTCAAGCTGTGCAGTTTACATTGCCTAATGTTGATATGCCCACACCCCCACATCATTCTTTTATCACATGTTGAAGCGATACTGCCTTTATGTAAAAGTATTTGAAAAATTTATTTTGCTTGAGAGAGCGAAATGTAAGAAAAGATTTGTCACAATATTATCAGCTGCAAGACATGTGATGTGTTTTCCTTTGTGTCTTTGTTAACAGGAGTGTTCATCAGAAACATTCTCACACAATGACAGCCTTCTGTTTAGTTCCATAGACTTGACAGCACAGAAACAGGCCACTCAGCCCATCTTGTTTCTTTTCTTCGCTTCACATGAGTCTCCTGTCACAAAATCAAGTGGTATCATCAAACCTACGACCAGCTGAGTGTCATGGTCATACTCTCATCTCTGAATCATTAGGTTCGATCTGCAGGACCCACTGTAAGGCTAAGCATAAAATACAAGGCTACACACTCCAGTACAGCCTCTGGGAGTGCTGCATGGCTGGAGGTACTGCCTTTCAAATCGGATGTTAAACTGAGTCCCAATCTATTCTCTTAGGTAAAATTCCAGGAGGAATAGGCAAGGTTTTCCTGGTGTTCTGGAAAAGTCTATCCCTTAGTCAAAATCATGAAACCAGATTATCTGGTCATTATCAGATTGCAGTTTGAGGGAACTAGCAAGGTGTACAATTGGCTGCCGCATTTTCTACATGATGCTTGCATTTAAAAGTATGTAATTGGCTGGGAAGAGTGCTGAAACGTCTGGTTGTGAAAATGAGTTTTTTAAAATCCTACAATTCCTTCATCTTAGGATGTTTACTGCAAATAGACTGTTTGTTCCACAGCAACGTGGTTGTTGCTTCTGTCACACCCATGAAATGCAAAGGTATTTGTCATGGATATGGTTGTCACATGAGTTATCAAACAATTTGTTGATAGGAGGTCACAAGGAGTTCCTGATAAACTAATCATAATTTAACAAATTATCGCAGTTGGCAGTGTCCTTTTTTAAAAAAAGGAAAATACTTAATAAAACTCTGATTCAAATTCTTTAAAGTGGAATTTTTGTAAGCGATGTGTGTGAAACTTCTGAGAGAATGGAACTCTTTCAGTTTATTGTGAGTGATAGAATCATTTGTTGTCATAGATCTGTTCTGAATGCTCCAGTTTGCCTTTTCATTATCTTTCAGGAATCTGGAAGTCTCTTTCTCCCAGAAGCTACTGAGAGCCAGGGGTCAACTAAAATTTGAAAAATGTAGATGGAGAGGTTTTTCTAGGTTAAGGGTATTTTGAGTTATGGAGGCCATTTCAATGGCCTCTTCCTGTATTGCTGAATCATTTTAACCCCGTTATCCAGCTCTATCAATCATCTGTCTTATTCACCATTTTTTTTGCTGTGGTTTTATCTGATGATATTGATTTTATACTTGTTTTTGAAAGGCAAACATTGAGTGCATGAGGAAAGTTTAAACATACAGCTTGAAGAAAGAGACAGACTGAGACAGAGTAGTAGGTCCAAGTACTGCTAAGATAGGAGACATTGAGACAAAATATCTGAGGCAATAGGCCTTTCAGACCAAGAGGAAGTGAGTGAGAGGTATGCAGAGAGATGTGTACAGTACTAAATGAATTAGACAGTCGGAGTTGAAGGGACCTGACAGCTGCAGGAAGTGAGAAAAGCAATTTTTATTTCACTTTTCCACAAGAATGGTGCAACGAAAGTTCAAGAAGGATGTATGTAAATATGACATCATCACTGTGCATTGATGCTTTTATTTCCAGCAGCTTCCCTAGTAGAGAAATGCTTAATACTCATTTGCACTGTGTACAGTGCTATGTGCCATTTGCTTCATCTGTATTTATAAGATCCGGGGGAGAAGAAATCCTCTTCAGCCGTCAGCACTGTGCTCACTGACCTACATTGACTCAGTGTCTCAATTTTGAAATTCTTATCCTTGTTTTCAAATCCCACTGTGGCTTGCCCTGCCCATCTCTAATCACCAGTCCTACAACCCTCAAAGATCTCTGGGCTGCCCTCATTCCAGACTCCTGCACATCCCCAGTGTTATACACTCCACTATTGGTGGCAATGCCTTCAGCTGCCTAAACCTTCAGTTCTTGAATCCATTTCCCAAATCTCTCCAACTCGCGACTTCACTTTAAACTTCACTTTGACCAAATGTTTGTTCATCTGCCCGAATACAAGCTTAGATAGTTTGATGATGCTTTTGTAAAGTGCTATTGGATCCTTTATCACATTAAAGGCTATTATTTCATCTGGTTCCTATAAGTTAGAAATAATCACACATTTTAACCTCGATAATGGAACTTTATCAAGTGTATTTTTGGCTGTTGTCCGTGTGGGTGGTTGTTGGAATTGATCAGGATCAGAAATCCATATTTCCCTCCAAATTGCCTTCCATTGGTCTTTATTTCTCTCTGAGCAATCTTCCAATGAAGGATTCTTCGGAATTGACTATGCTGAACAAACTTCAGAATGGCAATAGGATAGGGGCAATGGGGGAGAAGGGGGGTGCAGTGATTTGGGTGTCAGTTATATGGTTACCCAGGAATTAGACTAGAATTTCTCCCTCCAAGATTTCCTGGTAACTATTCTGAGTAAGTTGGATTTGTCTGAAGTCTCTGACTCTTACTTGAGTGGGACGGTCCCAGAGGACAGCAGAATTGTCCATTGGAAATTCATATATCCTAGATAATTCGCACAAACTTGTTGCATTGGGACTTTTGAGGGGGCGGGAAAGTGCATCTTCCAACTTATGGCTGACCTATGATCTTCAGGACACTGAAAGATATGAGTCATTATTATTTGGCAGATGACAGAAATGCAATAGTGAATGTGGCACTGGAGGCTATATATTCACATAAAAATATAGTTTGTAGATACTATAACTGTATAACTGTATAACTAAGGGGTTTATTTAGAGACAAGTTGTTTCATAAAATATAGAAAGAAAAGCAGCAGGAATAGGTCATTCAATGTCTGAAGTCAACTTCTGTTGGATCCACTGTTTTAACAGGACACAGCTGATCTTTTACCTCTGTTACATCTTCATGCAATATCTCCAAATACCTTAATTCATTTAGTATTCAAAAATATATTGTTGTTTTTGACTTGACTGTGCTCAATGAGCTGTCTGTGATAGAGAGCATCAAGTTTTCACATTATTTTGCTGAAGAGACTTCATCTTCGTCTCTCTCCTAAGTGGCTGACCTCTCGTTTTGAGCTGTGGACCTCTAGTCTGAGGGGACCCCAGCTTGGAGAATCTTCCTCCCAACATCTAATCCTTCAGATTTTTATACTTTGGTAAGAGCATCTCTCATTCATCTAAACTCTCTATCTAGTCTACCCAATCTGTCCTTCATAGGCCAATCCCCTCATCCCAGGAAATAGTCTAGTGAATCTTCATTGCACTCACTTTAATTTGAATATATATGTCCCTGGAGAAGAAGACTAAGACTGCACACAGTGCTTCAGATGTGCTGATATCAAAGCACTATATAATTGTATTAAGACTTATTTACTATTATACTCCAATCCCTTAGTAATAAAGGTCAACATATAATTTGCCTTCCTAATTGTTTACTGTACCAAAATGTTGATGTCAAATGCACAAGGGTATCCAAATCCCTCTGAATTTCCAATTTCTCAGAGTCCCAAAAATAGCAATTTAAATTAACATTTCCTTTTAATGTATTAAAACATCTCAAAGTGGTTTACAGGAGCATTATTTCAAATAATGACGCTAAGCCACTTAAGGCACTATTGGGTCATTTGACAAAAGATTGTTCAAAAAGGGAGTTTTAAGGAGGCATCATAAAGGAGGAAAGCAAAGAAGCGAAGGAGGAATGCTTTAAGATAGGAATTCCAGAGTTTAGGCTCCAGACTGCTGAAGTTATGCTACAAATAATGGAGAAATTATACTTGCGAATGGACAAGAGGCCAGGATTGATGGATTGCAAGTATCTCTGTTTCTTGATTTCTGTAAACCAACATTATGCTCCATTTGACATGTTCTTGCCCACTCAATTCTGCAACCTTCATGTGTCCACTTCACAACGAGATTTCCATTCAAATTTTAGTGGCTAGAAAACTTGGACGTATTATACTCAGTCCCATCATTGATTTTGACAGTAAAATAGCCGAGATTGTTGCTATGGGGATTGAAAAATTGACTGTTCTGTGAGGAAGAATTATCAAATTGTTGTAGTCTGTGCCCCACAGTCATTGATAGTTCTTTATTTCCAACTATGAAGTAGCGCCCTTCACATTTTTGAGGAAATGTCCTTGAACCTTTCAGACTTGCATGTTTTAGGGCACTTTTTTAAAGATAACTCTCAAAAGGATCAGAGAAGTTTTCTGTGCAACGCCTTGCGATTTGAGTAAGCTACCTGAGAGGGCAATGGAAGTGGATTCAATAAGAGCATTCAAACAGGAATCGGATAAGTACTTAAGCAAAACAAATAAACTTGGAGCTATAGGCAAAGAACCAGGGAGTAGGGCAAAACCTGATAACATGCACAATAGGCTGAATGGCCTCTTTCTGTGCTGTATCTTACTGGTCAGCCCACCCTTTCCTGATCTTGAGTTGAGTGACTCTTCATTATTTCTCTGTTCTACCAGTTTCTGTATCCAGAGATCTGTCCCTGCATATAGTTCAATCGGAGTTTGTAGCATAGATAAAAGGTACTGCAGATGCTGGAGAATCTGAGATAACAAGCATGGGGCTGGAT
>JAHRHZ010000024.1:15768546-15814157 GCA_024137785.1 Ginglymostoma cirratum
GTGTGTGTGTGTGTGTGTGTGTGTGTGTGTGTGTGTGTGTGTGTGTGTGTGTGTGTGTGTGTGTGTACACACATGTGCGAACGCGCTAGTGCTGTTGTGTTTGCATGTCAGCCCATGGGTTGGTTTGTGTGTGTGTGTGTGTGTGTGAGAGAGAGAGAGACTGTCTGTCTGTGAGTTGGTGTGTATGTGTCTCTGTGAGTTGATATCTGTATGTGACTATGTTTCTGAGTCGATGGAATGTGCCTGGGTGTATGAGTCAGTATGGGCATGTGTCTCTGTGTTTGTTTGACACTGAAAGTCTGTCAAGATGCGTATGCACTTCTATTCCTCCCACACTTTCAATTATGACTTTAGCTAAATGAAGAGAGATTAAAACAGAGTTACTAGTTCATTCATTTATTGAATTTTAGCGACTGGTTTTGTCCATTTCTCTAATTACACAACAAATGTATAAATCTCTGAAAAGCAATTTGTGCAGATGTTTAATGTTAGAACTTGTAAAACATCAAATATTATGAAAGGGTGGAATTCAGATCTGGAGCCGCGTGGTTACGCAAGAATTAATGATTGCCTGATCCTTGTTAATACAAGAGATTGTTCTTGTATAGAACCCGCAGTTAGTATTCGATGCAGACAGCACAGTATGATATTCAAAACTGGATTTTTAATTATGTCCTGCTGATAATTTTTGTAAATCTGCCTTACAGTCTCACGATGCATCTTTTTATGTGTAAGAGAAATCTTCAGAGAATGGCAATAATTGTTTTAATGAGCTATTAAATTTTCTTTAGTACTTTGCTAAGCTATTAAAAAGCTTGGCCAGTCATCCCACAATTACAGTAAATGATTTCATCTTAATGTATTATTGATTCATCCATGTATACGTACAGTACTTTTTTTAATCTATATGTGCACAGGCACAGACTCTGACTGAAATAACGAACAGTCAAGACATAAACCTACTGTAAGAAATTGAGTAATACCAGTATATATGCAAACATGGACATGGTTTCTGTTCTGGTTTTCCTCACTTTCTTGTGAGGAAATGAATGTAGCTGTGGTTTTATTTCAAGCCTTTGTTCCATGCTCTATTCTTTGTACAATGTATTTAGAGGTTGGATCTGAACTTATGCAAAGTGGCAACGTGGATATTGGCTGTTAGTTAAATGCAGTATCTTATAACTTGATGTAGTTTAGGGTTCAAGTTGCAAAATTGGATCTCAGTGTTACTCTGGTTAGATCCTGTTTTCAATTTGAGGAAAGAAATATTTTCAGAAAGATCAAATTATGTGGCAGCACTGGCTCAGTGGTTAGCACTGCTGCTTCATAGCACCAGGGTCCCGGGTTCAATTCCACCCTTGGGTAACTGTCTGTATGGAGTTTGCATATTTTCCCATGTCTGCTTGGGTTTCTGCTGGGTGCTCTGATTTCCTCCCACAGTCCAAAGATGTGCAGGTTAGGTGGATTGGCCATAGCTAAACTTTCCATAGTGTCCAAGGATGTGTAGGTTAGCTGGATTAGCCATGGGAAAATGCAGTGTTACAGGGATAGAGTAGGGAGGTGAGTCAGTGTGGACTCGTTGGGCCAAATGGCCTGTTTCCACACTGCGGACACTCTGTGGAGACAGTCCATCTATCAGCCTAGTGTGTAGAAGGGCTAGACTGTCTAGTGCCCAATTTAAAAAAAAGTCTGCTTGCAATGTTCTAAATTGTTTTCAATTCTCCTTTTAATGCTGATTCAAATGCTGGCTGCTCACTGATACTAACCCTCACTGTAGTCAGTTGGCAGGTTCAAAAATATCTGATCCAGTATTGTGATGGTTTTAGTTTTAGCTGCTCATATAACTCTCAGTCCTGAGTCTGATCGTGCTTACAAGCTGAATTATTACTTATGAAGTTGTACAGTTAATTATTTTGCACAGTGACTTAAAATAACTTGATTTTGCCCCATACGACATGCAGTTTCATTTGACTGCAGAAATATTTTAGTTGTGGAATATTTCACATCAGCAAAATGACTGTGTGTGTGTGCTGGCCCAGAATCCCCACCATAACCCTTTCTGCTGCACCAACACCTCCCGCGCCCCCCACCTCCCAACTCCATATCCATTCATATTTATCTTATTCACAACTACCCCACTCTACTCTTTTCTACCCTTCCTATCCACTCCTCCCCCCTGCACTCCTTCACATGCCCACCCATTCCCCCACCATGCCATTTGAACTGGGAAATGGAAGGGAAGCAGTATACCTTTGACCAGTCACTGTCCGAGTCAAGCACTTTAGCTGATACCTTACGGCTTTTTTTCAAATGGACAGTGACTGATGGATTAAGGGTTGAATGTTGGTGGGTTGTACTGAATATCAAGGAAAATCATTCAGTTGTCTTGTGGTGTTTTGTTTTCAATAAAGGCCACTTGTAATAAAAGTAAGTTTTGAAGTTAGGAGCTAACAGATTCCAGTAAAATATCCATATTGCTATTCATAACTTTTATAGAGTCCTGTCAATAAAACCATAAATATTAATTTTATCATTGAACCTAGTGCAAGTAGGTTGATTAGTGATCAAATCTACTCGTTGTGACCTTGGTTAACAGCAAAATCATCTTCATCAATAGAATATTGACAATGAAGGAACGATGTATTGTGTCTATGCCATGAAGTTTTGCAAACAATTAAGTACAGAATCCTGTGGCACAGAAGGGAAGCATGTGGCCCATCATGACTGTGTTGGCTCTTTGAAAGAGTTATCTAATTAGACCTATTTGCTTGCTCTCTCCACATAGCCCTGTGTATTTTTAACCTTCCAAATGTTTGTCTAATTCCCTTCTTTAAGTTATTATTGGATCTGCTTCCGCTTTCAGGAGTGTAGTGCATTTCACATTATATCAACTCACTGAATTATTTCTGTCGCCCTTGCTTATCAATGCACCAAATCAGAAATGGTGTTTTTAAATCCGAGAGCAGTGTCCTTTTGCAGTAGTCTAGTATTGATTTTCCACTTAGCATTTTTATTTTATTCTATTCCGGCCCCCCTCCATGTACATATCCAGATGTTACTGCAAGGATTAAAATCTGTATCCAGTGGATGGATCAAATTGGCAGACCACACAGCTCCATTTGGGGGAGATAGTGGCACAGTTGTATGTCATAAGGCTAGTAATCCAGAGGCTCAAACTAATGGATGGGGTTGAATTCCACTATGGCAGTTGGTGGAATTTGATTTCCATTATTCTGAAAAGGTTTTAATTGAAGTCTCATTTACGGTGGCAATGAAACTATCATCACCAAAAGAAACATCAGGTTTGCAAAGTAAAATACGAAGTGCTGGAGATACTCAGCAGGTCTGGCAGCAGCTATGGAGAGAGAAACAGAGTTAGTGTTTCAAGTCCAGTATGACTTTTCTTCGGATTTCCAACATTTGCAGTATTTTGCATTTATCATCAGGTTTGCTAATGTCCTTTAGAGAAGGAAGTCTCTTGTCCTACCTAGACTAACCCACTTTTGACTCTGGATCCACAGCAATATGGTTTACCCCTACCTGTCCTCAGACTAACTGAAAAAGCAACTTAGTTCCAGGGCAATTAAGGACGGCCTTGCCTGCAATGCCCCATGTCATGAAAGAATAAATAACTCCACAGCTGTTTGGAGACCTGATCTGCTTGAATCCTATTAGAGACGATGGAAGGAAATGCACATTTTAAATGGTGGAAATACACTGGCATCAGTCATTGTTTCTTGATGAAGAGCAGCCGTTTCTGACCAGTTTGTCCTAAAGTGCAGTATTGTACACAACAGCATGAAATGAATGAGAGTCAGAATGTGCCTTCGGGTTCCTTAAATCTGTCTGAGACAATGACTTAGTGCTTTTTATTAAACTATTGAAGAAGAACCTTTGCTGATTTCATTATAGTCATTGGTATTCCTAAAGGGACAGGTACCTGTAATTACTCAGCTGGTACAGCAGATGGTCACATTTTGATGGTTACCTGTACTCTAGAGATTGGCATAAAATCATTCTTTGTGTGAAGTTTTGTATTAAATTTGGCATTTCAATAGTTCTTAGAGTAAGGTAGGCCATAGTACCAAATGGGAATTGATACTGGGTTAGCCGACACTTCGAACTGGTAGAGTATAGAATTATATCAAATTTACTTTTCGTACAGAGCTAGACCATTCTACCCAGTTAGTCTGTGCTAATGTTTATGTTTCACAGGATATTTTTCTGATTCCACTTCATCTCATCCTATTAGCATAAGTATTTTAAAGGTTTGGATATTCACGGGTTTCCCAAAATTGAGCATGTAGTGTGTTTCCAACCACCTGATATATTTCCAATTACTTCCTCTGGTGACATGCTGATATGCACATAAATCTGAATGAGAATCTTCATTCTCATGGGTGGAACAAGTTTTGATCCTTTACTCTTGTATTTCATACATTTATCTTTCAAAGTTTAAAGAATTATGAATAAAGGTTAAACTTTGGAAGTACTAGCATAAAGTCCAGAATCTAAACAGCTTTATACTAGGCATTCTACAGAGCCCTGGTTGATTTTAGTGGCCATTACAGAGACATGGTTACAGGATGGTCATGACTAGGAGTTCCATATCCAGGGGTATCAAACTGTTCGGAAGGACAGACATGAAAGTAAGGGAGATGGTGTTGCTCTGATTTTTAAGGATGATGTCAGGGCGGTAGTGACAGATGACATAGGTTCTACTGAACAAAACGTTGAATCCATTTGGGTGGAAATTAGAAATAGCAGGGAGAAGAAGGCACTGATAGGTGTGGTCTATAGGCCACCAAATAATGACATCGTGGTGGGGCAGGCAATAAACATGGAAATAGCAATTATCATGTGGGATTTTAATCTACCTATCGATTGGTCAAACCAGGTCAGTCATGGCAGCCTTGAGGAGGGGTTCGTAGAATGTATCCGCGATAATTTCCTTGAACAATATGTAATGGAAGCTACGAGGGAGCAAGCTATCCTAGATCTAGTCCCGTGTAATGAGACAGGAATAATTAATGATCTCACAGTTAGGGATCCTGTCGGAAGGAGCAATCACAGTATGGTCGAACTTAAAATACAGATGGAGCTTGAGAAGGTTAAATCCAGTACCTATGTCCTGTGCTTAAACAAAGGAGACTATGAAGGAATGAGGGAGGAGTTAGCTAAGGTAGAATGGGAGCAAAAACTTTATGGTGGGTCAATTGAGGAACAGTGGAGGACTTTCAAAACGATTTTTCACAGTGCTCAGCAGAAGTATATTCCAGTGTTAAAGAAGAACTGTAAGAAAAGAGAAAGCCAGCCATGGATGTCTAAGGAAATAAAGGAAAGTATCAGATTGAAAAAAAACACATAAAAAAAACCAAAGGGTAGTGGGAAACTAGTAGACTGGGAAATCTTTAAAGGCCAACAGAAAGCCACAAAAAAAGTTATAAAGAAAAATAAGATAGATTATGAGTGTAAACTAGCTCAGAATATAAAAACAGGTAGCAAAAGTTTCTATGAATATGTAAATCGTAGAAGAGTGGTGAAGGTAAACATTGGTCCTTTAGAGGATGAGAAAGCCAATTTAATAACTGGGAATGAGGAAATAGCTGAGACATTAAACATTATTTTGTGTCGGTCTTCACAGTGGAAGACACAAATAACATGCCGAAAACTAATAGCAAGAAGGTTATAGCAGGTGAGGACCTAGAAACTACCATTATCACTAAGGAGGCAGTGCTGGGCAAGCTAATGGGGCTAAAGGTAGACAAGTCTCCTGGCCCTGATGAAATGCATCCCAGGGTACTAAATGAGGTGATGGAGGAAATAGCAAATGCGCTAGTAATTATTTACCAAAATTCACTGGACTCTGGGGTGGTTCCCGCAGATTGGAAAACAGCCAATGTGACGCCACTGTTTAAAAAAGGAGGTAGACAAAAAGCAGGTAACTATGGGCCAGTTAGCTTAACTTCGGTAGTGGGGAAAATGCTTGAATTCATCATTAAGGAAGAAATAGCAAGACATCTGGATAAAAATTGTCCCATTGGAAACACCCAGCGTGGGTTCATGAAGGGTAGGTCATGTTTAACTAATTTGGTGGAATTCTTTGAGGACATTACTTGCATGATGGACAATGGGGAGCCTGTGGATGTGGTGTAGCTGGATTTCCAGAAGGCATTTGACAAGGTGCCACACCAAAGGCTGCTACATAATATAAAGTTCCACGGTATTAAAGGTAATGTATTGGCATGGATAGAGGATTGGTTGACCAGTAGAAAGCAAAGAGTAGGGGTAAATGGGTGTTTTTCTGGTTGGTGGTCAATGGCTAGTGGTGTGCCTCAGGGATCAGTGTTGGGACCTCAATTGTTTACGATTTACATAGATGATTTGGAGTTGGGGACTCGTGTGGTGTGTCAAAATTTGCAGATGACATTAAGGTGAGTGGTAGAGAAAAGTGTGCAGAAGACACTGCAAGTCTGCAGAGGGATATAGATAGTCTAAGTGAGTGGGCAAAGGTCTGGCAGATGGAGTACAATATTGATAAGTGTGAGGTCATCCATTTTGGTAGAAATAACAGCAAAATGTACTATGTTTTAAATGGTAAAAAATTGCGGCACGCTGCTGTGCAGAGGGACTTTGGTGTCCTTGTTCATGGATTTCTAAAAGTAGGATTGCTGGTGCAGCAGGTAATTAAAAAGGCAAATGGAATTTTGTCTGCCATTGCTCGAGGGATGGAGTTTAAAAACAGGGTGGCTATGCTACAGCTGTATAGAGTCCTGGTGAGGCCACCCCTGGAGTACTGTGTGCACTTTTGGTCTCCTTACTTGAGAAGAGATATACTAGCACTGGAAGGGGTGCAGAGGAGATTCACTCGGTTGATTCCAGAGTTGAGAGAGTTGGATTATGAGGAGATACTGAGTAGACTGGGATTATACTCATTGAAATTCAGAAGAATGAGGGGAGATCTTATAGAAACATATAAGATTATGAAGGGAATAGATAAGGTGGAGGCAGGGAGGTTGTTTCAGCTAGCAGGTGAAACTAGGACAAGAGGGCATTGCCTCAAAATAAAGGGAAGCAGATGTAGGACTGAGGCCAGGAAGAACTTCTTCACCCAAAGGGTTGTGAATCTGTGGAATTCCCTGCCCAGTGAAGCGGTTGAAGCTACGTCACTGAATGTTTTTAAGGCAAGGTTAGATAAATTTTTGAACAGTCAAGGAATTAAGGATTATGGTGAGTGGGTGGGTAAATGGAGCTGAGTCTCAAAAAGATCAGCCATGATCTTATTAAATGGCTGGGCAGGCTCGAGGGGCCAGATGGCCTACTCCTGCTCCCAGTTCCTATGTTCTTATGTTCTTACGTTCTTATTTTTGGCATTTTCACTGCCCATTGCAACGTTGCAAGATTGCTCAAGAAGAGGTTTCCAATGTTTATCGGCGCGAACATGTTGCAGTGTTAGACTCTGATAAAGTAGGAATGAATGGATCATTTTAGGGTTGGCAGGATGTAACTAATGGAGTATTGCAAGGATTTCTGCTGATTTCTCAGCTATTTAGAATCCAAACTGATGACTTTGAGGGACAGAATATGATAACGTATTCAAGTTTTCAGACCATGTAGAATTTGATGGGAGTGTAAACTGTGAGGTGGACATAGAGTGATATGGATAGGATGTGATTGGGCAAGAAGTGGAAGCTGAAATATTATCTGAGTAGAAGGGGTGATTGGGGACCATGATCTCATTGAATGACAGAGCAGGCTGGAGAGACTAAATGGACTATTCATGCTCCTATTTCTTTTGTTCTGACTCACTTTGGTGGGATACCTGGAAAAAACAGAATATGTTCCAAATCATTCAAAGCTAGAATGTTGGGATGTTGTACACTAACCATGGAAAGGTGACTGTCTGCAAAAGTTAATGTGCAGGTACAGCAAGCAATTTCGTAGATCATAGAATCCCTACATTGTGGAAACAGGCCCTTCGGTCCAACAAGCTCACACCGACTCTCAGGAATCCCACCCAGACCCATTCTTAATTGGGCTAAGAATATATTTTCTGTCGTCAGGGTGCAGTACAGGTTCTCTAGATTAATTACAATGGGTGGGTTGTCTTATGATGAGGGAATGAGCCTGTATTCTCAATTGTTAGGAGGACAGTTGATTATTCTGAAACATATCAAGTTGTTGAGGGCTGAGTTTGGTAGATGCTGAGAAGTTATTTCCTTTGGACTCTCGAACCAGAGGCTTATTGTCTCAGGATATGGGTTCGACCATTTGGGAATGAGATGAGGTGATATTTGTTCACTCAAGTCTGTGAATCTTTGGAAGTTTAACCCAGAGAGCTGGGGATGGCCTGTTGATGAGTTTACTCAAATAGAAATTGACAAGCCCTTTGAGGCACGAGACTTAGAGAGAGAAAAGTAGAACTGAGGTAAAAATTTAACCATGATCTTGTTGTATAGTTAAGCAGGCTAAAGGAGCCAAATGGCCTACCTCTGCTCCTTTTTCTCGTGCTCTTACAGCAAGGTTTTTAGTTAACTTTGTAGAAGAGTTGCTATAAATTTTGGTTTCATTTGTAAATTAATTCAGTTCTCTTTGACTAAACTGAAGATTCAAAAATTATTGAAGTGTGATTTCCTGCTGGAGCTGCCAGGATGGATAGGCTCAGGCAGGAACCCCTCATGGGACCAAGTCTGCTTCCCGTTCCATATGTCGATAGTTTTTTTGTGACAAGATTCTCAAATGATCTCACTTTGCATCCTTTTAGAATCAAAAAATCTATGAGCACAATGAGGTAACAGAACTCAAACACACATCAGACAATATTCATACAATGATGAGTGACTGGAAATTATTATAATTCACCTGACACCTGCCTTTACTTTCCCTCCTTTAGGCCATTCGCTGTACACTGGTAAACTGTACGTGTGAATGCTTCCAACCAGGAAAGATCAGCCTACGAACCTGTGACCAGTGTAAACATGGCTGGGTGGCACATGGTGAGTGAGATCAAACATTTCCACCAAATTATGTTTGTGAGAGAAGGCATGATTATATTGAATTACATAAAACTGTATGCGCAGAGGCTGACTTTTTTGTCAAACGGGTCAGTGTTGGTATTGCCTAACAAACAACTTGTCTTTAGCTAACATTTTTAACATGATGACTTATCACAAATAACAGTCATAGGTGCCTCATGGGAAGTTAAACAGAATTTGGTGTTGGCCCTAGCCAGGAGGTTCAAGAGAGAGACATTCAAGAGCATCTTAAAGGAGGTGAAATGGGTAGAGAGGTCGAGAGGATTTAGGGAGAGAAATTTAAAACTTCAAGTCCAAGCGGCTATAGGCATGGCCTCAAATGGGAGAATGATTAAAATTTGGTATTCCCAGGAGGTGAGAATTTAAAAAGTGTAGAGATCTCAGAAGGTTCTGGGGATGGAGGAAATTGCAGAGATGGGGAGGGATGAGGCTATGGAAGGGTTTGAAACTCTTTCTCGATTTGAACCTCTTACCCCACTTCATCTCACTCTAACAACATTCTTATATCCCTGACTTAACTAGATACTCCTTAACTGCATCTGTTATTCATTTCCACCAACTCATGTTTGGTATCGCTTTGCACAATGTAATCACTCTGGGTAGAGTTTTCTCCTGAATTCCCTATTGGATTTCAGAATTACTATCTATTTGTGACCCCTGGCGTCAGACTCTCAACACAGTTCGACACATCTTCTTTATATCTAGCTATTCAAAACCCTTCATAATTAGAAAACTGAATCAGGTCATCTTGTAGCCTTCTCTTTTCTAGAAAAATAGTTTATTTTATAATCCAGCTCTTCAAAATACATTGTTGACATGAGTATTTAATTTGGATTGTATGTATATTTGGAGCCAATTCTCAGTAAAAGTACATATGGTCCAAATGATTGCTTAATTTTGAGAAGGTAGATATATTCCTGGTTCAGTAAACAGTTGCAGATTATTGGGATGGGATAGATTGATCTGATGACTGACGCTATTGGATGGAAATGTTCCAGTCTCTGGGGAAAATTAGGAATGTTATTTGGAGCACAATCAGGTCAAAGTTCAATAGTTCAGATGCAAAGATGCATGAATATCCTGGAGTTTTGTTCATCTTTGTGAATTGGTGAATATTTGTGCCAAAATTGTGTTAAATGGGTGGTTAGGATATAATGTAGAGCAGATATAATAGGCTTACCATATTCTTCTTGATCTTTGCCTTGTCACATTCTTGATAATAAGCCTTGAAGACCAATTTTAATTCATCATGATTCTTGCTTACGGATCTGGGCTGTTAGTTCATCTAGCTAATACTTATCAAAAATTCAGACATACGTCTCCATATCGCGGGTGAAACAAATTAATTTTAAATCATAAAAAGGCTTTCCTTTTTGCAACATTGCTGTTTAGTCATCCTCTTCAATTAAAGGTATTTTGGTAATCAGAGGACATAGATTTAAAGCAATAAGCCAGATGCACAATACTACCTTTGCAGTATGTGCTGTTCATAAACAGTAGACAAATCCAACCCAATCAATTACTACCCCCATCTGACTTCTCTCAATCAGCAGCCAAGTCATAGAAGGTATTGTTGACAGTGTTGTCATGTGGCTTGCCAATGATCAGTTCTAATTTCCCCAGATCTGCTCTGTTTCAGACCACTTTATTGTCTTGGCCCAAACAAAGGTATAGTTAGAGTGACTCTCAGATATCAAGGCAGCATTTGACCAAGTGTGGCATCAAGCAACCCTAACAAAATTGAGGTCAATGGCTGCTGAAAGCAAACTCATTACTGATTAGAGGTCACCAATTATCTCAGTTGTATGAAAACTACTTTGATAAAAGAAATTTAGAACCTGACTTTTCTGCTTCGTGAGCGTGGGTTGCCAGTCAAAATGAAGATATTCTGCTGATTTCATGGAAATCTCTTAATACCAGTTAGAGTTCTTTTAAGGTCTAGTGACATAAGCATGTGTCACAGAGAAAGCAAACTAGGTAGGACATAAGACTGGGTTGCTGACTTATGCAAGGCTAATTTCATCCAATTAAGTCACTTGTTGCTGTCCTGAAATTGGAGAGCTGGTTTTCAATGCTTCTCATAGAAAGAAGCAAACACTTTTCGTTTGGATAGGCAAGACCTTTTTCACAAGAGTGTAGGAGGTTTCGCAGTGACCTTTATCGAGACTTATAAAATCACGAGAGCCATAGATATATTGATTAGCAAAGATCTTTTCCTTAGAGTAGAGGAGTTCAAAACTAAACAGCATAATTTTAAGGTGAGAGGAGAAATATTTGAAAGGACCCTGTGGAGCAACTTTTTTCACACAGAGTCATTCATATGTGGAATAAACTGCCAGAGGAAGTGGTAGATGCAGGCACAGTTAGAACATTGTAAAAGACATTTGGACAAGTACATGAATAGGAAAGGTTTTGAGGGATTATTGGCCAAATGCAGGAAAATGGGACCAGTGTAGTTTGGGATGAGTTGGACCAAAGGGCCTGTTTCCGTGCTGTATGACTGTTAAAGTTGCAAGTGCGAGCAAGTGACAGCTTGAACCCAGCTCACTTGAAAATCTGCCTAAGCTGGCACCTTCCTGCCTGAGGGGCATCAGTAGATTATGGGATTGATTATGTCATTATATTCCCTGATACAATGTGTTACATCGTCAATGTGCAAACCCATCATTAATATACACCTTGTCCTACTTAGCATTGTACACATGCAATGGCGAAACACAATCTTATCATCCAGTGCTGACCTGCCCTCTGATGTTAAAGATTTCCTTCAGGAATCGGAAAGCAGATTTCAGTATTTTAAAGTGCAGGAACAAAAATTGAGCATTTGGCCCATGCCATTACTTATGCTTCATGTGGGTCTCTTCCCACCTGTCTTCATCTCATGTATTAATATATCCTTCCATTCCTTTCTCCAACATTTTTCTCTAGCTTCCCTAAAATGTTTCTGTGTTATTCACCTGACAACACCCTAGTAGCAAGTTACACCTTTTCAGTAAAGGAGTTTCTCCATAATTTTCTGTAAGAGTAGTGATTATTGTCTATTTATTGCTCCCAGTCTTAGTCTCCTCTGCAAGTGAGAATATTTTCTTTATATCTATCAAACCTTTTCATGATTTTAAAGGTATCTATCCATTCACTCTACAGTCTATTTTGTTAAGAGAAAGAAATTCAGCCTCTGCAATTCTCAGTGCTAGTATCATCCTTATGAATTATATCTGCATCTTCTCCAATGCCTTTCTGTAGGAAGGAGGCCAGAGCAGTGGTCTGGTCAAATCTAATTGCAGCTATGGAGCTACCTGCCCTTCGGGAACTGCTACTGTGTGAATTTGAAAACTATGCACCTTCTGTTTCTCATAAAACCTCTCCAGAAAATGTAGGATGATCTCTGTCAGTAGATCATCAAGAGGAACTTTACCAAATAAGCTTTGTTTGTCCATTCCAATATGACTTGGAGACTCAGACTTTTGTTGCTTCATATTTTGGCACTTTAGAATGTTTACATTGCTTTTTACGCAATGCATTCCACTTCTTGCAATGAATGTCCTTGACACATTTCTAGGGGAAGTTAGGTGAGTATATGAAGAAGTTCATACAGTTCAATGAAAAGTGACAGGATAAGCATAAATGCTAACAAAGATTGAATAGCCTGAATGGTCTGTATCCACTCTGCAGACTTGTTTGTCATTCTACATATGCAATCTCGGTGAGACCTTTTCCTTAGATGACGGGAGAAAGACAACATGCAGATGAACCAGAGGCACACTCTTGTGCTTTCCAGAAGCGTCTTTAGAAGACAATTTTGGTCTGGGAGAAAGTTACCCAGTTGTCACCTCGTAATTGGGAATACTGAATGGAGATTCGAGAGGCAACTGGTATTACTTTAAAAATGAGTAAGGTTCAATATCTACCATTAATAATATATATGCTGTTATTCTTTTTTTTCAGGGCCCTTAAACAAAGCAAAATTTCTTTCGAAAGTAAGCAAAGAATTTTAAAATCAAAGACTTGGCTTATAGACACCGAGTACAAATAAGAAGTGACTTCCAATAGACCTTGCATGTCTTATAATCTTGCAAGTACGCAGAGAGAGACTGAAGGAAAGAGGAAGGAAGCTGCATACTGCAAGAGAGACTGGGAGTACGGAGAGAGTACAGGACAAGTTGGAGTACAGGTTGAAAGAAATTGGGTGTACAGAGCCCGAACGAGAGAAAAACTGGGAGTCAAAACTGAAACCTGGAGTAGAGAGAGAAGAAAGAAAACAAGGAAGAAACTGAGACTTCAGGGAGAGGGAAAGAGAAAATAAGAAGAGACTGAGGGAGTGATGGAGAATGTGAGGTAGTGGAGGGGAAAGTACAAAGTTGGGAAGAGAAAAATAAATTAAGGGAGAGTGAGAGAGGGAGCACGTACAGACTGCAGAAATATTTTCATGCAATTGTCTGGCAAACCCTCTGACAAACAATACTTCATTTTTATTACTCTCACATCTCAGGCAACCCATCATAGAAAGCCTGTCCTAGGATCAGAGGAGGCAAAAACAGGTGTTATATCTGCAGTCAAACTCTAAAAGATTTGCAAGGGAGATCAGCCGACAATTACGCTAATGCTGCTGCTTTTATCCGGAGATGTTATTATCTTGAGGTGCTGACTGTTGCATGACTCCCTCAAAGAGCGCAAGACTGGACACAGTGGAAACTTGATAGTTATGAAATAAAAAGGGCACTGTGTAGATCTGGATTTGGTTCAAAGTTTGGAGCAAAATTTGCAATTGGGAGCTTCTAATAGTGTTTGCCTGGAGGTATAATTTTTTTTACCTGAAGTCTTGTTGGAATACGATAATAGGAAATCACAATAATAGTTTCCTTTTTTGTGAAATTTTAATTTCTTTGCTGTACATGGCTAGATGATGTGTACTAGACTGTAATTTCTTTCTATTTGTGTGATATCATAATTTTATCTTCACATTGACAGTTTGATCATTTTGAATTACTTCAACCTAATTGGAGTAATTTCCTTACTTATATGATTGTGGTAATTGATTAATATTTTTTGCAATAATGAAAAATATTTAAGCATGCTACTTGGGAGTTATTAGTAACTTATTAAGACAGAGCTAAGTAAATAATAACAGGAGCTGGCCAATGGGTTTGTTCTTTCATTCAATATGACTAATCAGATTTTGGCCTTAGAGTAAATTGAAATCTACTGTCTTGTACATGAATGACAACAGGCTTTATTGAACAAAACTATGTTCAGAGGGTGATAGAGGACAAATTCAGGAGTCATACAAACCAAAGGTCCAGCTTCAAGTGATCTGACATCGGTATGATATAAATTCATACACACTTACTAGCTATCCTTAGTGTCAAGGCATAATTCTCTTGTCTCCTGTATCATTTGCCTCCTGTTCTTTTATGATACCCAATTTAATCAATCTGGTTTAACACTGAACATTTTACTCTCTATTTCTGTCTCCTTCCCCCTCAAGATCTTGTTTTAAGGTTGGGTGGCACAGATGTACTCAATGTGTTGCTCCTTGTGTGTAATGCGTAAGAGCTCTGGCTACCTCCGCACAGCACTTGTGGGAAACTTCTATCATATTTTCTTTTTCGGTGGTGAGTTCCTTTCCTTCTCTTTCCTTTGGGCCATTTGCAACTGAACGTAAGATTTAGAAATTTTTGTTTTCTTTTGTTGTCTCATGTAGTTGCTGCAGCTGTTTGATTTCCCTGAGAAATGTTTATATTTCAGTCTCTGAGGCTCGATCGTGTTGCATGACTGCTATTAGCTGGGCTTGTAGTTTAGTAATCCCTTCGTATAACTAGACTTGTCTAACTCTCTCAACTTTAATATCATCCAGCTCCATTTGATGCCTCTCTTAAATCTTTTCTGAGGTGTTCGTTAGCTATAAAAGCTCTGTTGTTTAGGCTTCTGCTGTTTTACTGAAATAAATCTTGAATTCTTCCACAGCGTGTTGTTAAGATTCATCAGTAGCCTTCAGCAATAGTAGACTTACGATCTCTGACCATTCAATATTGGCTTGATCTAATTTGGGCTTGAGCACCTTCTTTGCCCTGGATCGTTTTTAATGAGCTGTGCACAATTATTGAAATAGCTGTTTGGTGGGCTGTTTTTGGGGTTTAACAGTTTTTTTCTTTGACTGTATCAAAATTACCTGGTTATCATTTGCTCATTTTTGTAAGTTAGCATTGAAGCTTTGAGGACTCCATGTTTGATCGAAGATTCTTTTCTAACTCCGTATTTCAGGATCCTTCTGATATTGTGGCCATTTTGCTGCTTTTAGGAAATTCTGAATCTTTTCTGGTGTTAGTTTATGGCTGAACTACTATAATCTCCTCACAGCTGCTGTCTCTTTCAGTGACACGGTGTCTTCGGCCACAATGTTGTCAGTATCGGGGCCCCAAAAATCATCTAACAGGCCCCTTACATTCCCTAAAAAGAATTCATCCTGTAGCTGCATGTGTTGCTGCTGTAACTGTGACATGGTCTTTCTCAATGCAAGGCCCTTTCTTAGACTGGTCGGGCTGTGAATGCATGGCAAAGGAGTCTGCAATGGCGGTGAATGGACTTGGTTTCTTTGCAAGCCTTCTGGTGGACATTGTGTACTCTGTTATTTCCCATCTCCATGTGTAGCCATACTGTGCTGTCGTTAAGTACATATTGTTCAGCTGGGTGACTCTGCAGCTTGCCACATCCCATGCTATGGCTATTATCTATTTACTTTTCTTCCTTTCACATCCTAACTGCTCCTCTGGACCATTTCCAGAACTTGTTGCAGTGCAGCAGCCTTCTGCAAGTTTCACTAATGTGCCTGACTTTTGCTGGCACTCTGGGCTGCTTCCACTTCCCAACCTATCTGTTTCCACCACTCTCCTCACTGTCCATTGATTTTAAGCTTCTTTGCCTGTTGCGGACAGTCCACAAGAATTCTTTGTCTGGCTTGGCTGCCTCCGGCCTGACCCTGCTATGGGCGGTCCCTCTGCGTGGTCCATAGCATGGGACCCCTCTCTTGGGAGTTGGTTCTTTTCTGTAAGTTTCACCTGTCAGAAGGAATGTTTGTTATTCTCAGGGACTGCTGCTTGCTTTTCTTTGCTGTTACCTGCCCCGTTCTCTGTGGGCCTTCTGCCACACTGCTTTAGCTATCATGTGGGCTTTCCCCTTTTGTCTTTTGGTGGCTAGATGGGCCTTGAAATTCACCATTTGCTGATCCCTGTCACTATAGAGCCTCTTTTCAGGTATCACCTTCAATTCTGGGCTCATGGTTTGTGTGCAACACCATACTGCCACTGGGCTTCACTTTGAGCTTTAATCACCATTTGTCTCCGGTTCTGTAGATCTGGTCACCAGCAACAGGCTTTATTGAACATAACTGTTTACAGAGGATGACCGAAGAGAACATCTTACCTGGGAGCCATTGAAGAGATAAAGTGATGCTTTGCCTTGTAGGTTTCTGTCACCTTTATTCTTCCTTGATATCTGAAACCTCCTGATGGCTCAGTGCAACAGTGATTGAATCAGAGAGTGCTGAGGTCCCAGGTTTGAAGCAAGAGCTAAGTTCTGTGAAGTTAACAATGGGATTGATTCCAAGGGCCTGCTTGCTTGACAAGAAGGTAAAACACCAGGGAGTTCAAATGCAAAGAGGATATTGTCTTAAACAAGTTTTTGTTTATTTCATGGTAGCAATCAGGTACAACTTGGCCTTAGTAACAATTACTAATGTACGTGGAGACTTAGAAGGGGGCTTTTGCACTGTTTATATCTTTGGATCAGGAATCTTGGGTTCAAGTCTCACGTGCTCCAGACGTACGTAATAACACCTCTGAACAAGTTGACTAGAAAAATATCTATGAGGATACCTAGGATATTGGTCCTCACTCTGCAAGATCCTACACTCTTCTAACTATTCCCTACCTAAGTCCTGGTAACATCACCAGATTTGGTAGACTCAATGCAATCTCAAATATTAACCGTTGCTTAATGTAAATCTCTCCCCAAACTCCATATATTTTTCTAATGTTAACATGTATAAATTCATATCTGTAGTTATATTTACCTGCCAAGTATCTGACTTCACAAATTCAGTCATTCTGCAGGTTTCATAATTCTTCCAGAACCTGGAACGTCGGTAGGAATTTAGCATCAGGACTGTTAACCTTGATTTTGTTCTTGACTCTGCATGTTCTATACAATCTCTGTACACTGGAAGACTTTTATATCTCTTGTATATCCTTCAGTGATGTTTCTTCTGCTGGACCAGTCTGTCAGTCCGTTACCTTGTTTGAAGCACCATTCATTACCTGAATTTCTTTCACATTGTACCTCTTGCCTGCTGATTTCAGTGGTAGCCTCATAACATCATTTGGGGCACCTGTAATCTCATGAATTCCCACGTGGGCCATGGCTGCTCTGTTGAAATAGGTATTTTCTTTTTTGCAGTGTCCTGGCTTTCTGACCAGAATAACTTCTTCACCGTGTCCTGAATCTGAGGACATCGGTCATCCCACCTCAATGCTGGCTTTCATGCAGTCAAGTGCAGCCCATCTGTGTAAGCTAATTGTTATTTTTAACCCGCTGATCCACCAGTTCTAAAGTATGTAAACTGCTTACTGCAACTTGTAGATCAGTTTGAAAGTCTTCACTTGTCCTTTCTTGTTTTCTTACTGGTGAAGCCAACGTGGTCACATCTTCAGTCATGCTCCTTGAGGACTGTTACTGATTTACCTCTATTACTGATATAGATAGTTTACTAATGGTCTTCCATTTAAGTGTGTTGTAATGTCAACAATGACCAGCTTGTGGTTGTGATGGTTTGCTGCCACCTTCCTCTTTCCTTGATGGGGTTGAGGGGTCTTCAGGGTTTGCAGTGGTAGAGGAATACCATTAGTAAATCTTAACAAGAAGAAGCTCAAAGTCTTAAACAAGGTATAATTTATTGCGTGTTAGCAATCAGCGCCAAATTACATCAGTACATTAGACCTTGTTAATAAGTAAGATTGTAAGGAGATCTAGGATATAAGTCTTAATTCAGTAAGATTCAAGACCTCTCTTGACTTTTCCCCACCCCAAGACCTTATGACATGATCAGATCAGTTAGAATTAATGCAGCCCCCAACATTAACCTTTTCAGAGCCGTTACCTTATAATGTGCCATTTGTTTCAAGCAGTCGCTGTGCTGGCCAGTTTCAGATCCCACCCCTGTGAGGTTGCCAGTAACATTGGCTTTGGGAGTCAACAGTCACTTATTTGAGAGTCTTAGTTTCATTGGCTGATGAAGATCTATTTCTGATCTTTATTAAAAAATTGGTTTTGCAGCACTCGAATGAAAGAGTGTTTTTCTTTTTCTGCAACACAGGCGTATCTAGGGGACAAGTTTTCAACTGTGACTTTGACAGCACAGTAGTGCTCCAGTCCAGGTTGCTACTTGTGAAAGTGTTCAGTCCCACAACTCTGCTCCAGTAGAGTTGAAACTGGATTTGTATTCCCTGTTCCCTTCTGTATTCCTGGAGGATAAAATGGATAGCATGAGATGACTTTCTGCCAAGAGTGGAGAGATAGTCAGCCCCTCATTATCCCTTGTTGTTAAGTCTCGCCCTGTCTGAAGTTTCCTGGATAATTTATATGTCTGAAATTCATTGGCTTCACATAGGACTTTTCGAGTGAGAGATAGGAAGAACTACCGATGCTGGAGTCAGAGATAACACACTGTGCAGCTGGAGGAACAAAGCAGGCCAGGCAGCATCAGAGGAACAGGAAAGTTGATGTTTCGGGTTGGGACCCTTCTTCAGAAATTTTCCAGCTACTGAATTTAAACCCGCAATTTTTCTGCAGCTATCCTCCTTTTAAAGAACAGCATGTTATTGATCTTAGAAGTAAAAAATGGCTATAAGTATGCTGGGGCTATGATCCATTGTCACAACAGTGCTTGTGGCCCTTCATTTTGGTCTCTCACACATGCATGTTTTATCAAAGAAGAAAAGGAGAAGGGAAGAGTGGTACGAGAGCTGTGAAGTGAAAAAGAAAAGGCTGGAGGGTTAGCTGGAGGTATTGCAAGTACTATCTGTCCAGACTGTCCTGAATGGATGGGTGGCTGTAGAGCCATTGGTAGTTGCGAGACAGCAAGCTAGGTGCTGGGAAGGGGATTGATAGTAGCAATGCAAAAAATAGGGAGGGGTTGGGTTGATGTATTTTGTAAATGTATAATGAGATTGATTCACACAGGTTGGCTTTTATCATTTCTTATGCTCAAAATCGAAGTTCATTGTACCGTGGAGAAAGGGACATGCGAAGTAATTGACTCAATGTGATGGCAAAAAAGAGTTATTGTTCATTGTTGCATTTATTTATGAAGCTGAGAATGATAAGAACAGGAGGAAGCCATTCATCCCTTGGACCTATTCCACCATTCAGTTAGATTATGGCTGATCCATGAATTTAACTCAACCTAGTCATCTTGATTTTGTAACCTGTAAATAAATAATTAATCCTGTAATTCCCTCTCAAAATGAAAATCTATCAAACTTTCATTTGACATCTCATTTTCGCTTCCACCCCAACAGCTGTTTTTGTGTAAAGTACTTAATTTCCATTCTCCTTTTGTGTGACAAACTGCTTCCTGACTGTTCCACGGCTATATTATCCATGTGAAGCTACTAGTTCGCACTTTTCGAAGAGGCAGCACAGGCAAGAGCTGAATGGTCTCCCTCTGTGCTGCATGATGACTCTTGTTTAAAATAAATGTAATTTGTTGTTTCTTTCCTCCAGCGTTGGACAAGCTCAGCACCCAACACCTGTACCATCCAACGCAGGTGGAGATTGTTCAGTCCAATGTGGTGTTTGACATCAGCAGCCTGATGTTGTACGGGACACAGGCAGTCCCAGTGCGCCTCAAAATCCTTCTTGACCGTCTCTTCAGTGTATTGAAACAGGAGGAGGTGCTTCAGATCCTGCACGGCCTGGGTTGGACTCTCCGAGACTATGTCCGTGGATACATCCTTCAGGTAGGAACTAGCAAAAAGTGTGACAAAGAGGGTCACTCCGAGAACCCTGAACACCTGGTGAGGGTGGTTATTCATGTTGCAGTACCTGGATACCAGCCTGATTTCTGCAGCAATATTGTAGAATTAAATCTACACATTACTGTGCACAGCTCATATTGTAGCAGCCAACAACTAGGGATAGTTGCCTTGAAGGTTAAGCCACAGCCTCTATTTTGTTTGAAGTAAAACGATTAAAAAGGACATAAAACCAGTTCACCATATTGATGGTAGTCAATGGGCTGGTTTATATGCTCCTTCATATCACTTGGTGCAGTGCCTCAGACTTACTGCTAGCTGGACTAGGACACACAACTGCCTGGCTCGTAACCAAGAACGAACTTTGTCAGTCACTTGCAAAAGAATTAATATAATCAGGGAGTGACATCAGGGAAGATTTATTAGGCTGACGGTCCCCACATTCTCGGTCTTTAATGGGATCCGCTATGTTTTTGATGTAGGAGAGCCTGTGCATCTTAACCAACTGAGGGGATCATACTGGGATCACCTGTTGTCGAAAGAAGGCTCAAAGTTGAAATTCTTTTCCATTGAATCTTTTCTCATACAGTCACTTCAGTGGGGGTTGGGATTGAGGGGCGGCGAAGGGAGGTTGCTTATGAGGGGAATCAGCATTCTCTTTTGAGAACCTTTTGATTGACTCCCCAACTGGACTGTTTCCATTGAACTTCTCAGCTCAAACAATTGTGTGTGCTTGAGACCTGCAGCAGTTAGTCACTGCCAGGCTAATGAAAGGACCCAGCAATCTTTTGGCTGGGTAGACAACAGGGGGATGGGCAGAGGCACCTCAGTAATTACTTTCAGATTGATTTTAGAGTCCATAATTTCTAAATTCGTGGCAGATTTCTCTATGTCTAGAGGCTCATTCACCTATTGTCCTCAACAGATCTTGTCTGAAAGTTTCAGTATAATTTGCATGCCAACTAATGTCTTTGTGAAATATTTTCAGGAAAATTAGATATTGATTTAACAATGGCTTTTACTTTTAGGAAGTTCAGTGTAAACTTACATTTGGCTGATCAAATGGGTTTCAGCTTTGGTTGTGTGCAAGTCTCACTGGTAAATAGTAAAACTTACCAACATGAACATATTATCTGGAACTGATTCGCCTATTAAGGTTTGCACTGCTAGGGAAAAGCAATCCGTTCCAAGCAGTTTACAGTCCTGTCTGTTTCTGTATTTCTTCAATAACCAACACTCTGTATGAATTTTGTTTTTCTTCAACATTGTGTTCCTGCTTTCTGTTTTTGTGTTTATTTTGTAACTGAGTTGAGGCAATAATGTGAATTGACCCGTTGAATCACATCACTAAATGGAAACCAGTCCTAGTCCAAAATATGAGTGGTAGTGTAATTGTGAGGGTGAAGTGAGTTGCTGCACATCTCTGCAGCATTCCTAAAGTCACAAAACTGTTCAGAATTTCGTGGTTACAGACAAAAATTGCCTGTATAGAAACATGTGGGACAAATTGGAATTTCCAAGATGGTGGAACAAATATGAAATGCTTGGAATCACAGAGTATGGTTGTCTGCATATGCCAGTTATCATTTTTGGAGCGTGCTTCAGAAATCTTTCCCTGTATGTGACAATCATTGTGGTAGATTTACATTTAAACTTTCATCATGGACCATCATGGAAGTCAACTGAACTGTTTCTCATTTTCTTTCCATCAGGATCACCTGATCTTATAAGGCCCATACGACTGTGTAATGTGCATATTAAGAATTAATTTTATACTATAACACATTTTGCTTCATATTCTTGAATTGATTGAAGCATGAAAGGTGGTTTGATTTTATACTAGATTAAAGCAGTGAGAATACAACTCTAAGGTAGTTTCACATTTGAGGCAGTTTAGGATTTCCCACCCAAGTTGCATTCTAGGCTACATATATGTTTTGGCTTTACACCAATGTTGCACATTTCTGTTGTGAGAAACCATCACTAGTTTTGCATTGATATGTTGCGATATCAGAGATTTGATGAGCAATAGTTTTGCACTGTTTTACATAGCCAGTAGAGACCGATAATATTTATCAAGATATTTGAATTTCTGCTACAATCTTTATACAAAACAATTCTTTGTTGCTCTCACATTTAATAGCTTCACATCTCCCAGCTTTGCTGATTTGTAACCATTGAAAGATGCTTCCTTACAATTCCTGAATTAGCAGCATTAAGGCCCACTTTGGCGACTTCTCCACCTGGAATTGCTAGTGCAGATTTCTGAACTCTGTATAATATCACAGGGTATGTGACAGAGAACATTCTGCCCAATATCTCATGGAGGACTTGTGGCCTTCTCACTGCTGACCAGACCAAATGTAATATTTTACCTCTGTCAAATGTCTCTCTCATTCTTTGTGCAAAGACTTGAAGATTGAGAGTCGGTCAACAATCAGCCCAGTTTGCTCGTGGTTTCAGAACATTTTGCACCTTACTCTTTCATAAATCTCAAAACCTGGGCCTCCTGTACCCATGGTAATGTAACTATTCAGAATTGTTGTCAGGCAGAGTTCTAAGCGGGTCATATGCTTCTCTTCATTCATCCATTTTACTTTGAATTAAAGAGACAGTCCAAAACTTAACTACGTCAAAAAAAAACTCTTTCATAATATTGTTTCAGGCTGATTGAATAAAATAGTGGATCAAATACAAACTCCCAGTAGTAAGCAAATTGACATATTTTATTCCTGACTTTAAAAATAAGTCTGCAATAACTTAAGGAATTAGACTTTGCAGGAAGGGGTGCAGGTCGGAGGGGCGCAGGAGGAGGTGTGGGTTGGAGGAGCACATGCAAGGTTGTATCTTGTCCAGGTTATCATTATGAAGAGAGGTTGAAACAGAGGTGATGAGTGATCTGTTCCAAGACAATAAAATAAACAGCTTATGTGCTCCTTTCAGTTTGTTTTTAAAGTTGGAACAGTAGAAGCAGCATGAATGGTGAGGTCAGGCTCCTACAGATCAGAGTTTCAGTTTAGTTTTCGGTAGTTATTGGGATTTTGAAGCTTCTGTACCTCTCTCTCTGCTATAGAAAAATGCTTGCTTGCGTTCTCTCTCTCTGCCAGAATTTACTCTTGATGTTCTTTCCTCCTGGACTGGCGAAATATTGCTTGTGAGACAATCTATTTTACTGAATTCGCCTTTGTCACAGGTGTGTTTAATGGATGTAACTATATTGGAACAGTTGCTGTTTAGTAGTTAAATAATCTATTATTCTGTTAAACTTAGACCAATTCTTTTTTCCTTTGCTTGTATTTTAACTATAAAGTTAAGAATAAAGTGTGTCTTGCTTAAAGCCGAATAGTGTAAGCAAAAAATTACAACTGGAACACAGCACCTTACACTTGCCTTTAAAAAGGAAAAAGTTGGGGTCTGGGCTATCTCCTTGATATATTTGAAGGGTGTTTAGTCTGGTCCATGACACAGTGCAGTTCAGTTGCTATCTTGAGCATGGATACCTGGTTATTTAAGTCAATAGAGGATTTTGTTGCTGCAACCTTTTAAGGAAAAGCATTAGATGCCTCGAGGGGAAGATTATGTGTTTTCTTCTTGGGAATTAATTAAAATTGATTAGATGAAGAATGTCCACTTATTTTCATCCTTCCAGAAGATGGACTTGCCATCTTTCTGGTACATTATTGTCATTCTCTACCAACTTCTTATTCAAATAGAATTTGCAGCACAGAAGTAGACCATTTGACAGAACACCTGTCTGCTTAATATTCAATTTTGATAGCTTTTCATTTCATAATTGTACAAAATGCTCTCCATCCTACCCATGGCACTTAAAACAATTCAGTGTGATTTGTATTTGTTTTGTATTTATCCAGGTTCCCTTTAAATGTACCTATGTTCTCTTGTCAAATCACTCCCTGTAGTAGTGTATTCTCTATTGTCATTCTTAAGATAAAGAGCCTTATCCTAAATTTCCTGTTGGATTTATTAGTGACCATCTTATATTTAAGGTGCACGGTTTGGTTCCTTCCCCACCCACCAAGTGGAAACATTTTCTGTGCTTTACCCTACCGAACCATTTCGTAATTTCAAGGATCTCTATCAAGTCACATCTCAGTCTTCTCTTTTCAAACAAAAATAGCCCTCATCTGTTTGATCTTTCCTGATGGGTGTGACGTGTTATCCTTGTGAATCATTTTTTGCACCTTCCCTGTGTCTTCCTCCATGTTTTGAGTCATTGGTGATGTAAAACAGATTCTCATTTTATAATTGCACACAACTCTCTGCATCTTTTCCATAGTACTTAAAATAATTCAGTGTAAGTCATATTTGTATTGTACCTGTTACAAATAAAAGGATTCTCAGGGTCAGCATCATACTTATCTATTAACTACATCCTACATTTTATTATAGGAGCCACTGATCTTAATGTTGTCTGCACTCATCTAAAGTTTTTCCAATTTCTTCCTTTGCAGAAACATTTAAAATAAATGGGTAAAATTATCTGCTTAAATAACAGAGGGAGAAGGTTCAGATATTAAGCAGTCTGGTAGTGAAGTGAACAGTGGAATTGCTAAATCCATTTTAGTTAGTATCAAGCATTGGGAGTGATCAACCCTAATGTAAGGACAGCATCCATTTATTATTCATTGGTATAACCTTTGAATGTTTACTATTCATATTATTGCACTTTGGGTGTTTGCTATTTATTCATGCTTCACTCATATTATGACCCGTTATTTTCTATCTAACTCACTTCAGTCAGTGTTAATCATTTGTTATGTTACCTTCTCACTCCAATTATATCATTCCCTGTAGGATGTGGATAATCTTTGCTATTTTCCTACAGCACAGAGATATGAATCTCAATCACCTTCCTAAATCATGCGATTTTGATTCTTGAGCTATTTATCTATAATTATTGACCATGCGGTTCCTATGGGTGAGAAAGGAAAGCAAAGTTGATACCAATGTAAGGAACATTAGATTTGTACAAAGTAGCATGTTTCCAAAATTAGTGTTATCCGCGGCTCAGTGGCAAGAGAAAGAGAAAACTGATGTTGCAGAATTATCCTACATGAAGGCGTGGGAAGGTAAATTCTAATTTCCACTTTTGATATGGACATTAATGGCAATGAATAGATAATATATCTTTTTAAATTAAATTCCATGTGATGAAAATTTATAGTGTATTATTATCAGGATTATCATGATCAGGAATTTGGATTCAAAGGTAGAGGTAAATGGGATTTGGCTTTAGTTCTGCAAAGGGATCTTTGTTTTTCAAAAAGGCCGGCGTAATTTTTTAAATAGTGAGTTCAAGTATTGTTTCCAAGAAAGCCTGTGACTTAAGGAAAATGAGTAACAAGCTACCCGGTTTGGTAATTGATGAAGTGTTTACAAAGTTGAACTTTTATGACGTACTGAAAGACAGGCCAAGGGCTGCAATCGGGTTTTATCTCAGAAGACAGTTTTACCTCAGCAGAAGGGCAGTTCAGTTTTGGCAGTCTTCAGGCCAACGGAGCTAGAAAGGAGGTTTAAGCCGTTGTATCTTCTCTTAATTCTTTTCTTAAAGTTCAGGTAGGAAAGTCAGTGAGTTAGTCATCATCTGTGTATCTTGGGGGGGGTGACGGTAATCAAGAGAATCACATCTAGTGTATGTGAAGAAAAATTTGATTTGATTTATTTATTGTCAAGTATTTATTACAAGTACAGTGAAAAGTGTTTTTTAGTGTCACCACTCTCTAGCACCACCTTTAAGCACAAAAAAAAACAAACACAGAATATAGAGCCAGGAAAACAAAACAATGACGTTCATTTTATAGTCTTATCTCAAAAACTTTGGTAATATTTGGAACAGCTTCCTCTTCTAGCTCATGGGCCTGGATCTGGGCTTCTTCATTCCGATGTCTCGGGTTCCTGCGGCTAAACCGATGACGCTGCTGCCACTGCACTTGACCATGCCATCGCTGCTGGAACAAAATGACACCATTGTCCAGCACCGTCTCACCTCAACCAATGCCGCCATGAGCTCGCGTTGGGCCGACCTTGCCAACGCAGCTGTTGCCAGTGCCGCAGGGTGCTGCACTGGAACCAAACTCATCACCATCTCTGCCAACAGGCGCTTGGGCCTAGCTGCGGGCCTGGATGCCTAGCTCAGCCTGCGAGTTTGAACCAGGGGATTTAGCCTGGGACCTGTGCCTCGCTTGTCGAGAGACCTCGAGCTCGGGTGAAACAGAGTCCACTTCATCCCGGCATTACTGCCGCTGTCGCGGGACCTCTCCTCCTCCAACATTTACTTGGCCTCGCCGTTCCCCCGGGCCTGCACCGCCATCTTTGTTCGCCATTCCTCGGAGAGACCACTCTCATTGATGCTGCTGCCAATGCCACTTTTTACTTCCTTGGTTAAATGCAAATGATATTCAGGTCCTGATGTTTCCACTGACTCTATCAGAACTTGTTTTGAGATCACTGTCTGCAAACTGTTCTCAGTTAGTATCCTATAAAATGAGTTCACAAAAGAAAAATCACTGTTAGTTCAGGATAAAAATCTAGAAAAGACAAATGTTTCTCTTGGTTTGAGTTTGCTGTGTGTAAATGCCTTGTCATTTGATTAAGAAACTAAAGAGTGAGGATAGGGATGACACTTCACTGGGGTCGATGGCTGCCAGGATATTACTGGGGAAGGGTTTGATTTTTTTTTGATGTTTTAATATCAGATTTTTCACAATTGTCATTAGCCTATTACATAACAAGAAAATATACATACTTTTAATAAAAATACATCAGCAGCATTATGTGAACATGTTCAGTGACTGACCAAGTTGCAAATATAA
This sequence comes from Ginglymostoma cirratum, assembly GCA_024137785.1. Taxonomy (NCBI): domain Eukaryota; kingdom Metazoa; phylum Chordata; class Chondrichthyes; order Orectolobiformes; family Ginglymostomatidae; genus Ginglymostoma; species Ginglymostoma cirratum. The sequence goes on from JAHRHZ010000024.1 coordinate 15,795,442, forward strand.
AACATCAAGCCAGGTTTCATTCTGGAATCTGACTTGTCCAGTATTGCCATTAGCTCAGATCATAATAAGTTTAATGAGAAACAAATGACCAGGCGTTATTGCAATGACCTGGGTGCTGCAGTAAACTCAAGAATTGAAGACTCAGCAAGCTTAGCTCCTACTGAGGGAATAGCATTTATGTAAGTCAGTATCATTGCAGATCATTTTGATTCTGCATCTGCTCCAAAGTATGCTCTTACAGTAGAAAGAGCTGACCAGTTAAACTTCTCCTTTCCAGTCATTAAAGGAGTGTGATGATGATTGTTTTTGGTCACATACAATTCATGATAGCCCATGTTTTTACATCATCTTCAATTTCCAGCAGGTTAAGAGATCACTTTTCCCTGGTGAAGGTTCCTTTAATTAACTCAAAATTTCAAAACATTGCACCCCTTTTTACATTTAGTTGTTGTGATCCTTTGCCTCAAGATAAGCAATATCTGAGGGGCAAAAAAAGGCACATTCCACACCTGCTTATCCTTGTCAGCAGTAAAACTCCAACTCTGGTCATGCAACTCTCTCTCTACAGTCTATCTAAATGCACCCTCAAATTGCATTTTTATTTCCCACACAATGACTGTTCCTCCTAGACCTCAGGGTGGACAGCGTCTCTCCTAGATTCAAATAGACAAACACATGAGCATTGAGTAAGATCAATGCTGATCTGATTGTAACTCTAAATGTGCATTCCTACCACTTTTGGTAACACAACATCTAAGAACATATCACAGCAACATTCTATGAACTGCTCATCTAAATTCCTTTGGCCATTTAACTTTACCAGTCCATACTTAAATTCAAACCTTCTATGATTAGTGCTGTGCCTGTCTGACAATCGATTGTTATTTCTTAGTTTATGCCCCATCCTATCACATAGTAACTGTTGGGAGGCCTGTACACCACTCCAGCAGGTAATTTATTGCCATTATCATTTCTCATCCTTCCCCAGACCATTTTCTTATCCTGGTTTCCTGAACTTATGGCATCCCTCTCTATTGTGCCATCTCGTTGTTAACTAACAAAGCCACACCTTTACCTTTTCCTAACTTCCTGTCCTTCCTCAGTGTCCAGGACCCTTCAAGATTCTGACCTCAATCGATTTCATCCCTGAGCTATTTTTGTGTAATGATTACTGGATAATACTTATTTATTTCTGTGTGCACAATCAGTTCATTTGTTTTGTTTCAAATGCTGTAGGTGTTCAGACACAGTCTTTGATTTTATCTATATATTCTCTTTGTAACTTCTCGTCTGTGTTGTTTACTCTTAGAGTTATACTGTCTATCCCTTCCAATCACACTTCAGTATCTTTCCATTTTGCCTTGTCTTTACTCTTTGATTTGCTATATCTTCCCAGATTTGATCCCTTGCCCCCACTTTTAAAGTTAAGATCGTTCAAACTTGCCTAGGATGGCAGGAAGGTCAGCATGCCTCCTGGATATCAGCTTTTTGGGAAAAAGTTTTGCCAACATGACTGTAAATTTCAGTCCATAATTTTTTGTTTTACTTAGAAATAATAGCTTTAGTACAGTGGCGTATGATCATTCATTTATTTTCGCTGAATTTGATTTTCTCCCCTTTTTATTTGTGTCTCAGACTCTGTCATCATTTAAGGTGGGCACAATGTTATGAACTTTGTTTCAAAAGTTCCTCAAAGAGGATTATTAAGCATCTGAAAGACCCGTAGAGTATCTAGACTATCTCATTATTATAGTGGCATTGTTTGCACATTTTGTGCAAAATTCACCCACGTGAGTGCACCTGTGCCTAGTACAATGGATGAGCAATGAAATCTAATATAGACTGGGGATTGAGATTGGTTGTTCCTGGTTTGCCCTAGGACAGTATATGAGCATTGAAAATGATCTCTGCGGCTGCTGGATAGGGCATGGATAATTTCAGCTGGTGCCCTGTATCTGACCAACTTTAACCCTAGCTTTTGTTCAACTTCCAGCTGAAAAATTAAGGTGACGACATGGACAACACGCGTCTGAACGTGGTAGTCTAGCAGCTCCATTCCCATAATTGAGTGTTCTGCGGTTGGCCTGTACAGCAAATGGTCATGCGCTGTGCAAATAGAGAGCTGTCGGACTCTGTAGAACTAGAACTCAATACTGAGTCTTTTGGAGGGTCCAGACTCAAAACGTTGACTTTCCTGCTCCTCTGATGTTGCCTGACCGCTGTACTCCTCCAGCTCCACATTTTATTGATTGAATCCTAGCTGTTAGGATTGGAGAATGAAAGCTGTGTGTTTGGGATAAAATGCCATGTGCTGATGGAGAGAGAAGTGGTGTGTGTTTGTCTTTTAATCGTGAGATTCTCTTGGTCTCTTGCAATCAGTTGTACCTGCTGAAGGTTGATGAGATTTCGTTTGGGATTTTGCTAGTCTTTTTAAAACTAATGACAACTTCCTTTATTGTCCATTCTTATTTGCAGCAAAGAAGCTGAAGCCATTAATTGAGACATGCAGGAGGCAGTTGTTAAGATTTTCATCCCAAGTATGTTGATTATAAATGAAAGGCATAATCTAATCTTGAGATATTATTTACCAGTTAATTTGATAAACACATGAAGATGCATTGATTTCCCCAATTAAGAACAAGCGAGATGGACTGACTAAATTTTGCAAAGTAGGATGTTTCCTGGCAGCAGTAAATATTCCAAGAGATGTCTCCGTGGTACACGGTTTTGATGGGCAGTCAGGGTGCAAGTGGGTAGGACAAAAACAGATCTTTCCTTCAGTAGGATAGCTGTTATGTTCAGCAGGAAAATGTGCTGTGATGCATCTTTGTAAACCAGTCACTCAAGAACAGGTAACAAGGTGTGGAGCTGGATGAATAAAGCAGGCCGAGCAGCATCATAGGAGCAGGAAAACTTGACGTTTCGGGCCGAGACCCTTCATCAGAAATGGGGGAGGGGAAGAGGGTTCTGAATTAAATCTCAGATGTCCTCGTTCTTCAAGGACCGCAACGTCCCCCCCACAGTGGTCGAGGACGCCCTCAACCCTGGGTCCCACATTTCCCGCAACTCATCCCTCACAACCCATCCCCGCAATAACAACCAAAAAAGAATCCCCCTCGTCCTCACGTACCACCCCACCAACCTCCGGATCCAACGCATCATACTCCGACACTTCCACCATCTGCATTCCGACCCCACCATCACAGAATTTTTTCCCCTCCCCACCCTTATCTGCTTTCCAGAGGGATCACTCCCTCCACGACTCCCTTGTCCGCTCCACACTCCCCTCCAGCCCCACCACACCCGGCACTTTTCCCTGTGGGAAGTGCTACACCTGCCTCACACCTCCTCCCTCACCCCCATCCCAGGCCCCAAGGAGACTTTCCACACCAAGCAGATGTTCACCTGCACATCTGCCAATGTGGTATACTGCATCCGCTGTATCCGTTGTGGTCTCCTCTACATCGGGGAAACCAAGCGGAGACTTGGGGGTTGCTTTCCAGAACATCTACGCTCGGTTCGCAATAAACAATTGCACCTCCCAGTCGCGAACCATTTCAACTCCCCCTCCCATTCCTCAGACGACATGTCCATCCTGGGCCTCCTGCAGCGCCACAGTGATGCCACCCAAAGACTGCAGGAACAGCAACTCATATTCAGCCTGGGAACCCTGCAGCTCAATGGTATCAATGTGGATTTCACAAGCTTCAAAATCTCCCCTCCCCCAACTGCATCCCAAAACCAGCGCAGCTTATCCCTGCCTCCCTAAACTGTTGTTCTTCTCACCTATCCCCTCCTCCCACCTCAAGCCACACCCCCATCTCCTACCTACTAAGCTCATCCTGCCCCCTTGACCTGTCCGTCCTCCCTGGACTGACCTATCTCCTCCCTACCTCCCCACCTACACTCACCTTTACTGGCTCCATCCCCGCCTCTTTGACTTGTCTGTCTCCTCTCCACCTATCCTCTCCTCTATCCATCTTCTGTCCGCCTTCCCCTCTCTCCCTATTTATTTCAGAACCCTCTTCCCCTCCCCCATTTCTGATGAAGGGTCTAGGCCCGAAACGTCAAGCTTTCCCGCTCCTATGATGTTGCTTGGCCTGCTGTATTCATCCAACTCCACACCTTGTTATCTCGGATTCTCCAGCATCTGCAGTTCCTATTATCTCTGACTCAAGAACAGGTCTTTCCTCAGTTAACAAAAAATACAAATTGCACAATAAAATTCAGAGATTGTTTCAAGGGAGAAAATATCAGAGGGTTTCTAGAATCGCCAGGAAATCCACTCACCCAGAATACAATCCCCCAAGGTAACAATGAAAATTTACCCCATTTTGACCCCCATGCCCCTCATTGTTAACAGATGCTGTTCTCTTCCAAACAGTTTCTCTCTCTCTCATTTATTTGCTCATGCTTATTGTTTGCATTTTCATTTTTGTCTCTCTTTCTCATTAAACTGGCATTATTCTCTCCCTCCAAATTGCACTCACCTCAGCCTTTGCAAACAAACTATCTCATCACAATTCAGCAGTGGTGAAATTGGGGGCTATTCATTCCTCAAACATGTTCTGCTACTTCATGAGCTTATGGTTCATTTTGCCTCTGAACTCCATCTGCATATCTTGCTTCTATATCTCTTTTAAGTTCTTGTATACCCTACAAATTTCAGATGTACAGTTATTAAGCTGACAGCTACAGATTTTTGTGGGATCTAGTTGGAAGCCTGTTTGTCTATTTTCTCTCCTGATCAATATGACTCTGATTTTAACCTTAAGTCCTGTTTCCACATATTCCTCCCTCTAGTGGGAAAGCTTCTCTTCATCAATCCAATCAGTTAATTTCAAAATACTAAACCACCTCAGTCAGATCACCCATTAGCCTTTTGTACTCCAGGGAAAACAACCCTGATGTAAGTAATTCCTCCTCACACAAATCAGTAAAGGTTATTTTGGATCAAAGGATATGAAAGTCTACTGTAACAACAGAAGTCTCTGTCAAGACAACAACTGACAAAGAAACTAGCATGAAGTCCCTAGAAAGTTGAAAGTATTTAAAAGAAATCAGACCTCTGGTTCCTGAGCCCCTTGATCCATTTATTGATCTCTAATCACTCCCAGCAATCAGTTATTCTCCATAAGCTTGCATCCACTCCAACATGAATATATTGTATATTTCTGATCTGTTCTCTGACGTACTGCCTAGATCCAATGAAGCATACGACAGCACTCTAAAATACAAGAAGATTAGAGTTTAACAGCCTGTTTAGGGAATGTCGTTAATAAAGAGATTTTCTGTGCTGTAATCTGTTTAACTAAACATAACATGCCACAGGATATAACTGTTTAAAATCTGTGATTAAGATGATGCTCATATCATACAATGGACAAATGCAATTCATTACCCAGTCAATTCCTTTTTCATTTCAAAATATTTGATATGTATTTTAGTCAATTAGAGCTGCATTTTCCATTTAGGTCTATTATTCCAGGAATCAATATGATTCAGTGAAAATAAACTATTCCCAGAAAGTTTTTACAATACAAATCTATGGCTGTAATTATAATCCTATGCAGCTTCCTGCTACTAAGTATAAACCTCCATCAAGAGTTCCAACCTTTAGGTGAACACAGGAAGTCATAGAAGAAAATGGTATGGGGCCATTTGGCCTATCATGCCTGTGCTTTTGATTGAGCTGTTCAATTAGTTCTACAATCCCTTCTTTTTTCCATAGCCCTAACAGATTTTCTCATTTTTTAATTACTTATCCAATTCCTTTTTGAATCTATTTCCTCCACCCTTTCAAGCAGCTTTGTTTCAGATCACAGAAACTTGCAGTTTAAAAAAAAAAATTCCTGAACTCCCTGTTGGTTCTTTTGCCAATTATTTCAAATCGTTGTTCCCCTGGTTCCTGCCACTAGAAACGGTTTGTCTGATTTCGTTTATAAAGAGTCTGGTTACTGCTCTACCATTAAATGGAAACAGCTTCCTCTTCCCAATGATCCAAGGTTCCTGGAAGGAAGGCCTACTGCTCCGTCAGACAATGAGTAGCAGTCATGCCTTCCAAATCAGAAAGATGTAGCTTCAAGATTGACTTGCAGATACTTGAGCACAAAAAAACTGGCGTGATATTCCAGTGTAGTACTGCGCAAGTGCTGGATTGTTAAAGATGTCATCTTTTGGACTGTGTCTCCCATCTTAGTTGGGCTTAAAAGTTTCCATTGTACTGTTGGAAGAAGGGCAGAGTCTCAGGCTTTATGGGGATAATGGTGATCCATTAACCAAAACCTAAAAACAGATTATTTGCTCCTGACTACATCAATATTTGTGGGAACTAATTGTGAGAAAATTTGTTGTTGTGTTTCCTACATTAACACAGTAATGTAGTTAACATCTTCAAAAGTTACTTCATTGGCTGTGAAGTGCTTTGGGATGTCCTGAGGTGATGCAGGACACTATAGATCTGCTAGTTTCTTTTTTCTGATACATCTGGATGAACAGATGCAAGAGCCTCTCCAGAAGCAAGTTTTAAATATGATGCTTATAAAGTTGACTTCAAATAATCTGCTGGAATTAGTAACGCTCCACCAACAAGTGTATGAACCCATACTTTACACCAGAACCAATGCATGCTGTTTCTGGTAACCTGTCACCAACATGTGTCATGGAGAATGGAGGGAAAAATAACCAGTGCCTGATGTTTTATTGAAGATTTTGAATTGTGGATGTCTGTTAACCCAAACGAGCTGTCGGTAAGCTCATTTGTTCATTCATTTCTGAAGATCTAGAAACTGAAATCTGAAGTTAATCATATGCATAGGGAAAAATGGATGCGCATTATGAGTTTACCTCCATTAGAGTTCAGCTATTTAAATCAAATGCCAATTTTAAGTTGGAAAGTTTTCCTATTGTAGTGTTTGCTACATTGATTACACCTTCAAAATGTACGAATATTTTTTATCTACCAAAAACGTTGGCCCAAAATAGATCTCTGTTTCATCAGTCTCTTGGGTTTTAGAGGTTTTAGATTACAGGACTAGAATTTGATTTTAGTGTCACATGCATATATATGTACGCGCACTATGTGCATACTCTGCATATGTGAACGTGTAAATGAGGAGCAGGAGTAGACCATTTGACAGCTCATGTCTGCTCCACCCTTCAACAAGATCTTGGCTGACCTGCTTGATTTCTGGATTCCATGTCTCCACCTAGCTCCGACAATCTTTGATTCCCATGCCTAACAAGGATCTATCTAACTCCACTGTTTAAAAATATTCAATGACACGGAGTCCGATGCCAGAGTGTTCCAAAGTCTCTTGACCCGCTGAAAGAAAAGGTTCTCATCACCACTGCCCAACAAAGGACTGCCTCTAGTTTTTAAACCCCAGATTTACACGCAAGAGGAAACATTCTTTCCATGTCCACCTTGACAAGACCTTAGCTTCAGTTCCATCACCTCTTGCTCTTCTAAATTCCAGTGGAAACAGGCTGAGCTTGCACAACCTTCTCATTAAAACAGCCAACTCATTCCAGTTGTCAGTCTGGTAAACCAACCCTGAGATGCCTCTAACACATTAACATCATTCCTTAAATAAGGAGATTAAAATTGCAGGCAGTATTTGAGAAGTGGTCTCAGCAATGTCCTGTATAACTGGAACGTAACATCCTTACTTTTGTATACAGTTCCTTTCAAGATAAAGGATAATATTCCATAAGTTGCCTTAATCACTGACTATATCTGCAGACAAACTTTTCGTGACTCAAACACTAGATTACCTAGAACCCTCTGCACCTTGCAATTGTAGTTATTCTCCATTTAAATTATTATTTTTTAATTCTTCAAAGTGAACAGCTTTGTATTTTCCCACAATTTACTCCATTTGCCAGTTTTTACCTACTTATCAAATCTATCTACATCTGTTTGAATCATCCCAAGGTCCTCTTCACAACCTACCTACTTATCTTTGTGTCATCTGTAATTTTTTTTCTCTTTTTAAAAATATATTATCAGCTTGAGCTTTTTATCCTCACTGCCTAAGTGGTGAGCTGGTGGAATGGATTGCCGACTCATTGATCACCCACAGGCTGTAAAGGAGATGCCTGTTAGTACGTAGATTTAGAAACTTAAATGGCAATTCACAGGACCATTTCTTATGAAAATAGACATTTTTGATTAGCCTATTCAGACATAATAACGACATACCTCTGAAGCAGATGGAACTTGAACCCAGGCTTTCTGACTCAGCAGTTGGGACACTACCAGTGCAGGGCAAGAGACCTTCAATTACAAGTTTAGCTGCTATGCTTTTACTCCCCTCAAAACTAATTGACCTAAGCTTTTAAAAAAAGCTGAAGCTGTAGCACGTCCTGCCAATCAGTATACTACCTATTTATGCATAGTATCTGTTTTCTGGCAACCAGCCAATCTTCTATAATGCTAGCACGTAACACCCACACCATAAGCTCCTATTTGTGTAATAGCCTATTGCATGTCACCTTGTCAAATACCTTCTGGAAGTCTAAGTACAGTACATCTGTAGACTCTGTGTAATCCACAGAGCATAGTATGTCATCAAAGAATGCCAACAAATAGATTAAATATGGTTTCCCCTTTATGAAACTATGCTGACTCTTTCTGATTACCTTGTGTTTATCCAAATGTACAGCTGTAACCTCTTTATGATTAATTCTCACACTTTGACCACTCAAGCTTTTCAGGTATAGTGATAGAGTTCCTACCTCTGAGCTAGGAGGCCCATATTCAGGAATTACCTACTCCAGACGTTTCTTAACATTTCTGAACAGGTTGCTTTGGAAATTGCCTGCATATTGAATAGTATCACACAATGCATCCAAACAGCGATGACAAAAGATCCATTGTGATTAGCAGGAATGAAAATAAAGAAAAAACTTTGCCCACTTGGGCTTTTGTAGTGCAATGGTAATATCCCTACCTCTGAACCAAGAGTGCCATGTTCAAATTGCACCCGCTCTAGGGCGGGATAATAACATTACTGAACGGTGCCCACTATATAATAAAAAATACACCTTGCCCACAGTAGATATCAAGCTAACAGACTTATACATATCTGTTTTCAGCCTCCCTTCCCGAATAGCTGAGTTTTATTTGCAACTTTCTAGTCTGATGGAACCCTTCCAGCTACTTGTGTTTTTGGAAAATTAACACCAATGCATCTACCGCCTCATTAACCGTCTTATTTTAAGACCCTGGGATGAAGTCTGTCAGGTTTTTCAGCCTGCAGCTCAATTGATTTGTTCAGTACCACTTCCCTCATGATTATAATATCACCAAGCTCCCCTCTCCCTTTCACCTCCTGATTTACAGCCATTACTGGAATATTTCATGTATGTTCTATACTGAAGGTATTCTAGCAGATAAAAACCACACACAACCTGCAAACATAATGTGGCACGCATGCATGCAGCGACGCAGCACTACTTACACTCTCCCAAAAAGCACATTAGGTAGACAAACATTGCACATGCACAATGCATTTGGGTATCTCTCTCTCTCTCTCTCACTCACACACACACACACACACACACACACACACACACACACACACACACCCACACACACACACAAAAACAAAAAATGCATGTGCACATACCAGGACAGTGCTGAGGTTCCTGTCCCAGTGGAGGTGTACCTGGATATTGAGTGGGCTGGAAAAATAGTGGAGAACCATATTAGGACACTTCCCCCAGTGCTGGAGAATTTGCCCAAGGTCAGCATGAAGAACAGACAGATGCACTGACAAATAAGCACACAGTTATGTACAGACGTGCTAACAAGAAACACACATACAGAGTCACTTACTCACAGCTCACCTGCACACACCGCAAACATTGACGCTGTCTCTTACACTCAGATACACACTCATACATACGTGCACTCACTCTCTCTCTCTCAGTCTCTCACTCTCTCATACTTTCTCAGTCTCTCTCTCACTCTTCTTGTCACAGTACTTATCACAGTCTTTCTCACACACTCTCTCTCATTCAATTTCACTCAAGCTCCATCTCCCTCTGTCACTCTCACATACACTCTACCTCTGTCACACATGCCGTCTCACATACATGCTCACATCCTCTCTCTTGTTTGCGCTTACCCTAACTCTATCACTGTCTCACACATTCACTCATTTACACTCTCCCTCTCTATCTCCCTCATTGTCTCTCTCCCTCACTGTCTCTCTCTCTCACTCTCTCTCTCTCACACACTCTCTCACTCACACACTCTCTCACACACTCTCTCTCTTTCACTCCCCTCTGTTTTACACTCCATCTCTCTTTCTCACTCTCTGTCTCACTCTGTCTCATACTCTGTCTTATACTCTGTCTCACACACTCACTCTCTCATACTGTCTACACACACTCTCTCTTTCTCACACTCTTTCTCATATACTCTATCACACACTTTCTCTCATACACTCTCTCTCCCTCACCCTCCTTCTCACCCTCCCTCTCACCCTCTCTCTCTCACACAATCTTTCTCACAAAATCTTTCTCACACACTCTCTCTCACACTCTCTCACGCTCACTCTCTCATGCTCTCTCACATGCTCTCACTCTGTCTCACATGCACTCTTTCTCTCTCTCACACACACACTCTCTCTCTCACTCTCTCTCACACTCTCTCTCTCACACTCTCTCTCTCTCACACTCTCTCTCTCTCACACTCTCTCTCTCTCTCTCACTCTCACACTCTCTCTCTCTCACTCTCTTTCTCTCACACTCTCTCTCTCTCACACTCTCTCTCTCACACTCTCTCTCTCACACTCTCTCTCTCACACAGTCTCTTTGTCACACTGTCTCTCACACTCCCTCATTTTCTCTCACTCTCTCAATCTCTCTTTCACACTCGCTGTCACCTTAATATTCACACTCTCTGTCTCTCACCATATCTCTCACACTCGGTCTTTGTTTGTCATTCTTTCTCTCCCTTGCATTCTCTCACGGCCGCTTTATATTTCTCCCTCACTCACTCTGTTGCATTCACTGTCTTATTCTGTTGCTTTCACCCTCTCACATCCATCTCACTCACTCTCTCTCTTGCACACACATTCACCCTCTCTCACCTCTCATTCTCACTCCTCATCTTACACTCCAGGGCTCTCTCTTTCATTCCCTTGCTGTCCCTTTGTCTCTGTCCCTCACTCTCACTGTCACTCTCTGTGTCTGTCATTCACACACTTTCTTCCTTACACCCTCTCTTCCACTCATACTCTGTCTCACACTCTCACTGTCACTCTCACACCAACTCTGTGTGTGTCTCTCTCTCTCACATGCCCTTAATCTCACACTCTCTCTGTCACCCACATGCACTCTCTCATGCTCACTGTCCTGCTCTCTCACTCACTCTCTCTCACATTTACACTCTCTTTCTTGAACTCACTGATGTTTTCTCTTTCACACACTTGCTCTCACTATTTCTGCCACACTCTCTCTCACTCTCCCATATTTTTATTCCCACCCTCTATCCTAGTCACACTCCGACTCTTTCACTCACTCTTTCTCACAATCTTTCCCTCTCTTTCTGTCACACAAACGCTACCACTTCCATTCTACTAGATTGAACCATTTCCCACAAAGGGGCTCCCTTCAAACCATTTTGATTTTCATGCATTTCCAAAGTACCTTCTTTGACTGTAAAGCACTTTGGGCCTTCTCGAAATTATGAAAGGTGCTATGGAAATTTAGGTCTTTCCTTAGTTCTCGTCGTTTTTAGAATGGGGGTGGTAGTGTTTGTGAGAAAGAAAGAGAGGGGAAGATTTTGAGAGAGTGTGAGTGAGAAAATCTTTACTTTTCCTGCAGGGCCCTGCAGTGACACTGCCTGGCTTGGTGAGATTGGATTTGTGCACACACACACACACACACACACACACACACACCCCTCTCTACACTCCATCCCTCTCTCACTCCCTTCCTCACTTTATGCTGCACTAATTGGTAGTCGCACATCACAGTTTGGTGACAGACAGTTGTTATTGCTTGAATAATCCTTGGTTTGAATTCTAGAGTTAGTGGCATGCATGTAATGCTTAGCAGTAGGTGCAGCTGTTAACTATTCGCTTAGAAATAATCTTTTATTTCTCTCAACCTGTCTCCCAGGTAGTGTACCTGTCACCATTAATAACTCATCTCCAAGCTCCCCAGTGGCTTGACTCATCAATTGTCATTCTCTAGTCTGTTCTTGATGCCCAGCTTCACAGTCCCACAGTAACTGACTCACCCTGCCAGCTGGATCTTTTTGAACTTCCTGGCCTTTATGAACTGTAATTGCTTTGTATCAGAACTCCACTGTCCTGCTACTAATGCAGCTAATGTAGCTTGTACGTGGCTTGGCATACAGTGAGAGTCGCTTACATTCCAACTACTCAACTGTCATTAGCACAATGGGATGGTGCCAAATTTCAGATCCTTGCTTGGGTGCTCAAGCAGTTCAGTGTGAACCCTGAACCTATTTCAATTCTCCTTCCTCAGAAACTATTTCAGCAACATTCACAGTGCTGCTTTAGATGTGATTAAAGGTGCTTTTAGATGTCATGCAATTAAGGATGAAACTTCGCCTTCAAGCTTTGGCACTTTACACGTACAGAACGTTTTTTATGGTCATGTTGAAACTGGTATAAAAGCAATCCCGACACTTAAGCCATCTGTTTAGAACTTGTTTTGCTTGATGTCAGTATTAGACTTTAGAAACAGTGCCAATTGCATGGTTTTAGGCAACCCAGCAAGACCAATAACAATAAAATAATTACGTGATGAGCAGTAGTTTCCCCGATTCATTGTCTTGAAGTGCAATATTGCTCTTGAGATTCATCCATCAATCAGGTCCGGAACAAAACATGTCATCATTGCACCTTTAAATGAGCCGTATTCCTAGTTTTATTGGCCTGGATATTGAAATCCCTCCTTTATCAAATAATATGTTAGTTGCAGAGACAAAAGGCTTCCCTTTTTGTTAAAAGACGCATTTTGGGCCTTGAATAACTTATCCTTTTCTTTAACTGAATTGTAAATGTTGACAGCATCATTTCACTGATACTGCCATGATGGTAAAACTGTCCACTTTAAAAATTTATCCAGATGCCACCTCATTTACTCCACGGATCATGTCTTATGGGTCATCAATATGTATTCATTGATTGAATCCAATTGAGAATTGAGAAGAAATGTATTTTACCCTGAGAATGTGGAACCTCACTCATTGCAGGGAATGATTGAGGTAAATAGTATAGCTGCATTTACTGGGAAACTGGATAAACATGAGTGAGAAAAGAAATGGAAGGACATGGTGATTGCTTGAAGGGGGAAGTGAGAAGGGGGAGGGTGCAGTGGTGTGGAGGAGACTCATGTGGAGTCTAACCACTGGTACGGACCAGATGGATTGAATGATCTCTGTCTGTATTGGGTAATTTGCTCCCAGTCCAGACCAGGACAAATGAACTTAAACATGGCCATTGTATAAACAGAATGGATAGGTTTATTATAACTTAATGTGGGTAACTTGCTTTTCAAAGCACAAAAGGAAGCCATTTGACTCATTGTGCCTTTGTCGGCAAGCACCAAACATATAGTTCTGTTGTTTTCCTGCAGTTCTGATGAAACAAATGAAATTACTGCGACTGCAAACTATACAGGCAAACTATTACATTAGAAATGCAAAGCTCAGTAATTGTACAGTTCATTATGCCTTAATAAACTTAAAACTATGTTTAAATCAGCTCAGAAGAAATATTGTCAATCTCATTTGACGGCCGTATTTTATGTCTATTGAATCCACACTGAGCCAAAGAGTGCCTACTTTTATAGCTGCACAAAGAATGCCAAACAAGATATCACAAATAATGATTTAAACTGAGAACTGAGAGTTGGTAAGTTACGTATAATGCTCAACAAAATTAGCTGTAGAGGAATCGGAGAATGGTGCAGCCCAGAACTGTACTATGTTGGACCATTTGATTTTTGAGCGACATGTCTGCCACTGTATGGAGTGGGCAGGCACTATTAGAAGCTGCACACTGTGGGTGTGGTGGAACAGGGGACATCAGAGGACCTGACACCCATGTCTGGACACTGCTTCAAAATGCCTTTCCTGAGCAGCGGTCTGGGAGCAGATTGGTCAGCTGTGCTACTTATTTGTGGGAGATGTTGTCATGAGGAGACCACCAGAAGCAAATGAAAAAGTAAATTGGGTCAAAATAACATGAAAACAGACAAACTAAGTTCATCGATCAGGATAGCCATCGGCCACTCGGATGAGAAAATATGGCTTCACTCAATGGGTTGGGAGTCTTTGGAATTCTACATCGCCAGGAGCTGTGGATAGTCTAACTGTCTTCAGAACTGAACTCTATGGGAGTTGAAGAATTTGGGGATAGTGTTGAAGATGAAGCTGATAGTGAAGATTAACTTTGATGTTATTAAAAGACAGATTGGACTTGAAGGGCCAAGTGGCCACCTCCAGCTTCTAGTTCTTATTTAATTAACCATTTCAGCATTTTCCTCGTGATTCTGCTGTACCAAGATCTGGTATGCTAAACTGACTTTACATTGATTCAGATCTTGCATACTGTCATTCTCTGAAAATCATATTATTTGTTTATCTTTTCCACATTATATATGAATGTTGTGATCCATATTGATGCGACACAAGCATAAATTTGATCATGTTTCTAGACATAAGTATTTTAACAATTGCTATTTTTAATAGCTGTGTTTTCTTTTGGCATTTTGGGGTATTAAATGGTTAAATGAAGCATTTTCTGCCCTATCATTCTAGTTGCCTTTAATTACTAAACCAGACTGCAACAGTATTCGCAGTTACCAGTGAGAGGCAATTATTTTATTCCTGACCACATAAGGCATCTTAATGTTGTAATTGTTTTGTAAATTTTACTTTGTATTATTGCTTCTAAATTTATGAGTTTAGAGTCTGTTGAAAGGTGGTGTTGTCCAGCTCTGTAGCAAGACGTGTCACAGATGTAATAAAAGAGTGAGGCATTTCGGTCGCTTGGAGACAATTGTGGTATTTTTCCTTTACAAAAAAAATAAGTTAATCAGTTTCAAAGTGTGAAAAACATGAGAGAACCTGATTTTGTGCCAGGAAAAAGCCCTTTCAGACCCTCATATGTTTCTAGCTATGGCTTAACAGGGAACAAAAGCTGGAAGAAATGGAGAACAGACGCCAATGTTTCTTCACTAGCTCTAGTCTGGCTAGCAGATGGAAATCTTATCGAGGGGGGATGCTGGGAGGACTGAGGCCATGGCAGCCAACATGTGGAACCTAGGTCTGAGTGACATTTTCACTAATCTTCTGTCCTTGTAGAACATCCTGCTTGCTTTGCTCGAAGGGATGTGCTTTTCCTGACTGGCATGACTTCCAAGCTCAGCTGTAGTGGCTGCTCCCCGAGGGATCTGTGTGAGAACTCGCAGGGCTGTAGAATTCAGCTATTTATTGAAATATCTGACATCTGCATGTGATGCACCCAAACATCTTAACTGTTAGTTGGAAATTTGTAGGAGGTAATGAAAACTTGTGTTTATGTCGTGCTTTTCACAATGTCAATAGTCTTGAAGTGCTGTGCAGCCATTCAGATATTTTTGAAGTGTAGTCACTGTGGCAATGTAGCAACGGCCATTTTTTACACACAGCAAGCTCCCACAAACAGAAATATGATAATGACAAATAATCTGTTTTTGTGACATTGATTTGAGGGATAAATACTGGCCAGAACATGAGAGTGAACTACCCAGCTCTTCTTTGAAACAATGTTGTCAGATCTCTTGTCCCCCACCAGAAAATTAAAAGGATTCAATTCAGTGTTTCAGCTGAAAGACAGCTCCTTCAATAGGTAATGAAGTTCTCCATGGATATTGCACAGTGAGTATGTACCAAGGGATTGTGGCAGATAATGTGATTTGTCATAAATTTATCAGTTAACAGGGAACTCAATTATTGGCCAGCAAATGATGTACCAGAGTGCTGTCGTTGAGTTGGCTTCCAAACTGGGAAGTGTGGGTCCATGCCTAACACACATCTCTATGCCGTGTTGGAGTTGGACTCCATCAGGCTCCTTGATGATGACAGGATGAAGGATAGACAATGGCCCAAGCTTCTCTGCATGTATCCTCATCATTAATTATCCTTATACTGCCCATAAAAGTCCACATCTGACTCACTTGTAGAAAAACGTGTTTCCAGTCTTGTGCTGCAAGGACCTGCCATATCCCCACTATCATTTCCTTCTGGTCTGGCTGCAGCCCACTTATCACCGTGTGCTGATATTGCCTTTCCAATACAGTAAAATATAGACACCGCCAGTGCCTATGCTGGTGGCTACAAGTGTCAGATCAAGAAACTGTGCTTTTTCTGATGTCTAGTGCAGCCCTTGACCTTCCTATTGAGCATGCTGTGCTTGAACAAAGAACAAAGAGCAAAGAAAACTTACAGCCCAGGAACAGGCCCTTCAGCCCTCCAAGCCTGTGCCGATCCAAATCCACTGTCTAAACCTATCGCCCAATTCCTAAGGATCTGTATCCCTCTGCTCCCCACCTACTCATGCATCTGTCCAGACGCACCTTAAATGAATCTACCGTGCCTGCCTCTACTACCTCTGCTGGCAACGCGTTCCAGGCACGTACCACCCTCTGGGTAAAGTACTTACTGCGTGTATCCCCCTTAAACTTTTCTCCTCTCACCTTGAACGCGTGACCCCTCGTTATTGAATCCCTCACCCTGGGAAAAAGCTTATCTCTATCAACCCTGTCTATACCCTTCATGATTTTGAAGACCTCAATCAGGTCCCCCCTCAATCTCCTTTTTTCTAATGAAAACAATCCTAACCTACTCAACCACTCTTCATAGCCAGCACCTTCCATACCAGGCAACGTCCTCGTAAACCTTCTCTGTACCCTCTCCAAAGCTTCCACATCCTTTTGGTAATGTGGCGACCAGAACTGTACACAGTATTCTAAATGCAGCCGAACCAAAGTCTTGTACAATTTTAACATGACCTGCCAGCTCTTATACTCAATACCCCGTCCGATGAAGGCAAGCATACCATATGCCTTCTTGACCACTCTATCCACCTGTGCAGCCACCTTCAGGGTACAATGGACCTGAACTCCCAGATCTCTCTGCTCATCAACTTTTCCCAAGGCTCTTCCGTTTGCAGTATAGTTTGCTCTAGAATTAGACCTCCCAAAATGCATCACCTCACACTTGCCCGGATTGAACTCCATCTGCCACTTCTCTGCCCAACTCTCCAGTCTATCTATATTCTCCTGTATTCTTTGACAATCCCCTATGCTTTCTGCTACTCCCCCAATCTTCGTGTCATCTGCTTGGACACATAACAGTGCTGATGTACTTGAAAGCAGAAACTGAGAATGTGGAGGTTTGGAGTAAAGGAAGGAGCTTTTGGGGGTGGGGAAGCAAGAGGTTAACGGGCACGCCATTAGCACTTTGTAACTCATAGCAGGATGAGGGTGAAGTGAGATTTGAGAGAATGCATGAATCAGGAGCATTCTGTCATGCTGAATGTTTAGATAAAACTATCTCAGTGACAGTCAACCGCATGTGCAAGGGATCAGGAGATGTAGGCATTCCCCTTGTTATTGGGCACTGATTCTGCAAGAGGGAGCAGAGATATCAGTAAGTGGTGCACGGCTTTCGGTTGATGTGCTTCCCATAGCCAAGTAACTACATTTTTGCGGAAATTGCAAGTGGCTGTGAGGTTGGCAGCATTGGTACGTATGTGAGACAGAGTCGGACCATCTGGATGTTCAGCAACCTTGTTGCTCAGGATTCCTGCTGGGAGAGTGAGAAGGGTGTTGTATATTGGATAGTATGAGAGGTTGGTCATGTGATGGGCACCCTACAACCTTTGAAGATGCATTCCCTAATGTTGACTACTAATATAAGGCCATTGAACCATTTATCATGCTGCAGTCAAGCTCTTGATGACAGTCTCCTGGAATTGATCTTCTCCTTGGCCAGCTCCTCCCTATTTCCTTCACAGGGCATATCTGGAGAATCTCCTGGGTCCCAGTGAAAACATGATCTCCCTCCGCCCTTTGATTGCATGAATGGAATCTCACTGCATCAAAAAACCTGAGAACTCTCCCTGTGGCCTGCTACACCATTGATAGTCTCTTTCAGTACCTCAAAAATTTCCACAAAGATTTTGGTCGGTTGTTAGCTGAAACCTCTATCCAATGTATAACTAACCAACCAGCGTTTAACAGGGTGAGCAGACCATATCATCGTGATCAGACATGTGCCATGCTGATTATGTGTAGACATGCGCATTTGGTACTATAGGGTACTTGGATAGGATGCCGTAAGGTGTACTGATGTTGGGAAGTGAACCAGGCTTGGCAGATTAAATCATGTGAGGACTGCAGTTAAACCTGAGACTTCAAGTATTGTTCTTTCAGTCTGAATTGTGAAGCAAAGGTTAATGACACATCAAGATACCTGCACCCACAAATGGCTGAAACAAACTTTTAACCCAGCATCTTCACACAGCATCCCAGAGTGTACATACTCCTGCTGAATTCTCAAAATGATCTTGTGGAAGATGGACTCTGGCAAAGACCTGAATCCTATCTCTTTCATAGATAACAAACATGGGGCTGGATGAACACAGCAGGTCAAGCAGCATCACAGGAGCAGGAAAACTTCC
>JAHRHZ010000024.1:15816781-15919956 GCA_024137785.1 Ginglymostoma cirratum
TCTCCCTCACTCACACTCTCTAGACCCCCTCTCTCCCTCACTCACACTGTGTAGCCCCCCTCTCTCTCACACTCTCTAGCCCCCCGTCCCTCGCTCACACTTTCTAACCCCCCCTCCCTCCCTCACACTCCAGCCCCCCTGCTCTGTATCATTCACACTCTCTGCCCCCCTCTGTCTTGATGATATTCACTGCTCCTTGCTCACACTCTGTGCCTCTCATGCTAGCCTCCTCTGCACTCCCCAAACCTAACCTTGCTCACTTCCTTTCCCTGTTGGGCACGTTATTGCTGTTTTCTATTTAAGGGCTTTGGATATTTTATACCGTCAGCGGAATTATTGAGGGTCACCTTCAGTTTCTCTTTTCCCCTCTTCAGCCTTTGCCTTTCCGGTCCTGCCTTCACCTCAGTTCCATCCGGCCCTCCGTACTGCGCTTAGCTCTGTGCTACTGTTTTAATGTTTTCAAATGATGTTGATCATGCGATCAATTTAGACCTGATCGAGATTTATGAAACAAATTTCCAAAGCTCTCTCATGCATAAATTGTAAAAACTGAATTGACATGCTGTTTTCCTTCAGATTGTTTGTTTGGAAGTAAGTTTTTTTCAGCTTTTTATAAATCACACAGCCAGTTTATGGCACATATAAATATTCCTGCTTAACTTCGCAACACTATAAGCGCCTGCCCTTTCAGCTGCTCAAAACTTAAGCTGTGCAATCCTACTCCCTGTGGTGGTGGCATCAATGACAAGGGAGCATAGATTTAAAATAAGAGGCAGGAGGTCTGCAGGAGATGTAAGGAAAGTTTATTTTTCATCCAAAGCACGGTGGGAATCTGAACTCACTACCTGTTAGGGTGCTAGAGTCAGAAATGTTCATAAACATTTAAGGAGTATTTAGATATACACTTATAATGCCAAGGCATACGAGGTTATAGGCCAAGTGCTGGAAAATGGGATTAGAATTATTCAGTAGCTATTTTTTGACTGGCACAGATTTGATGGGCCAAAAGGGCTTTTTCTGTGCTGTAGACCTCTCTAATTCTAAATATCCCCCCCAAATCCCAACTGCCCAAAACATTTTGACTACCACCCCTTCTTTGGCCTTTTCAAGACTCCTTATTATTATTTGACCAACAATTTGGCCACCTGTTTTAATATCTCTGTCTATGGCCCCAAACCAAAACTTGCTTGATCGCTGTTGTAAATTGTCTGGGATAGTTTACTACATTAATGCACTGTGTGAGTATATCAGTCGGACTAGGTGAAGCAGGGTGGAATGGCTCCACTCTTAAAAGCTCAAGCCAGGATTGCTGCCTGCCTTTGCCTTTCACATCAGAAAGGAAGAGTGAGTCTTCTTGAGGAGACTAATATCTTTGGGGTTCTAATGGGTGGGATCTATTATTCACATCCATTGGTCAAAACCAAGTTGCTTAATCCCTTTGAACTTGATGTAGGTTTGCTTGGATTATTTTTGGAAAGTTTGGAATTCTTGGTGATATGCCTCCACTCCTAGCTTGTCTCTCCTTAGTGTGGTCATCCCATAGAATCACAACCTCTCGTAAAACAATTAGGATTAGGCATCAAGGGTTTTTCCTATTAATCTGCTTTTTAGTGGATAAGGTCCAAACCTCCATTGTTTTTTAAACAAACTTTTCAAATGAGACAAAACATCCTTCCATATTCCCCTTGTTGAAGTTTCATCGATTGTGAGGTGCTCATTTTTGTGCTAGACACGGTTATCTCACACATAATGTCCTCACTGGGTACAGTCACTTTTGCCAAATCAGTTTGGGCTGCCTTAATGCTATTTTGTGCTTTTTCCTCTTGAAAGCTCGTTCTTTCTCCCCTTGACATACTCTCCTCCTTCCTTTCCAGTCTGTCTCTGTTTTGTTTTTCATTTTGTTCTCTTTTGTCCTGCCATTCCTTTCTAAGCATTCTTTTTTTTTTCATTTGCTTGGAATTCCAGCTCCAGTGTCGACTGGTCCAGTTGTATTTTTGTAAATAATGGTCTCTTGTCCTTTTCAAATTTCATGTTACTCTTCTGGTTTTTTTCTTACTTACACATTGGATGAGGGCATTTTTGGCTGTTGGACTTTATTGCACATCCCTAATTACCCCCTTGACCTAAATGGCTTGCTCATGCCATTTCAGGGGGCAGTTAAGAGTCAACCACATTGCTGTGGGTCTGGAGTCACATGCAGACCAGACCAGCTAAGGTCAGCAGATTTCCTCCCTTAAAAAATTAGTTAATTAGATAGATTTTTGGCCATGTTTTAAAATTCCAGATTTTCATTGAATTCATATTTCATTTTCTGCTTTGGCGAGCCCAGAGCATTTTAAAGTTTTTGCACTTGGGCCTCCAGATCACTGTGGGGTAGCATGGTGGCTCAGTGGTTAACACTGCTGCGTCACAGCAGCAGGGGAACCTGGGTTTAATTCCACCCTCGGGCAGTTGTCTGTGTGGAGTTGGCATATTCTCCCTGTGTTTGTGTAGGTTTCCACCGGGTGCTCCATTTTCCTGTCTCAGTCCAAAAATGTGCAGGTTGGGTGGAATGGCCATGCTGAATTGCCCATAGTGTCCAGGGATGTGCAGGCTAGATAGGTTAGCCATGGGGAATGCAGGGGTTCAGGGATGGGGTGGGTCTGGGTGGGATGCTCCTCAGCATCGACTCGATGGGCTGAATGGCCTGCTTCTGTACCACAGGGATTCTGTGATTGTTTGAAACTAGCCTAGCAACATTACCATAACACCACTGCCTTAAGTTAAATTGACAATATATTTTTAGGATTTTGTGTTTTCTAGCTTTTGGATGGATACCTGTCTCTAAATGCCTAGCTACACTCCTTAACTCTTCAACTGATGGAGTTTTTAAATTGGCCCAAGTTATTTGCTGTGTTCTAGGAAGACACTGACCTCAAATGTCGTCATCTCAAGATCTCCAGCACTGAAAACAAAATTAAACCCATATGGAACTTGTAAAATACTTCTAGTGATCAATTTGATCACTTGCTTCCAACTTCTCATTTATCTGTGGATCTGATCATAAAGAGTCCCCAAATTTTGCTTATGACCATGTAAGGAAGGGGTACGATGGCTGCTTTCATTACCTATTCCCCACCTGACTGTGATAAGTTTCGTTTTGCTTCGAAAAACAGAAATACTTAGCATTTGAAATTGCTTGACTGTTTATGTGCTATGACAAAGAAAGACACAAAAGAGAAAACTCCTTTCGTTTTTCTGAAAACAAAGGAGATTGTATTGATTGTACCAGTACCTGGTCTGAGAAATTAGCAAAAGACTAAAACATTATGTGCACACCTTCAGATTTCATACATATGCCAAGAGATTAGAGACTGGAGATAAAGTATGTCCAGTGAAGTAAAAAGGTGTACAGCTATTGAAGATGTTTGGCTTCAGGCTGAGCTTAGTGATCCTCCTGAATTGGTGTCGAGAATGTCGACATCTTTAAACTATGATTATCTGTTCTTTTTGAAGACGGTTGCAGCTGAGTTGTTATTTTTTTTAAAAAATCTATATCTATGGCACTTGAACAGCTGCAAAAAGTAGCAGCGCTCGAAAATTGCAAGTTATATGGAGAAAGAGAGCCCTACTTCCTCCTTCAGTATCTCAATTGTTCGTCCGGGTCTGCTGAATAAACAATGCGTACAAAGGGTTAGCTGGCATGTCACATGACTCTCTTTGTAACTGGATGCCGAAATGTCAGTTTACTGACTTACACGATTAGGTGATTTTTGGACAATTTTCTTTTAGAGCCAATTTTCCAAGTGATTATATCTAATGGTGTATCTATCCAGTTGTGTACCCTGGGAATTTCTGAATGCTTTCCTAATGTTTAGAGAATAGGCAGTACTCCTTTGAGGCAGTTATTCCTGCTGAGAGACAAATTGCCTTCATTGCCATTGGCTTTGGAATGTAGAAAGTACAGTAATACAAATGTTTGACCATCATTGATTGTGATTTTGCATCATTAGGATGGTTTCACAAAAACTTGTCCTTGTTGTCTGATTAGTTTGAGCTGAAACCATGGGTATGTGGTCTCTAGCAGATGGGCACAACACAACTCTCACACAGCTTGAAATGTCTACCTTTCTCGGTACAGCTTCCTCTTCATTGTCCAAAAACACTTGACAAAGAAATTCTCATTTGGTAACACACTTGGCTAAATCTCACGTTTTTGGCTAAGTGCGTGTCTCAGCAAGTTTGTTGGATTGATTCTAGCCACGAGGCCAAGAAGCCATGCTGTGTTCCATCAGCAACTCCTCACTCCCCTGAGAGCCCAGAATTGACTGGCATCCCTGGTGTTGATGGCATATTTAAAAGGCTGTTGTGCACCTAGATAAGTACTGTTCATCTGGAGCTGCTCTGCACAATCTGTGATGTTTGCCCTGGCCTTGGGCCAGGGAAAATCAGCACTCCACTTTGCAGGCATAGTCCTGGAGTTCTTGCATGACCAAGTGGTGCAGAGGCAAGACTTCGTCTTCCTCAAAAAATTGAGTGACTGGACAAATACATGGCTGATGTGATACAATATGGATAAATGTAAAGTTATCCATGTTGTCAGGAAAAGTAGAATGGCAGACTATTATTTAAATGGTGATAGATTGGGAAATGTTGATCTGCAAAGGAACCTGGGTGTCCTTGTATGTCAGGCATTAAAAACAAGCATGCGGCTTCAGCAAGCAGTTAGAAAGGCAAATGGTATTTTGGCCTTCATTGCAAGACGATTTAAGTACAACAGCAAGGATGACTTGCTGAGGCTGTGCAGGGTTTGGTGAGACCACACTTGGAGTATTATGGGCAGGTTTGGTCTCCTTACCTAAGAAAGGATATACATATTGTAGGTGGAATAGAGCAAAGGTTCACTAGACTCATTGCTGGGATAGCAGCTTTGTTGTACGAGAAGAGATTGAGTCAACTGGGCCTGTGTTCGCTGGTATTTAGAAGAACAAGAGGCATATGTAGAATGTAGCACACTCTGACGGCTAAACAGACTGAAATATAAGATAGACCATTTAGGACTGAGAGGAGGAGAAATGTCTTCATTCATGATGGTGAACCTGTACGTAAGGCATTGGAGGCCAAATAACTGAATATATTGAAGAAAGAGATAGACTTCTAAGCCTATTGAGGGTTACAGACAGAAGGTGGTTCTATAGTGTTGAGTTATATTGAATGGCAGAACAGGCACAATGGGCTGAATGGCTTACTCTCGCTCCTATTCTCTATGTTGCTATCAAACCTCCAATGATATGTTCATAACATGCAACTCTCAACATCTGACATAACAAATAATTTTAGACAAAACAAGCTTTGAATGTGGATTGGCTGATCAATGGTGTCATCACACAGTGACTAAATGAGAATCAATATTGCTTTGTGAGCTGATTGTTTCAGCATATTAGTGTGTCCTTGAAGTGCCTCTCTCCTTGTGAAGTTCCTTGCTCCATTCTTGATGCCTGTTCTCTGTACACAGTCTGTAATTAATACAGAGTTGTTTGTTTAAGCTATTACCCACAATTTGAATTAAATGCTCTCAGATCAACAGAAACATGCTTAATATTTGCAATAAACGATATTGTTAAAGTTGAATTGAAACAACATACTTATTTTGAGGAGATTTAGTATTTGACAATGTCTTCTAATTGCTGGTTAAGGATCATTCTGGGATGTGACTGGAACTCTCAAATAGTTAATCCCTTTCTTCTAAAACCAATGTGTTTGCAATTCTACACAACGGTTTTTTTGTAGCATCTGTAAGTTGTTTTTATTATTTCTCTTCAAGTTTGATAAGTGATGAACTGACAGCCACAGATCTTTCTTCAAAATCTACGTTTTCCTACTTCTTTTAATCTTGCTGTTCAGAATGTTTGGTTTAACTATTTCTTGCCCCCTCTTTTGGCATCATTGTTGCTTGCCTGTCCTTCATTTGCTGTGTTTTTGGACACCCTGTAATTCCCTCCTGAAAAATGGTTGTATTTTTCCTTCACAGTTTTGAACCATTACTAAAATCTTGCAGGTGTGAAAGAAGGATAGAAAAATGTGTGTACAGTGTAAGTGACAGCTCATATTACATTCAATAGTGTGACAAGAGATTACCCATTAGCTATCAAACGTTTGGTCTGCTGTACAAAACCATTTAAGTACCAATTTTGCTCCTTAGCTGTTGTTTTCTCTCCTTTCTGCATCTTTTTCTATTCTTCCTTGGCCTCCTGCTTTGTACTCTTGATAGTTGAAAGATTTCTTTCAGTGTCTGGGGAGGGGATTAGAGCCACAATTTGACGTCACAAGAAATTTTCATGCAGATGCACTCTCCCTACCAAAATCAGTACTCTGCTAAATTATTCATAGATAACCATTCATGCTGTAATATCACACTAATAAATCAGACTTCAAAGTGCAACTCCTCAATCAAATGTTGTGCATTAATATCTTTATTTTTCTTTGCAATAACTGTAACTGGTATTTATATAGCACCTTCAATATAATAAAATGACATAGGCGCTTCGTAAGGACATTATAAAGCAAAATTTGACAAGGCCACATAAGGAGACATTAGGTTAGGTAACGACAACCTACAAAGAAGTAGGTTTTAAGAAGCAAATGAAAAGAAAAGCAAGAGATAGGGACAAAGTTTTAGAAAAGAAATTCCAGAGCTTTGGGCCTAGGCAACTGAGGGCATGACCTCCAAAAGTGGAGAATTAAAATCAGGGGTACACAAGAGATCAGTGTTAGATCAGGGTTGTGAGAATGGGAATGCTTGCAGAAATAGAGTGGGGCTAAGCCATGAGGGGACTGCAAACTAAGGTGGGAATTTTGAGATCAGGATAAAGGGTCTTTGCAGTCACCCGAGCCATCTTCCACTTCATCTGGAGGTCTAAGATGGACTGGGTCCACAGGGACACCAAGTACAAAACTCTGTATAAGGGGTTGGAGGGGGGGGAAGAATGTACTCAATGCCACCTTCATCCTGATGGCCATCATTGTGTGCAGCTGCAACAAGCTAGATACACCAACACCAACCGTCATCACTTGAGGTTCCACCTGTCCCCAGAGATGCAAAGGATGGGACTGGCCTTGATACCATGGATTGCTCCAAGTAGTTGGACCTTCTATATCACCTGTTCTTTGTAGAGACATTTTCAAAGAAGGCAGTTTTGCTTCAGAGGCTGAGAGGTGACCTCCGAGACATTTATAAAATCATGAGGGGTATGGATAGGGTAAATAGACAGGGTCTTTTCCCTGGGTTGTGGAGTCCAAAGTAGACAGCATTGGTTTAAGATGAGGGAGGATTGATTTAAAAGGGATCTAAGGGGCAACTTATTCATGCAGAGGGTGGTGCGTGTATGGAATGAGCTGCTAGGGGTAGTGGTGGAGGCTGGTCCACTTACAGCATTTAAAAGGCATCTGGATGGTTACATGAATAGGAAGGGTTTAGAGAGATACTGGCCAAATGCTGGAAAATGGGACTAGATTTACTTCGGCTAGCTGGTTGGATAAGTTGGACCGAAGGGTCTGTTTCCATGCTGTCTATCTCTGTGACTGTATGGCTGTAAGATATTGTTCAGTCAAGAACTGATGCAGTTTAGTGAGCATCAGAGTGAGAGAAGATCAGAATGTGTAAAGGACATGAGCAACAGTGTTTTGAATAACATCGAGTTTATGGAGGTTAAGAACAGGAATAGGTAGTTCAGCCCCTCAAACCACTGTTTAATACAATCATGGCTGACCTCATCGGGGTCTCAGCTCTATTTTCCTGCTTACTCTCCATGAACCTTTTAACCCATTACTAATTTTAAAAAATCTGCCTCCTCTGTAAATTTATTCAGTGTCCTGGCATCCACTGCACTCTGAGGTAGTGAATTCCACAGACTCACGACCCTTTGAGAGAAGTTATTCCCCCTCATCTCTGTTTTAAAGTTGCCAGACCTTGGTCTAAAACTGTGACCTCTTGTTCCAGATTGCCCCACAAGGGGAAACATCCACTCTATGTCTACCTTGCCAACCCCCTTTTGTATTTTATGTACCTCAATTAGTTCTCCTGTCATTCTTCCAAATTCTTATGAATATAGGCCTAAACTGCACAATCTGTTCTCATAAGACAAACCTTTCATGTCTGGAATTAATGTGATAGAATGTGGAATTGTCACATCTAGAGGTAACAAGGGTAGGTTTTCAGCAGCAGGTGAACTGTGACAGATGTGGAGTCATGGAAGTGGAAATAAGCAGTCTTAGTGATTATGCAGATATTCAGCCAGAAACTGTCAGGCTGAAAAACTCAACAAGGTTACAAATAGTTTGGTTCCATTTCAAGACAGTGGACAGCCGTGGGAGGGTAATGGTAGCTAAAGAACAGAGTTTGTACCAGGCGTCCCTTTCAATTTTATTTGGATGTAATTTCTGCTCAATCAGTGCTAAATGTTGGAAAGCAGTCTGATAATGTAGCAACAGTGGGGGAGTTTGAAGAGGTCATACTGAGGCAAATCAGCATGTCATCGGCATATATGTGAGGTATTTTTTCAGATTTTCCCGAAGGGCAGCATGTAGATATGGGAGAAATGCCCTTGAGAGACATTGAAGATAACAGTGCATGAGTAGAAGGGAAGCTAATGATAATGATTCTCTGTCTGCAATTAGATAGAGATGGAACTAGTTGAAAGCAGCCCCACCCAGCTGGATGAAAGGTGTTGAAGGACTTTAGATAGATCTACCATGTCAGAGACTAAAGACAGGTTAGAAGGGATATTGAGGCACTGTTTCCATTCATAACATAGGATGTCATTTATGAATTAGATAGGACCTGTTTCCGTAATTTGGCAGAGGCAAAAACCTGATTGGCTAGACCCACGTGTAGAAACGATGGGAACAGACTTGGTAAATGACAACGTGCTCAAGGTATCTGAGGAAAGGCAGGTTACAATTGGGATAAGGTTTCAAGAACAGTAGGATGAAAGGTGAGTTATTGAGGATGGAAATAGTGATGGCAGATATGAAGAAAGCTGTTAGGATTAGTAATAAAACATCCACAGTCAAGGCGTTTCATATCTTCTCAATTTCAAAATAACCATGTCACTATCTTGAAAAAGTGTGAATTACTTTCACAACGCCTGCATAGTTATCAACTGAATTTCAACAATACATTCTGGGGGTGATTTTATTCAGAGCCATCCAGTGATAGTGAAAGAATGGCAATAACAATTCCAAGTCAGGATTGTGTTCATGTGAGTTGGAGGGGAACTTGCAGATGATTGTGTTCTCATGCATCTGATACAGCTGTTTTTCAAATGAAAGAGGGTTAAGGTTTGGGAGAGGCTGTTAAATGAACTTTAGTGAATTGCCACTGTGCATCAGTGGAGAAGGAATGAATATTCAAGATTGTGGATGTCAGTGAAGTGGACTGGTTTGTCCTGGATTGTGTTGAACTCCTTGCATGTTGTTGCACTGATTCAAACAACAGTATTGATCACACTCCTGGTTTGCGAATTGTGGATGGTGGATAGGTCTTGGCGAATCAGGTGGAGACTTACTAACGGCAGGATCATCCTATTTATGGCGCAGTTCAATTGCTGATCAGCGGTGTTCTCCAACACTTTTAGTGACCAGTTAGCAATAGCAATGCTATTGAATGTAAATGGAAGATGGTTAGATTTTTTTCTTGTTAGAGACGGTCATTACCTGGCACTTGCATTTTGTAGATGTTAGATGCCACTCACTAATCTAGTCTTGAATGTTGTCCCAGTCTTGTTGCATGTGGGGCAGGAACTGCTTCAATGCCGGCAGAGTTGCAAATGGAGCTGAAATTTAGGGAAAGAAAGTGGGCTGAACCTATGGACAATGAAAGCACTAGTATCTTCAAACCTGTTTTGTGTTATCTTTCTCAAATGCTGTTTCCATGTGAGGGGAGAAAAAGAAACTGTTTTATGTATTGCTTAACTTCATCTGGTTATGATTTAAGAACGTCAAGCCAGATTTTTAGAAGTTGTACCTTAGTCTGGGCACTTAACTCTCTTGAGGCACATCAAAGAGCTTGTGCTCTGGATCAAGGTGATTGTTTCTGACCACATCATCACCAGCCAGAACTCCCTTCCCCCCATTCTTCCCACCACATACTTCGCTGCATGATCAGAGTCAGCCGTCCTGACACTTTGCCTTTCTCTGTGTGTAAGATCTTTAGCAGGAGTGACACTGAACAGGCAGCTGGAGGGACCATGGGGCTCAATATCTTTACATGCAGCTCATTACAAAGTGCCAGCTAGGCAGTGCACAGCGCGGAGGCCCTGGGTCTTGCCTTTCAGCACTGCTTTCATTAGCAACGAGCTCTGACGAGAGCCCAGCAAATGCTGTCATTGATCCTCTCAGCGAGGGAGATATGTGTAGTATTCAGGTCACGCCCTGTAAGGCTTTGATGCAGCTCCATTTCACAGTGCTGACAGGCGCATTCTGCCGATTCGCCCAAGCTGACACAATTCCCTCTGCGATCAGATCTTTGCTCCATGCTGCTAACTACACCGATTTCCCACTGGGTCACTCTTCTCTCGAAATATTAACACTTGTTTACTGGGCTTGTTGGCAGAAGGATTCTGTAAATAGACTCTCCACAACATTTATAGAAGGTACCTGTTTATTCCGCTTAGTTTCCCTTGGCCGTACCTTAACCCTTTGAGCACCAGGTTTCTTTGTGGAACCAACCTTCTTCGAGTCACCCGTTACAACGTGATCAATTTTCAACAATTGCTCCTTTTTTTGTATTGTTTATTCTACTTGAAGTAGAATCGTATAACACTGTTATGTACTCGAAGCAAAACACATTTGTACTCGCACACTCAAAAACTCCCAGAAACTTACTCGAGCACTTACAGTCTTACATTCACCCGCACGTGCACACTCATGCACACACTCAGTGCGTTGAGACAAAATCGTGCTGACCCTGTCACTCGTATTTTAACCCTCTAAGATGCACATTTACAATGACACAAGCATCTGTGTGGACACATTCACCTCAAACACGCATGAAGTTGAATCTAAACATTTTCACTGGGCAAGTCACTGGTAACATCAAGGATGATGTTATTTGTTTTGTTTTCAATAATGTACTTGGGTTGAATTTTGTCAGGACTACTTTGCGATAGGCTGCAGCATGTTGCTGCTCACAATCGGAATTATTTGTTAAATTGCTCGTCTGGTTTGACACAGAAGGTGATGGCAAACCGGCTGAGTTTTTATTAACACTGATCCTAAATTTTTATAAATTTGATGTAAGGGTAACGACACTAAACTGCTCCCAGTTGCTCTTTAATAGGAGACTGGTGCTTCCAGAACCTTGTGGAAATAACTTTAGACCGTCAAAACAAGTTTACTGGAAAGCAATCTCGGAATAGAATGACAGAAAAAGAGAGCAAAAGGGGAGCCATTTCTAGTTGTCTCGGTACCACTGAAATTCAGTCGTGTGTGTTTAATGAAAGACTTCCTGCAATCTGTTTTAATTAGTGACATCTCTACTTGTAATCACTAATAAACAATCCAGAGGAGCTTGTGTAGGTATCTATCTACTCTTCCATTTACTAAACAGAAAATAATTCTGCCTGTGACAGTGATGATAAAATAGTAATTAGGAAGAAAAGTTAACGATCTGGCATTTTTATTTTGTTGAACTTTCTGGCTTTCAAAGCTTGAAAAGGAAGTTATTTATATATAAAGCAGGCGGGGTGGGGAATGTGTTTCCTAGGAAAATTGTATTCCTCGGTTCTACCCACCTCGCTGCTAGAGATTCACAGAAATACTCAAAAGAACGCCACTGCTTTTTTTAAACCACTTTAGTGCGCACCAACAAAGTGCCTTGCGCACCAGCATCATTGCAGTCTCACCGTGAATGTTTTCGCAAAACGATTTTATAGAAAGATGCCCCCCGTGTAAACAGGTCCTGTTTGATATCTTGGAAAGATGCAACATTTCTAGAGGAGTCATTTCCCAATGTCTAAATTAATAATGAAATAGGATTGACTCGTCTATAGGCGTGGAATTCATTAAAATGTATACAGTCAAAATGGAGATGGGGTGTGTAATTGGTCATCGGTTGTGCATCCAGGATAGGTTTATGGAGATTATTGACCCGCTGACCCTAATGCCAAGGTGGTGCACAGTTGTCACCTTGTATATCCGAGTCTCCAGCTCAACTGTTTTAAAGCTTTTTTTTATTTTTTAAAACAAAATGTCTGAGACAGGCAGTTTAGCTCAAAGCGGCATAATTTTTTGGGCTGCCCTCCCAGGGGGGTTAGGAACACAAACGTCAGCTCTAGTCACTCTCAAAAAGTTTCTGGCATCAGTAGAAAAAGAAACATTTCGTAGCTCCGCAAATTGATAGATGGAACAACGCAAAGTCTGTAGTATTTTAATCTAGCAAAGGAGAAGGTTTACAGTCAGTGAAGAATGCCAGCCTCGCAACCCTTTCTGCCTATCCCAAGGGATTATGATCCCTCTACAGATTTACGCAGATAAAAGCGAGAATATTTCTGAAGGAAAGCTACGGCCAACACCCTTGCCCAAAGCCTCCCAACTCCCCCCCGCTCCCCCGACACGCTTTATGAAGACGAGTCACACTGAACTCGAAGCATTAACTCTGTTTCTTTCTCCACAGATACTTCCAGACCCACTGAGTTTCCCCAGTTTTTATTTTATTTCCTATTGTCCGCATTAGCGGTATTTTGCTTTTATTCCCTGGAAGCTTTTCCTTCACCCCACCGCACACATACCACCAACACTGACACCAACCGACATCCCTCAATAATGTGAAGAGATTATTGTATAGCTATCTTTGAGACACAAGGAAGTGAAGATTTTCAGGGAACTGGAAGGTCATCTGCTTTCACCTGTGGGTTCAGCAGGCCCGAGCTATATTCACAGGGAGATACACCCATTTCCCACCTGTAGTCACTGCTATGTTCATAGTTGTGAACTGAGGCAGCAGTTGAGATAACTCAAAGACGCAGCGCCTCGAGATTGAAAGGAGAAATGGGCAGATATATCCATTCCCGAGAACTGTCCCGTGTACTGTTGCATAAAGTATGTGCTCAGAAGAATGTTATGAAGACAGGATTATCTCATTGCTGTGGGATCTTACTCGGGGAGAACTGTCCACCTCAATTCTTGTGTTTTAGCCAAGGCCATTCTTCAGTAAGTACTCCATTGGCTGGTTTGGTATTCTCAGGCCATGTGAGAGGAGCAAATTACTGCAGATGCAGGACTGAAAACAAAAATTCTGGCGATCGCAGTGGGTCACGCAGCATCCATGGAGAGGGAGCAAGCTAACCTTTCGATTCTAAATGACTCTTCATCCGATTTGATGTGAAGTGTGGAGGGAGCAGCATTTATGCAGTGGTGGGGTCTGGAGTGATGGGGGAGAAAGCGTGTTGATAATCGAGATTAAGTGATCAGACTGTGAGAATGGCAGAACAATGGTGTGTCTAACTGCCAGACTTGAAAGGACAGTCAGTCCCACTGGAGTTCGGAGAGGGGAGAGGTGACAGAGAATACGGCAAGTAAAACTAAAAGAAGGGGAGGAAATGGGAGTGGGTTCACAATCTGAAGGTTTTGAACTCAATATTAAGACCAGAAAGTTGTAAAGTCTGAAGATGAGTTGTTGTTCATCGAGTTTGCGCTGTGAATCACTGGAGTCTTGCAGTACGCCCAAGGACAAACAAGTGTGTGAGAGGTGTTATAGAAATAGCCTTTACTTTCTCCCCTAGCTCCACTCCATCCCATTTTAAGTAATGATGAGGCAGTGGTAAATGCCCTTAGAAGGCAAAGACCCACAGTTATATCAGCAAATTGGATTGGTTACTTATTACTCCATTTCAAGAACTGATTCAATGAATAATATATTTTTTTAAAGAATCCACTTTAGGCGAATGTGCATTCCATGACTGCTGTTGAATCCCTCGACAGCGGGACAACGACATGTTGCCTGAGGTTATTGCTCCCAGTGGACTGGGCGGCTTTAGGAAAACAGTTGATTTCGTCCCGCACGTGTTTATTTAGTGTTGGTTTGCTGTCAGTTGTGTGGCCAGCATAGAGCAGCCCCTGGGTCCAGAGTCCCGTCGGAGCATTCAGTGTCCCACGGAGCTGGCAACTCAGCCCGGCAGAATTTCTTGGTTCCCGATCTGGCAGCTCACTGTCCGTTTCACACTTCATCTCTCTCCCATCTGCTAAGTGTTCGGCTAATAAATGAAGCCCTGCACTCCTACCCAGCATCATTTAGCATCTAACAGCACTTCAAATTCATCCAGTCTGTGCTTTCTTTTAGAAGTCTGCTGAGCTGCCGCGGAGAAAGTGTTTACAGATGTGTGGAAGGACAGCTGCCAGTGATTTTCAATATTACTTGCATCTTTATGCATAAAGCAGTTTTCAGCATATAGTCCTTCAAGGTTCAGAGCTGCTGAAAGCTATTAAAAGGTTGCATTGGTAATAATTATGATGCCTCACTACTTAGCCATTGTGACAGAGTTCTTTACCGTAATACTTTCGGATACTGTATGTATATTTAGTTATTCACAATGTTGTTTGGTCTGAGATCATCAGAAGATTATCTGCCTCTTTTCCTGTCTAAGGTTTGCAAAGGTGGCACTGAGTGTGAAGCGTTACAAAGCGGCATTGCAGTTTTATGGTTAGTGTACCAGGCATATCGGTCATTTACTTATCACAGAGGCTAAATCCATGTTGACAGACTGCCAGAACTTGTGCTGGTGCCAAAGTCTTGGTCCTTATCTTTCAGTCATCGATGCGGCATGTTGGAACATGGTTTTGTTTAGAACTATTTACCACTTCTATAAACAAACTTGAAAGAGGGACGTTCATCTTAGGGACTTGTATAACACTGGGCCCATGACTGAAAACCACAATTCGTGTGTCATGGTAGGAAGCTGCTTCCTTGGAACAAACAGCACTTTAAAAGCTGCGGCAGATGTTTGTAGATTTGGGCATGATTTGTTTTTTTTTGTATCAAACCAATCTTGATTTTTATTATATGTATTTGGTAGAAACTGATTCAGATGTGACTCCCGTATGCTCTGGGTGCAAAGCTCTGTCAAGTTGTGTTCGGGTGCATCAAAACAATCTTTACTGTTGAGCTGCAATTTGGAATGTGTATGTGTTATTGGAATTGGAATTGCAGCTAGACAGAATGCAGATTTCCTTCTAATCAATGTGCACACTTTTTAAATGAGATAAAAGCAAAATACTGCAGATGCTAGAAACCTGAAATAAGAACAGAAAATGCTGGAAAAACGCAGCAGGTCTGGTGGCACATGTGGAAAGAGAAGCTGTTTGAGTAAACATGACTGTTTAGAACTGAAGGAAGGTAGAAATGTGATGGGTTTGATGCTACCGAAAGAGGGGAAGGTTAGGTAAAAGAAAAGGCAAGGTCAGGGAAAGATTAGAGGGCAAGAGAGATTAGACACAAAGACATCATAGAAGAAAGGCAAAGGGAGTAGTACCAGTTGTAGCAAAGAGATAAAGCATGTATCAGATTGTGTTTGAATGGCAAAATAATGAGCAATACTCCGCGAAAGCAAAAACATGAAAGACAAGATTCAGACCTCTTGACAACAATAGAATCAGAGGAGGATAACAAGCTCAGAGTTTGAAATTGTTGAACTCCATGCAAGGGGTCAGGATGTTGGGAATGTTAGAAGCCAAGTTGATAAGCTTTTCCAGTTTAGGGTGAGAGCAGGTTAGGGAATAGTGTAGTTATTGATGTCGCAGAAAGAGTTGGGGAAGTGGGGGCCTTGAATGGGATTGCAACAAGGCGTATTACGTCCATCCCACAAAAAAGGCAGGCATTACTCTGACTTGTGGATACCCATAGCTAAATTTTATATTTGGACCTAATAAGTTGAGACTAAGTGAGTTAAAGAATGTGCAATGGAAAGAACAATACTATTTAGGTGGAATGTAACTTTTGAGGAGAACAAAAAGGTAATTTGTCCCTTTGGTGTGAACTCATGCTAAAGGTCCAACATTTCCACAAAATTCTCATCTTGTAATATTATCATGACCTCTCTTTAGACAATGTTTCTAAATCCTGCAATCTGGCAATTCATTTGGTAGGCCATTAATCAAATTCAAAATTGACAATTTTTTTGTTTGTTTATGAATATCTTCAGCATATCCAGCCTGCTGCACCTTTAATTCATCATTGCAAAGAGTTGAATGTAACTAGCAGGTGAATGGCCATTTATTGGATGCACAAACTAGGAAAGGAAAGCATTTAAACAAAATAAAATTTGAGTTACAAATTTAACACACGTGAGCATATATTGCAGAAATGTATTTAACCTCTTGTGGTTTTGGGCTTATGCACACTCTGTCTGGTCCAGTGAGCTTGATATTTACTGTGTCTCTCTCACCTACTTTGACAAAGAAACACCCACTTCACTGGCACTTCATAAATCCCAATAGTGCAAGCCCATTTTCAGGCTTTTACATAGGGAAAGTTCAAAGTGAAGAACTTATTTAGCTGGTGGAAAGGTGTTCCTCCAGCTCCACACTGTGTTACCTTCTAGCTTTTGGTTATTTTATAGCTTTTTTCAGTCACTAATGTTACGGATTTTGTTGATTGACTTGGAAGACTAAATTATAATGCATCATCATAGCAATAATCATCCTGCGTTCTCTGTCGAAGTCAGGTTTGACTCTCGGCATTGTGATTTTCAGTCCTAAAAAGAAAAGAAAGCAAGTTCTGAAGCCATCCTAACCAGTACAGGGACCAAAGCCTCTGCTGCCCACCTTAGCAATCCAGACAGCTGAAACCAATGAATACCCCCTCGCATCGCCAGAGAGTTTGAGTTGCTGTGGCAACACACAGTTTACTATGTTATAGCCTGGAGCTGTGGATAGTAATGGTAGGGACTCCAATTTTTTGCTCTTGCATGGCTGACTAGGACTATCCCTTGCTGTTACTGCCTGTGATTCACTGCTGCATGTTAGAAGCATTTACAGGTTGATACTCAAACTGTTTGAATGTATTAGATAGATAGTCAGTCATGGAACATAGAAACAGACCCACCATTTCTCTGCCAACCAACAAACACCTAACTATTCTTATCCCATTTACCTGCACATGGTACATAACCAGCTATGTCTTGGCATTTTAAGTACTCATGCAGAGATGCCAATCAGCACACAAAATATTCCAACTTCGAGCTATAATGGAATTTTGCTGCAATGTGAGCCATCTGTAATGGAGCGATGCTGGATTCTTGGGCATTGTATCATATAGAGAGAAACCCAGTTCAGTCTGTTTTCCATGCAGTTGACTCATGACTAATAAGGTACCCTTTGGCTGTCAGGTCCTGGAATGGGACTTGAACCTGGAGCATCTAGGTCAGAGACAGAGATGGGTGCCATTCATTACCCATCACAACCTCCAAGTATTTAAATATAACTTGCTAATTCTGTCAATAATAATAATTAATAATAACTTAAGCAAGGATTACTTATTCTTCATGTTATGTTAGGCTATTACAGGAGTTGACCTAAAAGGACTTATGAACATTTAACTTATTTAAAATATTCACTGTGCTATATTGTAATGTATTTCTACAGATGAACCTGTTTATAAGACAATAAAAAATAAGAACAGGAATGGGCCATTTGGCCCCTCGAGACTGTTCTGCCGTTCTGTAGGGTCGTTGTTGATTTGACGTTTATCACATCCACTTTCCTGCATTTTTCCTGTAACCATTGTAGGTTTAAAGGATTTAGAATACTCAATATTGTGCCTTTCGTGCTTTCATGATGTTCCAAAGTGCATCCAAAGCACTTAATTTATTTTAAATTGCTGTCATTGTTGTAATGTAGGAGGCATGGTAGCCAATTTGCTCAGTGCAAGATCCCACAAACAGTAAAGTGGGTGTGGCCAGATAATCCATTTTTTCTGATGTTGGATGAGGAATAAGTAGTAGCTTAGGAATCTGCAGAGAATTTCCCTGCTTCTCATTGAAATTACATCCTGGGATGTTCTATATTCACCAGAGACATCAGACTGGGTACCAGTTTAACATCTCATCTGAAAGAGATTATCTTCTACAGTGTCAGGTGATCTCAGCACTGAGCCGATCCTGAACACTGCACTGGAATATCCCCCTGGATAATGTGCTGAAATGTATCAAGTGGAACTTGAACCCACAAACTTCTGACTCAGAGGTGAGGGTGCTACCCATTGAGTCATGGCTGAAAACTGTGGGTGAGATTGATGATTGTTGCTTGTGAGCAGTAGTGGCGTGTGTTGGTGTCGGGTGGGAGTAATGGCTCAATTGAATCAAATAATTCACCTGATATCTGGACGCTTTAAAATTGTTCTTATGCGAAACAAAAGGTGAGCCCTGCATTACAAGGCATTTCTGAGCCCAAAGTCAGCCTGCTAATGTACTTCTGATCTCATTGTGTTGGTATGCCGTAACTCACTCAGAAATATCTGTTACCGTACATGTATGAATCGCAGCAAATCAACATTGATATGCTCACTCCAGGTCACGACCCTTGGCCTCTTGGATTTGATGCTCCCAGATAAGAGTGCCAGAATCCTGTTCATTAAAAGCTAAAGAGTTGCAGCTTCTCATGATTATAGTGAGGCTGCAGTATGTCATTTTGGTTTGTGACCCTTCACAGCTACCAGTGGGAGGAAGGGTCATCATTAATTCTCTTTGCCTTGCATCTGAACTCTGATCTACAGGAATAAATAACAGTGTTGTAGAATGAAGGGGCTGCGATGCCCAATCGTTTTTCCCTACATCTCACTCTTTGCAATCACAGTCTTTGTTTGGTGGTATTTTTGTCTCTCCCTCCGTCTCAGCCTTTTTAACAATGAAGATAGATATCCTTTTTGAAGCCAGCTGGAAATGTTTGATGATTGTTGTCTTTATTATCTAGGAATCATTTTATCTCAGAATTTTGGGAATAGACAAGGCAGGACCACTTATCCCTAAATTATTGTGACAAACTGAATTAATCTTTGAGGTCAACCTACAGCCAGAGTCTTAGATTGAAAGACTTTGAATACAAATTTTGCAAATCTGAATAGAATAGCGAAAAGCAGATGACTTATCTTTTTTACTTATCTATTGAAGTTCCTTCTTAAAATACCAAGTTAATTTTTGGGGAAAAAAAATTATAAAGTAAGAAGTGAAAAGGCTGGAATATGTTCTGGCATCCTGCGACAATTTGGCTTTGAAAGACTTTCTTTACACTCCAGTTAAGCTGACAGAAAGAGGATCTTGTCTTTTAAAGTCAGCATACATAACACCAATTGTCGTGACATCTGGAAGGCTTGTTATATCTGCAAGCACAGTTATAGACAAATGAAAGCAGACAGATGTAAGACTGGTGTGGCATATTCGCCTGGAGCACTTATTCGCTGTACATCTTACAGTGTGTCAGAAAGAAACAGCATTTACAGAATGAAAACGTTGTGTCACGTCTGCACACTAACTGTCGAGCTGGATGTTTAACCCTGTGAAGCAGAAGCAAAAAAGCATCCAGTCCTCCACTATCACACTAAGCACCAACTTTGTTATTCATGAAAGCTAGTGATTGGTTGTGTGCTGACATTTCTGTGCAGCCGGCTGGTTACCAGCTCATACCAGATGAGACAGGCCAAATAGGTAGATATTTACAGGACAAAAGACATGAGTTTAGGACTACGTTTATAGTGGACTCAGGACTCCCAGCATTCATGGATGAGAATTAAGTATGGCCACAATGGAATATATCTAAAGAGTGGAAGCAGACAGAAAGTAGGATCACCCTAAATTTAATAAAAATAGAGCATAGTGCTTTTGTGTCTTCAGTTTCCCAGAATTAAGTTAGAACTTATTTAAGCATTAGGGATTTCTGATTGGGATTTTTGAATGCCAATGCTGTAGCTTCCCAGCACAAGCAATCCATAATATTGACATCAATGGCTTACAATTTGGTTAGATCAATACAGCTACCAACCACCCAACCAGGTGATACAATGACAATGGGCACTTTGCTGGACTTGGGAAAGAGGCGAAGGCTGCTCAGCCAGTATAGCCTGTCAACTTCTCAGTTAAATCATGGCTGATCTATATCTTAAATTGTCTGACTTGGTTCAGTAAAATCATAATACCTTTAAATTTAAGGTCATGTTCTTTGTTCTGAACACCGACTCACATATTCTACTCTCTGCTCCACCCAGAGTAAATAGTTCCTCCCTCTTTACTCTTTCAATTAATATAACAATTGTAAGCTCCACAATTTCATCGCTGCTTAATCTTTTAGAATAGGGACTTGGAGAAATAAAACCCTCATCATATTTTAAAAAGGAACAGCTAATAAGTGTTTTAGTGCTGTCGCTTTCTAAATGCTATCTTAACACTTTTAAGGGTGATGTAATTAAAGTGTGTAGAGTTGTTAATACTACAGTTTTCATCACCTGTCAGAGTATTTTGATTAAGTTCCACATGAGAGGCTTTTAATTAATCTAAATTCATGGAATCTAGAATAGAAGCTAGTTACGAACAAGAATCAATGTGATGTGTGGAAAGTTGGAGTGGGCAGCATTATAGATTGAAGTATCACAAGAACTGGTGTTTGAACCTTTCTTGCTTCTTGTCCATGTACATGGCCCAGATATCAGAATCAACTATTCTAGTTTACTGATAGAAAAAGACCAGGAAAGAGATCTGCTGAAAAGTTTGGACTGACTGAGCAATCTGGGATTTTGTCACCAAAACTTCAGTATGGGTAGGCTAACTCATAATGCCTTGTATTTTGCCTTCAGCAGGAAAGAGCAATTTGTCACCTTGCAAAATATTGCCTACAGAACTTAATTGAATTTAGAGCTGCAATTCGAGAGTTTGGTCCAATGTGGCATCCTTGACAGGGGATCTGTGTTGAGAGAGACTAAGACTGGAGAACTGGAGGTATTAGCGAAAGAGACAGTGAGGAGAAGCAAACTCCTGTGTTCACAGGGGTTAAGAGGCTAGTGAAATACACAATCAAAAAAACAGTGCTAGTGAATGTCGAGCATCTAGCCCTTTGAACCTGAATGTGACACCAAAAAGGATTAAAAAACCTTACGTAAGTGCCAAAGGTCAGTGAATACGTATTCAAATACTGTATCCTATCAACTGTCCCAGTAATGTCACCACTTCTCAAATCATTGCACTCTCATCAATCAGATATCAATAATCTATCAGTTAGGGAACGTCACCACTTTCAAGTTCTCTTCCAAGCCACTCACTATCCTGACTTTGAAATACATCACTGTTCCTTCGCTGGGTCAGAATCCTGAGAATGCCCTCCCTCACAGCATTGTGGGTCAGCCCACAACAGGTGGACTGCAGTGGTTCAAGAAGGCAGCTCACCACCCCCTTCTCAAGGGCAAGTAGGGATGGACAATAAATGCAGGCCAGCCTGTGACATGCACATCCCACAAATGAATAATAAAATGTTAGCAGCCCTATTTAATGGCCATTGCTTTGAACACAGTTGCACTCCTGCGAGCCTTAGACCCACATCTCGGGCACACTGTTTATCCATGACAGCCATATCAACCAAACAGATTGCATGACACTTATTGATGTACTTCCTCCCTTCTTGCAGGACAAAGTGATGCGCAGCTGGAGCCAGCAGGTGCCAAGCATAGGGTGATAAGCATATTTAAATGTCATACACCCACAAGTGTACAGGAAAACTGTGGGCATTGTTTTGGGCTTGAACAGTACTCATAGCATCTAAGTAACAGGCGTTAACAAGCCCAATTTCCCACACACTGTCTAAACCAGGAAAAATGAATTTGGAAGTACAAATCAAAGTAATTACTCCACTGTAAGTTAATGTATGGAAAGAAAAAATAGCGATCAGGAAGGAAAGATAGAATTGAGAGAAAAATAAAGTGGTAGACAGAAAAAGAAACAATAATCAATATCTTAACATCTATAGCACTAACTAAACTCTGAGCAAATCAGACTCCATAGCTGAAGGACTCAATTTTCAGTGCTGGAGAGATTTTGCAACAACTGGGACCTATTTCAAGATTAAAAATGTAATTGCATCTGAATGCACTAGTTCTGACTTTCCCTGGAAAAGCACAGCAGGCCAGACAGCATCTGAGGAGTGGGGAAGTCAGTGTTTCAGGCCGAAACCCTTTGTCAAGACTGATGAGTCCTGACAAAGGGTTTCAGCCCTAAACATTGACTTTCCTGCTCCTCAGATGCTGTTTGACCTGCTGTGCTTTTCCAGCTGCACATTTATTGACTCTAGCTTGCAGCACCTGCAGTCCTTATCCTATCCTAACTTTCTCTGGTGCATTTAAAAGGTAACTAGTGGTTAAGTACCACAACTTTATATCGAAACATGGATTTCTTTGGCAAGTTGACCAATGGGGTTTACAATGTAAACTGTGAAGGAGCAGAAAAACTCAGCGCAACCTCCATATTTCCTCATTTAACTGTGCATGTACAATATCCGAATGTTGCTGTCCAATTTACTATGAGCACTGATAGCCTCACCATTTTTTTCCATACAAAGTTCAGGCCCATCAGTTGGTCAGAAATGTATCTCCCAATGTTTTATTGGCAATGTTAACATGTTTGCTTTTAATGGGTTAAGCTACCAGACAGAAGATTATTTCAAGTACATGTGTCAAGACTTGGTATCTCTCAGCACATAATCGTAATGAATGAAATTTAATAATGTTATATGTAAAATATTATACATGTGTCAAGGAAATGTGAGATATAACCATGTATTAAAAGAAGCAAAATTGGACAGGGAGATTGGCTACAAGCCTAAGCTTATTAACAGGATAATGTTTGACAGAGGTTCTGCTAAATCCTTAACAAAACTGCTCTTTGTGTGGTCATTTATTTGTGCATGGAATGTACCCACAAAATTGATATCAAGTTTGAAAAGGAATGAATTATAAGAAAGTGTTGGAGAAATTAAGCTTTACAGTCAAAGAAACAGTTACTCCATGGGGTTTCCTCAGTGAAGTATATAAAATATTAATGCTATAGATAAATAAATCCAGACTGCTACTTCAAACTATGCCACTAGAGTGGGACCAGATGATATGAATGGAAATGAGAGAGAACTAAATTTTTAACAGGCACCCAGGCAAGCTTCATTAGTCGAGGAGTTTAAATATTTGGAATACCCTATTATGCAATATAGTGGAGATGATAAGATTGAAATTTTCAAATACAATTAATTGCCACATTGAGAAAGTGGCTGAAGAAGCATGAAGTTCGATGGG
This sequence comes from Ginglymostoma cirratum, assembly GCA_024137785.1. Lineage (NCBI taxonomy): Eukaryota > Metazoa > Chordata > Chondrichthyes > Orectolobiformes > Ginglymostomatidae > Ginglymostoma > Ginglymostoma cirratum. Next base: position 15,840,075 of record JAHRHZ010000024.1, read on the forward strand.
TGCAGTGGTCTTTTGCTACCCTCAATCTTTCATCTATTCTCATTGTCAGCTTCATTACATCACCTGTTTAACCTAAGCTAACGTTCTTTATTTAGAAGCTAATCTGTAGAAACTAACAAAGAAGAATTTGAAACATTGATTGATTATATATTGTGTGAGCTAAAAGGACCTTTTATTAAATTTAAAAACAGCTTGTGCATTCATCGTTTTACTTCTTCCTGTACTTTTGGAAGCATCATATGGGACAACATTCTGGGAAGAATTGCAATTATCAGAAAAGTCGTGATAAGCAAAACATCCAAAGATTAGCCTTTGGGTGAATGCTCAGAATGAAGTTTGGAACGCTGTACTGCAGGTTTAATGTGTCACAATTTGCTGATTAGTCTAAAGCCTGTGGCCAGAAACAGGATGACAAATTGTCCATAGGGCACAACCCACGACTGCTTCTAATCAAATCTTCAGTGTGTGCTCAGTGGAATTGTCAGGGTTTTGCACTGCTGAATTGCGCAAGTTTAGTTAGCAAAAAAATGCTTTGATTATTTAATATCGCTTTTACACATCTATCAATCTCATTATTGTACCGGGGCACGATTTGAAATACTGAACACAGAAGCCCTGACTATAACTGATAATTGCTTAATGGTTGGAGTGAGGATGGCTGAGGAGAAGCAGTTGGGGGAGGGAGGTGTTTAGATGTGAGTGGAGTAGAGAGGGTGAGAGGGGAGTCTCAGAGTTTGTTATGGCACTTGCCTTAAAAGGTCTTTAAATAAAGCTAAAATTAACCCTGGGACTGTTGATGCACTATTACCACCATGATTAACATATAAAATAGAAATAGAATGAAAATTGTGTCGGTAAACTCAGATTCTGAGTTTTCTCTCCTGTCTCTAGCTGGCAGTTGCAACTTTGCCTGAAACACACCTGTTAAAATAGCAAACCACCTAAAACACACTGGCAAAACAACAGGAAATTTCCCATCAATATACTTATACCCAATATGCTTGTAGGATACACAGATCACTTGGCAACGTGTCTGTTTAACTCAAGTGATTTAGCTAGTAAAACAAACAAAATGTTGCATGTTTCAAATAGTTCAAGTCTTCATCCAACTCGGTGATGTCTCAGGTCTGGTAATGTGTCAAAACATTAGGAACAGTCTGGTAATCAAACGACAAAACCTTGGTAAAACATAATCTGGAAAAACTAAATAAAACTATATTTTATTGGCAAGTAATGAGAGCGTTCAGTTTCAAAATTACAAGCTTCTGAAGTTAATAATCTAAATGATCACTAAGCTTGATTGCTAACTTGTGCTGATCAACACCATTGAGAATTAATTAAATGGATGAAGCAATTAATACTTTGTACTCTCCAATTAATAGAATAATCGCTGGCTCGGATATTGTATTGATGTGTCTGAAACAGCTGGGTGGGTTTGAACCCACTCTGACACAGTCACAGTGACACTCTTTGTTAAAATCAAGTACAATTTAGAAAGTTCTTACTAGTTTAGAACTGGAAGAAAACGGTGTCTTTCACCCATCCCTTTATAAAAGATATTAAAGCTTTAACTCATCAATGCTGTTGTAAAATTTATTTCAGAGCTGTAATGGCATAATTAAAATGAAATACTCTTTGGTAAGTGTTATTCAAAACTGTGCTTCAAATGAAATGCAATGCAAAATAAAGAGAGCCATCAAATGTGTTGTGGAAATCAAAGAAAAAACATAGTTGAGGCCAGTAAACTGGTGGAACTAAGCTCGCCAACTAGTGTATGTGACTGTCAGGCATTGACTGCTCCATATCTGCCTTTCTGTGGTCAGTATAATGGTTTATTGACTAGTGTGTGGATTTATGATTAAGGCAACACTGTAGGCAGACTGTGTGTAGTGAAATCCTTCAAATGGCTGACACAAGGTTATAAATTGCTCCACTAGATAATAAATATTTATAAACTACCTTAGAAGAAATGGATTTAATGTTTTTTAAAACTTGTTTACTTTAATATATCAGAATATTCTTTGCACTTCTTAAGCTCTTCTCATGCATAACTATTAGTATTCTGCATTAGAAGTGGCCTCATAATGACAGCCCATATTCTCCAACATAAGAACCCAGCCATGCAGTCCCAATATTGACAATGTTGAAAAGTTCATCCCCATTCAGGACTCAACTTGTAACTTCACAAGACCGACTTCACTCCCACATCCAAAAGTTGCAATGGACCAGAATACCCAACATGTATCATGCATTTTGTTTTGCATTAAACCTAACATGTGTAGAATCTGTTCAGGGAAGAAAATATTCCTTCCAATCAGTAGGAAAACACTTCAAGCTCCTCTCCAGTCCAGTCTCCAATGCCTTGTATTCCTAATTCCTCTTCTCAAAACCCCACCCCTGCTCCACACAACTAGCTGCCCTCAGCCTTGAGCACCTCTATTTTGCCATTGAATAGAAGATCTGTTCGCAGAGTTACTGTGATGTAGATGGAGGCCCTTTGGTCCATTGTATCTGCACCATTTTGACTTGTTGCCAATTTCCTGCCTTTTCACCATAACCTTGCACCTATTTCTATTTTAATAGTCATCTGAATGCCTCCATTGAACCTGCTTCCATCATACTTTGGGGGAGTACATTCCAGCCCTTGATGACTCACTGTACGGAAAAGGGATTTTTCTCAACTTGAATTTGCTAGTTTTGTAGAACACTCTAAATTTATGTCCTTGGCTTCTCGATCCTCTTACAAGCAGATCTCCAGTTTCTCCCTTTCTTCTCTGTGCCGGCACTTCATGCCTTGTCTATTCGATCTTCTCACAATCTTCTCACTTCAAGGCAAACAGTCCCAACTTCTCTTATCCTTCCTCATAGCTGGAGTTTCTCATCCCTGGAACCATTCTTGTAAACATTTTGTGCATTCTCCCCAACGCATTTAAGTTCTTCCTGAAATGTGGTAGCCAGGCTGCACTGCTGCCGAGGTCAAACTAGTGTCCTTTATAGGTTTAGCATAACCTCATTATACTTGAACTCAATGCATCAATTAATGAAGCCTAGATACTGTATGCTTTATTTCCAGCTTTCTATATTCGATGGAAGTGGTCAGTGTTCGGAGGATCCGAGTTTGACCAATTGTCGCAGTAAAGAACACACAGGGCTCGGGTATTGGTGGTGCTTTAAACATGATGCCAGGACCTCTCACCACATGGGAAGACACGCTGCATCCATCCCCACTTCTGGCTGAACAATGGTGGGCCATCCCACTTGCTAGTCATTTTCTGGCCAAGTGGCATGAGATCATTATGGAAAAGAAATTGAGTGAGAAATCCTTTGCCATTCATTTCCAGGTGCACCTTCTGTTTCCCAGCATGATCTGTAACATCCCGACCATTGAATATAGCGTGGTTTTTGAACACAATTTAAATCTCTCAGTGCTCATATACAGGGCAGGCGTTGTTTGCAGTGAGGCTGAAAACCAGAATGAGTGTTGTTCTTATGTCTAACCTTTATATGGTGTAATTATAATTCCAAATTCCTATCCTAGGGGAGTCCATTGCGACATAATATAAATTTGCACCCAATTGGCACGTGGCTAATGAGAACCAACGAAATAAAAAGCAATATAAAGAAACTGGAAATATTATCAAAATTGTTGAAAGAGCCCTTTGAGAAAGTCCTTTGAACATATAGAGCTTAACACCTGACAAACTTACATTTGGACAGGATTTGTAGCTGTCTGTTTGTAAATAATTCAGATGTACACTTATGTCAATTCTGTGTCATGATAATATTTTAATTCTACACGGTGGGGTAATTCCTGACCCTAGTGACCCAGCACACAGCTACTGTGCATTGTTGTCATGGTACTGTGCACTGATACCTCATTACTCTAGTCACAAAGAACAGTAGCAAATGACAGTCTGTCTCATTCAATCATATTATGCACTCCTATCTTTTGCTTCACAAAGTTTACCATTTAAAAAAAAAACAGATACTTCATTTCTAAAATATTTTACTGTGTTTTTGGCAGATGAACAGTGCTTTCATTTCAGATTGAGTTATTGCAAAAGAATTCTGTGTCACTGTCCAGCTGTTGTGGAACAGCCGGGCTCTCTACAATTGACGTGATACCAGCTGTAACACAAGTACATGAATCTGTGGCAACACTCACTACACAACACTTCCTTCCGGCAATTTTGTTTACTTGGGAAATATGATTAGTGAGGACAGACAAACTACAAAGTCACAGTTCCTATTGGTTAGACATTTTTCTTTACAACAGCTTCAAGAACCTCGTTCTTCATAACTCATGATTTGCTGCAATTTACTTTTCAAGTTTTCAAGTGGGATTGATGTTGGAAAATGGGTAAATTGCATCGTCACAGCAGTGGTGTTTGTATTTTGACCCTTTGTCCTTCGGCTCAAAGGCTGGGAGCAGAGGAACTCTGGTAAAAAGGCAGGGGTCAGAGTTGGGAGTTCCTGGATTCTCGTTGGTAGTGATCTGTGCAATGTTAAAGAGCTGATTGCTGAGAAGATAGATGCACCATGTGGGAGCTAAGTCGAACAAAGCAAAGAAGGTCTAAGGTTGGACTCCTGGTCTATATTGAGCTAGATGATCTCACAGAGGTCAACACTGGGGTCATATCTGCTGATTTCAGTGCTATTGGTAGAGAGGGCAAATGTCAATGAAGGTGGCTATTCTTCTCCCTTTCTAGTGGCATCAGTGGGCTTCAGCAAGAGTGCTGAATGTCAAGCGAGGGCACAATGATTGCAGTGTATTTAAATTTCAAAAAGACATTTGATAATTTGCCACATGAAAAATCACTGCATGATTTGAGATCTCAAAATTTGGTAATGCATTAGCATGTCTTATGAGGAAGTCTTATGAGGAAAGCTTAAGTAAATTGGGGCTTGACTGCATGGAGTTTAAAATATTTCATTGCTATGAAAATATATAATATTTGAGGGTCTTGACAGGGTTGATGCTTGGAAGGTGTTTACCATCATCGAGAGTCTATAGCTGGGGAGAGAGTTTAAAAATAAGGGGTTTCCCATTGAAGATACAGAATAGAAAGAATTTATTTTTCTCAGAGTTACATTAGTGTTTTGCGTTCTCTTTCTCAGAGAGCATTCATGGCTTGCTAAGTGAATATGTTCTAGGCTGAGTTAGATTTTTGGTTGATAAGGGTGTTGAGATTTGTAACTGACAGACAGTATCATACAGTTAAGGCTACAATCAGATAAGGCAGGTTTCCATTGAATGGTGGAGCAGAGTTGAGGTACCTACTCCTGCTCCTATTTCTTACCTTCATGTGTGCTTTGGGGAGACTGCTGCCCCCATGTTGAATAGATTGCTGGCTTTCACCAGTCAGTGAGACAAATGAAGAATTGTGAGTGTGCAGGAATCCCCCATCATAAAAGAAATCATCTCACTTAATCATCCTCAGTTTGCTTACTTGCTTGCATTTCTAAGCGTTGTACAGGCAAACCATAACATTAGGAACTTGTGACTTTAAGTGATGGACAAGAATTGAGCAGAAATGTTTTGTTCGCTGGAAGCCGAGTTTGATGTATCTCTTTAGATTGAATGTTTTATTTTTCTGTTGGTGGCAGAGTGAAAGTGTGTGCCTCTACAAACTTCTGGAACATTACCTTACAATTAACCTGGGATTTCTGAATCTTGTCCATTTTTCACAGTAGCATCTAATAGCATCTGCTACTAATCCTCTCCGAGTGCTTTCTGTATTCACAGTTGAGAGCCCCTAACAAGAATACTTTTTGTGAGTGGAGATGTTTTTGTGCATCAAGGAGAGAGAGAGAGAGAGCAAGAGGAGAAGAGTAATTTCTGTTTTACATGCTGTTAACGCTGGAATGGAGACAGGAGTCTGTAATCACAGACATACAAGCAAATAGCCATTTGTACCTGTGAGTATCAAAATTCCCTCATCAAATGGATGGTCGCAGCTTTAATTGCGCGAGTTCACAGTCAGCAGCTGATTTAAATGTACCCGATCCACTGGAGACCAAAGGCCCTGTTGCACCTTTGCATGACTTTTCACTTAAAATGACTATTTGCACTTCATTTGGTCCATCATCCAGGTTTTATTCCCCTCCTGTGCTTGTGTTTTGTTGTTATTATAGTTGTATTTCTTCCTCCACTGAGCAATTCTTTTTTCGGTTCTATCTGATAAAAGCACACAGTTAGCTGCATATATCTTTTGCTTTTATTTTTTAAGAGTAATCCACATTACATTTACACAACTGTTAGACGAGAACAAAATGATCCATAAGCTGAGAGGTAGGCATATATAATAATTATTTCTGCAGAAAAAGTTCATTCAGCCCAACTGGTCCATGCTGGAGTTTATACTCAACATGAGCTTCCTCTCTCCCTATTCATTTCACGTCATCAACATCCTTTCATGCTTGTGTTTTTGTCTAAATAAGTTTTAAATCATCTAACTTTCACTTCCTTCATGCCCTGTGATGATGAATTCCACGTTTTCATCTTTCATTTGGTAAAGGAACGTTGTCCTCAGTTTCTGATCGAATGTTTTGATGATTATCTTGTCTTTATTTCCTTTATATCACAGGTCAGCGTTTCTGCTTAACTGCCCAGCTTTGGGAACGGAGGAAGAGAATACAATTCTGATGCAAAATTATCCCACATATATTTTATTTTCTCAATTTCTGGAACATCTGTTTCATGCTCTTTCTTTTGTTAATCTAAGCTAATGTGATTTTCCACAGATTGTAACGTTGATCTGCATTAATCACAATCCAAATCAGCTCATGCACATTGTTTCAACCTGGTTCATTTCTGTTCCCTTTACGGTTTTGTGCTCTGAGCAGTCATTAACATTAAAATACTGAAGCATGTGTCCATGTATGCTTGCATATGTAGGTTGGCATGTGGGTGCGTGTGCACGAATGTGCATACCCTGATATATGGTGGGTGAACGCTCACGTGTGTGTGGGTGTGTATGTATAGTTGCATGCATCCAGCTGGGAGCAATGTTCCTGATCTTTCAATGTTGTTGAATTGAAAAATAATTATTTTGCACTTTACTCCCACTTCAACACACTCTGATATATTGTGACAAAGTGTATATCATTAATGGCTTCATCTCCATAGAGAGAGGATGCAAAATGCTCTCTTCACAATTTTCCACTCACTACAACATGCTGATAAACCATGATCATAGATGAAATATACAAACATGAACAATTCAGCCTTTTGTAAAAAAAAATGTAAAATGCATAGAATTACTTAACTTCAGTCAGATGAGTGGTTGTCTTCAATTCAGATATAATTAAAAAATATTTTCTGAATCTCTGTCCCCCTAAAAATGAAATTGTAGAGAAGAGATTAGTTCAAAATTTAACCAGTGACATTAATTTTCTTTTGTTATGTAAGGGCTTTTTAAAATATATTTGCTCGTGGAGTTGGAGATATTTGCTTGCAAGGACCACACTTCTTGCCAATTACTAATTTTTTTATTATTCACTCATGGGATGAGGTTGTTGGTGGCTGGGTCAGAATTTATTGCCCATTCTTCGTTCTCCCTTGAGAAGGTGGTGGTCACCTGCTTTCTTGAACCTTTGCGGTCCATATGCTGTAGATAGACCCACAATGCCGTCAGACCCACAATGCCGTCAGTGAGGGAATTCCAGGATTTAGACCCAGAGATGGTGAAGGCATGACACAATATTTCCACAGGATGGTGAGTGGCTTGGAGGGGAACTTGCAGTGGTGATGTGCCAATGTATCTGCTGCCCATGTCTTTCCAGATGTAAGTAGTCATGGGTTTGGAAGGCGCTGTTTAAGGATCTTCTGCAGTGCATCTTATTGATTGAACGCTGCTGCTAATGAGTGTCAGTGGTGAAAGAAGTACATGCTTTTGGATCTGGTGCCAATCAAGCACGCTGCTGGATGGCATCAAGCTTCTTGAGTGTTGTTGGAGGTAAGGGAGGCAGGCAAGTGGGAAGTATTTCACCATACTTCTGACTTGTGCCTTGTGGAGTCAGGAGTTTTCTTACTTGCTGCAGTATTCCTAGCCTCTGACTTGTTTATGTAGCCACCATATTTATGTGGCAAGTTCAGTTGGAGTGTCTGGTCAATGGTGACACTCCCAGGATGTTGATCTTGGGGGATTCAGTGATGGTTACACCATTAAATGTCAAAGGACAATGATTAGATCGTCTCTTGTTGGAGATGATCATTGCCTGGCATGTGTATGGCCTGAATTTACTTGCCACTTGACAGCCCAAGCCTGGATATTATCCAGATTTTGTTGTATTTGAGCATGGACTGCTTCAGTGTCTGAAGATTCATGGTGAAGAATGGTGCTGAACATTGTGCAAACATTGGCAAACACTTCCACTTTTGAACTTATGATGGGGGTGAGGGGAAGGTCATTAATGAAGCAGCTAGAGATTATTGGGCCTGGGAGACCGAAGAACGTGTCCAGACAGTCCTGGACGTGAGATGACTGTTCTGTAACAACCATGGCCATCTTCCTGTGTGCCAGGTATGATTGGAGCCAGCAGACAGAATTCCCCCAATTCCCATTGATTCTAGTTTTGCTACAGCTCCTTGATGCCACACTTGGTTGAATGTGCCTTTGATGTCAGGGCTCTCACTCATCTGACCTCTAGAATTTAGCTCCATTGTCCGTGTTCAACCTAAGGCTGTAAAGGAGCTGAGTGGTCCTGGCAAAACCCACATTGGCCATACTGAGCAGGATATTGCTGAGAAAGTGCTGCTTGATAGCACTGTTGATGACACTTCCCAGCACTTTATTGATGATCAAGAGTCAACTCATAGGGCAGTAGTTGGCCTGATTGGATTTGTCCTTCTATTTGTGTACTGGACGTACCTGGGCAATTTTCCACATTGTTGGACAGATGCCAGTGTTGTAACTGTGTATTGGAAAAGCTTGGCTTCAGCTGTGTGAGTTCTGGAGCACAAGTCAATTGTTGACTGAGGAGATATGTTGGGCTGTGAGGTTACAAATTGTGCTGGAGAAAAATTCTGCTTCTGTTGATCACCCACAATGCCTCATGGGTGCCCCATCTTGAGGTTCAAGAGGTTTCCTTTCCCATGTTTAACCTGCAGCCATGTGACTTTGTGGCATCTCGAGGCAATGTGAGGCTGCACTCACTCGTGAGCAGGTCATGTTGAGTTGCTATCTTGAACTATTGTAATCTCTGTGGTGTAGGTACGCACTCAGTGCTGTCAGGGAGTGCGTTCCAGGATTCTGACCCAGCAACAGTGAAGGAGTGGTGATTATATTTCCAAATCAGGTTAGTTGGGAACTTGGAGGTGGTGTTGTTCTCATGCATCTGCTCCCCTTATTCATCTAAGTGCTTGAGGTCATGAGTTTGAAAGGTGTAGTTGAAGAAACTTTGAGTGGCTGCAGTGCATTTTGTCAATGGTATGTGCTGTTACAACTGTGCATCAGCAGTGGAGGAAATGAAAGCTTGAGGTAACAGGTGGGATGCCGATCAAGCAGACTGCTTTGTCCAGCATGCTATTAAGATTCTTTATTGTTGTCGATCCTGCACTCATCCAGGCAAATGGAGAGGATTTCATAACACTAGTCACTAATGCCTTGTAGATGGTGAACAGGCTTTGGGAAGTCAAGGATATTGCTTGTCGGGATTTCCATGATAGTGATTGAAGATTCATTGGAGATTCTCACTAGTTGGTGATGGTATTGCTTGGTAGCTTCATGGCACAAACGTTCATTGCACCTTATCAGTCTAAGGTTTGGGGTTGCCCAGGTCTTGTTGCAATTAGGTACAGATAGATTCATTATTGGAGGAGTCTTGAATCATAGAATCCCCAAAGTGTGGAAGCAGACTGTTTAGCCCAACGAGTCCATACGGTCCCTCTGAGGAGGATCCCACCCAGACCCAACCCCCTAACCTATCCCTGTAACCCTGCATTTCCCATGATCAACCCACCTTGCCTGCAGATCCCTGGGCACTATGGACAATTTAGCGTGGCCAATCTACCTAACCTGAACATTTTTGGACTGTGGGAAGAAACCCACGTAGACACGGGAAGAATGTGCAAATTCCACACAGACAGTTGCCTGAGACTGGAATCGAACCTGGGTCTCTGCTAACCACTGAGCCTTCGTACTGCACCATGAGCAGTCATCAGCAAACCTCCCACTTCTGACCTTATGGCAGAGGGAATGTAATTGACAAAACAATGGAAAATGGTTGAGCTTAGGAGCTACCCTGAGGAACGTGGGCACTTGGTAGTATCCCTATTTCTGAGCTAGGTTCAAGAGGTGTGTAATAACATCTCTGAACAGGTTGATTAAAAACCTGAGGAACTAGGGTACAGTGGTGCAGTGGTAGTGTTCTTGTCCTGCCATTCAGAGAGATCATGGCTGATCTGCGGCTTAACTCCATATATCTGCCTTTGGCCTATATCCCTTAATACCTTCGCTTAGTAAACATCTATCTATCTCAGATTTAAAATTATTAACTGATCTAGTTTTAGCAGGACTCCATTATGCCACACGCAGTCAGAGGCTGCTTTGATGTCCAGGGCAATCATTCTTGCCTGCATGTTTATATATGTTTATGTATGAATATATGTTTGAACCAAGGTTATATTGAGGCCAGGAACTTGGTGGTCCTGGTGAAACCCAAACTGGGTGTCAGTGAGCAGATTTTCCCGTTACAAATGCTGCTTGGTGACATTTTCTATCACTTTAAAAATGATTGAGAGCAGACTGCTGGAGTGATAAATGACTGGTTTGTATTTGTCCTTGTTTTTATAGGAAAAGGCACACCTGGGCAATTTTCCACATTGTCAGGTATTTGTCAGTGGTGTGGCTATCCTGGAACAGCTTAGCAAGGGATGAGGCAAGTTCGGGAGCACAAGTCTTTCATACTGCAGCCAGAATGTTGTCCACTGCATTTGACTAGATGTTTGAGTAGGGATAAGGGTGCCAACAGAAGAGCACCAGTTGCCCTCTCCAGAAAGTGCCTGATTATCTCTTTTCTCTGTAGGTGCTGCATTCCCTCTGAGCTCAGCCTTTTGCTGAAGACAAATTGCCTGTTCACCATAATATCTCTCTAGGAGCTCCTCAGGGTAATATCTGAGCCCCAACCATCTTCAGCTGCTTCATCAATGACATTTTCTCAATCATAAGGTCAGAGGCGGGGCTGTTCGCTGATGATTACACAATGTTCAGCACTGTTTATAATTCCTGAGATGCAGAAACAGCCCATGTCAAAATGCAGTAAGATCTGGAAAGCATTTTAACTTGGGCTAGCAGGTGGTAAGTAATACTTGAGCAGTACAAAGGCCAGACAGGTAGTATCTTCAACAAGAGAGAGCACAACCATCATCCTTTGATGTTCAGTGGAATTGCCATTATTGAATTGTGCACTTTCAGCATCCTCGGAGCTACCATTGACCAGAAACAAAAGTGATTAGCCATATAAATACAGTGGGTACAAGAGCAGGCCTTGGGCTTGGAATTCCACAATAAGCCATTTGCCTCTGGGACTCCTCAAAGCCCTTCCACTGTCTACAGGCCTCAAGTTAGGAGTATATTGGAAAATTCCCCATTTGCCTGGAAGAGTGCATAGAACATAGAACAATACTGCACAGGAGCAGACTTTTTGGCCTACCATATCTATGCTGACCATGATGCCATTTTAAACTAATCCCATCTGCTTGAAAATGGTCCATATCTCTCTATTTCCTGCCTCCTCATATACCTGTCTAGATGGCTTTTAAATATTGCTCTAAAAGGTGCTTCTACCACCTCCCCTGGCAATGCGTTCAGGCACCAAAGTAGCTCCACACCATTGGAATGCAACTCCAATAACAAACAACCATCCAGGATGAAGTGACTCACTTGACACACCATCTAACACCTTCAACATTCACTCCCTCCACTACTGAAATACTGATATAAGGGCAACTATGTCGGTAAAATGCAGAGAAGTATAAAAATAATAGAGTAATTATAGGGAATTTCAACTTCCCTAATACAAACTAGAATTGAAAAAGTGTAAAAGGGCTTGGGGTGAGTGGACTCTGAACTCTTAAAAATGTATCTAGGAAGTTTTCTTTTAAGTCAGCATGGAGAAAATTCCATAAAAGTGTGCTGCTATCGGACCTAATTTTAAGGAACAAAGCCAGTCGAGCGGTAGAAGTATCAGTAGAGGAACATTTTGATGATGGTGGCCATAACTCCAAGAATTAAAGTAGTCATGGAAAAGGACAAAGTTGGACTTGAAATAAAGTTTTTTTTATTGGGGAGTGGCCAATTTTATTAAGATAAAATGATCTGGCCAATTTGGACTAGGAGCAGCTACTTGTAGGAAATTCTACGTCAGAGCAATTAGAGTCATTCAAAAAGGAAATCGTGACAGCGCAGGGCCAACTCATTCCCATAATCTGGAAAGGGCTGTTGCAACAAGTCCAGGGAGCCAAGATGTCGAGAATCTACAAGATTGGATAAGAAAGAAAGAGCTCATGGTAGATACTGAGGATTACTGATAGATACTGAGAGTTGGGATTGGATGAGATAAGTGCTTATAGACTCAATAGGCCAAGGCATTTTTGAATGCTGTGATACTGCATGGCAATGATTCTAAGTCATGCATGAAAACACTCTCCAGTTCCTATAAACTGAACAAACACTGCTCTTAACTATTCATCAATCCACATAAATTAACAGTTCAGCTAGGTCTTGCTAGGGAGCCCCTCTCCCCTGTCCCAGGATACTTTTGAGTGATCAAACCTCAGTAGAATATTTTATCATAGTCTATATCTATCTTTGTAACCTTGCAATTCTATTCTCCGCCAAAGAGTCAATTGACATAAGCTCAGTTGTATTCACTGGGACTTTGGTCTACAATGTGTCACAGTGTATCCTGGATTTTGGGAATAAAAATTCTAACTTCCTGTTTTAGTCATAGAGTCATAGATTCGTAGAGATACACAGCATGGAAACAGACCCTTTGGTCCAACTGAATCATGCCAACCAGATATCCTAAATAAATCCAGTCCCATTTGCCAGCATTTGGCCCATATCCCTCTAAACCCTTCCTATTCATAAACCCATCCAGATGCCTTTTAAATGTTGTTATTGTACCAGCCTCCACCACTTCCTGTAGCAGCACATTCCACACACGCACCGCCCTCTGTGTGAAAAAGTTGCCCCTTACGTCTGTTTTTAAATCTTTCCCCCTCACCTTAAACCTATTCCCTCTAGTTTTGGACTCCCGACCCCGGGGAGAAGACCTTGTCTATTCACCCTACCCATGCCCCTCATGATTTTATAAACCTCTATAAGGTCACCCCTCAGCCTCTGATGCTCCAGGGAAAATAACCCCAGCCTGTTCAGCCTCTCCCTGTAGTTCAAACCCTCCAACCCTGGCAACATCCTTGTAAATCTTTTCTGAACCCTTTCAAGTTTTACAACATCCTTTCTTTAGTCGATGAACTAAAAGTCAAAAGTCATGAAACAGACTATTTCGAATATTGAAGGTCACTCCAGAAGCTCCTCTAACCCGGTGAAGCTCATGTGCCCTAACTTTCCAATTGCATTATCCAACCTTTTTAAAATGAACCTCATTAATAGGATGCGGGTGCTACCTTCTAAACGAGCACTTATTGCATATCCCTTAAGATAGTGGTGGTTTGCGACCTTTTTAATAAGTAAGCGCCTTGCATGGCTATTTTAGAGGATGTTGATAATCAACCATGTTTCTGTGTACCTGGTAAGCATGATAGATTTTCTTCTCTCCAAGATATTAGCGAACCAGATGGGTTATTACAATAATATCAAAGTTATATGAACACTAAAACTGATAAATGTATATTGCAGACTTGTTGAATTCATTGAATTCCGATTTCCCAGATGCAGTTGTGGGATTTGAACTTGTGTTTCTGTACTCTAATTTTAGGTTTTGGATTACAAGTCCAATGATATAACAAATATCCTACCACCTTATTTCAAATTAACAGCATACTAAATTTAAAAATTCCTGTTAATCTTCACCATCAGATTTATGTTTCATGAACCTAAGGCAAGTCTTCTGGTTTCACAGATTCTATCTCAATTAAGAATTTTATTTTGGGCTAATGAATCATTGTAGGTTTATTTACCTATGTGTCATGTTCCGTAGAAACTTCCTCTATCTAGATTTGTTTATTTTAAAGTAACACCTTGTAGTTTTAGAATCTAATGCTGCATAAAACCTATTGTATAGTGTTTGTCACGTTGTTGCCTGTGTGAGCTGGCTGAGCACTAATTGGCTGCTGCATTTCATATTATAAGACTGCTTACACTTTGAAAGGTGCATCTTTGGTTGTAAAATACATTGGAACATTCTGTGGTTGTGGAAGGTGCCATATAAATGCAAGTCCTTCTTTCCGTATTTTCAGTCCAAGTCAAATTCTCAACTCAAACCAAACAGTATTCAGTATTGTATTGACATCCATGCTAGACCTCATAAATGAATTGCAAAATGATAGTGTACACTTAACAGCAAATAATTAGGAAAACCAGTAGAATGTTATTGGTTAATGCAAGAGGAACTGAAAGTATAAATAGGACAGTTGTATTTCAGTTATACGCAGCATTGATGTGATCATGTTGAGGTTACAGTGTACAGCATTGATTGCCTTATTTAAGGAAGGATGTAAATATGTTGGGAGCAGTTCACAAAAGGTTTACCAGAGTAACACCTGGAATTGGCAGGTTGTCATATGGGGAAAGGTTAGGTAGTCTAGGCAAATATCTGTAGAGTTTAGAAGAGTAAGAGGTGACCTGACTGTTATCTATGACATTCTGGTGGGTCTTGATATGGTGGTTGTGCAAAGAATGTTTCCTCCTTGAGAAAACCTGGAACAAGAAATCCCTGTTTTAAATATAAGTGCTTATCCTAATAAGCAAGGGGTTGAAAGGTTATTGGGGGATCAACAGGGTTGTGGAGTAATCACATCGACCAGGATTTCATTGAATGGTGGAACAGGTTTGAGGTGGAGGGGCTTATTCCTGCTCCTAATTTGTATATTAGTTTATAATTTGAAGTTAAAAAGTAAGTCGTGAAATGTCAATATTTTTCATTTCCGAAATTAAGAAATGTTATTAAAGGCAGACTCTGTTTAATTTTTCATTGCGAGTCACACGATCTTTTAACTTTTTTGAGTTACACAATGGCAGTATTGCGCTCAAATGCTCCTGGCTTTGTTGTTCTTTGTTATCTCTGCAGAGATTTGCAAATCTGGCATTTACTTGTGAAATGATCTACATTTTGAGTGTTTCTTAAAAGGCTTATCAGATTTATTTTGTCCATGTGGTGGGATTTCCAGAGTTTTGGAGCTGTTGGCATTTTATCAAAACATTCCATACTTTGGTGGTATCTTACCCAAAGAGCAGGTTGGATTCGCGTGATTCCCAAAAATGTCAAGAACTAGCAACTTTGGTGTATTTATTCTAATACATTATATTGTGATGGTTAAACTTGATCCAAGGATTATTTTCTTTTCTGGGTCTGGTTGATTCTCTATCATGTTTCTGCCCATTGAGCGGAGGGACATCAATACTGAAAAATGAAATATTTCCTCTGCACACTCAATTATTACTCTCCCCAGTGCAAAATAAAGCTCCTGTTACATATTTTAACCCAAACAATTGCAACAGCAATACCTTGCACTACTTCCTTGTAATATCATCTTCAATGTTAATTTTTTACTGTCATTATTTTCAGCAGGAAATGCTGTAACCAATTTGGAAATAGCAAAATCCACAGAGGAATGACATAAGTAACCAAAATAGTAGCTGCAAAATCTTAGGCTCCTTCTGCCCTGTCAAGTGGATGTATATGTTTTCTCTTCTGAAAAAGGGTCCCTCCAACAGTGCAACGTTCCTTTCATATTGCTGCTTTGACTGTGCAGTATTTCCTCAGTACTGGTCCTCTGACAGTACAACACTTCCTTAGTACTGAGTAGCACTGACCTTGTGACTGTGCAGCACTCCCTGCATACTGGTTCTTTGATGTTATGACTCTCCCTCATTACTGCTCTGGGATATACTCATCAATGTGCCTGTGTGCGTATATTGGTACAGAGAAAGAATTTGTGTATCCCAGCGAACTGCTTTATACTCAGTTCCTCTTTTAGTTTGCTGTTGAAATTTAAGTTGATCTACATTAGCCCCACATTTCAAGCCAACTGCAGAGTTTAAGCACCATAAACATTTGAGACCACGATGATGTTTAATGTGCATCAGTTACACTGATTTCATGAGACTAAAACCCATGACTGCTTTGAAAAATTCCTGAGAAGAAAAGCTGTTACTGTGTTCATGTGGCTCATGATGAAAAAGTTTATTTCTGCAATGGGACCATTTTAACAGTACCTGAATGAATGATCAGTGTTATTTCCCTGACAGTTTGTTATTGCTTTAATCCAGAGAGTGGTGTATTGGCATCATGTCCCTAATCTTAGCGATTATATTGTACCCAAGTTATGTGGCACACCCTCTGCTAAATTTCCATTGACTCTGCGTTGGGATCACTAACACCATCTTACTACATCCTGACTTTATATTTAGAGTGAAACAAATCAGAAACTGGTACTAATAAACCCTGGAGAAAACCTATCAGTTCAGCAGCCAGGCCTGTGGGCATTTATTCCACTGAAATTCTTGGCACCCATCATTTTCAGGGTCCTTGAAAACAGGCATTTTCCCCATTACTGTACAAAGAACTGCCTCAGAGCTGTTGAAGGGACTTTGACTAAAATTAGTCAGAGGTGTGTGAACCAGACATCAGATCTTGAGATTGCTCCCTCCCACTGTCAGTAAAAGGCACGTTTCAAAATGAAACTCTTGCTACAGAGCCAGGAGGAAAAAGAGAGTTTTTCACAACTGCA
The DNA here is from genome assembly GCA_024137785.1 of Ginglymostoma cirratum. Classification (NCBI taxonomy): domain Eukaryota; kingdom Metazoa; phylum Chordata; class Chondrichthyes; order Orectolobiformes; family Ginglymostomatidae; genus Ginglymostoma; species Ginglymostoma cirratum. The sequence continues at coordinate 15,856,993 of JAHRHZ010000024.1, forward strand.
AACACGTTCGAGAATGAATCCAAACTAATTTTTGCCCTCCAGTTTCACAGCAATGTGTCAACAAGCTTCATTTAATTAATTACCTAATTACTGTAAAGCACACTGATTGTTGTCTTGCAAGAAAACCAGGCGGCTATTTCGTACACTGGAAATCCCACAAACAGCAATGGGATGACTAACCAGCAGGTTTTATTTGTTGATGGGAGACGTTGAGTCTCCCTTGCCCTCACCTACTGTCCCACCGGTGTCTGCATTCAGAGGATCATTAGCTGCCATTTCCGCCACCTCCAGCAGGATGCCACCATCAGACACGCATTGCCCTCCCCTCCCCTGTCAGCCTTCTGCAAGAAACATTCCCTCTGGGACATCGTGGTTCACTTCTCCTTCATACACCACCCCCCGCCTCCCCACGGCAGTATCCCCTGCAACCGTAGAAGGTGTAATACCTGCCAATTCACTTCCTCCCTCCTCAGAATCCAAGGGCCCAAACATACCTTCCAGGTGAAGCAGCACTTTTCCTGCACTTTCAATAATCTAGTCTACTGGTTTCGCTGCTCACACTGTGGTCTCCTCTACATTGGGGAAACGAAGCGTAGACTGGGTGAATGCTTCACTGAATACCTACATTCTGTCCACAAAAAAGACCGTGAGTTTCCAGTTGCCTGGCAGTTCAACACATCACTGTGTTCCTTGGCCAACATCTCTGTCTCAGAATTGCTGCAGTGCTCCAGTGAAGCTCAGTGCAAGCTGGAAGAACAGCACCGTGTTTTCCACTTGGGAACTCTACAGACTTCTGGACACAATATCAAATTCAACAATTTCAAGGCTTGAGGTACCTTTTCCCATGTCTTAACACCAGTCCCCACACACCAGACTTTTTTACCACACGGCCTGCTGTTACAAACCACCCGTCATTATGCACTAATTGTCAACTAATTGGTATTTATTCTCCCAGGCTGATCGTTATCCACTTCTTTGTCTGTCCAACTGTTTTTCTCTCTCTTTAGGCTCTATCTCTATCTATTGTTTACTCCTTATCCCTTCTTCCATCCTATCTTCTGCATCTGAGGAGGAGTCACTGAACTCGAAGCGTTAATTCTGATTTCTCTCCACAGATGCTGCCAGACCTGCTGAGCCTTTCCAGCAATTTCCATTTCCAGCATGTGTAGTTCTTTCAATTTTTATTGACTAGAACTCTCTGGTTAACATTGAATTGTGATCTATGACATTTCAATGGGAAAGACAATTAAAAATAATCTTTTGAATATATACCAACATTTTTTGACAAAGTGGAAGGTTTTGGAGGGTTTCTCACTGAGAGACCCAGTAACATTTCTCTCAAAATCTTGCCAACCTCAGCTCATGAACTACGTATCCCATACTCATGGCATCCGTCTCATCTGGTTCTATCCCCATCCTTCCACACACTGTTCCCAAAAAACTCACCATTCGCTGGAGATCCACCATTCTTTTTACCTGTGCCACCTTTGAGAGGCTGCCGTGCACCCGAGCAAGTCTTAGCAATCATTTTCTGAAGAAGGGTCAAGGCTCGAAACGTCAGCTTTCCTGCTCCTCTGATGCTGCTTGGCCTGCTGTGTTCATCCAGCCTTACACCTTGTTATCTCAGATTCTCCAGCATCTGCCGTCCCTACTATCTCTAAGCAATCTGGTGTTGCCCTTCACTGGCAACAAATGGCACAGCAAACAAGAAGCCACACTGCTTATAGCTGACTCTCCCATGCACATGCAACCCCATTCTCTCACCCTCGTCGCTGTTTAAGCAGCAGGCCATACACTTTGTTTGTCCTTGGTGAGGGTGTTTAGATGGATGTAGCTAAGCGAACGTTACTGTGTCCCCAGTGCCTACTGGAGACCAACAATTTGACATTGTCCACTAGAGGAACATTACATGCAGGCAAGCAATTGGACAATTCCAAATGTAAGGCTTTTATTTACCAAAGCAAAAACAAACACAGACAAAACCAATAGAGGCTGCAGTTTGCCCACACAATGTAAACCAAATGCTGGCATCATGACAAATGATTATTTTATAGTCAATGATTATCTGCTGCACTCAGTTCTCATCTGCAGGAACTACGTGTCAATCAGTTCCTGTCTGGCTTCTCATACCCAGTGCAGCTGAGCTCTTTCATGGTCAAGGAGAAACTTCCTTATCCCCATTGTCCTCATCCTTCTCTTCAGAAGACTGCTCCCATTCCGTGGCTCCTCAGCATCTATCACATCACCTTGTTGCCTGATCCAATTGTGCAGACCACAGCATGCCAAGATGGTGCGACTCACTCTGTCCAGACTATACCCAGGACACTCCCAGACCATTCTAAACTACAGAACCATATCTTCAGCAGCCCCATACACTGCTCCACCATGGCCCTGGTCACAGCATGTGCACCAACTTACTGAAGGTGCCACTCCAGCAGAATATTCAATGTACAATGTTAAAAAGGGAGTGCCATCTGCTTTCCAACCCCATTTTCATTGCTGATCCACATTAGCCATGAAACTTATCATTGAATTCAGTACAGAGCATTTTTTTTACTAATGACATATGACAAAGAAGAATTTTTCCCCTCCTCGTACAACAAACCTGGAAGCTACATAAGTGATGCGATACTTTTGGCCAGCATTCATTTCCTTTTAAATTATTGTTGCTAACTTCTGAGGATTTCAGTGAAAAATTCTAGTTAATAAGTGGAGCTTGTAAGTATTGATACATTCCTTTAGAACTGGCGTAAGTCTGGCTCTCCATCAGATTAGTCATTTGTTGTAATGTAGCAGTGTAAATGTGATTCATCTCCAAACTGTACTGTGACCAGTTGGTTATTGACTGACTCCATCATAAGTCAGCATGCTGTCAAAGTGCAGCAATAGCAGTGAACCTCTGATAGCAAAGTACAACAAACAAGGAATAAATCAATGATTCCTCCTTAGCTCCGCAAATACATGCATGTCGTGTTGGAATTGCAGTGTATTGAATTGGAAGTATACTTACTTTCTCTGGACTTGCAAGAGCGAAAGTGATTTGAGGCAAACCTCAAACTCATTCAGAGCTATATTTAATTTTAACAGTGACAGGAGTTACATTTTAAAATCTAGGATTGATCAGGTGACAAACCTATGACCTGAAAGAGGAATGGGAAACCAACGACTGTGAGCTAGCTATGGGGTTGTAGAAAGATATAGTGGATAGATAAAACAATATTATTCTAAAACTAGAGAAGGTTATATTCAGTTATGCCCATTACTGCAGTATTACATCCCTGCACATAAATGCTGAGGATCCAGGAGCTTCAAATCATTAGAAGGTCATAGTATATTCGGTAAAATCAGTGTGGTTTTATGAAAAGGAAAACCTGTTGGACAAATTTTAGATTTTTAAAAAAAAAGAGTAGGTTAGCAAGTTGGATTTAGTACACTTGGAAATCCCAAAAGGCATTTGATAAGATGCCGCAGAAAATTTTAACACACAGGGTAAGGATAAAGGAGTTGTAATGATATATTAGCATGGTTAGAGGATTGGTTGACTTTTGGGAAGCAAAGAGAGAAATTGGGTAACTAGTGGAGTATTGCAAGGGTCAGTGTTAAGATCTCAACTACTTTAAGGAGACTAGATAGGCTGGGGTTGTTTCTGTTTGTGCAGAGGGGGAGTCTGAGTGATGTATGCAAAGTCCTGAGGAGCATCAACAGAGTTGATGGAGAGAAACATTTCCCCTTAGTTGAAGGGTCAATAACCAGGGGACAGAGTTCTAAAAAAAGGGCAGGAGGCCTAGAGGGTATTTGAGGAATTTGTTTTTCACCCAAAGTGTTGTAGGTATCTGGAGCTGACTGTCTAAAAGGGTGGCAGAGACAGGAACCCTCCAGCCATTTAAGAACTATTGAGATGAATATTTGAATTGCCATAGTGTATAAGGCTATGGGCCAAGAACTGGAAGATAGGATTAGGATAGAAGAATGTTTGATGACCAGCATGGACGCAATGGGCAAATGGGCCTCTTTCCAACTCTACTACTCTGTGACTGTATTACTTCACTGCGGTGTTCAATATCTGACTGTGAACAGTATCTAAGACAAAAGAAACGCTCACCAGCTTGTGTCAATGCACAAGGTAACAAAAACTTATTTATTATAACAAACTCCTCCTCTAACATGCAGACTTAAACTATACCTCATTTAAATCCAAACACATATGCAGTCATTCATAAATGATAAGACAAACTATTTATCAGGAATATCATGGATGGAAAGTATAGGCACAAAGGAAAAGCGCGAGTCCAAAACACTTGGGGAAATTTTGTTTTTTGGCAATAATACCATGTTGTCTACTGCAGTGATTCTCAATTTGGTAGCTGGTCAGTTGGACCTAAGTCTTGGCATGAGTAAGAATTTAATGTCTTTGTTGCAGGCTATCTGACAGTTGCTTCTTTCCCACTCGGAGGCAGAATGTGAAAGAGATCTCAGTTGTTTGCAAGCTTTTGAAGGTCTGAATGCCCACTTTCTTCTGTCAGTTTAGTAACAAAACTGCCATTTATAATCAATTGAAAAGCTCTTCCATTTTGTAACCCAAATGTAGCTGGTGTCAGCTAGTCTTTCAAAAGTATTGAAATAACTTTACAATGGCCAGTGTCCCATCACCAATTACCCTTTCTTTATAAGTTGTACAGTCTTTGACAATATTACTGCCTCTCATAGAGTCAGGCTACAGTGTCTCATCAAGGACACTCATGATTTTATGGCAGGCAGGTCTCTCCGATTGGATCAGATTAACAGATTCAATCAAGGAACGCATATTCTATGAGGTCCACCTGGCTGAACTCGTTAAAATCACTACAAGTATCAAATCCAGTTTCTCCCAAGTATTACGAACTCTTGTTTCACAAATGAGTGACAATCACGTTGTTACACTTTTACTTTCAGTTGTAAAGAAAAACTGGCTCATTGTCTGTCTGCAACAAGCAGACCAAACTTCCATTTTCAAGTTTATATTTCAACTATAGAATATGTAGTCCTACAGGTTAACTGAGAGGGTGACCAGATGGCAGATGGGATTTAATGTCAGCAAGGGTGACCTTATTCAAAGCACTTTTGTAAAAGACCTGAAATTTAATATTTTAGGTGCAGCAATTAATTAGGAAGACAAATGGAATGTTGATTTTTATTGCAAGGGGGATGGAGTTCGTAAGTAGGACGTTTTGCTACAACTATATAGGGCATTGGTGAGACTACACCTAAAGGACTGTGTACATTATGTTCTTGGTATTGAAGAAGGAATGTACACGTATTGGAAACAGTTCAGAGAAGGTTCATTAGGCTTATTGTTGAGATGAATGATATACCTTATGAGAAACAGGTTCAGCTCTTATGCTCATTGGAGTTTACAAGCATGAGAGGTGATCTTATTCAAACAACAGATTCTGATAGGTATTGGAAGTGTAGCAGCTGAGAGGATGTTTCACATTGAGGACAAATCTAAAATTAGGGAGCACAGTATAAACTTAAAGGGTCTCCTATTTAAAATGGAGCTGAGGAGGATTATTTTTTAATTTTCAGAGAGTCTTTAGTGTTTGGAATTCTCTTCACCAGGGGATTGTGGGGCTGGGCCACTGAATATAGTCACGACTGAGTTAGATAGACTTTTACTGACAAAGTAGTTGAGGGTGATGGGGGACCTGGCAAGAAAGTGGAGTTGAGTCTCCAATCAGATTAGCTATAATCTGATTGAATCTTGGAACATACCTGATGGTCCCAAATAACTTATTCCTCCTTCTAAGAAGCTAATGAGTACACACATATTCCCATTCATATGGATACACACTCATACAGACAAATACATGTATTCATACTCAAAACCTTACACAAACACACTTAGTTATTCCAACAGTCTCACATATACACCCACTAACCAATTTCAGCGTGTTACAATTCCATTTTCATAATTTTATGGTATTTATCTTAGACTGTTTCATGCACTGTTGAATTTACCCGTGGTTTTCAAGTTGGCATGTGTTGGTTCACAGCTCATTGAGTACAGAAATGAAAGCTTTTGTGAATCATTGTGGGTTGGGTAATTTCTGCACCTTACTGTTAGTGTGTTCATGTTTTTCATGAAACGTTAAATTTGTCTTGCATTTAGCATTTTTCCATGATGCATATGTCATGTGACATACCCCCCCTCACATTTTTTCACCTAATCAATGTCCTGGAAGTTATATTAATGCAGGGACTCAGCTGGTTGACTTAATTTTAAGTGTTACTATGTGCCCAACCACATGATTTAGAGCACTAGACAAAAATTGAGACATACAGAGTCATAGGAGTTATGAGTACAGGAGTTGGGCATCATGTTGAGGTTGTACAGGACATTGGTGAGGCCTCTTCTGGAGTACAGTGCAGCACAGAAACAGACCCTTCAGCCCAACCAGTCTATGCTGACCAAGTTTCCCAAAATAAACTAATCCCACCTGCCTGTGCTTGACCCATATCCCTCTAAACATTTCTTATTGATGCACTTATCCAAATGTCTTTTAAATGTTGTAACTGCACTTGCATCCATTACTTCCTCTGGCAGTTGATTCCACACACGAGCCACTCTCTGTATAAAAAAATTACCCCTCATCTTTTTTTAAATCTTTTTCCTCTCACCTGAAAAATATGCTCTCTAGTCTTGAAATCCCCCATCCTAGGGAAAAGGTACCTGCTATTCACCTTATTTATAGCCCTCATGACTTGATAAACTTTTACAATGTCATCCTTCAATCTCCTACGTCCCAGTGAAAGAATCTCAGCCTATCCAGCTTCACCTTATACCTCAAACCCTCCATACCTGGCAACATCCTGGTAAATCTCTTCCGAACCCCCTCCAGCTTAATATCCTTCCTATAACAGGGTAACCAGAATTGGACACAGTACTCCAGAAGAGGCCTCACCAATGTCCTGTACAACCTCAACATGATGCCCAACTCCTGTACTCAAACTCCTATATGCAATACAGGCAAGTGTGCTAAACACCTTACTAACCACCCTACCTACATGTGATGCAAACTTCCAAGAATTATGTACCAGAACCCCTAGGTCTCTTAGTTCTACAACAATACCCAAGGTCCTACTTTTAATTGTATAAGTCCTGCCCTTGTTGGTTTTAACAAAATGCAATACCTCGCATTTATCCAAATTAAACTCCATCTGCCACTCCTCAGTCCATTGACCCAATTGATCACGATCTCTTTTTGTAACCCTAGGTAACCTTTTTCTCTGTCCACTATCACCAATTTTGGTGTCATCTGAAAATTTACTAACCTTAATTCTATATGCTCATCTAACTCATTTATATAAATGACAAGTATTGATCCCTGTGAAACACTGCTGGCAACAGGCCTCCAGTCTGAAAAACAACCCTCTATCACCATCCTTTGTCTCCTGCCATTAAGCCAATTTTGTATCCAATCGACAAGCTCACTCTGAATCCCATGTGGTCTAACTTTACTAATTAGTCAACTATGCAGAACCTTGACAAAGGCTTTACTAAAGTCCAAGTAAACAATGTCGACTGTTGTGCCATCATCGTATGGCTGCAGATTTGTGATTGTAATGTTTTGCTCATTTAAAGAAAATATATAAAATGCTTCTTTTGAAAGTTATTTTGTATGTGCTTCTGCTATCTTTTTAGGGAGTGCATTTCAGATCATAATTAAGTCACTGTGTAAAAATAATCTCATATCTCCCCTCAGGTTCTTGCGCAAATCATCTTAAATCTGTGTACTCTGGTCACTGACCTGGCTGCCAGTGAGAAAGTTTCTCCCTGTCAAAGCCGTTCACAATTTTGCACACCTATATTAAATTGTTCTTGAACCGTCTCTGCTCTAAAGAGAATATCTTCTTCAGTCTCACAATATTACTGAAGTACTTGATCCCATGTGCCATTCTAACAAATCTCATTTGCATCCTCTGTAAGGCCTCAATCTTGATCCTAAAATATGGTACTCAAAATTGGATACAACACTGCAGGTTATACTCAGGCCTCAGTGGTGATTTGTAAAGCTTTCACATTGATGTGCACACTTCTGCATTAAGATTCTGTGCAATAAATGTTATTTACTAAAACAATAGACCCTAGCAAGGAAGAGGAAGAGGCTAGTGCTATAGAACAGAGTCGAAGTGCATTCAGTACAAGCAGCACAACAAATTCAAGATGTTTGTCCACCATTGTTGGTGGAAAAAAAACTTGTTTAAAATGGTGTCAAAATCTGTGCTAAATATATGTGCACTACTCTGATGTCAAGTCTTTCACTTTGGGACTATCAGAAGAAGGAGTAATTACTCTTGAAGCAGTATTTCCAAATCATTAAAAATGCATTTTAGCTAGTTAAGTAATCTCAGAATTGTATTCACAATCCCATCTGTTTTTTTACAAATAAAGAGTATTTATTCAAGATTGTGCAGGCCACCTTCTCCTTATTTTGTAACCCTCTCCTGCCTCACAATCCTCCAGGATCCCTGTGTTTCTCCAATTCTGGCATCTCGCACATCTCTGATTTACATCACTCCATTGCTACCACTTCATTGTTTGGCCCTAAGTTATATAATCTCCTCACCGAACCTCTCCAACCTCCGTCTCTCTTACTTTTAAAATGCACCTTAAACCTGCTTCATGTCCTGTTCTCATGTGAAATATAAATGCAAGTTGTTGCGTGTCATCATACATTTGATAACACCTGGTTCATCAATGCAGAATCACGTCATAAGTCTCCAGTTCTTTTGAAAGTGAAAGTCTGCAGATGCTGGAAATCAGAAATTAAAACAATGGGAACAATCTCCAAGTTAGGTTTTAAAAAAAAACTGAAAGGAGAAATAGCTTAGGCTAACATTTTAGCTCGATAGTCTTGCAACGAAACTCTGGGAAGTTAACTCTGTTTCTCTCTTCCCAGAACACGTTGGATCTGCTGACTCGTTTTAGAATTTGCAGGTTTTATTTCATGTCATACCAATGATTTTTTTCTCTCTTCAATAAAAAATGAGTGTACTGTCTGTTTCTCTATTGTTATTTTAGTACTTTTATAAAATACTTGTTTGATTCCTCACTTTTATCCTTGTTTTATATTTCGACCTGCTTTACATAGGCTCACCATTAATGATTTTTGTTTTGCCTGCCGGAATCTGTTACGCCTAATGGGTTTCCTTTATATTGGCAGCAGAGAGCAAAGTAGCAGACTGCTCAGTAGTTCATCTTGAGATATATAACTGCAGTGAAAGCAAGAAGAGCACAGTTCTCATTTTCAGTATCTTAGTCAACAAAATTAATCCCATGTAACGGGAATGATGGCAGCTAAGTTACATTTACAAATCTGTTTTCAGAGATATTTGTTAACTCCAGTGAAATGTTGGCCCTCACCAGTAGCATAAAGCAATCTGTCATAAAAAAAATCCTGGGTTATATTTAAGGTACTTAGAAATTCAGTGTGGCGCTCTGTACTTTCCTTATCCTTTGTTTAGAATCAAGAGCCTTTCATTTGCTGTGTTTGGTCAGGGTTTAGTTCCGACCTTTTGACCATAACTTCAGTTAGTCAGTACCTTTTAAGAGCACCTCACTCCACTTGCACTCATTTTCAATTGTGATAGTTCCTTTCACACAGCCGAACATGTAATGGAAAATGAACTGGGTAATAACAAGTAACTTCAGCAATTTTGCCATATTCTGGCCTTTAGAAAGCACTTGAGTGGCTTCTCCCAGTCACGTGTGTGGAATTATATATAACTTCCACTTCTCTGGCCAGAAAATGACTAGAACATTAAGCAATCTATATTTATTATATCTCGTAGATCCTCATCTTGTAATTCATATTGAAAGATATATTTGATCTAACATTCTCTGCACTGGAAACAGATTTCTGGTATAATACTCTTATTATATTACTGACTGTGGGAGAGGGTCCATTTATATTGGTACTTTGGCCTGGCTGTTTCTATCTTCCTCAGGTGACTGTTTGTGTTGTAGGAATTATAATTGGAAGAGGAAAAGTGTTAAGGAAAGTTTGTTCTTCTACAGTAATTCCACATAACTCATGTTTATGTACATGGATCAACAGCTCAAATGTAATGCAGGAGCAAACTGGTCCCATTCTTAATCATCCTGCACATTTTTACACAATCTCTGTATCAGTCTTTGTAAATGTCAGATCTTTATTGCAAAGTGGTGTCATTCCTGCAGGGCTGAGGCACAGTGACTATGCTGAGATTACCAAAAGCAAACAGTTTAATGGTAGCACTGGAGTACATTCCCAATACTCCTTTCCAAACTAAATATCACTGCTTTGTAAAGGTTTGAGGAGTCTATTCTGGAGAGAGGGGAAAGATTTGTTTAACTATTTATTTTTCTTCACTTCTATTAATTTCCCTTTGCTTCTTTCAAGCTCAATACCTGTTCCCAGTTTTTCTGTTATTTTGTGATTAGCAACTCACATGTGAATCAGAGCGGGTCATGTTAACTTACACCGAACAACATGAGAGTGAGATTTTGCTATGGCATGGCATTTAACAGCAACTGCCTGTTGCCTGAAGTAACTACACCATTTATGCATAAATAACAGTCCAGTGCCATTAGCCTCACTGTAAACTTGACAGCAAAATTGAGCTACGATCTCTGTCCTTCACCTCTCTCTGTTCAGTTGGCCAATAGAAGCTGATCTAATCCAAGTTTTGTTTGAGTTCTTTCAGATTGCCGAGCTGGGCTGCTCCATATTAATTTGGTGACTTCCTCATGAGCACCTTTGGCGTTGACGAGTTGCTGACTATTCTGAATATAGCAGTTAAACTTTCAAAGCACAAATCTGAAGGAGTACAAAGTTCTAACTGAGAATAAATAATTTCTCTGCAAACGATGTGAGCTATGAGTAGAAAAATACACAATGTTGCTTTTATTTAGACTTATCTCAGCTCCTTTTTATTTCCTATCAGGATATTACATGTCACACAGCTATATTATGTTACATTGAGACATCAGTGACTTTACTCACTTCGCTATTAGATGCTGAGCCTTCACCTACCTGAGGCCTATTCTCTGGAATACCGTCATTGAATCTCTATACATTAATTTGTCTCTCTGTCGCTTATATTAAGATGCTCCTTAACATCTACCATTTTGACTAAGCTACTAATATTTCCCTTCGGCTATCTAAATGTACTGTGTTGTTATAGTAATGTGACAGTAGTACTTCCAGACAGTGCCCTCACCTTGTTTTATCCTGAGTGAATTTGATGTTGTGGAGAACTCCTCAAGGGAGAGTATCGGCATGATAATGTGACAAACAGGTTTTATTTACATTTATATTTTATAAACCTTGGAAATGTCAGCAGTACCAGTCCTGAGCACTGAACAGTGTGACTCTTTACAGTTTTGGAACCCTAGTCAGCAGGAAGTTTTCCCTTTTTGAAGAATAGTACAGGTCATAGTCAATGGGTTAGATGGTCTGTTTGCAGTAACCTAGCCATCCTGATCTTAGAGGAGACCATCAACCACACTGCATCAGGATGGCTTCCCAAACCAGCACTTCTTATGATAAAGATCATAGGTACTGCCAATGCTGGAGCCTGAGATAACAAGGTGTGGAGCTGGATGAACACAGCAGGCCAAGCATGACCAGAGGAGTAGGAAAGCTGATGCTTCAGATCTGGACCCTTCTTCAGAAAGGGTCACTTATGATCTTTTTGAATAAACCATTCAACTCTCGGCCATTTGCGGTGATTGTGTGATCCAATTTCATATTTGCTTCAGACTGTCAAGTTCATTCCCATGAGCAGCAGTGTCATAATGATTAGATGATCTGTTTTAGGCTTAACTCCCCTAGTCATTTTCAAGAAGATGTCATAGGATTTTAAAAATCCAGCCAAGGGAATAGATGGTGCCTCAGTTTAATGTCTCATTCAAAGGATGCTGCAGTTCTCCTTCTGTACTGGCCCTCTGATAGTGTGGCACTTCCTCAGTACTATCCCTTTGATACTGCTGCATTCCCTCATTACTGACCCTGTGGTGGTGCTCCTCTACTGTTTCTGTGACAGTGCAGTGCTCCTTTGGTCTGGACCCTCCAGCGGTGCAGTACTCCCTCAGTGCTAGCTTGCATCTTTTGCTCAAACTTCTGGAATGATGCTTGAGCCCAGATCCCTTGTGGCTCAGAGGCAAGAGTGCTGCCCTCTGAGCCACAGCTGGTGCTTGTAACATAACCATTGTTTTATATGATTTTGCTGCTGCTTTTAACTCTTGTAGTTGATTTCTCACTTGCACTGTCTGCACTTGCAGCCTCAACGTGTGATTTATTTGAAGGGACCACTAGGAGGCTCATGAATGGATTCAAATTCGACTTGCCCTCATTCTCCACCCACACTGTCTGGGCTCATTCCCAAATCTCTAAGACGGAAAAGTCATTATCTGGGAGTTGTGCTTGAGAGGTTGTCTTTCTCCTCTCTCACTGTCCTGTGTGACCTTGTATGGAACAATTATTTTTACAATATAGCCAAAATGGCTTTGATATTTTTGATGACAGTGTTGGTAGAAGACAGTGCTTAGTATATGGTTGAGTTAGAGAGCTCTCTCCTGTGTGTGTGCCTCTTTATGTGTCCCTTTGTCTATCTTGTCACTCAGGTATTTTTAATATGAACCAGGCAGCAAATTAATGGCAGAAGTGGAGCCTAGATATTTTATGTTTTGTTATCTGCTGTACAGTGTTTTGTAAATGTTAAAATGTTCGTACATTGTACACTTTGAATGCAATGTTTGTTGTTTGAAGATAAAATGAAAGAACTTTTACATTGTGGATTAAACCAAAATTGCTTGTTGACCTGACCTGATGGCAACATTTACTCCCCCGTAGACAGGAGAGGGAAGATTACTGCTATTCAACAACATAATGAAACAGGCACGAGGAATAAAAATGCTGCAATTACATTTGGAAAGTTTACTTAAGCTTTGCTGTTGCTGAATGTCGCTGCCCCGACTCTCTGGCAATCTCTCATCCTACTTACTAGCACTTGTGCCTAGCAATTTGCTGAAGTTCAGACAGGCAGAGGTTAAGGCATCAAAATTGTGCATGTTTGAAAGCTGCAAAGGTTACTTGGTACTTAAAGGGGAGGTCAACTAGCTAATAATCATTATGGATGTAGAAGGTATTACACTCATTGGAATGTGTTCCTGGGTTCATTCACAAGTGTCAGAATGTCAGAATTCACAGACCCCACTACTGAAGGTGAATTGTGACAGCTTTAATGCAGTACTACTATCCCCATATGCTATTTTTAAATATTCATTACAGTCTAAATATAACATTTTAGGTTTGATTGAGACTGAGATTCATCCCTTTCAAACAAATTCCTTGATTGGCATCCCAGAGTAGTCAGCACAAACCAACAAAACCAGTGCATTCGGTTGCCTCATTTTAAAACAGAAGTAGAAGCACACCCTACAAAGGAAGGCTATTCGTTCCTTTGAGTCTGTTCCAGCTCTTCGCTCAAATTATCTAATTAATCCCACTTCTCAGTCTTTATTCAGTTGCTTTATAAATGTTTCTGTACCAACCATTTAGCCAATTATACAGAATCCCTACAGTGTGAAAGCAGGCCATTTGGCCCATCGAGTCCACACCGACCCTCTGAACAGCATCCCACCCAGGCCGACCGCCATAACCTACCACCCTGCATTTCCCATGGCTAATCCATTTAGCCTGTGTATCCCTAGTCACAGTGGGCAATTTTGCATGGCAAATCCACCTCACCTGCACATCTTTGGACAGTGGGAAGAAACCGGAGCACCTGGAGGAAATCCATGCAGACATGGGGAGAATGTGCAAACTCCATGCAGACAGTCGTCCGAGGGTGGAATCAAACCCGGGTCCCTGGTGCTGTGACCAGCAGTGCTAACTATTGAACCACCGGGCTGCCCTCTTTGGAAAACTATTGCTTCCTTCTTACCTTCCATCCTTCCTTTCTTTCCTTTGTTTTCTAAGTAGAAACAACCATTGCAGTCCATTTGGCTGTCCCTATCCTTTGGGGAAATATGTTAAATTCACCATTTCTATACTAGCATATTCTGAATGGCTAGTATTTTTGTCCATAGTCTCTTGGGTAGGTTATTCCAACATCTGCCATTCTTTGACCAACAACAAAACTGTATGTGTGTCTGACACATCGGAGTCACTATAGTTCTGCCTATGTGTCAGCTGCTAAACTGAGTTTGTTGCAGATTTACTTCTCTTTTCCTGTTTTAAAAGAATTTTCAAAAGAATATGAGAATTGATAGATTATCACATTTAATTTATTAAATTTGTTCTGAAAGAAATTGCTTTTTTTCAACATGGCATTGCTGAAGATTACATTTAAATTATGCAAGATTTTAATTTTATATATGTGTATGCGTTTGTGTACATATGAGTTTATGGTCTCAATATCGGTTCTTCCAATTATATTCTAAATGCTGGCTTTTCTTTTTCAGTCCCTACACAGTCAGCTGCAGTATTGCTAATAGCCTTGCATTTTCTTGGCATTATGTCAATAACAGGGACAATTAGATTAAGTAGATATCCTATTACCTCATTCTTTTGCAGCACACAGCAGAACAACATGTTTTCTTCTCTGTATAAATGTTAGTCAGTAATTGTACAGTCTAATGAACAAATATTGCCCCAGGATAATAAAGTCAAATGACTTATGCACATGGAAACCCCTACACTAAAATAAAATCCGAATGCTCACACAGTCAAAAATGCTCCATTCATTTTAAAGAATCTGGTTGAGTAACCTTAGCACAATTCAAAATATGTTTGGTTAATTCAGTTAACGACTATTTAGCTTCTGGTGTCCTGAATCTTATGTTCGGTCTGTTGACCACACGTGTGACAGTAAACAGGCAGCATTCATTGAATAATAGAACATTAAACTCCCTTTATTTTTTTCTGTTGAGAATTCCTGTCCTGGTTTTCAAAACCCGCCATGGCTTTCTCCTCTTCCTATCTCTGTAACTTTCTCCAGCTGTACAGCCTTATGTGATTTCTGTGCTCCTCTAATTCTGGCTTCCTCAGTGCATTTAATTTTATTCATTCCCCAATGACTGACCATACCTTCACCTGCCTGCACTGTGGATGTTGGAATTACTCCCTTAAATCTCTGTCCATTTCTTTACCGCTCTCAGAACCTTTAGGAGGCTCCTAAAGCCTTTCTCTTTGGTCACGTTTTATGGCACCTGTCCTACATGTCTCCTTATATGGCATGGTTTGAATCTTTGTTTAATAACACAACTGTAAAACATCTTGGGATGTTTTGCGATGTCAAAGGCATGAAAGAGCTACAGATTTTTGTGATTCTAAGACTAATATGAAACATAGCTAAATGTGGGAGTAAGTTCACTTCATAGTGGATAGTGTACAAGCAAACAATTCTTGCTAGTTTCATACATCCTTGCATTTTTGTGCTAATTTGGAATTATTAAATATCAACATCTATTTGTGATTGATGGAGTGATGGTGCAGTCGTGTGCATTCCTTTGTGAAATTCTGGTAAAAATGTTTCCCTCCTTCATTCATGGGAATCACAAGAAATGGAATACAAAGCAGGATTGCCACACCTTTTTTTTATAATTCATCTGTACATTTTTTTGCTGTCATTAATTTGATCATTGATGCCAATTCACTGAGGCTAAAACCAGCAAGCTAGAAATTTGTGTAAGGCAGTAGCAAAACAGCAGCCAGCTCACGTTCTTCTAATTCTTTCTCATTGACTTGAAGCAAACAGGGTGTGAAATATTGCCATTTGTTGTTGTCCATTTTGCTTCATTGCATGAGATGTATTTGTACCCCTGGCATGTTTTAATGTTGTATCAAATGCTCCCTGTCTCATGCTCTGAGTCTATTTACCAATAAGGAACAAATAACTGCCAGTATTTTATGTTCATATTAAAACTGGTCAGGATGTTCCCTCCAGATTTGATGCAGGTATATGAAGAGCACAATCTATAATCGGCCATTTTTGAAAGCTCCGACATGACCTACATATGAAAGTTTCAACTACTGAATGGTTCCATTATTACTGGAAAGCTTGTGAGGAAACTGACCATCATGTAATCTTGTCATCTGCTGCAGAATGTTACAATCCTGGAGTTCTTTCATTACTTTCCCAACCTGAACTGCCTGCAAATCGATCTTTCATATTGGGAGTTTAATTTAAAACTACCTGAGTAGCTTGTAATAAGAGGATTGATCCCTGTAGTTGACCTGGCTTGAATACTGTTTTGAAATTAAACCTTATCTTGCACTAACTTGTTCATAAATCATAGAATCTCAACAGGTGGAAGCAGGCTATTCAGCCCATCTTTCCAACCTTCTGAAGAGCATCCCATCCAGACCCACCGCCCATAATCCATCCCTGTAGGCTTGCATTTCCCACGACTAATCCACCTAACCTACACATCCCTGGACACAATGGGCAATTGAGCATGACCTGTCCATCTCACCTGCATATCTTTGGTCGGTGGAAGGAAACTGAAGCACCCGGAGGAAACTTATGCAGACACAGGGAAAACGTGCAAACTCCACACAAATAGTGACCTAAGGCTGGAATTGAACCTGGGTCCCTGGTCCTGTGAGGCAGCAGTGCTAACCACTGAGCAACCATGCTGTGTTATTTTTCTTTTGCTAGCCCTCAATATTGGTGCGAAAAATTTTCATCTTAAGTGGTAAAATGGAAGGAGAGTTGGGAAATGGGACTAGAATGGATAGTTCTGATGTGTTTCAGGCATGATAAACCAATGGGCTGCCATTCTGATATATCAATGATTCATTTCATTTGAGTTCACTGTTCTTCACTTCATTTAAAAGATGTTTTTGTATAACAGTGAGGGTTCTCCACTGGATTGTAAAAGCATTTTAGTGACTTCTCACTGAAAGCTGTGCATTTTCAATGTCATGAGACACCAACAATTGCAGTGGGTGATAGGAGTTTTCACTTCACCCCTTGCCAAGGCTTAAGAGAACTGCCCAAGGAGGACAGAGAGGGCTGAAGCCAAGAATCTTTCGACTGGCAACAGAGACACCTGCATACTGGCTTCCAGCGACTGTCTGAGGAATGGCGTTGGCAAGTAATGAGGGGAAGAGATTGCTGGGTTCAAAATTTGTATGTCCAATCTCAGTGAAACCTGAAAAAGTGGGGAAGAATGCTTGGAGAGAGATGCAAAAGGGCAACATGCACTCAAAGCAAGTGTCGTAGAAATATAACATTTAGTGGCTTAATGATAACAATTCAGATACTACGATAAACTGAACCATTGCTGCGAGTCAACCAAAATCCCATGACAGGAAATGCGTCCAACCAGTGCTCAAATAATAGATTTTTTTTATCATTTTCTCCAAAGAGGCTCTGATATTGCTTCATGTGCTGTGTGCTGGCTAACCAATTCTGTGTATTACAGGATCCATCAGTATATCTACACATTAAACCTCTAGCCCTTGCCAGTGTCGTTATCACTTTTCTTTTATCACTGCACATCTCGATATTTAAAAGCAATTCACTCACAATCTACTGCTTAATGCATCACATCCCACACATTTCTTTGCCGCAAGAGGTTTCAGTTAGAAGTGCAAAAATCCTAGTTTAGGGGCTTTTTGTGACCAGAATTATTTCTCTGAGATGCAGTCTATTGTGCCATGTTAAATATGTAAGTGCTAATATTGTAAAGAGGTTAAGAGATCAAACAGGCACTGGGATCTAGTCAATATCAATGTGTCTCAGGTTTTTAAATTACTATGGTCATCAAACAACGTTCTGTGCATGTGATACATGTTTGGGAACATTGCTGGGGTCATAATCTAGCATGTAAAGGGTCACTGATATGCTGATGAAACTGAGCTCCGTTGTTCATCAGCTGAACTGCTTCTGACTTACTCTGTCCAGTATGTCAGTCGTGTGTCAGTAAACAAGAGCAGGGGTTAAGGAGCTCAGGGTAAGAGGTGAAATACTAATGCCTGTCATTGGTTATTACTTAAAATATGGTGATTTTAACAAAAATTCTGAATTGTCCCTTCCAGTGCCATGTTTTGTTGTTTTTTGAAACGGGAAGCTGTGACTTAGATGTGTTCAGGGATAAGAGTGTGGTGTTTCTGTCTGATTCCAAGAGATAATGCTTGTTCTTCCTTTGAAATGGACATTGCAGTCACTTGGCAAGCAGATGACTGGCTGCAGTTGCATTGACTGCACACAGGACAGGCAGTGAACCAAATCACGGCAGATCTGAGACCTAGACGGTACCACTCGCCTAAGATCGATCCATCCCTTTAGGTGTTCTTCTTGACATTGCAGTTTCAGCCTTTCTTCACACTACTGACTGTGTAGAGAGACACTGCTACAGGCAGAGGCATCTCTCTCTCTCTATTGCTCTCGCTCTCTCTCTCTCTCTCTCTCTGTCTCTCTCTCTGTCTCTCTCTCTGTCTCTGTCTCTGTCTCTCTGTCTCTCTGTCTCTGTCTCTCTGTCTCTCTCTCCCTCCTTCTATTTAGTTGTGCATTGTGATATTTAAAACAATTTTTGAAAAAAAGACCAGTGGAAATCCCCTGTCAAATATTCCTAAAAGATTTTTATGGTACCTGCAGAATCTTATAGGACAATCTGCAGTTTATCCTTTGGGATTTTAAGATTCAATGCTAGTAGGTAGCAGAATTCAATGGGATTCTTTAGGATTTGGAAAAGGTAATTGTAGTACATGGGAGTTCTTCTAGGAAATTCAAACTTTTTTTTCATTATAGCCTTAAGAGTAACCTGCTCACGGGATCTTGAAGATATGAGTCATTGAGTACTTTCAGAGTCAAGATGCTAGCAGCTAGCAGCACAGTAGTAAAAAAAGTTGCCCGCTGCAAATGATTTATTGATTCTTCTGCATTAATTACATAGAATTCTGTTCTTTTCATGTATACGACCCGTAACCTATTCTATTGTATAAGTTTTGAGCAGTGATTATGGATTAAGAATAGAATGTCTGCAGACTGTGTACTTTCTGTGAGGGCTTGATAATCACACTTCTACAATGCAGCAATCTCTTCTTATCAAGTGTGTTACCTTGGAATTGAGATTGCAAACTTCCTTTGTGTGGAGGTACCAGTAATTGTGCCTGTTAATTTGCAGGTTATAATTTGAAGAATTTTACACCCTTGATGCAAATAGTGGAGAATTTGAGATTAAATGCAATATATACCTTCCTGTATCAAAAGCACAGACATTGCCAACAAATAAATCACATACGCTTAGTGAGTTAATTATTGGCATAGGCATCATTTTGTATGTTGCAGTTAATGACAGCTGAGTTCATAGTTTGTGTAGTGGTGAAGTCAAAATGCATTGGGAGCAAAGTGTCTGATGGCTACCTCCCTTCATTCACTCAATCGTTTTTTTGACATCAGATCATCCTGATCTGAACTGAATTCTACTTTTATTGATATCATGAAGTCCCAGTGGAGATTATAAGATTTTCAGAAGGTCTAGGGAGGTGACAGAAAGTATCCTGATAGGCAGAGCTTATCTTGTTATGTCAGTTAACCTTTCAGGTTTTAACTGCCTTATACAACATACACAAAGAGCAAAGAACAATGCAGCACAGGAACAGACCCTTTGGCCATCCAAGCCTGTGCCGCCACATTTTGCCTTTCCATACTAAAACTGTCTTCACTTACGGGATCCATGTCCCTCTATTTGTTCCCTTAATATTCATGTATTCGTCCAGATACTTCTTGAATGCTGCTGTTGTGTCTGCTTCCACCACCTTGTCTGGCAATGTAATCCAGCCACTCAGCACCTTTTGTGAGAAAAACTTGCCTCGCACATCTCTTTTAAACTTCCCCCGCTTGCACCTTCAACTTGTGTCCCCAGGAATTGACCCCTCCACCCTGGGGAAAATGCCTCATACTTTCCACTCTATCCATGCCATTCACAATCTTATAAACTTCTATCAGGTCACCCCTCAACCTCCTGTGTTCCAATGAAAACAAACCCAGTCTATCCAACCTTTTTTCATAGCTAAAATCCCTCACACCAGGCAACATTCTGGTAAATCTTTTCTGTACCGTCTCCAACACATCCTCATCCTTCTGGTAGTGAGGTGACCAGAACTGTATGCAGTATTCCAAGTGTGGGCTAACTAAAGTTCTGTGAAGTTGCTGCATGACTTGTCTATCCTTTTATTCAATGCCCCTTCCAATGATGACAGGCATAGGCTTTTTTAGTACCTTATCTACTTGCGCTGCCACCTACAATGATCTGTGGATCTGCGCACCCGGATCTGCCTGCATATGAATACTCCTAAGGGTTCTGCCGTTCACTATATAATTTCCACCTGTACTTGACCTTCCAAAATGCATCACTTCACATTTGTCTGGATTAAACACCACCTGCCGTTTATCTGCCCATGCCCCCAACTGGTCTGTATCCTGCTGTATCCTCTGACAATCCTCCTCACTATCCGCAATTCCACCAATCTTTGTAACATCTGCAAACTTACTAATTAGATAAGCTAGGTTTTCCTCCAAATCATTAATGTAGATCACGAACAGCAGAGGTCCCAGCACCGATCCCTGTGGAACACCACTAGTCACAACCCCCCAGCCATTCCAGAAATCATCCTTCCAACACTACCCTCTGTCTCCTATGACTAAGCCTGCTCTGTATCCATCTTGCCAGCAAACCCCTGATACTATATATGGGCAGATAAACTATATAACTTCACCTTTTGTATCAATCTGCCATGAGGGACCTTGTCAAAGGCTTTACTGAAGTCCATGTAGACAACATCAACTGCTTTTCCCTCATTAATCAACTTCGTCATCTCCTCAAAAAACTCGATCAAGTTAGTGAAGCACAATCTCTCCTGCACAAAACCATGCTGTCTATCGCTAGCAAGTCCATTTGCTTCTGCATGTGTATAGATCCTGTCCCTGAGAGTCTTTTCCAATAATTTCCTATCCACTGACATGAGACTCACAGGCCTGTAATTTCCAGGATTATCCCTGTTACCGTTCTCAAACAATGGGACAACATTGGCTTTTCTCCAATCCTCTGGGACATCACCTGTGGCCAAAGAGGATACAAAGATGTTTGTCAATGCTCCAGCAACTTGTTCTCTTGCCTCTCTCGATATTCTGGGGTAGATCTCATCAGGACCTGGGGACTTACCTACCTTAATACCTCTTCCCTTTTGATAGCAACTTGGCTTAAGAACTCGACAGTCCCTTCCCTGAGATCATCCTCCATCGATTCCTTCTCTTTGGTAAATACCGTCACAAAGTATTCATTTAGGACCTCACCTACCTCTTCATTTCCACACATAGATCCCCTCCTTTATCCTTGGGTGAGCCAACCCTTTCCCTGGCTACCCTCTTGTTTTTTATATAATGTATAAAAAAGCCTTGGGATTCTCCTTAATCCTGTTTGCTACTGACTTTTCAAGACCCCTTTTAGCCCTTCTAGTTCCTTGTTTAAGTTCTTTCCCACTTTCCTTATATACTTCAAGGGCCTCATCAGTTCCCATCCTCCTAGACCTTATGTATGCTTCCTTTTCCTTTTTGACCTAGGTCATAACTCCCCTTGTCATCCAAGGTTCATGTAACTTGCCATACTTATCTTTCGTTCTTGCAAGAATATGCTGCTCCTGAACTCTTGTCACCTGCCATTTGAAATATTCCCACATATCCGATGCAGATTTACTCTCAAACAGCTGCCTGCAATTAACATTCTCCAGTTCCTACCTAATGTTGTCGCAGTTCGCCTTCCCCCGGTTTAACATCTTCACCCAAGGACTGCTGTTATCCCTGTCCATGAGTATCTTAAAACTCATGGTATTATGGTTACTACACCTGAAATGCACGCCCACTGAAACTCCACTCACCTGGCTAGGGTCATTTCCCAAAACCAGGTCCAGTATAACCCCTTCCCTGGTTGGACTGTTTACATATTGTGTCAAGAAACTCTCCTGAATGGACCTTACAAATTCTGTCCCATCCAAGCTCCTAACACGTAGTGAGTCCTAGTCAATATAGGGAAGTTAAAATCACCAACCACAATAACACTGCTGTTTTTACAAATTTCCAAAATCTGTGTACATACTCCCTCCTCTGTCTCCCACCGGCTGTTGGGAGGTGTGTAGTATACCCCTAGTATTGTGGTTTCACCTTTCCTATTCCTGAGTTCTATCCATATTGCCTTGCAGCATGAGTCCTCTGATGTATCCTCCCTCAGTACGGCTGTGAGATATTCCTTTACCAGTATTGCAACTCCCCTACCCCTTTTACCTCCCTTTCTATCACACCTGAAACAGCTAAACCCTGGGATGAACATATATTGCTTGGCCTCCATACTTGGACTGCAGCAGATATTCTCTGCAGTATACAGGAGGGAATTGGTAGAACATTATTGATTTATCTGTGCTTCAATACATGGCAAGTGCAAATGGGATTGGGCTTCCAGAAATTTTCATATAAACTTGGACTTAAATGTGAGAGGTAAGATTGTAATGTTTTCTTGTTCCACCCATACTCCCCTGGAGTATATTCCCCTGGAGTAAATGGCAGTGGGGTTTTACTGAACATTTTGCTCTCTCCCTACTTGTCATTCAGCTGTTCTTTTTTTTTTGTCTCCGTGTGTACCAGATCTTAAAGCCTGTCTTCATCCAACTGCTGAAATTTGTTCTGTTTGGGGACTTCTACCATTATATGACCAGATGCAGCTGCAGGTCAGAGAGAAGCATAGTCAGCCAACAAGTAACTTTACTTCTTAGTCTCATTGCTGTCTGAACACAGAGGGGTTTCACTGCCATATCTCCAAATGCCTCGCTTTAGTTCTGTGCAATTTGTCAGGAGACAACTTATGGCTTTCTACTGTCACGTTCTTTTATTTCAGAATGAACATCTTGAAAGCAATGAGGTCAATCATTGCTGCTGTACGGACAACATGGATCTTTTGTTATGTTAAACTTGAATAGAACCTTAGTTAACAATGCATGGAATACTGTGTACCGTTTTGGTTTCCATGTTGAGGCACCAGAAAGGAGGAAATGAAATTTAACAATTGATAGGAAATTAAGAAGCCAAGAGAGACAAGTAAAAGACAAGCTCTTTTCTTTCAAAAAGAAATGGCCAAGGAAGAGCTAATGAAGGTATCTAAGATAAAGTGTTCAGTAAGGTAGACAAGCAAAATGCTCCCATAGGCAGAAGTCAAACTCAGCACCATCATCATAAGATAGTCACTAAGAAATCCATTTCAGGAGAAACTTCTTTATCCAGTGTGGTGTGAATGTGGAACTTGCTTTTGCAGGAAGCTGTTAAGGTGAAGAGCATGGATGCATTTAGTGGAAGGCTAGAAAAGCAAACAAGGGAGAAGAGACCAGAAGTATATACTGATAGGGTGAGTAGAAGAGGGAGAGGGGATCGAGTTGTGTAAACTCCAGATAGTTGAGTTCGGCTGAACAGTTTACAAATGTCCTTTAGGGAAGGAAATCTATCATCTTTACCTGGTCTGGTCTACGTGTGACTTCAGACCTACAGCAATGTGGTTGACTCTCAAATGCTGTCTGAAATGGCCCAGCAAACCACTCAGTTGTATCAATCAATATAAAGTCTCAACAAAGAAACAAAACCAGACAGACCACTTGGTACCAGAAAACACAGCAGCAGAAACAGCCCAGTCGATCCTGCAAAGTTCTTCTTACTAACATCTGGGTGCCATCATCAAAATTGGGAGAACTGTCTCACAGACTAGTCAAGCAACAGCCTGACACAGCTATCCTCATGCAATCATTAGTGACAGATAGTGTCAGACACCACAATCATTAGTGACAGGCACCACCATCACCATTCCTGGATATGTTTAGTTCCACCAACAGGACAGACCCAGCAGAAGTGGAAGCGCAGTGGTGTGCATACATGATGGGGTTATCCTGGGAGTCCCCAACATTGGCTTCAAAGCCCATGAATTCTCATAGCTTCATGTTAAACATGGGAAAAGAAACCCCCTACTGATAACTATGGAACGTCATCCCTCTGCTGATAAATCAGTACTTCTCTATGTTGAACAACACTTGGAGGAAGCACTGAGGGTGGCAAGGGAATAAAATGTATTCGAGGTGGGTGATCTGGGGTGGACATCGGAAGGCAAGCTCTCCACTGTCTGGAGCCATACCTGGCACATAAGGAGATGGTCATGGTTATTGGACGCCAGTCATCTCAGCTCCAAGACATCTCTGTAGGTGTTCCTCAGTTAGTGCCCTAGGTCTAACCATATTTAGCTACTCCATCACTGATCCTCCCTCCATGATAAGGTTGGAAGTGGGGGTGTTCACTAATGATTGCACAATGTTCAGCACTGTTCGTGACTCATCAGACAGTGAAACAGTCCATGTTCAAATGGAACAGGATCAGGAAAATATGCAAGCTTGGACTGACAAGTGGCAAGTAAATTCATGCCAAATGCTAGGCAATGATTACCTCCAACAAGAGACAAACTAACAACCACCCCTTGATATTCAATGGTGCTACCATCACTGAATCCCCCATTATCAACATCCTTGGGGTTATCATTAACCAGAAACTCACTGGACTCACCACATTAACACAATGGCTACAAGAGCAAGTCAGGGGCTAGGAATACTGCAGCAAGTAACTTACCACCTGACCTACCAAAGCTTGTCCACCATCTACAAGGCACAAGTCAGGAGTGCGAAAGAATACTCCTCACTTGCTTGAATAGGTGCAACTCCAACAACAGTGAAGAAGCTTGGCACCAAATCAGACACAGCAGCCCACTTGATTGGCACCACATCCACATGCATCCACTCTCTCCACCACCGACACTCAGTAGCAGTAGTGTGTACTATCTACAAGATGCACAGCAGAAATTCACCAAAGCCCTAGACAGTACTTTCCACACCCATGACAACTTCCATCTCAAAGGACAGGGGCAGCTCTTACATGGGAATACCACCACCTGCAAATTTCCCTCCAAGCCACTCCCCAGCCTGTTTTGAAAATAAAATGTCATTCCTTGTTCTTGTGGTCAAATCCTGGAATTCCCTCCCTAATGGCATTGTGAGTCAACCCACAGCACATGGACCGCGACAGTTCAAGAAGGCACTATTACCTTCTGAAAGGCAACTAGAGATTGTCAATAAATGCTGACCAGCCAGCAATCCCCAAATTCCACAACTGAGTTTTAAAAAATGGCCTGTTTCTGTGCTGGAAATTCCTTGTCATACAACTTTAAGTTGAACAGAATAAATGCGCAGAAAATAAATACATTTATTTGGAGCATGTGAAAGGGAATTACAGGCAGCCTGGATGTTTGACAGCAGTGCAGTCCTCAGAGGGTCTGATCTGCTTCCCCGTCTTGTGTTGCTTTGTACAGAGTTTCAGCAACTGAGATCTTAATTCAGCGGGACAAAGAGAGAGGGAGAGAACGATAGCATGGCTGTCCTGCTAACTGAGGCTGTTTTGCAGGATCACTGTTTTGAGCTAGCTTGTTGGTGCGCGATGTGTCTCCATTGCAAAATCCCTGACCATCTTGAAAAACTTTCACGCGAAAATTGAGTTTGATTGTTGCAAAATCAGGCCTGTGACTAAGAATCAGATCTGATTTCTGCTGTACAGCTGTCAAGTAATTTGACCAAATTTAATTGTGTTATTATCCTGGGGATTGTGACAAGGCTGGGATGCATGGCTGTTACATATGTTTGAATTGCTAATCATTTTACAATTTGGACCATGAGACTTGTAACAAAAGGATACAGTTCCTTTAATTTGGAAAAGACAGCAGCGAGGACAAGTCTGTCTTTAATTAGATAATGCAAGATGATGAGATCTGATTATTGGCTATTATTGTTATAAATGTAATGTAGCTTGTTTCTTTATCCTTTGTGCTGCATGTAAAAGACAGACATTTAGTTAGGTGGATTGTCAAAGCTAACTTGCCCCATAGTGTCCAGAGTTGTGCAAGCTAGGTGAATTATCCATGGGAAATGCAGTGTAACAGGATGGGTTAGATGTAGGGGTGGGGATGTCCTAAGTGGGATGCTCTTTGGATGCTCTGCAGACTCGATGGACTGAATGGTGTGCTTCCACACTGTAGAGGTTCTATGATTTACATTTGTGGTCTTCAGAGGTGGATCTCCACTTGCTTCTTGATTGTTGATGAGCAAACAGGAAAGACGCATCATTTCTTAGACAGTTCATTCATCCCAACACTGCAGTCAATCGATATCATTGTGCTTAGAGGTATAGTTGTATGATTTGGAGGAGTTTCTGAAACTGCCACTTAGAATTCTATGTTAGTCCCTTCGATAGGGTTTGCTCTTTAGCTAAACTTCTTCCACAGATTTCAACAAAGACTTTTCTTTGGGAGTGAGTGTGGTTGGGGGGGAGGAGGTGCGCAAAATGTACCAATTTTGGAGGACCCTGTTTTCATTTTCACAAATGCAAAAACAATTGGCTGCAGCCTGGATTTCTTATGTTCCAGCAGATATAGCCAATGTCTGTCTCGAATGTCAAATACCCAGAATGCATCTCATTTTAGTGAACTCTGTTTTCAGCTGATATTGTTTATTTTGTGCAAAGTTATTACAAAGGGTCAAACTCAGATTTTTGTTTCCACTGTAGCAATAAAATAATGGAAAAAAAGATTAGTTTTAGAGTCAGAACACTGACAGTTTTTCAAAACAAAAGTGTGATGACTATTTCCTTGACAATTAGTTGAACAAAATAACTCCATGTCGAAGGTAAAGTTACATAATCCTACTGGACGAAAGGACTGCTCTCTTATTAGAGAGAGAGAGAGACGACTGGTGCTTTAAGAACATAAGAACTAGGAGCAGGAGTAGGCCGTCCGGCCCTTCGAGCCTGCTCCGCCATTCGATAAGATCATGGCTGATCTTTTTGTGGATTCAGATCCACTTACCTGCTCTGTCACCATATCCCTTAATTCCTTTATTCTTCAAAAAAAAATCTACCTTAGCTTTAAAAGCGTTTACTGAAGTAACGTCAACTACTTCACTGGGCAAGGAATTCCATAGATTAACAACCCTCTGGGTGAAGAAGTTCCTTCTCAATTCAGTCCTAAATCTGCTCCCTCTAATCTTGAGGCTATGCCCTCTTGTCCTAGCTTCACCTGCCAGTGGAAACATCCTCTCTACTTTTATCTTATCTATTCCCTTCATAACTTTATATGTTTCTATAAGATCCCCCCTCAATCTTCTGAATTCCAGTGAATATAATCCCAATCTACTCAGTCTCTCCTCATAAACCAACCCCCTCAACTCCGGAATCAACCGAGTGAACCTTCTCTGCACCGCCTCCAGTGCCAGTACATCCTTTTTCAAGTAAGGAGACCAAAACTGCACACAATACTCCAGGTGTGGCCTCACCAGCACCTTGTACAGCTGCAACGTAACCTCTCTGCTTTTAAACTCAATCCCTTTAGCAATGAAGGACAAAATTCCATTTGCCTTCCTAATTACTTGTTGTACCTGCAGACCAACCTTCTGTGATTCATGCACAAGGACACCCCCGTCCCTCTGTGTAGCAGCATGCTGCAACTTTTTACCATTCAAGTAATAATCCTTTTTACTATTACTCCTACCAAAATGGACGACTTCACATTTATTTACATTGTATTCCATCTGCCAGACCTTTGCCCACTCACTCAATGTATCTATGTTCCTCTGCAAGGCTTCACAGTCCTCTGCACGCTTTGCTCTGCCACTCATCTTAGTGTCATCTGCAATCTTTGACACCCTACACATGGTCCCCAACTCCAAATCATCAATATCAATTATAAATAATTGCGGTCCCAACACGGATCCCTGAGGCACACCACTAGTCACTGATTGCCAGCCAGAATGGCACTCATTTATCCCCACTCTTTGCTTCCTGTTAGTCAACCAATCCTCTATCCACGCTAATACTTTACCCCTAACGCCAAGCATCCTTATCTTATGCAGCAGCCTCTTGTGCGGCACCTTGTCAAAGGCCTTTTGGAAATCCAGGTACACCACATCCACTGGGTCCCCATTGTCCACCTTGCTCGTAATGTCTTCATAGAATTCCAAAAGATTTGTCAAGCATGACCTGCCCTTCATGAACCCATGCTGCATCTGCCCAACAGGACAATTTCTATCGAGATGCCTTGCTATTTCTTCCTTGATAATAGACTCAAGCATCTTCCCCACTACAGAGGTTAAGCTAACCGGTCTATAATTCCCCATCTTTTGTCCACCTCCTTTTTTAAACAGTGGCATCACATTTGCTGTTTTCCAATCTGCTGGTACTGCCCCAGAGTCCAGCGAATTTTGGAAAATTATCGCCAGTGCACCTGCTATTTCTCCCGCCATCTCTTTTAGTAATCTGGGATGCATTCCATCAGGGCCAGGAGACTTATCAGTCCTTAGCTCCATTAACTTTCCCAACACTATCTCTTCCGTAATAATGATTGTTTCCAGGTCCTCATCTACCTTCGTCTCTTTGTCAATTACTGGCATGTTATTAGTGTCCACCACTGTGAAGACTGATACAAAATACCTGTTCAGTGCCTCGGCCATTTCATCATATCCCATAACTAAATTCCCCTTCTCATCCTCTAAAGGGCCAACGTTTACTTTAGCCACTCTTTTTCGTTTTATATATTTATAGAAACTTTTGCTATCTGTCTTTATATTCTGAGCTAGTTTTTTCTCATGTTCGATCTTACTTTTCTTTGTAGCTCTTTTTGTGGCTTTCTGTTGACCTTTAACGTTTTCCCAATCTTCTAGTTTCAAGCTGTTTTTGGCCACTTTGTATGCCTTCTCTTTCAATTTGATAGCCTCCCTTATTTCCTTAGACACCCATGGCAGATTACCCCTTTTCTTACAGTCCTTCCTTTTCACTGGAATATACTTTTGCTGACCACTTTGAAAAATTGCTTTGAAAGTCCTCCACTGCTCGCCAATTGTCCCACCATAAAATCTTTGTTTCCAGTCTACTTTAGCCAAGTCCTCCCTCATTCTCTTGTAGTCCCCCTTGTTCAAGCATAGGACCCTGGTATTGGATTTTAACTTCACACTCTCCATCTGTATTCTAAATTCAACCATACTGTGATGACTCCTTCCAAGAGGATCCCTAACTATGAGGTCATAAATTATTCCTGTCTCATGACACAGGACCAGATCTAGGATAGCTTGCTCCCTCGTCGGTTCCATTACATACTGTTCAAGAAAACTATCACGTATACACTCAACGAACTCCTCCTCAAGGCTGCCCTGACCAAGCTGGTTCGACCAATCTACACGTAGATTAAAATCCCCCATGATAATTGCCGTACCATTTTTACAGGTATTAGTTATTTCTTAGTTTATTGCCTGCCCCAATGTGATTTTATTATTTGGTGGCCTATAGACTATGCCTATCAGTGACTTTTTCCTCTTAGAATTTCTAATTTCCACCCAAATCGATTCAACCTCATTCTCCATAGAACCTATATCATCTCTGAGCACCGCCCTGATGTCGTCCTTGAATATCAGAGCTACACTACTTCCCTGTCTCTCCTTCCGAATAGTCTGGTATCCCTGGATATTTAACTCCCAGTTGTGACCATCCCGTAACCATATCTCCGTAATGGCTACCAAATCGTACTCATTTGCGATGATTTGTGCCGTTAACTCATCAACCTTGTTACGAATGCTACGAGCATTCAGGTAAAGTGCCTTTATGCTAGCTTTCTTACCCTCATGATTTCCAACATCTCTAATAATATCTCCTGAGTTGTCCTTCCTGACAGTCACCACACCTCAGGTAAGGGGAGAGGTTGAGAAGGAGGGTCCTTCATGGTAACTTCTGCTGATGCTGGAATTGAACCCACATTGTTGGCATCAGACTCCATTGCAAACCACCCTTCCAGCCAACTGAGCTAACTGATCCTGATGTGTATTGATATGGTTAGCTGATCCTGTATGTTGCTGAGTAAAAACTACCATACAGGCAGAGAGGGAGAAAAAGGGTCAGAACTTCCTAGATTGGTGAATCTCACAACCTGACTTGTTAGTTAGATTGTTTCCTTCGCCCTTCTGCTCAAAACGATTTTTGTCCATCATGACATGTTGGGAATGTGAGCTGATAATAGTGTGACAATAGCAACAGGGCATCAGAAACCTCAGTGTACAACCTGACCAGCCCACTACCTCTTTTAACCAATGTCCTTAATCTTAATGGTTAAAAAAAAGTGAATTAGGGTGAAGTCAGAAACAGAAAGAAGATTAACAAGAAGAGTGAATAAAAGTTAGATTAATATAAAGAAGCAAAGAAGGCAAAAAGGAAAAATGCAGCAAAAATTATTACATTTAAAATGTTTAAAAATGACTAACAGCAGGAATGGCACTCAAGAGTTTAAAATGTTTCCTTTCTTTTCGAAAAGACTGAGCAATATTACAGAAAAAATGTTCTTATTAAAACAGGTTCGTAGTCTGTTAAATACCACCTTAACTTGGTATGATGTGTTTAAGAGGTATTTGGTAAACAATTAGTTGACACTTTCTTGAAGCCCACGAATGGTTGAGGGACAGCAACACTTGCCATGAGTGTAGTAGCAATAGAATGCCAGAGTTCATCTGGAAATTTGTGATAATTCATAATTCATGGGGTTTATCTCCTTCAACTGGTCAATTTGAACATTCATAATGATGATAGTCATTAACCTCGCAGAAAATTCTGGTTTATTTATATGTTTGTTCAACTGGCCCCGAGACCCTTTCAGGACAGGCCTGAATGGCAAGTGAATGATAAGCTGTTAGAATTGAGGCAATGGAATGGTAAATAAAAACACTACTAGATCACTCCACCTCATTTTCAATGGTCCTGAACAGAATTTAAAGTATTAAAACCTTTGAACATTGTATTTAGAATATGTGTGTCCATGTATGTATGTGTGTATGTATGAATATGTACAATTTCATACATAAAAATAATATGCATAATTTCTATAATATATGTTAATTGTATGTGTGTCTGTGTTGATGGTGATTTGTGTTACTCAAGTGCCTGCACAGGTTCCATATAAAATACTGATGTGATTGTGCTAATTGTAGGTACACTGGAGCAATTGTCTGGTTTATTTTATCAACAATGGTATTTAAGTGATGACACACAGTAATTTGTTCATCCTGCTGTCAGCATATAACAGTGTATAAATATCTGTAGAAGATTCATTTACAGTGACACAGTGGCAGTTGCACAACGCAGACACTGCACAGAACAGCTAACTATGAGACAAAGTGGACCCAGTGACTTATGCAGTAATTATGGGATAATTGTCATTAACCTTGCAAAACAGTAGTTTACCCATATTGTTTAAAAGGCTCCAGGATGCATAATGACAAGGTAATCTGTCAAAGCGCTGAGGGAAATATTAATGAGATTTGTGGAGGACTGTATGAAAATCTGCAGAAACTAGCTGCATTACGTTAATGGGGGGGGATGAAAACACACTTCCACAAAGGCTTTTAATGACATATTTTCCTGGCTCCATAAACCTCCTGAAATTATAAGCTGTTGAGATAGTTAACAAATTAAGGCCTTGGGAGATGTGGTGTATTAAATGGTCAGAGTAGCATTACCCCAATCTGACTGACTAGAATATGGGTACATTGTACAAAACCTGTCATTGAAAACAAACTTTTATTATTTTGAGGTTTTTTTAGCGCAATCATTGCATTATCCAAAGCGTGAAAGAAACGCCCTTTGGAATTCAATTTATTATCATTTGTAATGGATGATGAAATAGTTGTTTGTGATTAAACAAGAAAGTTGGCATTGGTGTACATCACGTTATCGCTGAGATTGCACAGCGGTGGATTAAAATGAGCTATGTCTTTGCTCAAGACTTGAACAAAGGTGTAAGTTTCAAAATAAAATCAATTGATTTAAAGGTTTAACTGTGCACAGTTAGGGAAAACTGTGCAGGAAATTACTGAACTTCAAATGTTATGTTGTTATGCTAGATAATCTTTCATTTTAAATCTGAGTTTGGTAAATATTTGATTACAGAAGGCAATAATCGCTATGGGGCAAAGGTAGAACATGTCAATTTATGTGACAGATCAACCATGATCTCAGTGAACTGGGATGGATAGAGTGCGGCACTAAATGGCCAGTTCTTGTTCCTATGCTTTTGCGTAGGGAAATGGAATTAACTATAACAGTGTAGGATTTGGTGTTGAAGTCTCAGGAGCAAGACGAAGCCAGGTCATTCTGACTTGGAATGCAAAGTCACATATGCATCTGAAGATGGTGTTTGCAGTTTTGGATAAAGGAATTATGTTAGTGGCCACCTGAATATTATATCCACCTATAGGGTAAGGTGTCCTGACCTGAGAAGTCTGTACCATATCACGAGATATAAGCAGCTTCAGCAAAAGCTCCTGCTGTTCATTATCCAACAATGTCTCAGTTTCACTTGTTAGACCGTAACCAGAATAGCATTGCCAAACTAGAATGCACAGCCAACTGGTCTGTGCCAATATTTGTGATCCTCGCCAACCTTACCATTCTCTCACCCTGTTACTGTCCTTCTATTTCTTTCTCCATCATGTGTTATTTGGTCTCTCCCAAAATGCATCTGTACTGTTAACCTCATCTACTCCCTATGGTAGCAAGTTCCACATGCTTATCCGTCTCTGATTTGTTCTGAATGGGGAGGAGACAGCCTAGTGATATTATCGCTGCACTGTTAAACCAGAGACCCAGAGAGCCACTGTTAATCCAGAGCTAATATCTTGGGGCCCTGGGCTTGATTCTTGCTGTAGCAGATGGTGGAATTTGAATTCAGTAAACATCAGGAATTGAGAGTGCAATGATGACCACAAATCTATCTGGCTCACTAATGCCTTCTAGGGAAGGGAAACAGCCATCCTCACCTGGTCTGATCTCAATGTGACTCCAGATCCACAGCAATATGGTTGATTCTGAACTGTTCTCTGGGATGGGCAATAAATGCTGACTTTACCAGTGGCACTCTCATCTCACGAATGAAAAAAAGTTCCACCTTGGAATTTATTCTATCTTAAAGTCCTTAATCAGGTCATCCCTCAGCTTTCTCTTTGGTTGAAAAGGTAGCCCAGCCTGCTCAAAATTACTGATGTTCAGATTGCTGCTCTGATAAAACAGAACAATTAATGAATATTGGTGTAGGCAACTTAAAACTGGGTCAGTACTGGAAAATGTTTGTTTAGTCTCTGCCATTATGAGTAAAAACTATTGATATTACATTTCTGTTATTAGAAATGCAGTGGAAAACAATTGTTGGTCTCTTGTCTTGACCTTTTAAATCAGATTCTTCAGAGCTCAAGCTACTACTTCTGAAAAATGTGATGTCCAATAAATTAATGTGCAGTAGTCACCAATCTATTGATAGTTAAAAGCAATGTACAATGTCAATTTTATTTTAATATTGATTCTATTTATTTATTTCTTTCCCTCTTGGGTCCTTTTCATTGAAGTCTTTATCTGTATCTCCACTTGATTTCACTTTTAAATGCATTGTGTTGGATGTAGCATTTTTGTTTTTATCTGTTGTGTCTCAGCTCATGGCCAATGAGCCAGATGATTTATTCGCTTGCCTACATTTATTGTGTCTGTTTCCTTTCTTTGAGGACAATGCACTGTTTTGTGTTTCAGGTTCAGAGGTTGTTACAGCACATTAACAAGTCACTTGGCAAGTCTGTTTACTCTACACAAATTGCCATTTAATCTCACTCACCTGCTTATTACTCATAAACTATGAATAATCCACTCATTTTATCAGTTATTTCATGTTCAAATTACTGTTCTTTAAAAATGTCTTGTAGCAAGCAATTCCATGTTCTTACCACATTCTTTGGAAATGATTTCCTCTCTCCCTCTTTTGTAATTTTTCTAATTATCTTCAGTGTGCTCTCTCTTGTGACTATCTCAACAACCAATGGAAACAATCTATCACTAGTTATCTTGTCGGTGCCATACAGACCTTCAATAACGTCACTGCTTAACCCTCTCAGAACATCAGAAATAGGAACAGAAGTAAACATTTTGACCTTCGAACGTACTGCACCATTCATTAATATCATGGCTGATTTGATTGTGGCCTAACTCCACTTTCTGTTCTCTTATAAGGATTCAGGACAGATGAAAGAAGCTCAAACTGACAATTTGCAATAACATCCTTTTCAACGTACCTTTTCTATTCATCTCATGTCCTGCCATTAATGGCACATCAAAAAGACAACAGTACTCCGAGTGTGACCTGACACAAGTCTTTCAAAGTTCTGAACAATCTTTTAATAAATCAATAATAATAATCAATGCTTCAAATCTAACACTTCCCTTTATTATGGTTAAGATCTTATTCCACTGATCTATTAAATTCCTGATTCATTATCACCACAAAATTATACTTCTCATCCTTGCCTTTCAAATCCCCCATGGTCTAATCCTTCCCTAACTCTCTCCAAAACCTAAAACCCTCTAGGACTTCAGGGTTCCTCTGCTTTTGACATTTTATGCATCTGTGGCTTTAGTCTCTTCACCACTGGTGGCCATGTCTTCAGCTGCTAATTCTGGAATTTGCTCCATTAATCCCTCTACATCTCTCCTCTCCAGATTTAAAATGCTCCTTAAAATCCCAGTTTTGACCTAGCTTTAATTACCTAATCTTGAGAATGAGGATCTCCTTATGTCCCCATATTTGACTTGGTGTTGCATTTTGTCTGATATGTTCCTATGAAGCACCTTAGAATGCATTTAAAAGCAGGATAGAAATATGAATTGTTGCTATTTCTCTATACGTTCAATGAACTAAGATTCCTTTGCCTCTCAATGCTGTTGTCCAAGTTAATTTCTATATCCTTTCTTAATCTTACTTCAACAATGTATTAACTGACATTTTCCGGTATTGAATTGCATTAATCACCTATCTGTCCATTGCTCTAGCCTATCTCAGACTTGTTGCAGTTTTTCACAGTCTTCCTTACAGTATTCAAAATAGTTATTCAGCACATTTCAAAGAGAATTCCCTCTAATCCTAAATCCAGAGTATTTACATCGTAACAATTAGGAGTGATCTCCACTTGATTCCACTCTGTATCCTCTGTTATAGCTTAAAACAACCCTCCAGCATTGGTCAATGAACTGTCTGTTACAAATCTATTTTCACTGGCCCTGATTAGCTCATATTTGTATTAATTACATTATCCTTTCTTAACAACTCTGGTAGTTTACCAACAACTGACAGAAAAATAATTGGTCTGTATTTGTTTCTGGCTTATCCCTGTTGTCTTTTTTGGAAGGGTTATTATACATGTCATCCTTCTGTTCTCTGGGGCAGTTTTCCTTCCCATAGAGTCTTGGAAAATTATTTTCAAATGTTAAATTCTTTCTTCCTTATTCTTCAAGATCCCTGGATTGAACCTACAGTTTCAGTATTGGGTATGCCTCTGGCCTTCTGGGCCCAGTTGTGCTAGCCAGAATCAATTTCTAGCCCACAGACTTTAATTTGACAATCTTTTCTTCCATTTTATCTGGTCACGATTTCTTTTCATGCTGCTTTAGTTTGTTTTCTTTTCCCTCTCAAGTAACTTTGTCTTCTTGGGTTTTACTCAAACTTGTTTTTGATGTTTTCGATTCAACCCCAACCCTCTATCTCACGGGGTTTAGTGGTAATTAATGTTATAGAGACTATAAAAGATTGAACTGTTTGGTGGAGATACTGTCTCTGAAGTTAGATTTTGGAGCATTGTTGGAGGTCAGGATAAGTTTAATGTTTTTATTTATGTAGCTAATAAATACTTCTCTTCTCATAATGTTGCATTTTGGCATATGTTGTGTGTTAAACATGTTGCCAAGTCCTGGGGCAATGATAATGATAGATGCACAACTGTTTTTGGCTGCTCAGCTTAAACAGTCCAGTGTCCCTTGCCTACCCTTACCAGCCCTCTATTTCCCACTACCATTTCTCTCTATCCCACGTTTTACCATAACCCTTCTCCCCTCCTGATCCCCCCCATTCCTCCTTCCCTCACCCCATACTGACTGCCCTACCTCACCACCCCACCTCTCTCCTTGTTACCTCTGTCACCCCACCTTACCTCTCCCCTCCTCTAGTCCATCAAAAGGCTGTGCTGAACTCACCACCTTGAATGTGACTCAGCTGGAGATTCTCTGATCACTGCTAAACACGTAGAATGTCTCCATCAACCCGTCCAAATTTCAGAGAAGTGTAAAAGTAAAAGGGTAATGATAGGAAGGTATTTCATCTCCCCCAACACTAACTGGGGTGGTCATAATGTAAAAGGCTTAGATGGAGAAGAATTCTTAAAATGCATTCAGGAGAGCTTTTTAAGCTAGTGTATAAACTGCCCTACAAGAGAAGGCGGCAGTCCTGGTCTTGACTTTAGGCAATGAAGCCAGGTAAGTGATTGAAGTATGAATAGATGAACATTTTGCAGACAGTGATCAGTACTCCAAGAAATTCAAGATTTTTGTGGAAAGGGACAAGGATGGGCCTGAAATCAAAGTGATAAACTTGGTAGCGGGGGAAGCGGATTTTAATAAGATCAGGCATGATTTGGCAAGAGTGGAATGGGAGCCAGTACCTTTAGGTAAATCTATGTCGGAGCAGTGGGGTGCAA
This sequence comes from Ginglymostoma cirratum, assembly GCA_024137785.1. Lineage (NCBI taxonomy): Eukaryota > Metazoa > Chordata > Chondrichthyes > Orectolobiformes > Ginglymostomatidae > Ginglymostoma > Ginglymostoma cirratum. The sequence goes on from JAHRHZ010000024.1 coordinate 15,893,688, forward strand.
ATGAGAAGAAAATAGGAGTATATAGGACCAACATGCTCCAATAAAGATAAAGGGAGGGACCAACAACTCCTACAAGCCCTGGATATCTCGGGATTTATAGGATTGAATAAAAAGAGAATTGTAGACTTACGGCAGTTACCGAGGGCTCAAAACAACAGAAAACCTGCACGAGTACAAAATGTGCAGGAGGATACTCAAAAAGGAAATCAGGAAAGTAAAAGGAGAACATGAAAGTAATGCAGATAAAGTAAAGAAAAATCCTAAATTACATTAAGGATAAAAGTATAACTAGGGAAAGAGTAGGGCCTATAAGAACCATAGCAATGATTTTTGTGTGGAGCCAGAGGACATAGGCAGGGATCTAAATCAGTACTTTATGTTGGTGTTCACGAGTGAGAGGGATGAAGTGGGTATGGAAATCGGGAGAAGGACAGTGGTATATTTGAAGAAGTTAGCACAGACAGAGAAGAGGTTCTGAATGGTCTAACAGGCTTAAAAGTAGATAAATCTCTGGGGCTGGATGAAATGTATCCCAGGCTGATGCGTGAAGCAAGGGAAGAAAAAGCAGAGGTGTTGGCCCTAATTATCAGTTCTTCTCTGGCCACAGGAGAAGTGCCAGAAGACTGGGGGACAGGCAATGTGATTCAGGAAAGGAATAATAGATAAACCAGAAAACTACAGGCTGTTGAGTCTAACCACACTGGAAGTAAAACGATTTGAATCACTTCTCAGGGACATAATTAATCTGTACTTTGTCAAAGAGGTAATCAGGTATGCAGGTGAGAAAAATACATCTGGCGTAGCCTACTTGGACTTCAGCAAGGCTTTTGATAAGGTCCCAAATGGAAGACTGAGTGAAGGTAAGAGCCCCTGGGATCCAAGGAAATGTAGCTAATTGGATCTGGAATTAGCTGAGTGTCAGGAAACAGCAGGTGATAATCAAGGGTGTTTTTTGTAACTGGAAATTTATGTCCAGTAGGGTTTCGCAGGGATCTGTGTTGGGGCCCTTCCTGTTTGTGGTATATATAAGCAACTTAGACTTCAGTGTTGATCAGTAGATTCATGGAGATGGTACGAAAATTTGTGGGGTTGTATGTAGTGACAAGGATAACCTTCGATTACAGGAGGATATAGATGGGCTGGTCAGATGAGCTGATTAGTGGCAAATGGAATTCAATCCAGCTAAGTGGGAGGTGATGCACTTGGGCAGGAGAAACAAAGCAAGGAGATACATGATGAATGGCACGATCCTGGGAAGCACCGAGGAGCAGAGGGATGTTGGCATGCATGTCCACCAGTTCCTAAAGGGAGCAGGACAGGTCATTAAATAGTTAAAAAGGCCTATGGGATATTTGTCTTACGAGCTGATGCATAGAGTTTAAGAACAGGGAGATGATGCTGGGGCTGTATAACACATTGGTTTGGCCACAGCAAAAGCATTGTGTACAGTTCTGGAATCTACATTATACGAGGGATGTGAGTGCGCTGGAGAGGGTGCAGAGGAGATTTACCAGGATGTTGCCTGGATTGCAGAGTTTTAGTTATAAAGTAAGATTGGATAGCCTGGGTTTGTTTTCCTCAGAGCAGAGGAGACTGAGGGGGTGCACAATTGAGATATATAATATTATGACTGGCATAGACAGGGTGGGCAGAAAGAAATTTTCCCTTTGATGGAGGGATTAATGATTGGGGATGTACATTTAAGGAAAGGGGCAAGAAGTTTAGTGGGATGTGAGGAAAAATGTTTTCACCCAGAAGGTGTAGGGAGTTGGAACTTACTGCCTCATAACACTTAAGAAGTATTTAGATGTACACTTGCAATAGCAAGGCTGTGGACCAAGTGCTGGAAAATGTTGTTAGAATACTTAAGTGGTTGTTTTTCGACTGGAATAGACTCAATGGGCCAAATGGACTTCTTCTGTGCTTTAGGACACTATGAATCCCACCCATGTCAGCACACTGTGTACTTCAAAGATTCAATGTAAATGTCTACTGTACCTTAGGGAGCCAACATGCACAAAGTCAGTAGATGCCAACCAGTCCCAGGAGACAATGGACCTCACACCATGTAAGCATTTGTAAATGTAACAAAGAATAAAGCAGAGAGTTTGATTACCACAAATCACATCCAAGGTTTTCAGAGTAACTTTGAAAAGTCTCATTATTTTTACGTGATTGATTCCCGATTTCCTGAAATTTTAATTGCAGCTTTACTGGATGAATTGCAACAGGGTTACTTCCTAGCAAATCAGTCGGGAGGGCTGAAAAACACTTTTTAAAGGCAAGGGGAATCTGTTGAGGCAGAATCAGAGACATTGGTCTGTGTGGAGATTTCTAACTGCCACCAAAACAGATGGCATCTCTGCTAACCCATTCTCCATGGGCTCTTGAGGCAATGAAGTCCCCAACTGGCAGCAGGAACTTAGGCCACTGGCTTCACTGGAGCTATTTAATTACTGCACCTCCTGCAGTAAGGTGGAGGTGTTGCATTTTTGTGAAACAAACAGGCAGGACTTGTACAGTTTATGGTAGGGTCCTGGGTGGTTGTAGAACAAAGAGACTTAGGAGTTCAGTTCTTTGAAATTTGCATCACAGGTAGACAGGGTTGGTTAAGAAGGCATTTTGCTTGCTTACCTACCTTTATTGATTAGATCTTTGAGAATAGGAGTTGGCCCATCAAGTTTGGGTTGTACAGGACGTTGGTGAGGCCTGTTTTGGCTTCTTTTACTATATGTAGTTGTGGTCGCCCTGCTTTAGGAAGGATATTATTAAACTGGAGAGGGTTCAGAAAAGATTTACCAGGAATTTGCCAGGAATGGAGGGTTTAAGTTATAAAAATAGGCTGGATAAACTGGGACATTTTTCACTGGAGTGAAGGGAGGTTGAGGGGTGACTCCATAGTGCTTTATAAAATCATGATGGGCGTAGATATGGTGAATAGTGAGGGGATTTTCCCTAGGGTGGGGGAGTTCAAAACCAGGGGGCGTGTTTTTATGGTAAGAGGAGAAAATTTTAAAAAGGACAACATTTTTACACAGTGGTTCGTATGTGGAATAAGCAGCCGGAGGAAGTGGTGGATGCAGGTACAATTACAACATTTAGAAGACATTCGGATAAGGATCATCCGTAAAGTTTGGAAGTAGGTCATTTGGCCCTTCAAGTCTACATCAACCCTCCGAAAAGCATCCCGTTCAGATACAACTCCCTACCTTATCCCTGTAATCTTGCATTTCCCGTGGCTCACACACCTAATCTGTATGTCTTTGGACTGTGGGAGAAAATTGGAGCACCCTGAGGAGCACCCTGAGGGAGAATGTGCAAACTTCACACAGACAGTTGCCCGAGGGTGGAATCGAACCCGGGTCCCTGGAGCTATGAGGCATGCCGTGAAGTACACAAATAGGAAAGGTTTGGAGGAATATGGGCCGAATGCAGGCAAGTGGGACGAATTTAGTTTGGGAACATGGTCAGCATAGACTCGTTAGACCGAAGGGTCTGTTTCCATACTATATGATTCTATGAAATCCTAACCGAGAGACCAGTTGGCTGCTGAAAAGCTAGCAGCTCCCCATGGTCAACAGTGCTATTGGGAGTGGTCATCGCTGCCACTGATACATTTTGACATTCACCAGGATTGATCTAGAGACAGGTGAGTGAGTAGGGAATGGGGTTTGTCCTAAAGCTGTGGAGATGACTCTGTCAGAATCTCCTTCCTAATGCTGGATCCCTTGATCACGCACTGTGAATGAGGGAGCCTCACTCTCAGAAGGTGTCAAGCTCACCTAACAGGGTTTGATTGTTGACTCAGCGCTAAGCGTGTCTCCCACCCACTCTGGGCTGAATACAAGAAGATGTGAGATGATGCTCTTCAGTGTACATTAATTGTGAAGCCTGTCCACAACCGAAACCCCACTCCATCTCAGTCAGGTAGCTGTGACAGAGTCCCCACTCTGTACCCTCCTATACAGTCAACAACAACCTTTTCCCACCTCAGAACTCACTTCTGGTGAGGCATTATGTACTGCCTCACGTCTCAGGTCAGTTACCAGTCATTAGAGAAGGCATGAAATGTGCTTTTAATAGATAGTGAATTCGAAATCAAAAATAGAAATCGTGAGGTCAAGGAAGGAATAGGAAGAATCAAGAATGGATCCTGTGAAGTACGACAAGGGAATGAATCTACCTCATACTGGGAGTGCTTTAGAGCATGAGTCACTGAACAGATCAGAATGATTGGAAGTGAGAGCCCTTATATTATTCTCCCCTCACTAATTCAGGAGTGTAGTGACCAACTGCAACTCTGCAAATTGCTGAAATTACCTAGTTCATGATTTTATTCTTGTGTCAATGTGGTTTGATAGACATGAATGACTATTATTACAGTAATAAAATTATAGAAATGATAAAATAACAAAGTAGTTCCTTTGAACACATTACAACCTCCCCTTTTGGTGCTTTCAGCCTTAATTCCAAAGAATTTATTTTCAACAAAGACAGTCTGATTATCTATCCAAGCTCTGCCTCAGTTTCTCTCTCATGCCCTCAACACTCTGAGATCACTCAGTGAAAGACTCAGTGCAATATTTATTCTATAAACAAAGGACTTCTGAAAACTCACAACTGACAAAGACACCCAGTGATTTATTAAAAGATCGCTCTCAGAAATGGAATAAATTCCATATATGAATACATAAATCACCGAACAAAGCATTGAGAATGAGATATTGAATAAATTATGCAAATAAAGTACCAGCTGATTTTAGAACCCATTGCAGTGGCGGAATGATTGCACAGTGTTTACAAATGTATTCTTCACAATAAAAGAAATAGCACTTTTATCTGATTTTTTGCTTGTTTATTTTATAAAGACAATCAAAGGTTGTTTCTGCCTACTTTCAGATTTAAATTATATTTGCCACTTTTTGAATTTTTTGATTCTGTTGCGGGGTTAAGAAGAAAAGTTTGTATCACTGCCATTCTGCTAGGATGAATAGCCATATGGGCTGGACATGCAGGGACAAATGTGTCTCTCCAGGGCAAATATCTCCTTAAATCATGAACAGGAACTTGTGTGAATGCTTGTTCTGTATAATAGACCAGAGCATACTGTACAGTGAGAGGTATAACAAGTCAACTGTGACTTCATCAAATATGAAGCATCAAAATTATTCATTTAAATAATTTAAATATTAAGATGCTGACAGAAAATTGCTGAAAAGATTGAATAGACTCCCACCATCATGATGGGGGCTTAAGAGTTTTCACAATGATACAAACCCACTATACTTTTGACCCCAATTAAACTTCAGAGCGTATGTCAGAAATAGTCTTCAGGGATATTCACCTTACCACACATGTCATCATATAACACCCAAGATGCTTGGCTTCTTGAATGTGTGTGGTATAGTTTTTCTGAGTGTAGATCAGGTTGCCACATCCATTTCACACTGTGAATTCTCCTAAATATTAAATTGTGCCAACTGCGCTGAGAGTAGTTAATTGTGATTGTTAATTGGCTATGAAGCTAGAAGCCAAGGGCTCCTGTGCTTCTAAATGTTTTTCTGAGTAGGTGTGAAGTAAATTTTTATCTGTCATCCAAAATCTACCATAAGTCGAAAAGATATTGAAGGACTTGAAATAACAGAGGGACAGTCTAGGAACAGAAGAAGGAAAACAAATATCATTTCTAGCCTTCAGGGACATTTATAAAACCATAATGGGAATTCATTTAATGGTACCTTTTCTTTTCGATTGTACATTTTCTTAAAGAAAGAGAAAAGCCTTCAGTATTTCTGACCCGTGTTTCTGCCTTTGAAACAACACATTGACTGCATACTCTGCTTTACATTCTAACACTCATCCTTAATATATATAAGATGCAACATCAGTAATCATTAGCAAATATACCCCTTCTGTTTCCTAAGTGGCTGGTTATTCTCCAAAGATGTGCAGCAAATTAAGTAAGTATATGCAAGTGGGTGTATGTTGACCAGATTTCAGGGCCTGGAGTTTAATGATGCTGTGCCTCTAATGACAGTGAGAGGATGTAGGTGCAAATTAGATCAGTACTGCCAATTCTCATGCTACATTTCTACAGCATACCCAGAATGGAGAGTTTGTCTCAAATCAGAAATGTTCCCTCAAACCCAAGTTAATGTGAAGTGAGATCATCCTCAAGGTTGCCAAAGAATGCAATGCTGGATGGTGCCCATTTGGGACTTTTTCTGGCATTTGTTACGATCAGAGTAACATCATTACTTCTTTTGTGAATCTCCTTCACTCCGGGGTCCATCTGTTTCTTGTCTCTGATTGACTGCCCCTGTGAGCCTGGTTACTCTAAATGCCTCCATTATGTGCAATTGATAGTGTTTATGTAGAGTAATTGTCAGTACACATAACCCAGTCCTTCCCTCAGTTCATACATTGTTAAAACTAGAGCTGTGTATCAATTGTACATTACTCCATCATTTACTCATCTCTCTTCCTTTGCACCTTGGTCACATTTCTTATTCATTCACAGCATGTGGGCATCACTTTCTGGCCATCTCTAACTGTCCTCGAGAAGGTATTGTTGGGCCACCTTCTTGTAAATAACTAAATGGGTTGCTGGTTCATTTCACCAGGGCAGTTCGTTGCTGTGAATCTGTAGCTGCATGCAGACTAGGACAGTAAGAGTGGCTGATTTCATTCATTAAAGCGCACTTCAGTGAACCAGATCTGTTTTTATGATGATCCAGTATTGCGAAGTCTAGCTTTTAATTTCATATTTTTTAAAATGAACTGAATTTAAATTTGCCAGCTGCCAAGCTGGGATTTGAACTCTCCATTTCTCCGGATTCATAGTCCAGGGCTCAGGATTACTATTCTAACCACTGTGTGAAAAATATTCATATAACTTAAAAGATGGGCCTTGGCTCTTCACCGAGGTATCACATTGTGTATCAATTGTATCTCTGGATAGCACTCTCACCTCTGCATCAGACGCCAATGAATTGAGTGCCATTCCAGGATTAAGCAGAAATTCTAGACTGCTTTTCCACGACAGTACTGAGAAAATGTTCCACGAGTGGAGGTCATAGAGTTGTACAGCGTGGAAACAGACCCTTTGGTTCAACTGTTCCATGCCGACCAGATATCCTGAATTAATCTAGTCCCATTTGCCAGCATTTGGCCCGTATCCCTCTAAACCCTTTGTATTCTTGTACTTGCTATCATTTCAGTAAGACATGAAATAGAGACTGCGTCTACTGTCTTAGGCAGATGTAATATATCCCAAGGCACTTTCTAAAGAAGAGCAGGGTGTTCTCTTGATGTGCCTGCCAACATTCATCTCTCCACTACTGCCTCAAAAAGATAATAGCTTCATTAATTTAGTTGCCGAATGTGGGATCTTGCTGCAGTCAAATTGCCTGCTGCATTTCCAGCACAGCAAAAGTGACTAAACTTCAAAAAGAAGCACTTTATCTTGATATCCTGAGGCTATGAAAGGTGTTACACAAATGCAAGTCATCAACATCTGGCAAATGCAGTTCATTGTAACACTAGAAACTCTGTAGCTTAACCTGATCGCAGAATTCCCCAGCTTGTTTTCCAGAACACGCTTTATGTTGGTAATTGACTGGTCACATTGTTAGTGACTTCAGTCCCAACTGTCCACCTTCCCAACTGCAGGTGTAAATGTAGCAGCCTGTGCAACATTGAACAGGAAGGACAGAAAATCAAAGAATTCATTACGACAAAGCGTGATCTGGGTGAGATCTGTTACGAGCTGCAGAAGAGGATATTCCATTGTCTTTCCAAATACTTTCCTTTAGTTATTTTCATAGAAACACTTATCCCAGGCAGCGAGTCCTACCAGGCAATGAATGCCTGTCCAGGGAGGTTACACACTTCCCATTAAGTCACATTCCTCCTTTGCAAAATCCTACTGAAAGCAAATTCTGTGAAATTCAGGGCCATGTACTATAAAAATAATGTTCAGAACACCTCAGATTATAGAACACATAATATGCAAACCCTAAGAATGCTTAAAACAGTTACAGAAACAGGCCATTCAGCCCAACAGGTGTGTGCTGTACTGAATAATTTATTGTCATGTGTATTCAATGTAAAAATACAGTGAAAATGTATACCTTCGACATACATACGTGGTGCTATTCACATTAACTTAGAATAAGATAAAAAGTAAAAATAACTTCAGAGAGTCTGACTTTCCTTTCCACTGCTGTAGTCCTGCTCTGGGCTGTCCAGCCCACGCCATGCCGCTGCCAGTATCCCACTGGGCTATGTCACTGGCCCGACCTTGCCTCTTCCCACTTTACTTCATCTCAAGCTGTCAACATATCTTTCCTTCTTTTCCTTTCTCCCTCTTGTGCTTACCTAGATCCTCCACAAAGGTATCAATGCTATTTGCTTCAACTGCACCATGTAGTAGCAAATCCCAGCCTTCTCCCTGCAATTAACTTACCCATTAAGAAGATAGATAGCTCTGTATGTCTGGATGTTTGTATTTGTGACCTACGCCCAAACTATATGACACTGAGAAAATATTTCAGATCTATAACTCAACCAAAGTCTGACCCCTGACCTGAAGAATTGGCACCATTAATGTTTGCTCTGTAAAATGAATGCAGTACAGGCTAAGAGTGTAATACACACACATCAATCTATTTACTGCTATCTAGCCACTACTCTCTTTATTTATGTGTCTGTTAGTGTTGAACAGAATTGGGTCAGTTCATGCAAAAGCAGGAAATTACTTCAAGATGAATTTTTGAGAAATTGAAAGCAGTTTTCGAATTTGAGCCATCGATATATTATTGGATGGCATGGACACCAGACCTTGGAGGTGCACCATCTTTCAGAGATTTATGTAAGCTTTTCAATAGTGTCAGGTCTCACCAGCCTCAGATCAGCGCATGAGCTCGTGATAATCACAACAAGCTGCTGCTTGCCTGTGATTTTGGCTTGCAGTTTTGCATCAAACCAGACTTCAGGTTGATACATTGCATCCAAAAGAGCATCCTTCAGGGCAGTTGTAAATGCTGTATGAATATAGAAGGGAGAGAAACGCCTAAGATAAAGATCAAAGCTAACTTCATATCGCAATCCCACTGCCAATGCACCGCAGTAGTCAGATTCCTACCGTCAGTAATTTATAGCATGCTCCTGCAAACATGTGATCATTGCAATTTTCAAAGTCATTCTCCTGAGGATGGAGAAGGTTAAGAGGAGACCTAACAGTGATTTCAAACCAACTCTTGATCGTTCTGCCTTTGCAAATTACTGCCTCATCTCAAACATCCTTTTCCTCACCTTGATCATCTTGCTGGCTCCCAAGCCCCTGTCCATCTTTCTTGGAAAGCTCCCCTTCAATTCTTCTAAACAAGTTTCTGCCCCTGCCACAGTACCAGAGTGACTGTTTGCAGAGTCACAAGTTGTGTGCTGTCTCACTGTGATGAAAGTGAATGATCTGTCCTCATCTTTTTCCACCAGTCTGTTGCTTTCAAGACGGTTGACCTGCCCATCCTCCTCTGCTGCATCTCTGCTATCATCCAGCTGGGAGGCACTGCACTCACCTGGTTCCTTCTCTTATCTCATTCTAGCACAGAAAAGCATCTGCAGTGGTTTCTTAACCTGCTCCTGCATTGTGCCATCTGGTGTTCCTCCAGGATCGTTCCTTAATCCCCTGCTGTTCTCCATCTGTGTGCTTTCCCATACTGACAACATCTGAGAACCCACTGCTCGACACTCAGATAACTTTATCAGAAGATTGTGTGTTTAAGTCAAACTCAAGGATTTGAGCACAGCAATTTCGGCTGTCATTACTCCCAGTACTGAAGGAGTGTTACACTGTTAGGTGAGCCATCTTTCAGATGTGACATGAAACTGAGGCTTTGACTGCCCTCTTAGTGGCTACAAAAGATCTCACTGCAATTATTTTGTAGATTGAAAGGGTGAGATCTGGTTAACTAAGGTCCTCTAGGGATGGGAATTGCCATCCTTACATTGCCTGATCTGCATGTGACTCCAGACCCACAGCAATGTGGTTGACTCCTAACTGCCGTCTGGGCAGTTGGGGATGGCAGTGAATGCTGGCAGAGCCAGTGAAACCGTCATCCCCTGAATGAATAAAACAAAAAAATCCCATGGTATCTCAGCCAATATTTATCTCTCAACAGCATCACAAAATCAATCATCTGCCATTTATTTTGTGGGAGCCTTCTGTACACAAATTGTTTGTAGCATTTGCTACATTACAACAGTGAATACACTTGAAAATACTTTGACTGTAAGTACTTTGGGACATCTTGCGTCCATGAAAGGCACTATATAAATGCAAGTCAGAGATAGTAAGAACTGCCACTGCTGGAGTCAAAGATAACACAGTATGGAGCTGGAGGAACACAGCAGGCCAGGTAGCATCAGAAGAGCAGGAAAGTTGACGTTTCGGGTCAGGACCCTTCTTCAGAAATGTCAACTTTCCTGCTCTTCTGATGCTGCCTGGCCTGCTGTGTTCCTCCAGCTCCACACTGTGTTATCTATATAAATGCAAGTCTTTCTTTCTAGTAAAGTGGCACTATCTGATCAAGTGCCTAAACTGTTAAAACAAAATATGCTGGAAACTAGTCAGGCAGCATCTGTGGAGAAAACGGAGGCAACATTTCACATTGAGATGATCCTTGATCAGAGGTGAGAAAAAAAATCGAAATGTCAGAATTTTTAAGTCACAAAAGGACTGGGAGGTGACAGGAGGAACAAAAGGTAAAGTCTGTGAGAGGGTGAAGGGCAGGAAAGATTGAATAACAAACGATTTCATGTTGCAACAGCCAAGAGAGTGGGAACAGGCATAGTTAACAAACAAGATGTGCACAAATGAGATGTCAGTAGTAGCTGTCTGAATGCAACGTGAAGGGATAAAGAAAGAAAGAAGGCACATCAAGCCAGCAAAGCAAAAACAAAAAGAAAAAGACACAATGGAGAAGAAAATAAAACAGGATAAGTTAGGGATTGTCATTTTAATTCTCCACCTTGCTTCCACACTGACCTCTGTGTCCATGGCCTGCTACAGTCTTCCAGAGAAGCAACACCTTATGTTTTGACTTATCTTTATCTCCCGGACTTAACATCAAGTTCAACAACTTTAGAGCATGACATCTGAATCCATCTTATTCTATGTGTGCTTTTTTGTGATTTTATTTTGTTTTGCTGACTTGTCTTTCTTCTTTTCTTTATCACTGTATTTTGCATGGAAACTGCCTCATGTGGGCATATCTTTAGTTTCTTCACCACACGCATTCCCATTTTCTCTGGCTGTTGCCTCATGACATCCTTTGTTATTTTTTCTCTCCTGACCTATACCCTAATTACAGAACTTCCCTTTTGTTCCCCCTACCCCCAAACCCCTTCTACTGGCATAAGGATTCTTACATTTCTATCTTTTTGTCTGGTTCTGATGAGAGGTCACCTCGACCCGAAACATTCAATCTTTCCTCCCGGATATGCTGCCTGGGCTGTTGACCATTTTTAGCATTTTTTTTCTTTCATATCTCTAGCATCTGCAGTTTTTAATTTTATTTTGAATATTTTTCTATATTGGTGGATTTTTGATGGGTAGAGCTGTTAAAGGTTATAGGATGCAACATGGGCAGATGGAGATCAAATACAGACCAGCCATGATCCAACTGAATGGCAGAACAGGTTGAAGGGTAGAATGTATTTTTCTTATTATTTTGTTCCTAAGCAAACCTTTCACACTCTGCCATCCTTCTCTTTTCCAATCAACAAGACCTACCGAATAAGGGGGACAATGTCCAACTGTTTTACCTTGAATGTTTTGACATTGTAACTTGTTAGAAGAGTTAGTTGAACTAAGTATTCATTCATGACAGAGTGTCTTCAGAGTATTTTTCTAAAAAATAAGAGGTAACATTAACTTGGTAGTTATCTGGCTCCACATGGAACGTGGTGCTAATTTTATTTCCCAACAGAAGTATTTATGTGTCTGAAAGTAATGAGTAAAGTGTCTGATGGACATCTTGCAACCGAAGAAATATTGGTGGTTACATACAAGTTATTATTGATCTAATATATGGGGGTTCTTTGGTGGACCAGAGTATATTAGGGATGAGCTTTCAAATGAGTGCTGAACCATAATTGATACCAAATTTACCCAGTTTATTCTCTCCACCATCAAAAGGCAAACCTGCCCTTCTCAGGTCAGCACTGAAACAGGTAAGAGTGGATAACAGCTGAGCATGAAATCTGAACCCTGATTTAGAAATAATGATCCACACAGAGATCATACATTCTCATTGCACTGAAGTGCTGTTTCTCTTTACTATTTAATGTTTAAAAAGAATGTTGAAATGCCTGGCCAGTATCATTAATATATCACAATATTTGTCTGGAATAAAACAAGTACAACATCAATTATGTGGCATCACCTCAAGGCACAAAGTAGCCTGGCACTCTAATATTAAAGCTGTGAAATGCTTTTTAATGTATATTTAACAACAAAGACTACGGTGATCAATGATTTACGATCATTCTCCCCTTTTTGCCTTTGAGAAAATATGCTGATAGAAAGAAATATAACTGTGCATGTTGGAACTTTCTTTTTTTAATAATATTTGCTTTTAATTTAGGATGGTTCCAGGTAGTTTGGTTTGCAGCTTAACTTCAGAGATCTGATTCTGTCTGTTGAGCTGCTGCAACAAGACTGAGCCAAAGTTATTTATGTCCTATTCGGAGTAAAATTAGTCATAACAACTTTTGAAAACAGTCTCTAATCACCCAAAACTTTGCAAAATGTGGTACCTATCTTGGAGCAACCATGAAAGCTTCCATGTTGAGGGAGATCTTTGTTACTTTTGTTTATTCTGTTAACCAAGAAGATTTAACATAAAAAGTTTTGATAAATAAGTTGCTGTTTTTATCACTGTGTTATCATTTTTTGGTTCACTCTTTCAGGAAAGACAAAAAAATTGTACCTCAGAATTCTTCCCCCTCCTTTGACATCGTATTTGTAACGATTATAGTGAAGCTTCTTGATTTACTCTGAGTCTGCACAGCAAGTGTTCCCATATTAATAAGCAATGTATACTGAGCATCTGCATAAAAGAGATCATTGTCTTTGTAATAGCGGAATCTTTGGTGGTTCATTTCATATAGTCTCAATGGTTTTCACTGTATTTGCTTTGACATTATTAAACTCTGTCTCTTTCACTAATAGTGAACCTAATTACCACATTTGCATGGCAGAAAAGTTTGCTCTGTGGGTCGAATGGGATTAACAATCTTTGCATGTTGCTCGTGGGCCTCTGCTGCATCAGTAGGACAGTTGTAGCATTTTCGCAATAAGACTGCTGTAATTATGCGGAATCAATAAGTTTTTTTTTGTGTTTGTCTTTGTTGTTTCTTTGATATGGCCTGAAGGATGCTGCAGGCAAGGTGCTGGACCGCTGGGCTATCATGTCCCGGGAAGAAGAGATCATTACCCTCCAGCAGTTTCTGAGGTTCGGAGAAACCAAATCCATTGTCGAGCTGATGGCCATCCAAGAAAAAGAAGGGCAGGCTGTGGCTGTGCCGACTTCAAAAGCAGATTCTGATATCAGAACTTTTATAGAAAGCAACAATCGGACTAGGAGCCCTAGCCTCCTGGCTCATCTGGAAAACAGCAACCCTTCCAGCATTCATCACTTTGAAAATATCCCCAACAGCCTGGCATTCCTACTTCCATTCCAATACATAAACCCCATATCTGCTCCTTTACTTGGCCTCCCCCCCAATGGCGTCATGCTTGAACAGAGCCTGAGGTTGAGGGAACCCAACCTTCCTATCCAGAACGAGCATGTAGAGAGCAGTGAGTCTGAAGTTTCCGTTTCGCCTTTTCGAAATGACCAAACTAGTGGCAGGAACGCCCTCAGTAGCATTATCAATGTTGAGCCCAAGACCGAGCAGAGCAGGTTGTCCCCAATTCACACACCAGCAACTCCTGCAAATGACCCGGTCAAGACCGACAACTCTAAAAGTACTCTTCTGAGCTCAAAAATTCAGAGGGTGAAGAGAATTGGACTGACCCCAAGAAAGGGCCGAGTGGTCTGCAATGCCTGTGGTAAGACTTTTTATGACAAGGGTACCCTCAAGATCCATTACAATGCTGTGCACCTGAAGATTAAGCATAGGTGCACGATTGAAGGCTGCAACATGGTTTTCAGTTCCCTGAGGAGCCGCAATCGTCATAGTGCCAATCCCAATCCACGTCTGCACATGCCAATGCTGAGGAACAACAGAGACAAGGATCTCATCCGAGCCACATCTGGAGCAGCCACTCCAGTCATATCCAGCATCAAATCAAATTTAAGTCTCACATCACCTGGGCGACCATCCATGGGCTTTAATTCCTCCTCAGTCGATCCAGTTCTCCAGAACCCCCTGGTATTCCCTCCTCTTAAGACAGTGGAACCTGTCCCTCCGTTTTACAGGAACTTGCTGACATCTGGGGAAATGGTGAGCCCTCCAACATCGCTCCCATCCAGCCCCATAGTGCCCACCCTCGAACAGCCTTGCGCCCCCGAGCCACATCCACCCATGGCTCAGGAATTGGCAGCTGACCTTGCCCCCAAGAAAAAATCTCGCAAATCAAGCATGCCTGTAAAGATTGAAAAAGAGGTGATTGACACGGCTGATGAGTTTGATGAAGACGACCAGGTCAATGAAAATCATGTCAATGATTGCAACCAGGACGAGGAAATGAATAACGCCAATTGTCGCAAAGAAATGAGTCCTAACATTCACATGCACAGCAGCAGAAAACCTGATGAAGAGAGAAGCCTTGGTGGGTTTGAAGATAAGCAAATAGGTAGCATCACTTCAGAGGAGCAAGAGCATGACCGTGACTTTGAGGATGAATCTGAAGGTTCCGAGTCTAAAATGTGCGACAATCCCATAGAAAATGATGAGCGGGTACACCAAGATGTATATGAAAAGGAGGAAATGTCAAGTAGCAAGCCTGAAGACAAAGACTGTGCTTCCCCTCAACCACAGACTATTAAAATAAAAGAAGAGTTCACTGACCCAACCTATGACATGTTTTACAGTATCAGCCCGTATGGTTTATACAATGGAGGAGGAGGGAGCATTGCTGCCCTGCCAGAAGGCTTCTCTCCTTCAGTGGGATACAGCAGTCCCCAGAAATACTCACCAGAGAGTGAACTCTGCTCCAGCCCTGATCCTAAGATCTGTTATGTCTGCAAGAAGAGCTTTAAAAGTTCGTACAGCGTGAAGTTACACTACAAGAATGTTCATCTGAAGGAGATGCATGTTTGCACAGTAGAAGGTTGCAATGCAGCGTTTCCATCCCGCAGGAGTAGAGACAGGTATTTTCATTTGTCTAATTTATTGTTGAATGTGTTTGAGTTTTATATCTGCTTGTTAGCTGAATGCCATTCGCTTAAAATTAAGTGTTTTCTTTCATTTCTTTTATTCTTGCTGTTTTTATTCATATTTTTCAAGATTAATAAAACAGTTAACTGTAATATTTTTATAAATGCTGAGAAGGAAACTGTTTTATGTGATGTAGGCCTGTGGTGAGGTTCTTTGATCTACTTCCTTGAGAAATGTTAGGGCATGTGTTTGTCCCAGAACTTCCATAAGTCTCTCCAGACTCCACAGGCAAATCTGCGATCTATCTCTGGTAAAATGCGACAGGTAAATCCAGCACCTGACACTTGTAGTCAGCGCCACTTCCCTTCGTGCTGCTGTACAGCTTATGACACCATTCACACAATGTAGTTATGCTGCTTTCAGCCTTCCACTGACAGTCCAATTCCCCACTTCATAACTCACTTATCCCTTCAGAATCAGCTTTGTGTAGGAGGATGCCATTCATCCCCTCAAGTCTATTCTGCTGTTCAGTTGTGTCATGATTGAGCCGCATCTTAAGCCTGCCTACCCTAAATTTCCTTATCCGACACCAATCTAGCAATCTCAATTTTGAAACTTTCGATTGGCTTCCAGCCTCAACAGATGTTTGCAACACTGTTCCAGATTTCCATGAAAGAAATTATTCCTAAATGACCCAGCTTAAATTTTGAGATACGTTCACAACATTTGACATACTTTGTTGATCTGACTACCAACCCTGGGGATTCTTTACTGCACATGGTCCAAGGTCACCATATCCTCCCTGAAATGCACTGCCCACATAAACCAAACTCAAATTATTAGCCTGTCACAGGGAAATTTGAAATTGCTGTTCTTTCAGTTTTTGATCTAGCTTCTAAGTTAGCAGACCACTAAATCCCATTGTACTTTCAGCATGCAAAGTGAGAAAGGGGGAAGTAAATTTGGACATCGCATTTAGTGCACAATACAGTGGTCAGATAAGAATTGAGTTCCTGATCTTAGTTGAGTGAAAATAAGGATGTTTCAAGAAAAGACTGAACACTTCCCATCATGGGGAAGGAGAAAATTAGTATCAGCAAATCAATTGAGGACTGTCAAGACATCTCCACATGACTGGCTTCAAGTGGCATTGTGGCAGCAACATCTTTCACTTTTATAGCATTTTTAGCATCTTAAGTAGCCTGAAGGCACTTCAAAGGAGCAGTTATCAGATGTGATTTGATAGAATTGGATTTTATGGAGCTTCTTGAAAAAGAAAAAGTGAGGTAGAAAAGTGGAGAGGTTTAAGGGTGGAATTCCAGAACATAGGTGCCAGGTAGCTGACGGCACATCCACCAATCATGGAGCAATTAAAATCAGGAATGCTGAAAAGATCAGAATTGAAAGAATGGAGATATCACTGAGGGTTATGTAAGAACATAAGTAATAGGAGTAGGCCATTCACCTGTATGTGCCCTACGTGATATTCAGTGAGATATCGGTTGATTTTCTACTTCAACACTATCTTTCCTGCATTCTCTTGATGTAGGCAAGTCCTCGGTATTTTAGAATGAGATCAGCTCTCATTCGTCTAAGTTCCAATAAATAAGGCTGAGTCTATATAATCTTTCCTTGTCCACTCATCAGAAGAATTTCTTTGTGATAAGTCTATCTTTCCTTGAGCAAAGAGACCAAAACTGCACACAGTACTCCATTTTTGGACTCATCAAGATGCCGTATAATTGCAGACAAAACTTATTTTCCCAATATTCAAATCCTATTATTACAAAGGCCACTATACCATTTAGCTTTTCAATTGCTTGCCATACTTGTATGTTGACTTTCAGTGACTCATGTACAAGGACACCCAAGTCGATTTGAAATTCAACAACCTCTCACTATTTGAGAAATACTCTGTATTTCTGTTATCCTGTTCAAGTGGATAACCTCACATTTCTCCGTATTGTATTCCATCTACCATATTTTCATTCACTCACTTGTCCTGTCCAAAATCCCTTGAATTGTCTTTGCAATGTTCTCAAAACACTCCCTCCCATCTAGTTTTGTGTTGTCTGTAAATGTGGAAATATAACATTTAATCATCACACTCGAATCAATAATAAAGACTAAATAGCTGAGAATGACACATCTTTCCTGTTCTCTGTTTTCTTTGTTAACCAGTTCTTGGATCATTCCAGTAATACTTCCCCCAATCTCGTGTTCTAAACTTGTTTATCAGCCTTTTGTGTGGGACGTCATTGAAAGTTTTCTGAAAATACGCATCTACCAGTTTCCATTTATCTATTTTGCTAGTTACTTTCTCCTAAAAAAAACTCCATCAGTTTTGTTCAACATGATTCCCTTTTCATAAATTCATGCCAATGCTTCTTATTTTTACCATTATTTTGGAAGTGCCCCTTAATTGCATGCTTTATTATTGATTATAGCTTTTTCCCTCTGACTTTCATTAGGCCAATAGACCTACAGGATCTCATTTTCAGTCCATTGTCAAAAAAAGCCCCAACAGGATCATAGCTTGTCCCTTAATAAAAGATATGTACTACCATTAACTTTCTCAAAAAATGGGGTTACGTTTGCCACCTTTCAACCTGCAAGGACAATTCTAGCATCTACAAAATTGTAAAAGATGACTACCAATGCATTTCCATTCTCGGCTTCCACCACATTGAGTACTCTGGGGTGTAGATCATAATGTCCAAGATGTTTATCTACTTAAAGCCCCATTCATTTCTCTAGTACTGTTAAAGTATTAATATTTTGCATTTCTCAGGAACATTTTATAATATGTTGCAGTTACTCATTTACACTGGATCCTAGATTCTTCATTATTTCTGGGGAGCTGGTGGGTGGAGAGAATGACTACTTGCCTCTGTGAAGACAGATATGAAGTATTTGTTTATTGTTTTCTGCCATTTCCTTAATACTCATTATAAGTTCTCCTGTCTGTCCTGGTAATGATTCCACATTTGTGTTTTGCTCATTATTTCGTTTTTAATGTTGATAGAAATTTTTAGTCTATATTTATGTCTCATTCATTTGCTCAGGATTAAGTTTGGATTATGGCACTGGAGGAGATTACAGAGATGGGGAGGTTGCAGCCATTGAGAAATTTCAACACCAGGATGAAAACTTTAAAAGTGAAGGGTTTAATGCATTGGGAGCCGATGAAAGCCACTGAGCCTAGGGAGCGATTGGAGCTGAAAAGTGATGCTGTATTTGATCTCTCTCTTATAATGGATTGGTATAAGATAGGTGCTGAAGGAATGTCTGTCTGCATCTGTAATATGCATATATATAGATTGACAATATTATTTTGCCAAATCCCCCTTGCACAGTTACAAGTTTATCAGGTGCATTTGCTAAGCCATGCATGCTCGAGGAGCTATTTTGCAAAATTCTGTTAAGTGCCACAAGGTCAAGTAAGGAAAAAATCAGCTCAGAGTTCTTGTTCCACAACTACAGAAATCTCATAACCCTGCCTAATCCACCTAGCCTGCACATTTTGGACAGTGGGCAGAAACCGGAGCACCCAGAGGAAACCCACACAGACGCGGAGAGAATGTGCAAACTCCACACAGGCAATCACCCAGGGTCGAATTGAGCTCCGGCCCCTGGTGCTGTGAGGCAGCAATGCTAACCATTGAGCCGCTTTGCCACCCTTATTTTTTTTTCTTCACTTTTGCTTTTGGGTTTGAATAAGGGAGAAGATAAAAGCTATTGATAATAATACTGAAGGGGAAAGAAAAAGAAATTGGAAAGGAGAATCCAGGGGCAGTGTTAATGAGGATGGGTGTTATCCGATAAAGGTTTGACTCAATATATCACCCAATGCATTCCTAAGTACATTCTAAACTGTAGAAGAGTCATATTGCTGGCAGCAGATTTTAAAGCAGTCTACAATTAACAACATAAACCTGAATTGTAGGCACAAAATTTACCGGGGCTCAAAATCATAATTTGTTTATTTTGTCCATATAGAAAAATTAATATTTGGAGGTAACTTTAAGCGATTTTGGAACAATAAAATCTTAATGCAACAGTAACAAAAATTGAGATTAAAATGAAGTCATCTTTGGAATGTTGCTGGTAAGGCCATCACCTGTTCCTAATTGCCCTCAGAAGCTGGTGATGAGCCACGTTCTTTAATCCCTACAATTTATCTGATATGGTCTCATGTGCAGTACTGTTAGGGAGGGAATTGCCAGGAAAATACCAGCTTAAACAGATGGCACCACTTCCTCTAATCCCATTGTCAAAGGTTTTTGGATCACCAATCCACCCATTCTGACTGACTGTTTCCTGGAAGATTGATCAGGTGACCTCTAATGAAAATGGCATTTGATCAATGACATAGTATTGATTGCAATGAGAAATACCAAGCAACCAAGCAAGTGATTCAGCAAGAGTATCATACCCTCAAATTGAAGTTTTTGTGTCAGTTCACCACGTACATAAAAAATAATAATTAAAATCAAACGAATGTCTCAGTTAACAAAACTGCCTCTCAGCCTATTGCTAAACCTGAGCTTTATGGAGATGAAGCTCAGAGAGCAACCCAACAATTATGAAACTCTCCACAACTCTCCATTCTCTGAGTGACTCAGTGAAGATCACATTTCTCCTGTAACCCCTCCTCATTTCCATCTTTCCAATTTAAATGCTGATTCTGATTGTTGCAACACATTCGCATTACTGGACTGGTAAGGGAGTTAAATTTCTCAGGCAGAGAATTTCCATGTCACGTATCTCATTCCACAGTCTAATTTGATTGGAAGTGTTGGGTCAGGTGTGGCTATTAGGAAATTACAGGCTAATTTGCATATCAAATAATTTAATTTGGAAAATAATCTATTAATAGAAGCATGGCAGGACACCTCAGTCCCATTGAATGTGCATTATGTTCCATATGGGAACTCCAGGATGCTTTTCAAGTCCTGGACAACCACGTGGGCAGGGCATGTTGTCAGCTTGAGCAGCAGCTGGCGTCACTGCAGTGCATCTGTGAGGCTAGGGGTTTTGTGGATAGCACCTTTCTGGAGGAGGTCACCATGTAGCTTCAGTGCATGCAGACAATGAGAGAATGGCTGATCACCAGATAGACAAAGAGGACTAGACTGGTAGCGCAGGATGCCCCAGAGCACATCACACTCTCCAACCAGTGTTCATTGAGAAAGCTAGTGAAACGCTAGACCCTGTGGTCAGTGCAAATAGGGCCAAGTCCACTGGTTCAGCTGTGCAGCTTGCTGTTGTTTTGTTTTGAGGGGGGCACAGTCTTGGGGCCTACTGGCTTTCTCTGCATAATTGGGGGAAGAGACAATCATTTGACTTAAAGAAAAGATGCAGTCTTACTTATAGAGTTTATGGAGGTAGAAAAGAGTTTAAAAGCAAGAACCCAATGTTTTGTAATCTTCCAATTACTCCTGGTGTCACATGCTGAAAAATATAGAAATGGAAGGTTAGAGGGGGTGGCTAAATGGCTTGAGATCACACAGGAAAGAGGATTTTTGACTTCTGGGACAATGACACTCTTTCTGTGTGACATCAGGCCTGAAGAGACGAGGTGGATTATACCTGAATAGAGCCAGAACCTAGGTCTTTGTGAGGGCATTTGTTCATGTGACTTGGGGTGGGGGCAGTGGGGGGGGTGGAGGTGCGGCGGGGGTTAAACTGACTTGGCAGGCTGGTGGGAGTCAGGCAGTAACATTAGAAAGGAAAAAAAAGTTGCACAAATAATTTAGACAGCACCAAAGTACAAAATAGTAAGATTTTGAGTGGAACAAATATAGAATTTTGTGGAGAAGCTCTAGTGAGGACCCAAAATGTTAACTTTGCTTTCTCTCCACAGCTACTGTCAGACCTGCTGCGTTCCTCCAGCAATTTCTGCTTTTTCTTTAACATCTGCAGCTCTTTGGTTTTATTTTAAGATTTTAAATGGTTTCCAAGTAAGAGGGAATGAGTAAGTTCTAAAGTAGGGTTATTGTACATGATATCAATATGTGGTCAGGGGTAAATAAGGTTGGTGATCATCAGGCGGAATTAGTCATGTGGGAAAATACTGTTGTGGCGATATTAGAGTCCTGGCTTAAAAATGACAGGGAAGTGATGTGTAATATTCCTGGATGCTAGACAGATGAGCAAGTTAGTGAAGGAAAGAAAAAAGAATGGGTGGCAGTACTGATTAAGGAGACATTACAGTGTTGAAGCAAGAGAATATCGTAGAGTGGTGCAGGATGGAATCTATTTGATTAGAGTTTTTACAATGAAGATATCATCACATTACTATGTGTGATCTATGGGCCACCAATATATTTACAGGGTTCTATAGAACACTTATAATGGGGCTTTAATTATTTTAATATAAACTGGGATGTAAGGGGCAGAGAAGGGCTAAGTTTCTGACACGTGTTATGGAGAATTTTCTTGGTTGATATGTTTCTAGCCTAACGAGGAAGGAACCGTTGCTGGATCTGTTTCTGGAAAATGAAGTGTGTCAAGTAGATCAAATGTCAACAGGGGAACATTTAGGGGTACAGAGATCATCATATGATAAGGTTGAAAATGTAGAAGGAGCAATCTAGAGGAAATATATTTTATGGCTAACTTCAATGGGTTGAGACTGATTGATCCATGTTAAATATAAATGAAAATTTGGCAGGCCAATCCTTAACAGACATTGCTTGTCACCATTCTATGATTCTCAGTTTTTGGGAGACGGGGAATGGTTGTGACAGTCTGACAGCCTCCTTGAACAGATATAGTAGTAGGTTTTCCAGCCTGAGGTATACTAGGCTAACATGCTCAATTAGTGGCTATCAGATAGACACTAGCCCCAAAGCCAGCAGAAAAGTCTTTGATGAAGGGAAATAGATGGAGAATTGGACACCCACAGTGGCTGTTCAGCAAAACTACAACATAGAGATCTGCAGCTCCATAAAGAAACAAGTGTATGAATACATGAATGCATGTGCACAAAGATAAGCAACGACTGAAGAGTACACATAGATGGAGGGTCACCACTGAGATAACACTGCACTGTGTCCGAGAGTACTGAGTGCTTATTCCATTGTTGGAAGGTCAGTACTGGGAGATGTTACTCAGTCAGGTGTGTAATTATAAGTAAAAGCTGTACAGTCAAATATAGTATTAAGTAAATATTGTACAGTCAGAAGTGTAATATTGAATGAGTGCTGCATTGTTGGATGTTTAGTTCTGAGTGAGTTCTGCATTATTGGAGGGGACAATACTGAACTATCTAGAGTCAGTATTGAGACATTTATTCAAAGGTCAGTACTGAGGGAGGGCTACACTGTTGATAGGCCAGTCTTGAGGGACTGCAGCACTGTTAGAAGGGTCATACTGATGGAGTGCATTTTAGAAGGGCTAGGGAAGTACTTAGGAAGTGTTTCATTGTTGGAGATGCATTACTGAGGCAGTGCTGTACAGTTGGGAGATCCCACCTTTAAGAAGTGATGATGAACCAAATTCCTGTCTACTCTTCAAACTCTGTGACACGATTCGGAATAGAGTAAAAGTGTTGTCTTCAGTGTCCTGTCCAATATTTATCTCTCAAAGAACATCTCCAAAACAGATTATCTGGACAATGATTTGAGTAATTATAACCAGACTGTGGTAGAAGGAACAGAGAGTACGAATTTAACTGTGCACCAGCAGATAAGGCCAGAGATTGCAATGGAGTTAGAGTTAAGGTTAGGATTAGGATTAGGATTATAGTTAGAAAAAGAAACAGTTAAAGGCAGTTAAACAGTTATCTCAATGCATGCAGCATTCATATGGATGAATTGTTATCATGAATGGAAATAAATATGCATGACCTGAAAGTCATTGCAAAGATAGGGTTGCAACGTGACCAAAGCTAGGACCTGAATATAGAAATGTATTTGATTTTCAAATGAAGCGGAAGCTGGAAAAGGTATGTAGTGATGTACCTCTTAATAAAGAAAGTCTTCAGAACAGAAGTAGAATCCTTTTGGTAAAGATAGGAAATGTGAAAGGTCACTGTCAGGAATAACTTATAGCTCCTGTAACTGTAGTTACACAGGAGGACAGAGTTTACAACAAGTAATAAATGGGTCATGTAAGAACGTTACTGTAATAACCAAAAAGTAACTTTAATCTACTTGCAGATTGGGAAATCAGATTGGCAAAGGTAACTTGGAAAATTAGTCCTCAGATTATTCTTGATAATTTCTTAACAAGCAGTATGATTGAGAGGCAATAGGGGCTTATAGACTTTGTAATGTGCAACGAAACAAGACTAATCATAAACTCACAGTTAAAGAGCCTTTGGGCAGTAGCAATATTAGCATGATGGAGTTTCACATTCAGTCTGAAGAGGATTTGTGTATGTCTAAGTCTAATGTTTTAAATCTAAATAAAGAAAATTATAAGGGTATGAGAGCAGAATTGACAAACACAACTGGGAAACTAGT
This sequence comes from Ginglymostoma cirratum, assembly GCA_024137785.1. Taxonomy (NCBI): domain Eukaryota; kingdom Metazoa; phylum Chordata; class Chondrichthyes; order Orectolobiformes; family Ginglymostomatidae; genus Ginglymostoma; species Ginglymostoma cirratum. Next base: position 15,917,546 of record JAHRHZ010000024.1, read on the forward strand.
ACAACAGGTAGAACTGTAAAGGTGCAGTAGCAGACATTTAAATGGTACTTAATAAGAATTAACCCATTGAGAAAGAAAGACTCTGAAAAGGATGCACTAATTTGCTGCTGTTTTACAAAAAAATAGTAAATTTCTGGTGAGTAATTCATTATAAAAGGCACCACATAAATGAAAGCTCTTTCATAAAAGTAATTGCCGGTCTGACTTTTATTAAGATTACTTGCAGATATAGTTATTTGCCCAAGGTTGAGTTAAAAGTGAGGAGTGAAAGGAAGCACATCTTTGATGAGCAGCACTGAGTGTTAGGGCAAGTAGATCAAGGATACTACACCAAACCTAACCCCTGTTTCCCCAGGATGGATATGCAAGAGGTAGGTGTGAGGAGACTTGCTCCATTTGACATATCAGCACCAGATCACAGCCCTTTGCCGCGGGACATCAGGACATTACCATTGACCGCATACAGTAAGTAGCCTCATTGCTGTGTCCATTACCTATCAGACAGGGTGACAGATGGAGACTGCCACAGTACAAAAATAGCTTTGGATAAAGAAACAGCACGCTACAGTTCCAAGAATCTCTCAAAGGCTGAAAGATTGTCTCCTACAAAAAGTAATCTCTTCTACGTCATCTACCCAGCTCAGCAAGTCTGCATGAAACATTATAGTTCAAAGTAGAATCGCAAACATTACTACACTTACATCTTTCAAGATTATAACATTTAACTTATTTCAGCTCAAGCAAGTTTCCTGATGCACAAGTATGTATTGACATCCAATTTAATGTGTATGTTGTAGACATGTTTGTTACTGAGAATAATTCTTTTTATGTGGTTCTTGTCAAGGCCTACACTTATTGCCAATTTTTAATTGCCCTTGAAAAGGTGGTGGTGAACCATTTGAACCATGTTGAGCCACGAGAATCCAATGGGGGTGTAGGTCACATACAATGCTGCTAGAGAAGATATTGCACGATCTTAACCCAGAGACTGATGAAATAACAATATAGTTTCAAGTCAAGATGCTGTGTGGCTTGGGGAGGAACTTCTAAGTATTTAGTGCTCTTGGCTTCTAGGCTGAAGAGGCCATAGGTTTAGAAAGTGGGCTCCTCCATACTTCAAACTTTTGGGAAAATTTTGCAGCAAGAACACTTGGACACCTCTGCAAGGGTTAAAATGAGGCCCTGGGTGAAAGCCTGGTTTGCAATTTTCCTGTGCCTCCACCACTCCCTGATGGAGTTTGCTGTCCACCTTGGATGTTTCAACCTGCCTGAGGCACTGGCAAATCTCTCCGCACAGTTTTCTGGAATTCCCTGTTCACTTCACCGAAGAGCAAGAGGAATTTCCTAAAACAATTCTCCTTCTTATGAGTAGGATTTATTTCAGAGAAACGCTATGAACTGATAAAAAGAAAATTAAAATTAGGTGAAAACTGAATCCAAAAGAACACTTAATTTCTGCCTGTTGTTGCAGTTTATTTATATTCAACTAACATATTAAAGTTCTTTGAGGAAGTATCAAGCTATGGGGATAAAGGAAATGTGTAGATATGGTATACTTGGGTTTTCAAAAAATATTTGATGATGTACTGCACATAAATGTTGCTGCATAAAATAAAAACTCGTGATGCAAGGGGTATACTTTCAATAATACCTCTTATTAGCATGAAAAGAGGATTGTTTAGCCAACAGGAAGCTAAACATAGGAATAAAGGGGTAATTTCTAGGCTGGCAAGCTGTAGCTAGTGGAGTGCCACAGGCATCAGTGCTGTGTCTCAACTATTTCCAATCAATATCAATGGCTTGGATGAAGAAACAAAATGGATGGTAGCTAAATTTTCTAATGACATCAAGCTAAGCGTAAAAGTAGGTTGGAGTACGGTATAGAGTTTTGGTCTTCTTCTTTGAAAAATAAAGTAGTTGCATTAGAAACTTTTCTGAGAACATTTGCTCAACTATTTCCTGAGATATCAGAGATAAAATCGTTGTGGCTTCCTCTACATCGGGGAAACCAAGCGGAGGCTTGGGGACCGCTTTGCAGAACACCTGCGCTCAGTTCGCAACAAACAACTGCACCTCCCAGTCGCGAACCATTTCAACTCCCCCTCCCATTCCTCAGATGACATGTCCATCCTTGGCCTCCTACAATGCCACAGTGATGCCACCCGAAGGCTGCAGGAACAGCAAATCATATTCAGCCTGGGAACCCTGCAGCCCAATGGCATCAATGTGGATTTCACAAGTTTCAAAATCTCCCCTCCCCCAACCGCATCCCAAAACCAGCCCAGCTCATCTCCACCTCCCTAACCTGTTTTTCCTCTCACCTCAAGCCACACCCCCATCTCCTATCTACTAACATCATCCCGCCCCCTTGACCTGTCCGTCCTCCCTGGACTGACCTATCTCCTCCCTTC
>JAHRHZ010000024.1:15924487-15942070 GCA_024137785.1 Ginglymostoma cirratum
CCTTTTCTGATGAAGGGTTTAGGCCCGAAACGTCAAGTTTTCCTGCTCCTATGATGCTGCTTGACCTGCTGTGTTCATCCAGCCCCATGCTTGTTGTCTCGGATTCTCCAGCATCTGCAGTACCTTTTATCTCTTTTATCAGCTGTCAAAGTGGTTGTCTTTGATTTGGGGACATGGTGTTTCGGAATTTGGCAGCTGACCTCTCTGAAAAGGGGGCATGGATTGCCTTCTCTAGACAGTTATGCACCACGACAGATCTGTCACAGGAAGTATTTCTCTGCATTTCTGATGGAGCCCCAACCAGAATTCCTGTCAGAAATGTGGTGATCTCTCCTTTGGTTTAAAGAATAAGGGATAGAGTGTCAATCTGTGTGAGATTACCACTTCTTGGAAAATCTAGTCCATTATCTTCAGTTGTCTGCATTAATTAACTACTTTGCTATTTCTCCAATTTCACTGCACTCCAAACCACAGCCCATTACTCCAAGCAGCAAGCCAAAGCCAGTACTCCTTTAGTGGGTTAATTCTCTACCTATTCCCAACAAATTGTATAAACTTAATGCTTGTTATCACTCCAATTGCAAATATTTCCAATGTATCAATTGCCAAATCAATCCCATTACATCAAGTTCCAATACATCAAACCCTCATTGGCTCCTATCATGGATACTGACTTAACTGAAGTCTTAAAATGATGAAAAGTATTTGTAAAATTCTGTACATTGTAAACATATTAGGTCTGTCACAACGTTCTATTGCAAAATGCATTTCATATTCCTGTGGTAACTTGGTTCCTTTATCAAAGTGTTCACATTGATCTGGAGTACCCGTTAAAATTGTAGGCAGCGCTGTGCTAGGGATGGTTAATATTAACTTTTCAAACACTAGTAACACCACGAGGAACTCCATTCTACTGTACATCATTGCACCTTGCCTCGAGATCAAATCTGGAGAAATCAGAGTCTGCTCAGAAGTAGATAACTTCCTAACACAGGTGGACACTTCTTTGTTCCTTCTTTTCTAAAATAATAATACAAGAGCCAATTTTAAAAAACCTACATCTGGGACATATTACCTAGGTAATTAATCACACTTACTGGGACTGTCGGCAATTGATTAACAAGCTTGAGGGGCACTGCTCCACATGAAACATGAGGTAAGATAGGAGGCAGGTTCCAAGTCTACCTCTGCTGGAATGGGAATTCAACCAGTGCTGTTGGTGTTTTGTGTCGTTCTGAGTAGTACAGTAAAATAGGAGAGAAGGAAAAGTAGATAGTTCGTGTAGCATACCGGGGTGAAGAGGATGTGTTAATATGTTGCAACAGGAATGAATATAAAGTGATTTGGAGCAGAGTACTCTGTGCTGGCGATATACCCAACAGAGCTAATCAGCCTTGGGCATGTTAGAAGCACTAAAATTGGAACATCTGCAATTTGTAAAATATTGGAACTTTTTCAGTACTAGAAAACCTATATACTGCTCATTTTTTGAAAAATCAAAGATTTTCTGCATTTCTTATATGCTCCAAACTTAACCTGAAGTAGGATTCTAAGCATCTAGTCACTAAAAGCAGTTGTTCTCCCAGAGATACTTTGTCCACAACAACCTGTCCTCCTCCTTCACCACCACCACCTCATCTATTTTGCCTTAATATCCCCTCCTTTTTCTGTCCTTTGTCTTCTGCCACACAGCCTTCCTTTACTTATCCTCATCTTTCTTCTCTTTCACCTCCTTTCCTTTTCCATTTTTTGCCATTACCATTTTGCCTTGGTCCAATTATCCCTTGACTTTTGAGTTCAACTTGATATGAAAACAATGAATAATCTTAGCAACCTATTTGTAGCTGTGCAGAAGTTCCAAAAATTTTTTGTGACTTTACAATGTTAGAATACCAAGCAAGAGTAACAAAATATATTTCAAAATTTTGCTCTGCTGCGATTTTTCGTTAAGTTCAACGATTGAATGAGTGTGTCGCTATTTTTGCTTACAGTCGTCATTGAAACACATTCTTATTTAAATGTCCCATTTCTTATTGAAGTAATTATCCAATCATGAAGATTCAGTGATAATAGTTTAATATTAGATGGTTTTAAGAACTTTCAGTTCTGCTGTATTCAGTACATATCATAAAATGTTAAAACTATTCAAAAAGTATTATATTTTCTTTATGAATTTGTTTAATTTTTTCTCTTCCTATTTTGAGACCCAAATATATGTTAGTTGGCAGCACTGACCATCCAACTAGCCAAAGAAAAGCAGCCTAGGACAGTAAAGAGCAGTCAGTATTGTCTCTGCCTCTGTGTAATTAAATAATTCTTATACAGCCTAACAAACATGGAAAGGTAGGATGTGAGAATCATGTACAGGTTGCAGCACTGCAGTACCTGGAGAGTTGCTGGTAAATCTGCTACAGGGATTTTGTTCCCACATTTTTGTGCACATCATCTGTTATTATTTCCCCGAGAAACTGTGACTAGCTGCTCCTGCAGCATCTGCAGTCACTGCAGGGGTTTGAAGCAATGTGCAAACTTGAAGTCTGAAACATTGCCTTGATGAGAAGTGATGGAAACTGAAATAACTCCACAGAGGCTGGTATCGTGTCACCAAGTCACCCTTTATTTACACGCGGAGAGTCCATGACACTGATCACGCTTCCTCAGAGCCAGCTCTCAGAGTGAACAGAACCTCTGACACTCCTGTTTGTATCTGTCAGCCAGGCCTTCCTGATTGGACCAGAATAACAGCCCAATCAGGGTACTCATATTCTATGGGGTCCACCTGGCTGACCTCATTACAATCACTACAGAAACCTTACACATTGCAAGCTCTGCTGCTCTTCTGGAAAAGTGGCCTTTGTTCAAGTTCTGAGACTCAGGTGGCCTCTTTATCTGACCAAAATAAACATGATTAAAAATTAACTTCCAGTAACTGTGGGTACTGATGTTGGCCGCATGTTCTGTTGTCCCTGTAGGAACAAAGGTGAGGTCTCATAGTGACTCAGTGTTCAGAAAAGAGCCTGCATACACTGGATGGAGGTGTGTGGTCATAATTTATTATGAATGAGGCCTATATTGCAGGGATATTAAGATTGCATGAGTAGGGGTAGCAAGTAGTACCTTTGGTGGGAATGGGGTGGGGTGAGCAGTGAGGTTGCTGATACAGAATTAAAATACCCACAAGGTCATGGAGCTACAAAAAAGAACCATCTAATTCCAAGGTCTCTTTTTTCTCAGTGGCTACAAGTGGAGCTTGTCTGGGTCAGAGACCTCACCAGTAATTGTGTGTTACGGTCTTAAAAGATAATTTGTGCTGTCAGTCCAATTTCAATGAATACCAGTGAACACTTTGTTGAATTTTTCTGAGATGATTGCATTTAACAGTCTCATTTATTACTTGGGCTTGACATTAGCACTATAACATCTTTCATTTTAGTTTGTGTGGATCACACGGTCACTCAAATAATAAATTAACAAGTACTCTAATTTACGGCTGTGCAAGAATATAACTGCTGCAGTGATGCAAGTCTGTGAAAACTGCAAAACATCGTCCACTGGTAATATTTATTCAATCATTGAAACATACTGCATAGAAGGAAGTCATTCAGTCCATTGTGCCTGTACTAGCTCTTTGAAAGAGCTATCCAATTAATCGACTGGTTTATCCTCCGACATCCTCTCTTTATCCTCAGAGCCCTGCAAATATTTCTCCTTCAAGTAATTGTCATTCTCTGTGAGTTCCTGATTTCTTCTGTACTTCTGGGGGGGAAAAGAAGTGTGTGATTTTGCAAAGCAAATTGGAGAGATGCCCATCATAGTAAGCTGTCTAGCAAAAAATTCCAGAGCAATGTTATCAAATACATTAGGATTATTGGGTGTGCTTTCCACACAGGAATGGTATGTGGTCCAGGGTGAAAAAGGAATAAAGTACAAATTAGGTTTGGACAGGGTTCAGAAACATGTTTAATAATAACTTAAAATGGCAATTGGATAAATGCAATGGAAGGAACAATTTTGCAGGGCTATGGGGAAAACAGTGGAATGGGTTCAATGGAATCACTCCTTAAAAGAGACAACACAGTTATAGTGGACCAAATGATTCATCTGCTCAATAAGATTCTATTATAATAATATCATCAGAGCCATTAGTAATTCCATGCAAAAACAGAAATTACTGGACAAAGACAGCAGATCTGGCAGTACCTGTGGAGAGAAAGCAGTGTTAATATTTCAGGTCTAGTGATGATTCTTACAGAAACCAGTTCTGTAGAAGAGTCACGAGACTGGAAATGTTAGCTTTGCTTTCTCTCCACAGACACTGCCAGGCCTGCTGAATCAGTCCAGCAAATTCTGTTTTTGTTTCAGATTTCCAGCATCTGACATGCTGTGTTTTATATTAGTATTTCCATGTTAGGTAACAATGAAATAGGATAAAGCAGTGAGTTTTTCAAGCTTCCACTCAGGTCAACCCATGCAATGTTCCTATCAGTTTTCTCATTTCAGCTGGAATGATCAGAGATTTAGCATTTTAAGAGTGTGAAGAGAGATTTGAGATATATATGGAATGATATTCAGCACAGAAAGAGACCATTCAGCCTACAGTATCTGTGTTGGCCAATAAGTAGGTATCTATCTATTCCCACCTCCCAGCTTAACATGTGACACCACTTCACATGCATATCCATGTATTTGTGGTGATGGTTTGTGACCTTTTCAGGCCATGAGTTTCAGATTTCTCACCACCTGCTGGGTTAAAAAATTACTGCTCATCTCTCCTCTAATCCTTCAACCAATTGTTATAAATCTATGACCATGGTTATCGACATCTTTGCTAATGAAAATACATCCTTTATATCTGCTCAATCTAGACTCTTCATAATTTTATACGCTTCAGTTAAATCCCCTCCTCAGTGTCCTCCATTCTGAAGGAAACAGCCCCAGCTCATCCAATCTTGCCCCACAGCTAAAAGTTCTTCATTTCTAAATTTCGTAATAGGGTTCATGGCTGCCTTGAACGAACATTTCCTTTATGCTGTCCTTTGAAACACTGGGGACAAATCTTCCTACATTTTGGCTATGTGTCAGTTCTGGCAAATTTCGTGGAGGTTTTGTCTCACAAAGCCTAGTGAGTTTTCTCATGGGATTGTCTCAAACTTGCCTCATTAGCTACCTACCACACCTCTACACTGACCCTCTCACCTGACGCTGCTGGTTTCTTCCATTCGCCATAGCCAGAATGCCTGCCACTGCAGGATTTCTCAGCATTCCTGAAGCTTGCGCCGTCTTTGAATCTCAGTCGTGTGCTGATCAAGCCTTGGAGGCCTGGAGTTGCCCTTCACCATTAACGTAGTGGCACAACATCCACAAGCCGGTGGCATATCTAATACTTCCTTGCACATAGCTGCATAGTCCTTTACCTATTATATTGTAAACACTAGCCCACACGGCATACCTGTCCTTAGCCATATTCCCTGTTACAGCCCTCTTTCCCCAAAGCCCGCTTTAGGCTAACATCATCTCATTGTTCAATTTGGGACCATCATTTCAAGGAAGACTTGAGAACCTCAAAATGTTCACCTTAGTTCACTAACGCCAAATGTAAATGGAAATCAACTAACCAGAAGCTGTGTTTGCAACTTGGAACAGAGACAAACTGCTTGTATGTTGGGCATCAGTAATTTTACAGTTACTGATTGATCACTGCATCCTGCTCTCATCTACTGAAATTGGGTGTCCATTAAGTCCTGTCTGGTTTGTAGTGCCTGATGCTGCTGTGTTCTATCATACAGAAAGTGATGTTCTTCCTGCTCAGTGCCGTTACTGTCCTCCCTGGAAGATTGCCTCCCACTCTGTCACTCATCAGTATCCCTGACGCCCCCTCTCTTTGTGCAGAATGCAGCATGCGAGGATTATGCATCATTCCCTGTCTAGAGTGTACTACAAGGACTTCCAGAGTGATCCAAGCAGCAGAACCTATCAATTGCTTAACCATGACCCTGGTTGAAGAGTGTACAGCATTGTATCAACACTCAGCTTTTGCAAGGAGGTTGTGTAATGAAGTCATCAGTAATGGTTCCAGAGGGAAGCCCTTCCCTCCCAGTAGCCATCATTATTAGCCATCTGGCCTGTCAAAGACAGTGGGAAGATGAGTTCTGCAGAATATGGGCATGGCGATAATAGCAACATTTTCAACCCTCTTGAGTGATATGCTGAGGACCATATCATGATGCCTGCCTATGCCAGCACTAAAAACCAACCCAAATGGAAGTATTGTGAGGCTTTTAAGGTCTAGCTGTAGGGGCAAAGTGCCATAAAGACAAGGCAAGGCAAAGTAAGGATGCTATAAGGATCCAGGTGGGCACAAGTTGAGTGTGAGCTAAGAGACCAAGCAAGCAGCCCTGAGATGCAGCCTGGTCCAACGCATGAGCTGTGTGCATCCCAATGTGTACAGTGTCCTTGCAGCAGCATCGCAATAAGAAATGCAAATGCACTCCAAAATGCAACATTAAAGTGCAGAAGGGCACTGTAAGTTGACCCAAGATGTGCCATGACAATGCAGGGAGGCTAACACATGTCAGGTGCCTACATCTGCGGACGTGGTGTGCATGTGGTCATGGCTGTGAAGCCTGCCCTGAGATTGTTTGTGCTGGGCATCCAAGATGGAAATCCATAGGAGCAAGTGGTGAGCTGGAGTCACCAGGTACCCACTCTGACTTCCATGCCAGAAAATTTTGCCGTTTAGTTTCTGACGGATGAGAATTAAAATGGAAAACTGGAAATTACTGAAGTGAGATTCAATGGTAATGGCAGTAATGATGAACAATAATCCCATTGAATAGACCACTCACTGCTCACTAGCAAGACATGGAAACATAGAATTGATAAATATCCTGACCCCAATGGGCTACATCCTAGAGTTCTGACGGAGGTGGCTGAGGAAATAGCGGAGGCGTTGGTTGTGATCTTTCAAAAGTCACTGGAGTCAGGGGAAGTCCTAGATGATTGGAAAATCGCTGTTGTAACCCCCTTGTTTAAGAAAGGATCAAGACAAAAGATGGAAAATTATAGGCCGATTAGCCTAACCTCAGTTGTTGGTAAAATTCTAAAATCCATCGTTAAGGATGAGATTTCTAAATTCTTGGAAGTGCAGGGTCGGATTAGAACAAGTCAACATGGATTTAGTAAAGGGAGGTCGTGCCTGACAAACCTGTTAGAATTCTTTGAAGAGGTAACAAGTAGGTTAGACCAGGGAAACCCAGTGGATGTTATCTATCTAGACTTCCAAAACGCCTTTGATAAGGTGCCTCACGGGAGGCTGCTGAGTAAGGTGAGGGCCCATGGTGTTCGAGGTGAGTTACTGGCATGGATTGAGGATTGGCTGTCTGACAGAAGGCAGAGAGTTGGGATAAAAGGCTCTTTTTCGGAATGGCAACCGGTGAAAAGTGGTTCCTGCAGGGTTCAATGTTGGGGCCACAGCTGTTCACTTTATATATTAATGATCTGGATGAAGGGACTGGGGGCATTCTGGTGAAGTTTGCCGATGATATGAAGTTAGGTGGACAGGCAGGTAGTATGGAGGAGGTGGGGATGCTGCAGAATGATTTAGACAGTTTAGGAGAGTGGTCCAGGAAATGGCTAATGAAATTCAACGTGAGCAAATGCGAGGTCTTGCACTTTGGAAAAAAGAATATGGGCATGGACTCTTTTCTGAACGGTGAGAAAATTCATAAAGCCGAAGTACAAAGGGATCTGGGAGTGCTAGTATAGGATTCTCTAAAGGTTAACTTGCAGGTTGTGTCCGTGATTAAGAAAGCAAATGGAATGTTGTCATTTATCTCAAGAGGGTTGGAATATAAAAGCAGCGATGTGCTTCTGAGACTTTATAAAGCTCTAGTTAGGCCCCATTTAGAATACTGTGTCCAATTTTGGGCCCCACACCTCAGGAAGGACATACTGGCACTGGAGCGTGTCCAGCGGAGATTCACATGGATGCTCCCTGGAATGGTAGGCCTAACATACGATGAACGGCTGAGGATCCTGGGATTGTATTCATTAGAGTTTAGAAGGTTGAGGGGAGATCTAATAGAAACTTACAAGATAATGCATGGCTTAGAAAGGGTGGGCACTGGGAAGTTGTTTCCGTTAGGTGGGGAGACTAGAACCCGTGGGCACAGCCTTAGAATTAGAGGGGGTCAGTTTAGAACGGAAATGAGGAGACATTTCTTCAGCCAGAGAGTGGTGGGCCTGTGGAAATCATTGCCAAGGAGCGCAGTGGAGGCCGGGACGTTAAATGTCTTCAAGGCAGAGATTGTTAAATTCTTGATCTCGCAAGGAATCAAGGGCTACGGGGAGAGTGCGGGTAAGTGGAGTTGAAATGCCCATTAGCCATGATTAAATGGCGGAGTGGACTCGATGGGCTGAATGGCCTTACTTCCATTCCTATGTCTTATGGTCTTAAGACAGGAGCAAGAGGAGGCTATTCGGCCCTTCAAACCTGCTCTGCCATTCTTCACGATCATGGCTGATCGTCCAACTCAATAACCTAATCCTGCTTTTGGCCCATAACCTTTGATCCCATTCACCCCAAGTGCTATATCTAGTCACCTCTTGAACACATTTAATGTTTTGGCATCAAGTACTTCCTGTTCTAATGAATACCACAGGGTCACCACTCTTTGGGTGAAGAAATGTCTCCTCATCTCTGTCCTAAATAGTCTACCCAAATCCTCATACTGTGACCCCTGATTCTGGACACATCCACCATTGGGAATATCCAATCTCACCTCATCATCTGGAATTTTGTCGTAAAATGTGACTTGTTGGCCTCATAGTCAAGGAAGGCTTTGCTTGACATCTCTTACAATTCTCCTTAATTCTCACCATGACACACATCATTCAATACCTGGGAAGATTCCACATTGTGTTTTAAAAAATGAATTCTTTTCACTCAAATTCTTCAATCAATGAGCAACAGTAGAAGATGAATTCTACACGTGAACAATATGTAAATTAGCTTTTATTTTCAAAGTTTGAATGTTTTTAATGGAAATTGAGTTCATGCATAAATGAAAAGATAAACTATTACCACAAAGTAACAGGAGTAGTTAAAGATGTAGCCAAACCTTAACCTAGTTACATCTGAACCTTGAAATGCTGTTACATTTACCTTGTCATACTAAATCTGCAGTCAAAACTTGTCTCTTTGTGTCCTTGGGCTAATTTAAACATGTTATGAGATGACTGAGCCCAGCTTTGCACAGCTAACTGAATTGGCTCTTCTTTGTTGACTGCTGATGTCATGCATTGGAGTCAATTGGTCATTGACCTCAAATAGGGGAACCATTGTGAAAATTATTCTGTTCCAGACAATATAGCCTTCAAAGCTCAGGTTTAAGAAAAGGTGCTTGTTGTCAACATGAAAGGTTACAGACCCATATTTGGATCTCAAAGTATCTATGTTATATGTGCCAGCGTTTCATAGTTTGGAATCAGAACATAAATAGCTGGAGAAACTCAGCAAGTCTGACAGCATCTGTGGAGAGAAAGCAGAGTCAACGTTTCAGATCCAGTGACCCTTATTTTGAAGTTGATGCTTAGCACAGCTTAAAGATTTGAGTTTCCTCTTGGTTGTGCTGTTTTCAGTGTGATACCCCAGAAATCATCTGACCCATGTAAAAATTCATAGACATTTAAGTGCAAATTTACATGCAGTACAACTTGAGAATCTGTGAATATTTGCCCTAGTTTTAAAATATTGCTGTTGGAGTTCCTTGCCCTTGCAGCTGAGCATCTCCCCAAAATTATTTAACCCGTGGTGAGCTTTTACCAATTGTTCCATTTGTGTTAGTTTTAGAGACTTGAAAATTAAATCAGAACCTTCGGATGCAAGGACACTAATGGGTGCATTTGGAAGATTTTTTTTTGTCCAAGGAGCTGACAACTGTCCCCCAACCGAACTGAAAAATATATTCTCATTTTTTTAAGAAGCCATTCTAAGCTTTTTAAATTTGGGTTACTCACACAAATGCATTGTTGCTATGTCTAAAAAGGCTTTTTTTGTGTGTGAAAAGTTTATTTTCAGCTTGGTAATTAAACTTCAAGTTCTCACTCTTAAATATAGAAAGGAATGTTTTCGAGCTAAAGCATGTTTTTGAGACAGATAACTACTTTAAAAAGCTGCTTGATCATGCAGATTAATGACATATTTAGTATTTTTACATATGCCGATAAATTGGAATGAAAACTCGGCAGACAGCTAGAAACAACTTTTCAAAGTGAGTGTAATTTGAGAAGGATTGGTTGATTGTGCCTAAACCAGAAATTCAACATCATTCACTGTCACATTACATGCCCCACTATATTCTATTTTTCTTGACACTGAACTGTTTGCAGTGAGGTTTTTGATGACAGTTTCCAAGAACAAATTTCTCATTGTGACAGCAATAATCTGTTTTACTCCCATCAATAACATTTTAGCAAGAGGGACATATCTTGCTGGCTTTGTGCAAAGCACAACATGTTAACAAATACTTTTGTTTAATATAGTTTGCTTCACAGTCTGAAGCCATCTCAAATGCAAAGTCCACAATTTAAACACTTCTACACAGCCTTTCGTGACTTCAGGATGTAAGTCTCAAAGTGTTTTGCAGCCAATGAGGCACATTTTAAATGTATTCAGTCATGTAATGTAGGAAATAGAGCAGCCAATTTATGCACAACAAGATCCCACAAACAGCAATCTGACATTATTGTACCTAATCTCGTGTCCTTCCCCCATTCCTTGTCCCGACCAAGGGGATTCTGAGTAACTTGCCAATCACCCAGCACTTTCTTCCTCCTGGACACTTCTATAAGGTGGAGTAGTGCAACAGTCACTCACTTTAGGTAAAAATCTCAGAGAAATTGTTGAAAGTGCATTTGGAAAACCTTGACAAAGTCTCCTGGAAACTTTGCTGATGAGTTTCAAAATTCCACTTCAAACCCCCAGCAGGATGTGAGCAGCAAAAGGTGATTATGCTTGAAACAGCACTCAATCCTCATCAACTAGTTTACACCCAGTCACCCAATGGTCATTCTTAAGAGATGGCGTCAGGTTAAGTGCTCTCCATCACATGATATGCACACTCATTAATGAGCAATAGCAGGCAGTTTTATTCTTTACCAGCCTCTTATTAATCCTCTGAGCAGCTGTTAATAGCATGAGCTTCAATTCTTTACCATAATGGTTTCTCAAACTAACTTTGGGCTAACTTAGTGTTTCAGCTCAAGGTCCCATCTTGGCCAGCTCACTGGCTGTTTAGCAACCAAAAAGTCATTGAAAACTGTCCGTTATTTCTTGGAGTGAGACTTGAGTCTATTGAAACATGGTGAGAGTGCCACCCAATTGGCAAGGTCCTGAACTAATCATATGAAGCAGTAGACATCGTGGAAGTTGCATCAGGAATGAGCTATTTACATGTGCTTTGAGCTTTTTAATCCAAGCTTCCTGCATGGTCTGTGATAACTCAATATTGTTCTGACAGTCACTTCCCAGAGTCGCTGATAATGTACAGACAGTTGCCTGCGGTTGTGAATAACTGCTTTGTAGTTGTATGTGGGCTATTTTTCTCGTGCAGGCGATTTTTATCAAAAGAAGCAATCTCATTTTCCAAGAAATTACATAGGGCATACCGCACAAAAACAAATCATTTGGCCAAACTGGTCTGTGCTGGCCTTTAAACTTCACAGACGTTTCTTTCCATCTGACTCCACCTCACCCTCGCTGTATGTGTTCTTCAATTCCTTTTCCCCATATGTGGTTACCTTGCTTCTCCCTTCAGTATGTCTCTGCCATTGACCTCAAGCGCTCCCTGTGGTGTCACGTTCCACATTTTCACCACTCTGAGAAAAGAAGTTTCTCCTGACTTCCCTGTTGGATTTATTGCAGATGGACATAATAAAACACTGAACATAGTACAATTATTGGCCAAATAGATAACAGCAGCTCATTGACATTTGTTTACTCGGCTTGCATCTTAAGCAAAATGAGTGATAATTTACTATAATTGAACAGTAACAATTATTTGAATACAGTTTGTTTGACATGTTTGAATTTCATAGAAATGTTCATTGGTCCCCATAGCCAATGTGCGTGTTAATCCTATCAGGGCTTGGTAAGATATTAAATGTATTGCTACTGGCTGAGGAGAGCTTATCTATAAATTCCAAGAGATTCCGACACTTTCTATGCTCCCCAGCCTGATTTGTTTGCAGGAATTTAACCCACTGATGACTAGAGATAACAAGCATGGGGCTGGATGAACACAGCAGGTCAAGCAGCATCATAGGAGCAGGAAAACTTGACGTTTCGGGCCTAAACCCTTCTAGTTCATTGGATCTCAATCATGGATGAATCTCTTCCCCCCCCCCCCCCCCCTCACTGTGTACACCTCTCAATTATCACACATTAGATTTAGATATAGATTTTATTTTCTCGTGTACTCGAGTACAGGAATACGGGAGTACATTGAAAAGTGCACAAAGTTGCCATTCTCTGGCATCATCTTAGTATACAAAAGACAGGATTAAAAACAGATGAAGAAATAAAAGGAACAGCCACAAGAGAAGGAAACGTCCAGATCATGCCCCCGGCCTCCATCATGGGTCTTTGACGTGAACAAAAAGACAAAGCCACAAAGTCCATTCCTCAGTCTGCAAACACTCAAGTGCCCCAACTCCTGCATACCACTGCAGCTGGAGCACCACCATTGTTAGGCACCCAGGCCTAGCCATGGCCTGGAGTCGCACCGTCGCTGCTGGAACTGTGTCGCTATTCTTTGGCGCCACCTTGCATCCACCAATGTCACCGCCGCCTTGAGCCCACGCTGGGCCCATACTGGCCATGCAGCCAGTGCCGAAGCTGCTGGGTCCTGAACTGAGCTCAAATTCAGGGCCCACCACCCTGAAGCAGCCAGTGCCTCAGTCTGACTTATAGTGCTGTCGCTGCCAATTCTGGGAACTGCCAGTTCAGCAAAGGAACCACTCCCACCCACTGCCGACACTCCAGCACGGAGACCGGTGCCGCTGAGAGAGGGGAGAAAAAGGGGAGAAATGGGAAAAAGGCATTGGGAAGCAGATGAGCTCCAGGCTCAGGACCCAGGCATGAATGCTGCTACTCCGCTACTGCCATCTTGGATTTCTTACCATCCTTATAACTTTCCGACCAATTTTTGTCACCTTTTGTTCGAAAAGAAAGGATAGATCATCGCATGTGTCACCAGTTTTTCCAATTCTTCTGATCATGTTACATGTGACTATATGGCTTCATGGCAAGAAGCGAACAAAGATCTGTGTGACTCGTATTTTCACTCAGGTGAAGTCCCAATGAAAATAAGCTAAATGACCAGATAACCGCGGTCTTGTGACTGATGAAATAATTATTCTACGGGCTTAAAGTTAAATGTAAAAACTAATGTTAAAGTGATTATGATTTGTATTTCTGTAGACCCTTAACTTTGTAAAATATCCAAAGGCGCTTCACAAGAATGTTCTCAAACAAAATTTGACTCTGACGCATGTAAGGAGATGTTAGGGCAGGTGACCAAAACCCTTGATCAAATAGTAAGGTTCAAGAAGCATTTTAAAGGAGGGGAGAGGCGGAGATATTTAAGGAGGGGATTCCAGACCAGGCAACCGAAGGCAAGACTGCAAACTTGGGGTGATTAAAGTCAGGGATGCACGGTCGACCAGAATTGGAGAAGTGCTGAGATTTCGGATGGTTGAAAGGCCAGAAGGTTACAGAGACGGAGAGAAAGCAGTGAGCAACGTATTGAGCATCTGCAGTGCTCTATTTGTCCAGTTTGTATAATGGCATTTACAGCAGCACTGTCAGAGCCATGTGCCTCCTGGATTTACCATTAAGTATGCCTGTCTGAAAGCTACTACTGAGGCACTGTCACCTATTTAAGAAATGGTCTTTTTCCATGCATGGGTCAAGATGAATGCCACATCCATCAAAGGGTTAAAGATAGAGAGTATTTTTTTACAAATTCTCCGCGTCTATTGTTGGTTGCAACAAAGGATTTAATGAGGATTATTGCTAAGTGCTTTGCATACAGTCTAGGATGACCTTAGCAGAAGCATTCACTATGTATGTGATGTAAATGATAGCATGTTTATCATGGATGTTGGCAGTTGCTGCAATATGATAAACTATTAGAGACACACATATCAGTAATCATCGAGATTATTAGTGTCATTAATCATAATTCCCCAAAAATAGGGAAGCAGCCAATTTTGACCACTGCTGTCTGGTGTGGTGGTCGTTAGAAACTTGGCTAATAGACTGTCGAGCTCCTGTGAACGGCAGTTTTGCATTGACAATGTAAGGTTAATTATATTTGAGCTGCTGATTTCTCCTCTCCTTGGAATAGACTGAGCACTTTGCCAATCCCAAGAGTTCTTTACTGTTAAAATGGTAAAAGTGTTTTATTGAAATTTTTTCTCCATTGGTTGGACTCAGAGAGATATGAAAAGGCAGAGTGGGACTTGCATTAATGCTGATAACTCACAGAGAGATTGTGGATTCTCGCCTTAACTCTTTCTCTGGGCTTTACAGATCAAATTAACAATTTAAGGTTGTTTAGTAGTTCATTTACAAAGTTAACTTCTCAGTGTAATGATAATGAGCAATTAAATAAGCCAGTGCCTTTTTAATCTGTGTAGGTTTCGTGCAGAAGTAGAGCCTCGAACACGAGCAGCATTTGAGTGTTATCATAAATTTTCAATCGCTCTGCTGATTCCTTGGAACTGTTCTGAGGAAAAGAACTCAAAGGCCAAAGAGAGTAAAACAAGACCCTTCAGCCCTACCTCACCATCTAGACTTGCTGGCTCAAAAGCAAATTCCTTTGTTCCGATTGGCTTGGATACTAACACAAGTACTGTTCCTCAATTGTAAGCAAACCTGTCTCCTCATTGGATAACGCACTAGCCTCCACACCACAAATACATGGGTGAAATATCTGTAGAACATATACCAGTCAGAAATGGTAATGAATGGACAGTGTTGGAAAACCAGGGAAAACAAGACAGATGCAAATCAATTTGTGGAGATCAAGATAAACAACAGAACCTTGCTCCATTGGACCTGTGAAACTAATAAAGAGGTCAGAGAGGGAATTACAAATTAATATATTCCTCTCCTTCCTCACTTCTTCAAAAAGAACTATAGCCTAACCTGACTAGGCTCAGTAATTGCAAGATCATTGGTATTCTCAGTCCAACCAATATGGAACTTGCTACCACAGGAAATGTTTCAGGATGATACTATTGAGGCATTTAAGGGAAACTTGATAAACACATAATGGAGAAAGGAATAGAGAAAATGCTGATAGGTTTAATCTGGGAGGGGGAAGGAGGCTCTTGTGAAGAAAAGCACCAGCATGATCCGTTGGGCCCAATTATCTATACTTGTAGTTATGTTATAATACTCATGTTGTCCAAACAGCTCACTCCCACCCTTGTAGAAGGGAGGCAACGGCCTAGTGGTATTAGGACTGCTAATCCAGAGACCCTGATAACTTTGTAGGGACCCGAGTTTGAATCCTGCCATGGCAGATGGTGGAATTTGAATTTCATAAAATATTTGGTATTAAGATCTAATGATGACCATGAGCCCATTGTCAATTGTTGGAAAAGCCCATCTGGGGTTCGCTGATATCCTTTATGAAAGGAAACTGCCATGACATCTTTACCTGGGCTAGTCTAAATGTGACTCGAGATCCTCGGCAATATGGTTGACTCTGAACTGAGAGACGGGCAATAAATGCTGTCTGGTCAGCAACACCCTCATCCTGTGAATGAATAAAACAAGAAAGTGTACTCATTGTGTGCACATCCGTAATGTACCAAGAGATTTCTCATATGTCATTAACAAACTACATAATCTGTCGTAAATGGCCGTCATACTTTCATGAATCATTTGTTAACTCTGTCAATTTAGGTTAAATAATCAGTAAGGGTTTCTTGAGTGGTTGCCTGAAAGCACAGTAGCAGAGGCTGTTATGGTGAGATTATCTGATGATGATCACAGTGCTGACAGGGGAAGGACGTACAGAACTGTAGAATATGCGCAGAACACTAGGGTTTCTTGTGGTGCAGTAGCAGTGCCCTTATTGCTGGCCCAGGAAGGCCTGGTTTCAAGGCCAGTCCTACTCCAGAGGTGTGCAGTAGCATCTCTAAGCAGGTTGATTAGAAAATATCTATACGCAGACCATTGGGGTCAGTATCAGAGCATTGGAGGAAGTCAGACAGAGAAGGCAGGAGGAAATAAAATAAATCCATCTCAATAGTTTCACATGATACGGTAGAGTTACTAATGGTGGATCATTAAACTGAATATGTGGAATTTGACAGCCAAGGCAATCTTCAGTCTTTTCCTTTCTTTGTTTCCTAATTGAATTAGAGGAGAGATGAGGAAATGGTTTTATTCAGAGAGTTGTAAACTGGATTGTGCTGCCTGAGAAAGTGATCAGAGAATATTCAAAAGCACCATTCAAAAGGGGAATTGAAAAAAGAATTCAAAGAAACATTTACAGAACTATGGGGAAAGAGCAGGAGGTAAGTGGAATTAATAGGTAGCCCTTTCAAAGAACCAGCACAGGCACTGGGCTGAATGGCCTCCTTCTGTGCTATACCATTTTAAGTAAGGAACCTGGGGTTTCCTTTCATTGGGTTTTATTGGACAAAGACTCAAATATTTCAGAATGCGTACCAAGATATGCGCAGCTGTGCTAGTAACTCCTTCGTTGAATTTGAATGTATTTATTTTTTCTTCAGTGTTTTCTTCGTCAGATAATTAAACAAGCACTTTCAATTAAAAGCACCTGTAGTGTGGAAAACATCCCAAGGGTCTTCACAAGTCCTCATGTATTTCTAAAACCATACCCCACATCTCAAGCAATCTAATAACATTGTCACAAGCTACATTCTGTATTGGAAACTGAAAATGAAAAATCTTAAGTTCCTGAGGTAGTGCAGAGATCTTCCACTCAATTCTGTTAACTAAAACTATCTTATCTTGTGCGCAAAAGAAGAACCATTTCAGAAACTATTATCTGACAGGCCTTTGATGTGTTGAATTCCATTAAAGGTCCATTTATCCTTTTACAGGCCAACATTTCAAAAATCCCATAAAAATCGTAAATGTGAGACATGCTTCGGTGAGTAGTACTGAGGGAGTGCTGTACTGTCAGGGGACTTTATCTGGGTGGTGTTCAGAGGTATCTGAGTATGACCATATAGAGCAGACTGAAAGTTAGCATTCAGGTACTGCAAATAATTAGAAAGAAAAATGAAATGCTGATCTTTATTGCAAGGGGAATCACGAAGCTTGTTAAAATTGCAAAGGGCAATTTGGTGAGATCACAGCTGAAATACTGTGTGCAATTTAGTTCTCTGTATTTAAGGAAGTGTATATAGCTTCGGAGACAGTACAGTGAAAATTCACGGGATTGGTTCCTATGATGAGAGGCTCGGTAAACTGGATCTATATATCTGGATTTTATAAGAATAAGAGTTGGCCTTGTTCAAACAAACCAGATTCTATCA
>JAHRHZ010000024.1:15942470-15952965 GCA_024137785.1 Ginglymostoma cirratum
GATAACAAGGTGTGGAGCTGGATGAACACAGCGGGCCAAGCAGCATCGGAGGAGCTGGAAGGCTGACGTTTGGGGCCTAGACCCTTCTTCAGAAAAGACCCTTCTTCATTTTTTTCTGAAGAAGGGTCTAGGCCCGAAACGTCAGCCTTCCTGCTCCTCTGATGCTGCTTGGCCTGCTGTGTTTATCCAGCTCTACACCTTGTTATCTCAGATTCTCCAGCATCTGCAGTTCCTACTATCTCAGATTCTATCAAGGTTTGACAGAATAGACACTGTTTGTGTTAATACGGAACTTTAGAAAATTGGAACTTAGAAGAAAGGGATCAATCATTCAGGACTGAGAAAGAAACATAAAACATAGAAACTAGGAGCAGAAGTTGGCCGTTCATTTCTTCAATTCTACTGTGCCATTCCATAGGATCATGGCTGATCTTCTGTCTCAATTCCTTATTCTCACTTTCTCCCCATCTCCCTTGATGCTTTTAAAATCTAAAAATATACCTATTTGTTTCTTGAATATACTCAGTGACTTGATCTCGGCAGTCTTCTATGATAGAAAATGCCAGAGATTCACTACAATTTGAATGAAGAAATTGTTCTTCATCCTAAATGGCCTGCCACTGTTTTGAGACTGTGTCCCTTGGTTCGAGACTCCCAAACCGGGGAAAGCACCCTCCCTGCATCTAATCTGTCCTGCCCTGTTAAGAATTTTATACACTTCAGTCAGATCTCCTGGCTCCTTCTAAACTCAAATGAATACAGGCCCAATAGACCCAATCTCTCCTCATGAGACAGTCCTGCCATCTGTACAATTAACCTCATGAACCATATTAAAAGTGGATGATGGCTGAGTCGTATTATCGCTGGATTGTTAATCCAGAGACCCACAATGTTCTGAGGTCCCGGTTCAGATTCCACCACGGCAGATGGTGGAATTTGAATTCAATATAAAAATATCTGGAGTTAAGAGTCTAGTGATGACCATGAATCAATTGTCAGGGAAAAAAAAAATATGGTTCACTAATGTCCTTTAGGAAAGGACACTGACATCCTTACCTGGTCTGGCCTATATGTGACTCCGGGCCCATAGCAATGTGGTTGACTCTTAACTGCCCACTGGGCAATTAGGGATGGGCAATATATGCTGGCCTAGCTGGAGATATACACATCCCGTGAATGAATTAAGAAAAGCTGTGCTGCACTGTTTCTATGGCAAGATGACATTTTACTTCACTCAGCGTTGTGACTTTTTGGAATTCTGCACCACAGCGAGTTGTTGATACTTTATCATTGACAATATTTAAGGTGAGGATAGACATATATTTTTGGCTTGTCAGGGTCTCAAAGGACATAGAGAGTGGGTAGTAAAGTAGAGTTGAAGCCCAAGATCATCCATTATCATATTGAAATGGTGGAACATGTTTGACAGGCTGTAAGGGTTACTCATGTTTTCTTCTCAAACTGTCATTCCTGCCCATACTGAGAGTGAAATTTGCCATTATCTTAACTCACCCTCAGAGTGAGGGATTATCTCCATTTTTCATGAATCAAATCATTTCCAGGGACATCACTCAAAGTAATGAAGCCATTTCTTAAAAAAAATGGATATAGCTGTAGAGAAGTGTTAAAATTGATCAGAGTCTTTGTTCAACCACAATTGCAGGATGTGAACAACTCTAGTTGGTATATTACTACAAAGATATAGAGGCAGTGAAGAAAGTTCAAATAAGATTGATTAGGATGATATCACATATGTGAATTTATTCCATCAGGAAAGATTGAACAGGCTGGAGATCTTTTCTGTAGAAAACAGAACCTGACTGGTGACCTGATAGAGATATTTATTATTATGAAATGTTTTGATTGGGTAGATGTGGAGAAGAAATTTCCACTTTTAAAAATTCATTCACATGATATGGTTGGTCGTCTGGTTTCTGGTTAGTGGTAATACCTAAGATGTTGATGGTAATGCAGTTGACCATCAAGGACAGGTAGAAAGTATTTTACTGTTATAGATGGTCATTGCCTGGCATGAGTGTTGCTTGCCACTTATCAGCCCAAGCCTGAATATGGCCCAGATCTTGCTGCACGTAAGCAGAGATTGCTTTAGTTTCTGAAGAATTGTAAATGCAACTGAACATAATCATCAATAAATGTCTCTATTTCTGACATAAAGTTGGAGGCAAGGCAGTTTACAAAGCAATTAAAGATAGATAGGCCCTGGACATTGCTCTGAGGAACCCTTGCATCAAGATCCTGAGGCTGAGATAATTGCTTCTAACAACTATAACTATCTTACTTTTACTACGTAATACTCAAACTAGCTTGCCCCCTCCCTCCAACCTCACTGCCTCCCCATTAATTCCTATTGACTTCAGTTTTGCCAGGGTTCTTTGGGACTATATTTGATCAAAAGTTGCCTGAATGTAAAGCTCAGTCACTCTTACTGCACTTGAAATGAGGTTCGGAGCTAAATGGTCCTGGTGGAGCTGAAGCTGAACATTAGTGATTGATAAATAAGTGCTTCTTGAGAATGCTGTCCATGACCCATTCTGTCACTTTGCTGATGATTGACAGTAGACTGAGAGCGAATTGGATTTGCTTTCCTTTTTGTGGACAGGGCTTACCTGGGCAATTTTCCACGTGATCTGGGAGCTGTTTGTGTTGTAGCTCTTCTGGAACAGATTAGCTAGGTGGGCAGCTAGTTCTGGAACACAAGTATTCAGTGCTGCATCCAGGATGTTTTAGAGCACATTACCATATTGATAATGTCACACAACATTTTGGAAGGTATGCTTAGTCTATCGCATTTTGTCTCCACAAAGACAATGGGAGTACTGTCAGTACAGACACACTTGTGACAGGTAGATTGGTGAGGGTGAGATTTTCATGAAGGTCCAGTCTGGCAGATACATCCGCCAGGACTCAGCCAATTCAGTGAAAGCCACACTTGGCAATTAATGTTGATAGACTTCACTGTGTGTTCACTCTGTGTACTTGTTCTACTAAATGCTTCTTATAAATGGCACTCAATGTGGAGATTATACTCCTATCTAAGGTGCTACCAAGCCAAACCTCATGCATCCACCCCACCTCGCCTAAATCAACCACACACCAAACCCTGCCTGCCCCATATACTTCATGAGGCCATGTAAAGAAGATTTACTGGGCTAGTGTGAGGTGTGGAGAAACCATCTTGTGAGGAAAGGTTGATTTTTTCGTGCCTCTACTCATTTGAATATTAAGAAATGAGAGGCAACCTTATTGAAACAAATGTGATGCTTAAGGGACTTGACAGAGTAGAACGGAAATGTTGCTTCCCCTTGTGGGAGAGTCTAGGACCAGAGGGCATAAGCTCAGAATAAGGGACTGCACATTTAAGACAGAGATGAGAAGGAATTCCTTCTCTCAGAGGGATTATGCATCTGTGGAATCCTTGAGTCAGTAAGTGCATTCACGGCTGAGACACAGATTTTTAATCCTAAGAGTATCAAGGCTTATGGGGAAAAGGCAGGAAGGTGGATTTGAAGATGATTAGATCAGCCAGGATCTCAACAAGTGGCAAAGCAGACTTGATGCCTGAATTATCTACCTCTGCTCCTATTTGTTACAGTCTTAAGTCAGACTAGGTAAGGATGGCAGATTTGCTTTCTGAATGGGCATTGGTGAACTGGATACAATTTTCCAACAATACAATAGTTTCATCCACACAGCAGTGTCATGGTCCTGGATTGGCGAGGCAGTCATTACTCCATAGTTGATAGGAGTTGCAATTGGGGGCCCTGTGGAACCCCCATTGTAGAACAATTTGAAGAAAATTGCTCATGAATTTGAAGATTCCGCTGGGCAATTCCCCTCAACTTGGAACCCTCCAAAACTTTCTGTTTAATCAGAGACTTCAAAGGGGAGGCAATGGCCTAGTGGTATTATCGCTGGACTGTTAATCCAGAGACCCAGATAACATACTGGGGCCTGGGTTCAAATCCTGCCACAGCAGATGGTGGAATTTGAATTCAGTAAAGTATCTGGAATTAAGAACCTAATGACGATCATGAATCCATTGCCAATTGTCAGGAAAAACCCACCTGGTTCACTAATGTTCTTTAGGGAAGGAAACTGCCATCCTTACCTGGTCTGGCCTACATGTGACTCTAGACCCACAGCAATGTTGTTGACTCTGAACTGCCCTCTGGGCAATTAGGGATGGGCAATAAATGCTGCCTGGCCAGCGACTTCCTCATCCCGTTAATGAATACAAAAAAAGTGAAATAATTACTCAGGTAAAGCTAGACCTCATACATTCCTCAAATGCCCTCAACTACATTTTCCCTGGATGTCTTACAGACTCAGATCTGGCACCCTCCCTGGGACTCGACACAGCATCCTCTCCAGGACCCAACATGCCTGCCTGCTCTGTACCTAACCACACCCCACCCAATGCACTGTTGGAGCCAAATCCTTCTCATCCAGCTTGGCCTCACATACCTACATTTCACATTAAAAATTGAATGTACTTTTGCAATCTGTAAAAGTTTGAGTAATTGTGTTGCAAAAAGTGATTGTGCTGACTCTGGTTAGCTGAGGAACTGGCAATTTCACTGTCTGTTGAATTTCTTATGATGGAGAACTGGAGCACACAAATTACAAATCACATTACCTGCAGCAAACATAGGCATTTAGAGGGCATGTTCCAGGACTGCACAATGATAGACACAGAGCCTCTTCAACGTTTTTGTGACAATTTACAAGAAATATTAAATTGTAAAATGAGCCTCTGATAGATGTCATTAGAAGTGGATTATTTGTATTAGTTTGAGAGTGTGAAACAATACATAAATCCTATCTAAAGATAACCATGGATTTTGGAGGAAAACCCACATGGCTGCTCACCATTGCCTGTTCTTAATAGTTAATTGCACCTTCAATTCCCTTACCTTTTAGAGAGCTGATATATGCAATGCTTCCAGTCACATCTGTGCCAAGTTATCTGTTTGAGGACAGCAAAGCTAATTAATGTGTGAGTCAAGGTCAAAAGCAATCAACCCACAGAAGACCGGAAGTCTAAGATCTACTTCAATGGTGAAATTGATTTATAATCTGTTTATATGCTTGTTTGAAAGGACTATGTTGACAAAAGGTGTTATATCCCTTTCATAATAGTAGAAGGGATGCTGTCCATATTGGATTTTCCACTAGTTTGCTTCAACCATGTGTTTCCCCATTTTTATGCTGATATGGGACTTCATATTAGCATGGATAGAAGATTGGCTGACTGGCAGAAAACAGAGAGTATGCATAGATGGGTCTTTGAGTGATTGGCAAAATGAAAAGCAGAATCCCACAGCAGTCTGTGCTGTGAGCTCAACTTTTTAACAATTTACATTATGACTTAGGTGAGGGGAGCAAATGTGCGGTAGCTAAATTTGTAGACAGCACCAAGATAGGTAGGAAAACATACTCCAAAGAAGACATAAGGAAGTTGCAGATGGATTTAAAAAGGTTAAGTAAGATGCAAAAATGTGAAGTTGTTCACTTTGGCAGGAAGAATGAGAAACAGTCTTTATAAATTGAGAACACTGGAGTCATGGAATCCCTCGTATGGAAGCAAGCCATTCAGCCCATCGTGTCCACACCGACCCTCCAAAGAGCATCCCACTCAAACCCATCCCATCCCTGTATTTCCAAAGACTAGTCCACCTAGCCTGCACATCCCTGGACAATATGGGCAATTTAGCATGGCCAACTCACCTAGCCTGCACATCTTTGGACTGTGGGTTGGAAACCAGAGTACCCAGAGGAAACTGACGTAGACACAGGGAGAATGTCCAAACAGACAGTCGCCCAGGCTGGAATCAAACCCAGGTCCCTGCTGCTGTGAAGCAGCAGTGCTAACCATTGTGTCACAGTGCCACCCGAAAGTGTAGGAGGTTAACCTCATAGAGGTTTATAAAATCATGAGGGGCATGGATAGGGTGAATAGCAATGATCTTTTCCCTAGGGTGGGGGAGTTTAAAACTAGGGGACATGTATTTAAGGTGAGAGGAGAAAGATTTATATAGGGACCTGAGGGGCAACCTTTTCAAAAAGAGGGTATGTGGAATGAACTGTCAGATGATGTGGTAGATGCAAATACCGTTACAATATTTAAAAGACATTTGGACAGGTACATGAATAGGAAAAGTTTAGAGGGGCATGGATCAAATGCAGGCAAGTGGAATTAATTTAGTTTGGGAACATTGGCTGGCATGGATGAGTTGGATTGAAGGGTCTGTTTCTGTGCTGTATGACTGTATAAATATTGCAAATAAATTTGTCCACTAGTTTTAGCCAGAGTAATGTATTGTCTACTTGCCCTGTTTTTGTATGATGGCATTCTTCGTCAACAAGGATGCTGTGTGAAGAGAGAGGGAGATATTCTCTGATTAGAGATATTCACGTTAGATTAAATAGGATTGATTTAGGGCAGTTCATGCAATCTCTCATGTTGTCATGTTAAAACATTCATTGTTATCCTTACTTTTCTGTCTTCCCTTTTCATTATAAAATTTTGAGCAAAGTATGCATAGGTCTATTTATGGAAACTGCACTTTTTTAATAAGGCAAAATTTAAAATTTGATATTGAGCCCAAAATGTGTCTGTAAAGTATTGGTAGATTATTTCTGCTACTTATTGTGAAAGAACAAAATTTGACATGCTATGTTTCTTTAAGAAATAGCACACCTCAATCCTTGCTAAGAAAATTATTACAGACACATGCAGATTCCTCCTTTTGTAAAAATAATAACTGGAGATGCAAATAAACAGTTTTTAATATTCCTTACCCTGTCTTAGAATTTGCCATTTATCTTTCTGATTTTTATTATATTCTTATTTGCGATTTGGCACATATTCGTTAACACAGTTAACTTTGTAAACAAGTGTGCCTGCTTGTCATGTAGAGAAGTGTGTAGATGATTAAAATTCCAGAGGTAGGTCTATTAGTACTTCACATCCTCTGCAAAACTTTTCTGAGCTCCTCCAGAGACACACTCTCGCTCTCTCTCCCACTGCCCCCTCCCCACTTTATCTGACAAGCAAAAAGAGTGTCAGTTTTGCTTGCTGCCACAATGCAGGCCATGTGGGGCTGCCTGGTTATGATGCAGGGAATGGTGTAGGCAGAGCAATTCTCTGCGAATTGTGAAAAGTAGTCTAATTCTGATAAATGGTCGACCCCAATACATCCTACCTGTTATTATAACAGACATGCAGTATCTGTGCAGTAAATTAGTTAAACCCCATAAGGGTTTAGTAGCTTATCTGGAAGTGAATAATTTGACTGGTGAGGGAGCAGTGTGCGTGACCAGTGTGAGTGATTCGTTTCACATTAAAGCAGCTTTAATTGACTGTTACCTTCCTCCTTAAATTATACAAACACATATTGTCCCTTGGCTGGAATAAAGGGTGGTGGTTTCCAATTTCTGTTTTACCAACATGTATTGAAAATTAAGTAAATACCTTTGAACAGGAGATAAAAAGAAAATAGTGCAACATTTAATATCCCTGTTTGTTATTGCACAAACCATGACAATAAGTGTATTTTCAGTGTAAACTATAAATATAGAAAAAAATTCCAAATGTTATGTATTATTGTGTGATGGAAGAAAATGACTGCAAATTCTATACCATACAGTAATTGTGTTATCTCTGTATGTTTTTTTTTAATCCTGTCTTGGAACATGTGTGTCGCTAACAGGCCAGCATTTATTGCCTATCCAGTTGCCCTTGAGAAGGTGGTGGTAAGCTGCCTTTTTGAACTGCTGCAGTCCATGTGCTATAGGTTGAGCCACAAAGCTGTAGGGGGGTAATTCCAGGATTTTGACCCGCAACAATGAAGGAATTGTAATATATTTCCAAGCCAGGATGGTGAGTGGCTTGAAGGGGAACCTGTAGGTAGTGATGTTCCCATGTATCTACTGCCCTTCTCCTTCTAGATGGAAGTGGTTGTGATTCGGAAGGTGTTGTCTAAGGATCCATGGCAAATTTCTGCAACACATCTACATAGTATATATTGCTGTCGTGGAGTATCGGTGGTTGAGAGAATGACATGTGTGAATGTGGTGCCAATCAAGGGGATTTGCTTTGTCCTGAATGGTGTCAATCTTCTTGAGTGTTGTTGGAGCTGCACTCATCCAGGCAAGTAGGGAGTATTCCGCGACACTCCTAAAGCTTTGTGGACTCAGGAGGTGAGTTACCTGCTGTAGTATTCCCAGCCTCTGACCTGCTATTGTAGCCACTATATTCATATAGCGAGTCCAGTTGAATTTTTGGTCAATAGTAACCCCAAGGATGTTGATTGTGGGAAATTCAGTGATAGTAACACCATTGAATGTCAGGTGGCAGTGGTTTCATTGTATCTTACTGGAAATGGTCATTACTTGTCTCTTGTGTGGCATGATTTGCCATTATTTGCCACTTGCCAGCCCAACCTCTGTATATTGTCTGAGTCTTGTTGCATTTGAATATGGACTGCTTCAGTATCTGAGGAGTCGCAAATGGTATTGAACATTGCGCAATCATCAGCGAACATCATCACTTCTGACTTTTTAATGGAGGGTAGGTCATTGATGAAGAGGCTGAAGATGGTTAGTCCTGGAACACTAACTTGAGGAATTCTTGTAGAGATTCCCTAACACTGAAATGACTGACCTTGAATGATCATAACCATCTTACATTTGCCACTTATGAATCCTACCAGTGGAGAGTTTGCCCCCTGCATCCCAATGATTCCAGTTTTGCTAGGGCTTCTTGATGGCACAGTCAGTCAAATGTGGACTTGATGTCTAAAGCTGTCACTTTCACCTCTTGGAATTCAGCTCTTTTGTCCATGTTTGAATCAAGGCTGTGATGAGGTCAAGAGCTGAGTGACCCTGGCGAAACCCAAACTGGGCATTCGTGGGCAGGTCGTAGGTTAGGAGGGTGCTGCTTGAAAGCACTGTTGATGACACTTGCCATCACTTTACTTAGATTGATGGGGTGGCAATTGGATGGGTTGGATTTGTCCTGCTTTTGTGTACTGAACATAGAATCATAGAATCCCTACAGTGTGGAACCAGGCCATTTGGCCCAATAAGTCCACACCACCCCTCCGAAGGGCATCCCACCGAGACCCCTAACCTTTCCCTGTAACTTTGCATTTCTCATATGTATTCCACCTAATTTACACAACCATGGACACTATTGGTAATTTAGCATGGCAAATCCACCCAACCTGCACATCTTTGGACTGTGGGAGGAAACTGAAGCACCCGGCGTAAACCCATGCAGACACAGGGAGAATATGCAAAATCTGCAGACAGTCGCCCAGGCATGGAATTGAATCTGGGCCCCTGGCGCTGTGAGGCAGCAGTGCTGACCACTGAGCCACCATGCTGCCATACCTGAGCAATTTTCCTCATTTTTGGGTAAATGCCAGTGTCGTTACTGTACGAGAACAGTTTTACCAGGGGTATTACATGGTAAAGGTAGTATCTAGCTATTCATTTGTCCTTTTAGTATAATATCTAATAAGTGTGTCATTACTGATAAATATATATTACTGTGTAATGTATAACAACTGCAACATCCCCATTGGACACATAGTGATTATTTCCTTTGAAAAATTAGACAATTATCATATTTATTGAGCTTCTGGTGTAAAGTCAAGAAGACAATCTGCCTTCATATTCTCTTTCCTCATTTTAGAGAGGTGTAAATCTATTTTTCATCACATCCTCCTGTCATTGAATTGGTGCATAGCTATTTCCATCCCTCACTGACCCAGACGTTGCATTTATTTGCTCAGGTGCAGGATGTGGGCTTCGCTATCTAGGTCAGTATTTATTACCCGTTCCTAATTCGCTTTGAGAAGTTGATGGTGAGCCATCTTCTTGAAATGTTGTAGTCCTTGTGACATAGTTACATTAACAATGTTGTTTGGGAGAGGGTTCCAGTGACAGTGATGGAACATCAAAATATTTCCAAGTTATATGAGTATGCAATTTGGTGGGGAGCTTGTGGTGGTGGTCCCATGGATCTGCCATTCTCATCCTTTTAAGTGATAAAGATTGTGGGTTTGGAAGGTGCTGCCGAAGGAACCTTGATGAGTGGTTGCAGTTGACCTTGTAGATGGTATTTACTGTCACCACTGTGTAATGGTGGTGGAGGGAGTAATGTTTAAGGCGGTGGGAAGGGTGCCCAACAGGCATGCTGCTTTGTCCTGCATTATGTGAAGCTCTTGAGTGTTGTCAGAGTTGCATTCATCTGGGCAAATAGGGAGTACTCCATCACATTCATGACTTTTGCCATTTAGTCCATTGAGTCCATGCTGGCTCTGTCGAGCACTCCAGTCAGTCCTATTTCCCTGCTCAGTCTCCATAGCCACTAGAAATGTATTTCCTTTAAAAGCATATCCAGTTTCAATTTGAGATAACAAGCATGGGGCTGGATGAACACAGCAGGTCAAGCAGCATCATAGGA
>JAHRHZ010000024.1:15953365-16032151 GCA_024137785.1 Ginglymostoma cirratum
TGATTTTCTGATGAAGGGTTTAGGCCCGAAACGTCAAGTTTTCCTGTTCCTATGATGCTGCTTGACCTGCTGTGTTCATCCAGCCCCATGCTTGTTATCTCGGATTCTCCAGCATCTGCAGTACCTTTTATCTCCAGTTTCAATTTGATATCATTTATCATCTTCACTTCCTTGATCCTCATAGGCAGCAAGGTCCTGACCATTACCATACCCTGCATATAAATACTCCTGCACAAACAATCCCATACATTTTTTGTCCAAAATCTCTCACTGCTTCCCTTCATCCATGTGCCATTAACTAATGCAATCAACTTTTCTTTGTCTGCCTTAACTAAACCAGTCATTATCTTGTGAAGCTCTATCAGATCTCCCCTCAATCTTCTTTATTTCAAGAACAGCAACCTGAGTTTTTCCAATTTAACCTTGTAGCTAAATGTCCTCATCCCTGGGACCATTCATGTAAATCTCCTCCGCAGACCCTCACAGTCTTCAAATTTTTCTCAAAGACTGTGACTTGGAACTGTATGAAATAGTTTAATTGTGGCCTAGTCAGAGCTTTATAAAGTGCAACCTCCCTGCTTTGTAATCAATACATCAATTTATGGACTCCAAGATCCCATTTGCTTTGCTAATCTCTCTCAATGTGTCCTTCCACTTTCAAAGATCTGTGTACCTCAGGATTTAACCAGCTCAGTCAGGAGCGGTGCTCTCCAACCACTCTTGGTGGCAGATGATGAAATCATCCACTTGGAGTATATAATGTGCACTTGTTACCCTTGCTACTGCTTCTAGATAGTGTTCAGGATTGAGGAGTACTGATAAGTACATACTACTTGATCAGCCAGAGCGATAGGAGGTAATCCTTGCCTATTTTTGACTTGTACCTCATGACCTGAGTCACTGTTGAGGACTCCCAAGACCATTCTGTCCTGACAGTACAATACAGTGTAACTACCTCTGGTTGGTCTGTACTGCTAGTGGGAGAGGACATCATCCAGTGCTGGTGATGGAGGTGTTTCAAATTATGTTTGTAGGGTATAATTTGGCAATTGTGAATGTATCTGTTCGTTGCTTGATGAGTCTTTGGAACAATTGTGCCAGTTTGGGCATATGACTGCAGACGTTGATGAAGAGGGCTTCACAAGGTTGTAGCCTTGACTTTATTGCACCTAGATCCATCCAATTTAATCTTATATAAAGTTTTTTTGTAGCGATTTGATACAGCTGAATGTTTGCATGATAATTTCAAAGGGCAGTTAAGAATGAACCACATTTCTCTGTATCTGGAGTCATATGGAGGCCAGCTCAAAGAAGGAAAGACTTCCTTCTGTAAAGGCATTCATGAAACTGATATGGTTTTTTTTATGACAATCTGGTAAGTTTCATGGTCACCGATACTGAGACTAGCCTTAAATTTCAGATTTATTGAATTCATTTTAAGTGTCACTAATTGTCATTGCACCTAGTGTATTCACCCAGCCTTTGGATTACTAATTCAGTAACATTGCCACCATGCCACTGTTCCCATAGTTCCAGAAGATTAGACTACTATCTGCTTCACCCATGATTTCCATTTACCAGAGTATATCTCTTTGAAAGGTTTTTGGACAATACAAAAACTGCATATAAAAATTAAAGAGTTCACAAAAGGTGTGGGAGGGAGGTCCATGCTGATATAGTCATTCACGGACACCAAGTAGAGTTGTATTAATGGGCCTTTTCTATAATTTCAACAATAACAATGCGTATTTACATAATGCCATTAACTTGATTTCATGCCCTAAGGCATTTCACGAGAGTGTTATTAGCCAAACTCTGACATTGAGACATCAGGAGATATTGTTTGTTCAAAACAGTAGTTGTTCAGGATTACCTTAAAGAAAGGTGGAAAGTTTCTGGGAGGGAATTCCAGAGCTTGGGACCAAGGCAGCTGAAGATACGATCAGTTATGGAACGGAGAATGTTCAGGATGTTCAAGAGGCCAGAGTTGAAAGAGCACTGATAATCGTGGTAAATGTAAACAGTAAAGCATTACAGCAAAGTGGATGAGACCATGAACAGAATTTGAACAGGAGAATATAATTTTCAATGTGTTATGGCAAAAGTGTGTAGGCATGGTCAATGTCATTTGCATAAAGGAAGGAAGCAAATGCACTTAATGTATGATCAGCAATTCCTGTAATTTTTACATGAGTGAGGATGGAGGTAAACTTGCCCTTTGTAATTCGAATACTTTTCTTTGAAGCAGCTCAAACTTTGAGCATTTAAACAGTTCTTATATTATTTATCAACACAAATATGACTCAACTGTTACTTTAGTTTGGATGAACAAATTATACTTAGGAATTATTTCAGTGAATGAATAGTCCCTTAGAACACAGCACTATTAAATAGGTACACCTGGCCTTCAAATCCTCTTTATATATTCATTTTATTCCAATGAGATTGATCCCTTAATGTATTCAATTAGAAATCTTAGTATAAATCAGGAAACATTGTTGACACATTATTTCTGCACTTAGATTTTCATGAGTGGAAGTCCTTAGGAAATGCAGAACAGAAAAACATAGCATTCCAAACACTAAATCCTCAGATTAAGCAACAGGAAAAGCACATCTCACCAGTTAGCCTGGAGATACATGGACTTGGATGACACAGTGTTTGAATGTAATAAAATTTCAAACTATAATATTAAAATATCATGAACCATCACTTCGAGATGAGATCAGCCATGATTGTATTGAATGGCGAAGCAGGCTTGAGGGGTGGAATTGCCTACTCCTGCTCCTAGTTCTTATGTTCTAAAATTTGAATTAGATCTTTTGGTTTATTTAGTGAATGTTTTAAATTCGAGAATCTTCTGTGACTCCATGCATTTGCTAATTCTGCGTAATGGTGATTAGCATTAGAAAAGCCCATGGTAAGTGAAGTAATTATTGTAGCTTTTATATTGTATAGATACAGTTACCTGAAAATCAGAAAAAATCATATGGTACTCTCACATTAGAAACAGAATAGAAAAGCAACCTCGTCCATTTAACTATATGTGTCATTAAAAAGCAGAATGCCCACAGTCATGCTACAGAGATCAGGTTCTATTAAGTCTCTAATCATCAGTCTCCTCTATTTGATGTAAGTTTTCTTGTGTTGCACACTGCATGTCAGCAGAGGCCTGTTCTCACTTTTGAACATGCAAGGTTCATGGTTCCACTGAGTTTGGCAAACATTTAACAGTGAAGCAAAATTTTATAGCTGCATTCAGTCTCAGTTTTGGCTTATTCTAAAATTCTCCATAGCGGATGTTGTTTTAAAGTTCTTTCATGTAAAAAAAACCTCAATTGTAGAATTATTTCACCAACAGCCTACAGCATCTAATGTTCTATTCTAATAGCCAATAGTCCTAATGCGTGAACACCACACTCTATGTAATACTGTCAAGTGGTGCTAGCAAAGGTAAGGAAGCTGAGCTTCCCAGTCCCTAACTCTCGAAATACAACTTAGCCCTGCAGTAAAAATAATACTGGGGCAACAACAGTAAGTCAGAAGATGGGAATTTCATAAGGAGTAATTCACTTCCCAATTCCCTAAAGCAAATATCTATATCTATAAGGCACAAGTCAAGATTGTAATGGAATACTCTCCACTTGCATGAATGAATGAGCTCCAAATTGAGACACTCCAGCAGAAAGCAGCCTGCTTATTGACATCCCATCCACCGCCTTAAACATTCACTCAATCCACTACCGACACAGTTTGGCAACAATGTGTACCGTATCCAAGACACATTGCAAAAATTTTCCAAGATTCCTGCAACAGCATATCCCAAAGCTTGACTGTTGAGAAGGAAAGGGCAGCAGAGACAAAAGAACACTTCCATCAAATTCCCCTCTAAGCTTCACACTAACCTGACATGAAAATACATCATCATTCTTTCATTATCGATTGGTCACAATTCCAATATTCCCTGTCTAGCTACACCCCATAGACTGCAGACCTTCAAAATGGCAGCACAGTTCCACCTTCTCAAGGGCAATTAAGCTTTGGCAACAAATTTCGGCCTTGCCAACAGTGATCACATCTCATGAAAGAATTTTTTAAAAAACGAATCGATAGTGTGATCTGGCTCCAAAAAGGTTTTAACTATCAAGCTGACTTAATTGAATTATCTTTTCTCTTAAAGCTTAGGAAGTTATGATGATTTAAGTGGCAAATGTATAAAGATTTGAAAATCTTATACCTTTTGCATTCGTGACTAGTGTTAATCATTTCCCAGATTATACACGTTTCAGATACAGAGTGAAGTTCCATCTGCTCTGTCTCTTGACCTTGGAAAAATGCCCCCCACTAAGCTAGTGTGACATTTCTGTCAAATATACTAGTCATATTCGTGGTCCCTTAGTGAAATTGTCAACTTTGTATAATTTGTATTTGATTATAGATAGTTTTCTGAATGATCTTGAGAGTTGAAACTGAAGTAGTCTTTGATATTTTACGATCTTTGTGTGGGAAAAGGTCAAAAGTCACATGACATCAGGTTGTAGTCCAACAGGTTTATTTGAAATCACAAGCTTTCGTAGCACAGCCGGATGAAGGAGCTGCATTATGAAAGCTTGTGATTTCAAATAACCTGTCGGCCTACAACCTGCTGTCACGTGACTTCTGACTTTGTCCATCCTAGCATCTCCATGTCATTTGTGGGAAGTGGGGGAAGGACGATGGTTGCACTCACTAAGTACTGCAAAAACTTTATAGAAAAAAAAGTGTTTTGAAGATGTTTCTTATAGAATCAAAAGGTTGATCTTTCGATCTGAACTCAATTTCAACCCAGATTGTGATGGGGAATCGGTAAAGCCAAACAGTCCAAAACTCCAGATTTCTTAAATCAGTTACATATTCAATCATTTGATAGTAATTTGTTTTGAAAGTAATGTCCACCTGTTTGCACTAATTGCTCTCACTGGTCAGATAAATAAGTAAAGGTATTAGCTTTTGAGCAATTATGTAAATAATAATTAGAGAAGATCCAGCAATTCACTA
The DNA here is from genome assembly GCA_024137785.1 of Ginglymostoma cirratum. Classification (NCBI taxonomy): domain Eukaryota; kingdom Metazoa; phylum Chordata; class Chondrichthyes; order Orectolobiformes; family Ginglymostomatidae; genus Ginglymostoma; species Ginglymostoma cirratum. The sequence continues at coordinate 15,958,403 of JAHRHZ010000024.1, forward strand.
GGCTGGAGAGAAGGGAACGAAGATCAGTTTATGCTGATGTATTCCTTCAATGTTTTAAAATAAATGACAGTAAACCATGTGCTTTTTTTTAATTGCAGATCTTGTTTACCCTTTTTTTTCATTCTTAACTTGATCCATCTCCGGTGACTAGTTTAAATTACATCAATTGCTTTCCCCATTCATTATGCAGTTAAGAGTCCAATTTGATGGTGAACCAAAGAATTTGATGATTTTACAAATGCAGGTCAATCCTTTCTCTTCTTTATAGGGAGGACTAATGTTCAGATTCTGTATTTTGAATGTTGAAAAAAGGGCTAATGATTTCAAATGTTCCCTGTGTTTCTATATGAAGCAATGGGATCATCCTAGCATGTCACAAGAGATTATATGAATGGAGTTTTATAAAGATCCCCTCCCCATTTAGGAAAGTCATTTGTATTGAAACTCTTAGTCAAGGGTTCCAAACTGTAGGAAATAAATTAACTCAATAATTATTTTACAGCTTTTCTCCGTATTTCACAAGCCAGCTCCCCATGGGAGTAGCCTGGCGTTTTAATGTTGGTGTAGCCTCTGATATCGTTGAAAGTGTGGGAGAGGAGTCCCATTTTTTTTCCTAATATGTATTGACTTGTTAACAGTGTATATTTATCAGGTGTAACATTACTGATTATGAAAGCACTAGTTTCCTGATTTATATGACTGAAGGCATAACTAATTTTTCTTTCTTTTTTTTTATTTAACCCATTTCTCAGGCATCTCATACACAGAATACCGCACAGGTATAAAACCATTTACTAATCTTACACGTAGTTGTAGCTTATTGTGAAATTGTAAAATATTGAATGAAATACTTGCAAGTACACGAGTATGTTAAAATTGTACATAAACGTACTTTTTAACTTGAATGCCAGACAAGCTCTAAATGACATACAACTGCTTCTGAGGTACTGTATTTTCTAACAACTGTCTGATGTGAAGATCATAATTAGCACTAAGAAAGCTAATTCATTGAGTAAAATGCAGTCTTGTATCAATTGATGTAAGAAATTATAGTAATGTTTGGAAACTGTGCTAAGGGAGTGTTGCTATTCTGCTGATTTCAAGGGAAGTCTATTATTAACAACAGTTTATTGAAGCTTCCCGTATTTCCAGAGTCCCTCCCATCCCAGTCCTGATTTATTTACTGATATAATCATCTTCTGTTAGTGAAACTGCCTGAGCTGATGTACAACCTAAAATCAAACTTATCTCTCTTTAATGCCCAGATAGCCACCCACCCCCCACTCCCCTCCATTATCTGTGTGTCAGTTTCAAATCAATTCTGCAATTGCTGAATCAACCAAATAGCAAGCTTGCACATTGGATTGGATTCCCAAAGATCAGTTGCTGTAAGAAATGTTCCCTACATTCCCTTATTAAAAAAGGAAGAGTATTTGCAGTGTTATGGGGAGAACCTGGGACATGGGTTTAAATTGGGCGACTTTGCAAAGAGGCAGCATTGCCACCGTGGATTGAATGCCGTCCTTATGTCAGATGCTTAAAAATAAATCGAAAGCAATTGATTGTTTAATTGCAGTAATTTTAATATTGACCCTAATACACCAGAAGGAAAAACCAAGAGCACCATTATAAGGTGATTTGAATTGCTTGAAAAGTGGTGTTGGTGTGGCAGTGAGTTTACTATACTGGTAACCATCACCCTTTCATTGCTTACTTATTCTGAACTCTCAGTTCCCCATAATTTCACATCTTCCTTCTCTTGTTATTTCTATTTAGATTCTTGTTGCAAGAAGGACTTGTATTGTTCAACTATCTCTCACCATGCCTAAATTGCTTTAAACCAATGAAGTAATTTGCTGAGGTGTGGTCACTGTTGTAATGTAAGAAACATTGAAACCAGTTTTCACAAGGCAATCTCCCAATCACCGCAGTACATAACCTGTTTTAATGCTAAAGCTGAGGGATAAGCATTGATTAAGACAACAGGAGATCGTATTTTGGGATCTAACATGTCCATCTGAGAAAACTGACAAAACATCCATTTACCATCTTTTCACCATCTCTTTTGAAAAATAGTAACTTCTGCTGTGCAGCACTTCCTCAGTATCACAACTGGGAGCAATGGCTTGGATTGCATGCACAAACCTCTGAATTAGGTTGTGATTCCAGAACCTTTTGATTCAAAGGCAAGAATGTTACTGAATAAATCACAACTGAGAGCTTCAAGAAGTTTTTTGATTGTTTTTGGTTTTATGATGATTGTTTGAAGATTGGCAAAATTTGTGAAGAAACAGCATTCTTGGTCTGAACACCATGCTATACCAGCACTGGCTCAATATTAATGCAGCCTCTTTTCAAGAATATGTTATTTCATTAATCTTGGTGAGATGATAATATCATTATATCATCCAGTGCTGTACAATATAATTTTAATATCCACTTATACAATTCTTTCCCTAGTGTCTCTCTCTCACATGCTATTACACACACAGCCTCACGGACACTCTTAAATTCACAAACAGAAATAGTCACTCAAACACACACAAGACATGTCTCACACATACACCCAGAATGCCACATGCTTAGACAGATATATTCCGAACGTCTCTCATGTTTGCAAACAAACAAACAAAATTGTGCAATCAAAAATAATCTCAGACATACACTCAGAATTACACACACGCACAGATGCACAGAATTTCGCACGCACACAACCTTATGCATGGAAAAACCCCCATACACAATCATATTCACACTCACATGCGTTCAGCAATATGATGGAAGATGTCAGCAACTGTGCTATCAAATGCCGTGTATTTGCCATTAAATCTACTCAGCAATCCTCTCCTTGGGTTCTGCCAGGACCGCTCAATTACATTCATTACAGTTGTGGTCCGAACATGGAAAAACCAAATTGAATTTCGGGGGTGAGGTGAGAGTGGTTGCCTTTGACATCAAGGTGGCATTTGATCTAAAGGGATGTCATGGAACCTAGTTAAACTGAAGTTAATAGAAATTGGACAGAAAACTTCAACTGACTGGAGTCATGCTGAGCACCAAGAATCATAGAATCCCTACAGTGTGGAAAAAGGCCCTTTGGCCCAACAAGTCCACACCAGCCCTCCAAAGAGCATCCCACCCAGAGACATGCCCCTACTCCTGTAGCCCAGGTAATCTACACATCCCTGAACACTAGGGTCAATTTAGCATGACCAATCCACCTGCCCTGCACATGTTTGGACTGTGGGAGGAAACCAGAGCATCTGGTGGAAACCCACGCAGACACGGGGAGGATGTGCAAACTCCAAAGAGATAGTCACCCGAAACGACAATCAAACCCGGGTCCCTTGCACTGTGAGGCAGCAGTGCTAACCACTGAGCCACCGTGCTACCATGATTCATGAAGATTTCAAGTTCAATCATCATCAGCTGCTTCATCAATGAATTTTCCTGTATCCCACGGTTGTAAATGAGGATATCTGCTGATCATTGCAGAATATTCAACAATGAATGAAGCAGTCCATGTCCATAGGTTGCAAGATCTGGACAGCACTCAGGCTCGAGCAGATAAGTCTGAAGGAACATGCATACCGCAAATGCCAAACATGAAATTCAACAATCTTACCATTGCTGAATCCCTCCATCAACATCCTGATGTCATTGACCAGATATGTACTTGAACCAGCCAAATTAAACAGTATGGCCACTGGATCAGTGTGAGGTTGGGAATTCTGCAGCGAGTAACTCACATTTTAATTCCTTAAGGACTTTCCACCATCCACAAAGCACACATCAGGAATATGATCAAATATTCTCCATATGTCTGGATGAGTCCAGTTCTAAAAATGCTCAAGTTCAACACCATCCAAGACAAAATAGCCTGTTTCGTTGCCACCCCACCCATCACCTTAAAACATTCATTCCATCTTTCACCAGTGCACAGTAGCAGCAGTGTGTACTATATACAAGATACACTGCAACAACCCATGATGGCTCCTTTTACAGCACCTTATAAATCTGATGTCCACTACTGAGAAGGACAAGGACAAATTCTGTGCATTCCTTCACTCTCAGTAGGTCAAAATCTTGGAACTTCTTCCCTTTCTCCCAAACAGAACTGTAAGTGTACCCACACCAAATGAACTGCAAAGATTTGGGTTCACCACCACCCTGTTGAGGGTAATTAGGAATGGGCAATGACTGCTGATGTTGATAGCGACACTTAAGGTCCTTGACAATGAATAAAACATGACATACAAACATATACAGACATACAAACATGCTCGTAGTGACTCACACCGCCTGTCCTTGGCTGATGAATCACTGCCTCTCCATATTGAACACCACGTGGCGAGTGCCAAGGACACAGAGTCTATACTGAGTGGGTGACTCCAATATCCATCACCAAGAATGGCTTGGCAGCACCACTACTGACTGAGCTGATCAAGACCTAAACGACATAGCTGCTAGACTGGCTCTGTCATGAGGGAACCAACAAAATAGTTGGAAGGTTCAGAGGGTTGAGGACTGACGGAGATTATCAGTAAACTGGTTGCTTGTTTTCTCACCCTCATTTGCAGAAAAGGTTCAACAGGCTTTGGGGGCTCATATCCATCAAGCATGAATTACAAAAAGAAAATCTGTTTCTCTGCCACTCTGTTTTTGAGGTGAAATTCCAATCTTTGCTGGTATGATTGTGCATTTGACAAATCACATAATGTCGGGTCTCCTATTGTCCAAAATAAAGCAGGTGTCTGTTTGCTCAGACAACACAAGTGAAGCAAGGCCCTATTCTTTTCCTGCTTTCAATGGATTAACAATGAGAAGTCTGTTCTTCATCCAGTGCTGAGCAGGTGTTCTTGGTTAAAATACTATTAGACATTACACTAAAGTGAGAAAAGAGAAATGGTTTTATTGTATATTGTTTATGCTACAAGCTGGTCCTCTTTGTTTACAATATCGCAAAGAGTGTGGAGTCAAAATCATCTTTCAATTTCCTCTCATCATCTTTTAGAATCGTTACAGATAAACCTTTGTTGATAGACGTGGAAGTGGGGTTGGAGTGCAATTCCCATCTTTTTGATCATGCATTCCCAGAAATAATTTGTCTTATGGCAATGTAACTTTTGTGAATAGATTTTTTGGGAGGATAGGCACTCCATTAGTAAATTAAAAGAAACCTATGTGCTTGAACTTTCTACATCCCCAACTGGCTCCTGAATCCCAGCACTAATGCATTCTTCAGAGTTCATTTTAGTTATTACATTACACCTGCATCAATGGAGCGATTTGTTACTGTATTCAGAAGCATCAAATTGAGTAAATGTCAATATAAATGGATTAGATGAAACTAGCTATTCTGCTGGCAAAGGACAGGGGGACTTGTAAGGAGCAGCATCCCACACAGTAATAGCCCATTTCAGTATGTCAGCCATCCAACTCGAGTTTAAAGACTGCAACAAGGTGTAATCTAATTCAAATATCATTTGGAATCTGACCTGTAAAGAGCTTTATAAAGCATTTTATCAATCTTGTTTTTATCTTTTGGAGTTCCATCTACAGTTGTCACAAGATAGTTTCTGTATCAATGCTACAATAATGATCTTGCAGGAAATTACAATATTCCCAACAATTTTGCAATTCCTTGTCAGTATTATCTGCCATCAGTTCAATTGTTTCCCTTTCTGGGCTATTTATACAGGTCTGAGAATATCTGAATTCTCCTTGATGCTTTATCACACCTGGGCTCCATTGCAATATCTTTTCAAAGCCAGGAAAGGAGTCAACACGCTAATAATTCATCTCCCTTTTGTTGGAGTTGACACATTTTTGTTATGCTTAGAACCTTTTCCCCAGGACAGATGTGTGCCACATTTATCCTGATGTGGGTAAACATTGGCCGGTATTAAACAGACATGGTGATATAATTTTACAGAACAAGACGAAGCCCCTGGAAGTGGGTTACAGGAGTGGAATTCAATTAGGTGGCATCATAAGCAGATGAGGCATATTGGTGTCCTTTACACATGTCACTGCGAACCTAGGGTATTGTTGATCCCTCTACATTTGTCTATAACACTTACACAGTTTAACTTTTGAAATCTGTTTGACTCAGATTGCAAAGCAGCTGGCAGTTTGTAAATCTTGTTGACTTCATTGCATTATGAATTTGCTCATTGTGGATGAGGCAAGCTGTGATGTAAGTTAGTGCCAAACTATTGATTAAGTGACCAACGGGAAGCCATTATTTGAATAGGTATCAGTATCCTCAATGAACTGTTAAGTGCTTTGCTATGTTCTTGATGTCTTCAGCCCACGTGTCCAAACTTTGTACTGGATGATATAAGTTCATGCACATATTGAAATCTAAATCACTGAATTCATTCATATCTGGGAATAATGTATCAATTTGACAACTCTCGTTTTGACTGGTTAAAGGTACAAGCAAACCAGACAATTAAAAAGACAAATCGCATCACATGATTATCCAACAGCCTTTCTCTGCCACATTACCCCACACAAAAAACCGCAGATTAGTCTATAATAATACAATAGCAGTAGAAGCATTTCAAAAACAGATGGATGGGAACCAAAAATTAATCAGCAAGTTTGTTTTTCTATGCAGAGACAGTGCAGGTTTTAAAAAAAAATCAAGCAAAACTCAAGTAAGTTCAGCTGTCTTCAAATTCAAGTTTCACACATTTGGAATACTTTTTAACTTAACAAACCGGTCTCGGTGTATGGAACAACTGCAACTTTCAAGTTGAGTTTCCACTCACCTTGATTCTCCACAAAGTCTGAAGATACCCCTTTTTCCCTTGTGTAGATTGGCTTGATGAGAAGTTTGATTCATTATAAATACCTTTTTGTGTTCAGTAACATCAGTCCATCTTGTCAGATTTTATACTCATTAACTCTCAGAGCCCAATTCCTTTTGTTTTTAATTCTGCTTACTCGGGATGGAAAATAGATTGCCCTTGACATCCAGATTTGATATAAGATTGAGTAGGAGCAGGAGGAGTCTTTTGGTCTCTCAATCCTGCTTCTCCCATTCAATAAAACCATAGCTGATCTGATTGTGGTCTCAATTTTACTTTCCTAACAGCCCCACATAACCCTTGAAGTGATGTAGATAGGTTCAGTCACTGGGCATAATTTAAGCAGATGAGTATAATGGTATAATGTGGGAAAATATAAACTTGCCTACTTTGGCAGAAACAGAATAGTATTTAAATGGAGAGAAATTGCAAAATGTTGCTGTATAGAGGTGATTTGTGTGCCTTTTCATCTGAATCACAAAGTTAGCATGCAGGTACTATAGACAGATAGGAAAGCAAATGAAATGTTGAGCTGGACGAACACAGCAGGCCAAGCAGCATCATAGGAGCAGGAAAGCTTGACATTTTGGGCCTAGACCCTTCATCAGAAATGGCTGACCTTTCTTTGTAAGGGAAATACCATACAAAAGTAGGGACGTCTTGCTGTAATTTTGCAGCATTTGATGAACACTAAGAATACTATGTGCACTTTGATCTCCTTATGTAAGAGGTATATACTTGCGTTGGAAGCAGTTCAAAAAACCTCAAAAATCTGTCTTACTCAACCTTGTATGTATTCAATGTTGAAGCTTCCACTGCTCTGTGGAGAATAGAAAGCAAAGATTTAATCACTGTCTGGGAGAACTAGTTCCTCCATATCATCTTCTCTAAGACAGATCACTAATTTTAAACTCAGCCCCCCAGTTCTAGATTCTCCCATGAGGGAACAGATTCTCTGAGCAGCTACCCTGTGCAACACTCTCAGAATCTGATATGTTTCAAATAAGAACACCTCCCAATCTTCGAAACTCCAATGAGTATAGGTCCGATTTAGTTAAACTTCCCTCATAAAACAACCCTTTACCCCTAGAATCAGCTTAGTGAGCCTTCTTTGAACTGCTACCAATGTATGTATATGCCTCTTATGGAAGGGGACTAAAACTGTACATAGTATTCTCAATGTTCACTGACACACAAATGTATACAGTATGACTTCAATACTTTCATATTTCATCTTCCATATCAAAAAGGTCAGCATTCTGTATGCTTTCCTAACTATTTATTGTACCTGCACACTAACTTTGTGCTTCAAGTTACCCGACCCTAAAACAGATCCCTCTGTACAACAACGTTCTGCACTTGCCTTCCATTTAAGTACTCTTCTGTTTTTCTTTTCTTCCAGCCAAAGTTGACCACTTTCCCTACATTATATTCCATCAGCCAAATTAATGCTCACTCGCTTCACCTATCTTAATCTCATTGGCACCTCCTACCTATCTTTGTATCAGCAGTTAATTTGGCTACAGCATACTTGCTTCCTTCTTCAGAATCATTAACAAAGATAAGGCAGAAACATTCAGAACAATCTTCAGCCATAATTGCCAAGTTGATGATCCATCTTGGCCTCCTCCTGGGGTCCTCACTATCACAGATACCAGTCTTCAGCCAATTCAATTCACTCCATGTAATATCAAGAAACACTTAGAGGCACTGTACACTAAAGACTATGAGCCTGACAACATTCTGGCAATAGTACTGACAACGTGCTCCAGAACTCACCGTACCTTTAGTCAAGCTGTTCCAGTATAGCTAAAAGACTGGCATCTACTCAACAATGTGGCATATGTTTTGTAAACAGAAAGCAAGACAAATTCAACCTGACCTATTACCACCCAATCAATCTACTCTTGATCATCAGTAAAGTGATGGAAGGGGTCATCAACAGTACCATCAAGCAGCACCTGCTTACTGATGTCCAGTTTGGGTTCCCAGGCCCATTCAACTCCTGACTTCATTACAATCTTGGTTCAAACATTACCAAAAGTTTGAATTCTAGAGGTGAGGTGAGACCGACAGCCCTTGACATCAAGGCCACATTTAACCAAGTGTGATATCAACGGCCCCTAACAAAAATGGAATCAATGTGAATCAGGGCAAAAGCTCTCTAGTGATTGGAGCCATACCTGGCACAAAGGAGATGAGTGTGGTTGTTGGAAGTCCATCATCTCACCTCAAAGACATCTGTGCAGGAGTGCCTCAGGGTAATGTCTAAGGCCCAACCATTTACAACTGCTTCATCAATGACCTTCTCTCCGTCACAAGCACGGCATTGGGGACGTTTATTGATGGTTGCACAATGTTACGTACCATTTGTGATTTCTCAGATGGTGAAGCAATCCATGTTCAAATACAGCAATACCTGGACAATGTCCAGGCCTGGGCTGTTAAGTGACAGCATTCGCTCCATACAAATTCTGGGCAATGACCATCTCCAACAAGACACGATCTAACCACCATCCTTGACATTCAATAGTCTTACTAACACTGTCAATATCCTAGGGTTTACCATTGACCAGACACTAAACTGGACTAGCCGTACAACTACAGTGACTACAAGCACAGGTCAGAAGCTAGGCATGTTTCAGCAAGTAACACAAGCCCCCTGACTTCCCAAAGTTGTCCACCGTTTACAAGGCACAATTCAGGAGTGTGATCGAATACACTCCACTTGCCTGGATGAGTGCAGCTGCAACAACACTCGAGCACTTGACACCATCCAGGATAAAGCAGCCTGATTGTTGCCACATCCACATGTGTTCAGTCTTTCCACCACCAACACTCAGTAGCAACAGTGTGTACTATCTACAAGATGCACTACAGAAATTTACCAAATATCAACAGCAGCCACAACTACTACTATATAAAAAAGACAAGGGCAGCAGATACATGAGAATACCACTACTAGCAATTTTGCGTCCAAACCGCTTATCATCTTGACTTCAAAATAGATTGCTGTTCCTCAGTGTTGCTGTGTCAAAATCACGGAATTTCCTCTCTTTGTGTCTAGCTACAACAAATGGACTACAGCAGTTCAACAAGCAGCTCACCACCACCTTCAAGGGAATTTAGGGATAGGCAATAAATTTTGGCCTAAACTGTGATGTCTATATCCCACAAATGAATTAAAAAATAGTTGGGGCCAGCACTGATTCCTGTGAAATTCCACTAATTACATTTTGCCAACCTGAATGTGACCCATTTATCCTTACTTTATGTTTCCTGTTAGTTAGCCAATCTTGTATTCATTTTACCGCTGTTACTGCAGGCTGTTATCTTGTGTAATAGCATTCTATGTGACACCTTTCTGAATGTGTTTTGGAAATCCAAATGGACTATATCAATTGCTTCCCCTGAATCCACCCGACTTGTTACATTCTTTAAAAAAATCAAATGTATCAAACATGCTTTCCCTTTTACAAAATCTGGCTAGTTTTATGTGATTAGCTAAATATCTTGCAATTACTTCTTTAATAATGGATTGTAATGACTGGTGTGAGGCGAACTGGCCTTTGGTTTTCAGCTGTCTGACTCGTACCTTTCTGGAATACACATGTCACATATGTGATTTTTCAGTCTTCTGGGATCATTGGTTTCAAACAATACATCCACTAAATCTGTAGCAACTTCTTTTAAGATGGTAGAATGTATACCACCAGATCCAGAGGACTTGCCAACCTTTAGTCCCATTTGTTTTTCTTGTCCTTTTTCTCCAATGATAGTGTTTATTTTAAACTCCTTCCTAACTTTTGCATCTTAGTTTTCCTGCAATTCTTGTGATGGTTTTATTGTCTTCTGCTTTGAACAGAGATGCAAAATACTTGTTCAAATTATCTTCTATTTCCTTGTTCCCTATTATTAATACTAGGTCTCATCCACTAATGGACCAATGCTTATTTTAACTACTGTTTCCACTTTATGTATTTATAGAAGCTTTCACTGTATTTTGATGTTTCTTGCTAGTTTACCCTTATATTCTATTTCTCCCTTCATTATACCTTTGGCAACATTTCAGAAACTGTTAACAGTTTACTATCTGTCAAGCTGCCACTAATCTTTGCAGCAGTTCTTTGTACCTTCTTTAACTTTCTTTGTTAGCCACATTTGGCGGATCCATCTCATAGAACGTTTCATTTTCAATGAAATATATCTTTCTTAAGGGTTATGAAAATCTTCCTTAAATGTCTGCTATTACTTCTCTACAATCTATTCCTTCTAACTTATTTTCTTATTCAACTGTAGCAACTCTGTCTTTATATCTTTATCACTGCCTTTAATTTATGTTTAAGATTCTTTCAGACCCACATTCCTCACCCTCAAAATAAATGACAGATTTGATTATGTTATGATCACTCTTGCCATGAGGATTCTTTACTCTGAGGACATTAAATAATCCTTTCAGGACCAGAATGAAAAATTAAATTGTTTTCTTTCTGAGAGTTCAGCTAAATAACTACAGACTTATTTAACTGCAATTAACGACAATTTGTCATTGTATGTTACAGAGTAGTGAAGTTGAAATATATTCCTGCAAAAATATATTGTCCTAAACCAAAAAAAAGCTAATATTATTCATGGTTCCTGTGGTCTGGATTTGAGGAAAAGTCAGTTGCACCAGTGTTCTGCTCAAGTACCGGACAGTCTGAGTGTATGCTTCTATCCCACTTTATACAGAGCATAAACAAATGTCATATACATCCTACTGGAAAGTTTGCATCAGGGACTTTTCAAAATTCTGAGTCCCTGTGAATTATCAAGAAAGCCTTATAAACTGTTTATTTTCAGTCTTTGAAAAACATAAATGCCAAATACCTTCCAGTCCTATGTTCTTGCTCAATTATGTTAGTGTCCTTTTACTTTACAAAGCAGAAGGCAGTGGTGTAGTGGTGACGTCACTGGACAAGTAATCCAGAGTTCCAAACTAATGTTCTGATGACATGGATTCAGATCTCACCATGGCAGATGGTGATATTTGAATTCAGTAAAAATCTGGAATAAAAAGGTAGTCTAATATTAACCAAATAACTTTTGACTAATGTGTTAAAAATCCATCTGGTTCACTAATGCCCTTTAGGAATGGACATTTGCTATTCTTACCTGGTCTGGCCTACATGAGTGGCCAAACCCACTGCAATGCAATTGACTCTTAAGTGCCCTCAGGGCAACTGGAGATGAGCTATTCCCACATCCCATGAACAAATAAAAGAGAATACAACTCCTTTCCATGGAAAAGTGGTCAATAAAACCTAAAAGGTAACCACCATCAGTGGTCAGGCCATTTGTTCAAGCTACATGTTATCTAAGACTTTGCAAGATTGCATAGAATAATTGACTATGCAAGTCATAGAACTGCAAGTCACCTATCCCTTTGAATCTCCCCTCCTTCCTATAGTAAAATATCACAACATTCACCAGTTATTCTGGATAACACACCTGAACTTAGGAATGTGCTGCACAGGAGAGTTTTGATCAAGTAATAATGACTATTTTCTACAGTTTCTAGTTTTGCTTAACCACTATTTTCAAATTCTAATAGCTAATGAATGGGAGATAGTGAACAACCACTGAGTTCTTTATGTATTTTTTTCATTATTCTTGTTATTTACTAGTCTTGATATTTATTAAATTCTGTTGCAGGTTAGTGCTCTACGACTGCAATAGCCATTCAATGTACTGACAGACACGCTTCTTGCTCTTTCTAGACACAGCGCCAACATAAACCTTCACCGTAAGCTTCTGACCAAAGAACTGGATGAAATGGGCTTGGATCCAGCTCCGCCTCTTGCCAAGGATCTCCGTGAAGAATTCTTGGCCAAGATCTATGGAGGGCACCATGGCATTGGGCTAGATATGCAGGACGAAGCCAGTTCACCGGCAGGAACGGAAGATTCCCACACCAATGGCTACACAAGGGTCACAGCAGATGATTACATGGTGTTGGATCTCAGTACCACTTCCAGTGTTCAATCCAGCAGCAGCATTCACTCATCACGGGAATCGGAGGCAGAAAGTGATGAAGGGATTCTGCTGGATGAAATAGATGGGGCCAGCGACAGTGGTGAATCCACTCACAGAGCAGAGGCCCAGTCCCAAGCTGCTGGTTCCAGTCATGAAGTCCTGGAAGCCTCCATACTGCAGGCAGCATCAACTAGCAATGGTGGAATCATGTGTATTATCTGCCACAAAATGTACAGCAATAAGGGAACTTTGAGGGTTCACTATAAGACAGTCCATCTTCGTGAAATGCATAAGTGCAAGGTCCCTGGTTGCAATATGATGTTCTCCTCTCTGCGGAGTCGGAATCGACATAGCCAGAACCCTAACCTACACAAAAATGTTCCTTTCACCTCCATAGATTAATGCAGGCCTCTACTCCAGGTGGCCCTGATCTGTGGAAACTGCCAAGCCTTTTTGACATCAGGTGCTTACTCTGCAGTTTTGCTCTCTAACCTGGGGTTCGGACCCAAGGAGCAATTGTTTCAGCTCTATAGATTGAAACCCCAGCTCTTATTGAAATGCTCACGCTTAATTCATCTCCAAAGAGACAATTTGAACTAACTGTGACTGTTGCCTGCAAAATAAAAGTACCTTCTTATTGTCATTGTGTACTAACTACTTGTCAGCTTTTGAAAGAAACTTTGATTGAGCATGGCGGCTTATTTTGTAAATATTGTGCCCTTAAAAGGCCAATGATGTAAATCTATTATACTGTCATCCTGATAAGCCAAGGCCCTCTTTTTATAATCTTTGTGCTTTGTGAAATTTCCAAAATCAGCAACATAGAACTTGTAAAGTAAAAATTCCCACTTGTTTTAATTTGTCACACAGCATCAGAGTCTGTCTTCTGAGAGATCTTGGGCATATGATGCCAATTTGTAACTTTACTCCTAACATCCATAAGGTGGTATAACCGTAAAATTAGAGCCAGACTGTTTGGAGGTGATGTCAGGAAGCACTACGCACAGAGGGCAGTGATAATCTGGAACTCTTTCTCCAAAGAAGCTGTGGCAGTTTAGTAACAGTGGGATGGCAAGGAATGTTCAACTGGAAATATTAGAACGGAGATTGATAATTTATCATCAGCCGAGGATCTGAGCATTATGGAATTGAGACAGTTGATGGAATTGAGGTACAAATAAACCATAGTGTAGTAGAATGTTTGAATAGACTCAAGGGGCTGAATGGCTTCCTCCTGTTCCTTTGTTCCAAGTGAGTTAAAATCTGTTGATTTTTCAGCTGTCATTGTGCCCCTATTTATAAACTAAAAAAGCTGGCCTGCCCTATACTATGTTTAAAAATACTGCACTGTCTTTTGTGAACTTCTTCATGGGTCTCTCCTTAAGAGGCAGATACATTTCATGACAAGATCCTCTGAGTTACTATCTATCTCAAACCTCTTGCACGCCGGAACCCCCTTGGCCCTCCAATCTCATTAATAATAATATTGATTTCATCTATGTGGGCCAAATTTCACATTGGTGTCCTTGCCTTCAACTACTTAGGCCCTTAGCTCTAGAATTCCCTCATACACCTCTCCGATTCCCTCCCTCTGTCTCCCTTTAAGATGCTCCTTAAAACCTATTTCATTCACCAAGCTTTTGATCACCCCTACTAATAACTCCTTTTGTGGTTATATATTAAATTTCTGTCTGATAAAATCCCTGTGAAGTGCCTTAGGATCATTTGCCATGCTGAAGGTGCTTAATAAACACAGGCTATTGTTGCATTTCCACTCTGCCCAGCAAGCCAGCATTAGGAAATGTTTGTCTGGTATGGGGTGTTAGCACATGCCATTATTCTCAGGTGTTCTATAAATCAGAGATTCTGATGGTAGTGCTTATCTATATCAATTTGGCTATTTGAAAATGAATAGGTCTTTGCATACCTCCTGATCCCACCTGCCTCTTTTCAATCACAATTATTTTTTGATGTGCTGGGTTTTTTTCTCTGGAAAGAATACAAGGACAATCAGCTCAGCAGTCTCAAGGACACTTGATCCTTTTAATACTCATTGTTTAGTAAGAGAGCGCCCGTTTGCTGAGGGCAACTTATTGAAATCACAGATTAAGTCCGTCACAGTCCTCTAAGTACATCACCAACTGTTCATGCAATTTATGAAATATGAACAGTAAAGTTAGAGTAACTGGCTTATTGTGATCAGACAGAGCTCTTTGTCCATTAATTTACAGGTATGTGCAGTTAACAATACCAAACTGTCAATATCAAGGAATCCGGAGAGGTGGTTGCTATACCCCTGGCACATGGCTCTTTTTTGGAACTGTTTCCCTTAAAATATATATATATATTATATATATAAGCAAGGCAAATCAGTAGGCTTTTCAAAAATCTCCCAACAGTAGACACTGGACAGAAATATGGAAATGTTATAGTTTTACTACAAACATTTGACAATTGGGAAATTGAAAGCAGCACCTTCATATTAGAAAGTAAATCACAAAAGAAAAATTGCAGTTGATTCTGAGATAACAAGGTGTAGAGCTGGAAAAACATAGCAGGCCAAGCAGCATCAGAGGAGCAGGAATGCTGACGTTTCAGGTCTAGAAGCAATGCCCTTCCTCCCTGAGCTCTTACCCTACCTCCATGGCTGCTTACCCTACTTCCTTGACCTTTGAACCTATCTCCCTGACTTCCAGACCTACCTCCCGGCCTAACTCCTTCACATCTTACCAAATCCCTCGGCTTCTTAAGAACCCCCTTGTTTCTCTACCTTCAGTAGTCTTCTCTGGTGACTTTGTTTTCAACTCACCTAGAAATGAAAATCTTCAACTTGATTCACCAGTGATAACTCATTTTAACTTGTGCCCCGATACATGATTATTGCAGATAATTTTACCTTTGCAGAATACATCTTCCAAAGGAAGTTTTGGTTGTTAAATGTAGAAGGAAAGGTGTTTATTTGGCCAAAACCATCTCATTCCATTCCAAGGAATTTAGACCCAAAGGTCAAGTACATAGAAAGTAATTGATGGTTGGGGAACCTTTTATTACAGGGACCTCTGCACTAACAGCTCGCTTAAGAAGGATGCTTTCTTAAATAAATTGAAATACGGCCTTTGGCTCATCAGTATTACACTCTTATTGATGATTGGTTGTTCGATTTTTATTTTTGTCCTGTCATAGTGTAAAATCTTGTTGGGGAAAGGATTCCTGTCACTGAAAGTGCGGATGGGTGTGAAAAGACAATTATTCTTGAGCAGTTTGGTTATTTTTCTCCTTTTTCTTTGTTATTTTCGCTTTAAAACAAAGTATGATAAAACACAGATTGTTTAATTACTTTCTGAAAACAACGGCGTGGAACTGCTGGCATGCTGCAGTATCCTGTCAGAGAGCATAAATAGTGTCTATAGTATTAGCACCTGAATCCAGTCACTCACTGCTCAGCATTACATGGTAATATATGTCATTGTCATTTATGAAATTCTCTTTCCTAGCCACCAACCTCGTCCTCTTTGAGGTCACCATCCACACCCCCCCCCCGCCCCATTTACAGTAGGTCCATTCAGTTCCAGAAGATAGCCCCATTGTGACCAGCACACGCGTTGCCGAAAAGCCGTATGACAAAGAAGCTTAAGTATTATTATTTTAAAGAACTCAAAAATACTCCTGGCTTTGCCCAGGCTCCGAAGGGAAGATAGATGATCACAAGCTGTAAAAGCAATACCTTTTATTGATAGGACACAATTGCTTAAATACCGAGATATTTGTCCGAAAACAAAACCAAAATTCTTGAACCTGCAGGTTTTTGAAGCTATCAACCACTGAAGAGTTTCGTAGGCGTGAGTCATGTTGCGCGCATACACTGCTCGATTGCAGAGCATGTTTCTCGAATAGTGTAAAAGATATTTGGGGTCATTCTCCGGTAAAGTTAATCCCAATGTGACAAATTTTGATCGCACTAGGATTGCTCAAATAACTGTTCTGTTGTTTCCGGGAACCTAGTCTTTCAATCAGTAGCACTCAACAGAGAGGGGTGTTTTTAAAAAAACAATTTCTTGCTAACGACGAAGTCAAACATAAACGTTTCTTTTTCGTAGGGTCTATGGCATAGGACATAGAGTTACAATTAAAGAGTGTTGTAGATTGCAATCCACATTATATGAACATGTAAAGAATGCACTTAACTCAAGTATTAAAAGGTGGGAGATTCCTCGTGAACCCCCAAACACTGACTTGGAACTGGAGAATGACTCTTAAACAAAGAAACAGAGGATCTGTTCTTAATTCAGAATATTTTGACTTTAAAATTGATACAAATAGATATTATATACATTAATGTGATTAATAGGAGCAAGTAACATCAAAAGAAAGAAGTTTGCGGGTGATGGTAGAATTGAGATATTGCTGGTTTCCGACCACTGAGAGCAGGCTGGTCCCAAATTGTCGAGATCCCCTCACCACTGACGGGACTTTGAACTGTAAGCTACTGCCAAGTTCCAGGGATTTGGTGTCAAACTGACTACAACAGTTCTCAGAATGTTAACAAATTATAGTCTTAGTGAATAGCATGCAGTCTTCGTCTCAAAATCAGCAAGTTTGTTCTGGACAGGCGTCTGGACTCTCACAGGACAGGGTAAATCTGTTAGAGTTTTTGTTTAAAACCATGTAAGATTTGGCTGAGAAGACAAACTTTCAGACTGAATGAAATGGAAACTTAAAAAGGCAGTAACGTTGGACGCACTTAACATAGTTTATGACTGAGAATTCCTGTTGCCTGAAGAGGACCAGACATAAAGAACATTTTGCGTCTATTTCATTTGTTTTCACATCTGGTGCTTTGGATAACGTCACGGGAGAGGAGATCTTCCTCCCACTCACCCCCGTCCCCGCAAAATAGCCATTTTGCATTATATTATCTTGTTACACGTCCTGAAAGTTTTTGGACCCCTCTGATTGCGAATATTAGCACATAGTACTGTCTGGAAACTGACTTATTCGGACTTCTGCGAGCGACCAAACTACTGGGTTGTGTGCGTATCTGAGAATCATTGTCATGTGCATTTTACCTGGTGAAAGATGAAAATTATTAACACTGATGCATTTCTTAAGCAGTTGGTTAATTCCTTTTCTAAAGGAGACCCCCACCCCTCGCCCGCACCCCCACGAAAAATAAATTAGGGCTACTTTCCACATGTCTTATTTCGGCGCTTGAACAGTGTGTTTTATGTGTGTGTATATATATATATAAATATGTGAACTTGCTCGTGCATTTTATAAACATGCTTCATTTTGTATTTGCACAAAAATCTTTCGCTTGGATCAATTTGCCAAAGTGGATTGTTGGATTTGTAATCTTCAGCTTTCATCAGCTGCTTTCTTCAGTGTTGTGGTTGGGATTTTTATTCGAGAGTGTCACAACTGCTTCTCAGCAATCTGTTAGGAAAAGACAAAAGCTGTATTGCAGAAAAGTGCGTATTTAGTATGTATTGGACCAGAGGAAATGCTGAACAAACCAGGGAATATAATGCTGGAACATTGGAGGAATTTAGTATTCCCTGTCATTTAACCCCAGTTCTAATTATTCACGTGTCACGTTATGGCCTTGAAGGATGTAAATGTTGATTGCAAGATTCTGACACATTCTAGCATCGACACCCCCCACCCCTCTTCAGCTCCTCCACACACTTACTCAGCCGTCCCTACTGGGACATAGACTAATAGTGTACACTTAAGTTCAGCATGCGGCCATCAAGTACAAGAGGATGTGTAATTGCCTGTTTATCGTATGTGAAGAGAAAATTGAGTACAGGAACTCAGCCTGTCCCTGAAGCTTACTGATGCATGCATCTGCAATGCGGTGAGCGATCGGAGGTCCCAGCTCGAAGTTTGGGAGGCAACCCAGGGGCTGCCAGAGCTGCTCTTGGCTGATAGGAGACAGACAGTAACAAGATGACTTGTTAGGCAAAAGCTCCACAGAGAAATGCTGCGGCTGACAGCTCTTGTCTGTCTTTAAAGCTGCAGTGGATTAGAGTGCAGAATGATAGGGTGCTCAGAGCTGGCGTGTCCACTGCGGAACATAGTGGACAGGACTTCATTGCAAAGCAATGTTGTGATGTTTGTGCTACTCACGGCCACGCAGGCGATACCAGGGTGGATCAGATTTTTGCCCCTCTGTGAAGGCATGAGGCTACAGTGTTGTTCCAAACTTCACGGACAACAGTGCAAATGTCAAAAGGGATCAATAGAGACCGAATCTATAATAGTAACTTGTTTAGGAGTGCGAAATGTGCAGGTATAAAATAGTCCCTCTTGTAGCCAGTGTTGCTGACATTTCACAGTGGCCCCATCGTCCAACACTGATAACCAAGCCTGATAATGTCACACACCGACATCAGAGAGTTTCTGAGACTTCTGGCTGCAAGTCCAGCAGTGGCTTTAATTAATTTCGTATCTGGATTTATGAAAGAGAGCCTGTTCTTTTTGCGGTAAGCCACAAACTTATCACTGTCATTCCATGCAGTAGAGAGCTCAGAGGCTAGAAAACATATCCCAAAAAGTAGTTATTAATACCAGCAATATGCCTCACCTAGTCCCAGAAATGCTTGTGCAGAGTCACTTCGACCCGACGGTATTACAACTAAATCATCACATCTTGAGCAGAGATAAAGAGCTACCAATGAGAGCTAAACAAAGACACTCCTGAGCCGCAGTACAAAGACTTCACTCACCACCTACGCTTTGTTCCAGTGTTTTTAAAATTATTCACAGGGGTATAGTTCAGTACTCTATGCCTGGCGACTCCCAACTAACAAATACCAGACTTCTTCATTTTTTTTTGCTGATGTTACAAAAAATGAACTTTGAAAAAAAAGACTCCTAATAACTTATAAAACTGTATTCTACACGTTGTAGTATTAAGTGTTTCTCACATATTATACAGCTATGAATCGAATGCAATTATTTTTAGGCAAGTAGTTGTTTCTGTATTTCGGGATAATGATTCCCCAGACTGATGTGCTCACAGATGTGATGGACAGGGCAGGACCTGGGCTAATACACACCTTCAATTTTTTTTGTAATTACGTATCAATGTATTTTTGCGACATACAATTTAAAGGCGAAGAAAGTCCATTCTATTATTGGCTGCAGTTTAAGAACTGTTACAGATTTTTTAAACAAAAATCTTAAAACCCCATTGCTTCATTTCGAAGAACTTTTCATTGTAATTCTCTTGTTTAATGATGTTTTCAGTTTGTTTGCTCTGTTGTATGTGAAAGTTGATGCACTGCTTCTAATGCTTGAGTAGTCACAGTATGCTCTACAAAGTATGGCTGTACCTGGGGAATTGAAAAGCCTGCTTCACTTTGATCTAATAATCATGACATTGGTAGTTTCATAAATACTGTATGTACTGAAAAACAAGAAGTTTTTTTTCCATTTAGTAGTTTGGAGAAAAGTCCTCTTTTTATTTGAAATTGTCCTCCTTGTACTTTCTGTACTATATACTGTCTCTGGTTTTTGCATAAAATGCATAAGGGTTTGGGATGTAAATGGAATTTTATTCATATTTTGTCCAAATACCTCTTGTAATTTGTATCAGAATTCTTGTACAATTTTTATATTAAAGATTTATCAGTCACTGGCAGATGTGTCTTTGTCTTTTTTTGGAAAAAAAATCCTGTACCTAGCTGTTCCGCATCTGACCAAGAGCCCTGAATCCATTTCATACTTTGACTTCTCTCAAAACTGATATTTTCAATTATGTTTGCATATGTTTCAGATTCTTGGGCTAACATGTTATAGATCACATGTTAGAGACTGATTGCAGTACTAAGATGGAACGTGATGGAGGCTAATGAGCACTTGCATTAGCAGCCACTCATTATAGGTACACTGAAATCTTGTTGCTCATCTGCTACTGGAGCTCCTTCATTCAGATCCACTGCCCCTTGACTTCGTGAATCTCTTTCCACCTGAGAGGCCGATCTCTGTCAGGCCTGCATTGTCAATGAGAACATATGGCAAGATGCTCAAAATATTTTGACGAAAAGAAAACACTACATTGCAGGATTTGTGAGTGCTCTGAAATATTTGCTTAAACCGTATTGGTGAACTTCAATCAATGAAGCTATTAATCGTTAAAACAAAATAGTCAATATCCAACACTGATCCAAAATATACCGTTCTAAAAAGTTCATAGGATTTGTTTGTATTTTTGACAAATTTATAATTCGGTTTACAACCTTGGTTTAAATGTAGTATTATCACGTGGATGCCGTCTACTTACTGAATGCGAACGGAATTTCCTCATTTAAAAAAAAATTGCCTGGATATTGTCCAGATCTTGTTGCATTTGAACACGGACTGCTTCAGTATCTGAGGAGTCGCAAATGGTGCTGAACATGTGCAATCATCAGCGAGTAGACTGTCTTCCATATCTTCCAACGTTTTAAAATTAGAAAGCTTGCGTCATAAATCCACAATCCTATCCACTTGGTCATAAATTATAATGAATTTTCGACCAAAAAGGGTGGGATTACAGGACATGTCAGAAACAAATTCCTGAATACTGTGTAATAATACAAAAAGTTGGACTTATTCAATCACCATAAATGGACAGAAACACGGAATGTAATCCTCATGAAGTCATGATCCGCATGAATGTGATTGGCAAAAATCCTGAAATTCCAATATTACTAAAAACAATGTTTGACCAGGACATTATAAATCAGCTGATCCTAATGTATCGCCGAACATCACAATTATGTAAAAAATGAACCTTCAGCCACTTTAAAACTGTCAGAAATTAAAGTAAAACTTTCGTCAGGTTGTGTTATTACTGAAAGGGATCGCTGCCAATTCTGACAGTACACGAGGATAATTAACCACCGCAAAACTAGGAAACAAGTTTTTGTGACGACAATAGTTTTAACAACAGGGAATGATCGTTCTCGGCTCTTGCTGGCGATTGAGAGCATATACCTGGCTCTGGACCAAGCTTGCTTCAATTTCAGGAGCGTTGGAAAGTCATAAAAAACAAATATATGTTCCACAAGTATATTTTCAATTTTCTAACAGATGAAGGATACTTTTTAGGACGATTTGGATTGCTTTGATTTTGGGGGGACGCGGCGCGAACCATCAAGACGACCACCAGCCCCAGCATTCTCCCAAGTTGCTGCCAGTAATACTTTCATTTGTGGATAGGTTTATATATTACATATATCAGATTGATTTGCTCCCTTTTGTATTAAGTAAAATAGTGCTGTAGTTGGTCATGGAACTCGTAAGTTTTGAGTATGTGATGTGGAACAGATTTTTGATGAACGGATTTGATACTAAGCGCATTCTAACAGGATTAGGGGTCAAATAACAGGGCCACGGAATATTGTTGTCCCCCCAGCATCTGCGGATGCCCACTCTTTGCAGAGATTGTTCACTGAATGCAATAGTGACTCCGAGATACCAATGTATTGTGTACCCAAAATTGGCACAGCTGCTACCACCTTCCTCCCTCAAAGAAATCCCAAATGCCTCAAACGCTGAGGGCACGTTGATAATCTGTGGGTGTTTTTCTCTGTCTCGCTTTCAATTTATCATTTCATGGAGTTTTCCTGGGATCTTCCTGCTGCTTTTCGGTGGCGACTTTATAGCATTTGTGTCAGCATTTATCATGAGCAAGCAGAGAAGACGGTCAATGTAGGCTGTATTATTAAAAAGGTTCAAAATGGTAAACATGGAGAAGATGGTTTCACATGTGGTGCAACCAAAAACAATGGTCACGACTATAAAATAACGTAGAATAAATCCAATGAGGAATTCGGGGGAACTTTTTCAAGGAAATCCTTTTAATTATTTCTGGTCGTCTAGTACTCCTGACCGTACGCCTTGTTCTTTCTATCATAGGTTATATTCCACTGTCTTCCACCGGTTCCCTTTGGAGCACTGTTTCATACCCACCCCATCGATAGGTTAGATTCACCTGACGAACTCTACAGTTCCTGCCCAATTCATATCGCAATCTTTCATCTCTTTGGTTCCTCTCGGTCTCTGATTTGTCGGATTTCCAACAAACTTTCTATCCAGTTTGCAACGGGGATGCTGAAAATCTCCCACTTACGGTTCTGGCATTAAAATTAAACCAAAAAAATGCGATTCACTTTGTTTACACCTGACTCGCGACTACATTATAGATGTAGGCAGTGAGCATTAACCAGATCCCATTTCGAAATACAAGAACCCATCGTTTGTAATTACAAAATTTCAAAAAATTCTATTAAATAATGTGCTCCTGACAGTGCATTTTAAGTGCTCAAGGAAAGTGTGATACATGTTCTGAATGTGTTTTTGTTTGATTGATCTGACCTTTGCCTGGGAGCTTGGATAAGAAATAATTGAAATACAGTAGGTGCTTTTCAAATAGGTGATTCATTGATTGATTGATTGTTGTCACGTGTACTAAGATACAGTGAAAAATGTTTTGTGTGCTGTACAGGCAGATCATACCATACAAAGTGCGTGAGGGTGCAGAAAAGAGTGTAAATACAGGTGTTTGCCTCTTAAATGTTCTCCTCATCTGCATGACTCTAATTCCAGGGCACACAAGCCCTATTCCTGCACCTTATACAAGGCAACCCTTGGTTAACAGCTGTGTGGAAATGATACTCCCCTTTCAGCAAATTTCCCCTGTTACTTGGCTGTGAATGGTGATGAGGTGAAGAGGATGAGCCCAAAAAAATGACCCCAATAGTATTGTGCGATGCTCCAAATGAGTGTTCTAGGAGAGCAAGTATTCTTAGTTTTGAGAGTTGGAGTCACATTTGTAAAGTCAGCCTTTCTTCTTTCCAACTATGCACAAAAATCAATTAAATCCAAAAGCTATATTTGATTGTTTTTATATTACATTAAATATTACAATTTCAAAACAATATAGAAAGATTTGTGCCAATTTTTCATCATCAATGCTCTAGAAATTACAATGAAGTGTTGTATAATTAGTCTTTTATCAATTTATTTGCCTTATCCCACTTGACACTAACTGTTTTCACATATATAAAAACACATATACTCAAGTCTAGTAATAATAAATTCCATTTGGAAATGTAATTCAAACACAGCAACAATTAGCTCAAGTCTCTTCCAAGATTCTTAGCTTAAATACAGCTCCCTTATGCCAACTGTTAATTAGTGTGTAGGGGAGGGATTGGTTGTTATTGCTTGGTAGATTTGGGGAATCCGAAGTTTATTGTCTAATTTTCACTTTGTAATTGAAGTACAATAAATCCAGACATTTTTAGAACATTTCTCCCTATACAGGATACTCAGCTTGCAATTATAAACGGTGTCAGTTTTCTTTTCCTTTTTGCAGAGTGAGTGTTTGGTACCACAGATGGGTAATGTTCTAGTAATGGTCCAGCTAAGTATTTCAACTGAGAGTGAGATGATGCTACTCCTGAAGTGGAATAGTGACAGCAGTGGGTACTCGGTAGATGCCAGGTTGTGATAGCAGGAGAGCAGATTCAGCAGCATTATGCGGAGTAAACTGTACAATTAGGCCAAATGGCCCAATTATCTGCATTGAACTTGGTCCACCACCTGAGCTTCTTCATGCCCTTATTTCATCTCACCCTATCCTTATATTCCTTTCTCCCATATGTGTCTATCTAGATTTACCTTAAATGCTTCTATACTTCTCACTTCATCCACTCCTATGCTAAGGACTCTGACATTCTTGTCATGTTCGGCATAAAATTTCCCCTGAATTCCTCACTGAATCTATACTAGGTTATTTACAGTCATGATCATTGTTTTGGTTTCCCCACAAATGGAACCACCTTCTTAGCATCTACCCCATTGAACCCTTTCATAACTGAGCCAGATTCACTATCCTATTTGTCTTCTCTACCTGTTGGTGACAGATGCTGAGATAAAGGAAAACAGACCTTAAACTCAGCAAGGTGCAGCAAAAAGGTTAGCCTCCTAGGATGTCTCCACTTCCAATTACGTACAGGCCAAGGCTGTCACTTAGTCCAGATTCCAGCTATGCATTTTGAACCACGTTGAGCCTAAAGAAAAGGTGAATGTAAAACAAATCAAATAAATAAACAATGAAGACAGTTGCCCAGACAGCCCCTAAACTTTGGCAATAAATTACGCTTACGAGAGGACATTCAGGACACATTTAGTCTTTTATTTTGTCCCAACTGCATGAAATTTGAATCTTGGGCATTAACAGATGACCACAATGATAATTTACATTTATGTAACAGCTTTAGTATATTTTCTCAAGGAAAATTGCAGGAGCATTAGCGAGCAAAATTTGACTCAAAGTATATAACAAGATCCTTCCCATAGCATAGCTCTTGCTGGACAAAAAAGTATGATATTGGCATTGCATCTTTGTACACATGCCATTAAGATAAGAGCATTGTGTAAAGATTACTGTAATTTTTATAAATTCTTGTTGAATGTTGCAGGGAAGGAAATGTTCACTTGACTTTGTAACCAATCACATTCACAATATGTGAGAATGAATGCCCTGAACCTGTATATTGATTACTCACAAGCAACTGACAAGATTTGCCTATATTCCTAACTAATACTGATAAGGCTCCAGTGGGAGGGTGAGCTGAGACCATGTATAATGCAGATCTGCACAAGACTTACTGTGTTTTTTACCTCAAAATTGATTTGGTGGAGAAACATTGCAGATCTGAGACGACCTTTGAACAGTCTGGAAGCATTTCTGACGATCCCTAAGCCAAAAACCTTTGACATGTTGGTGAAAACCTAGTAATATTCCCATAAACTCTGTCCCATTGTGAAGCAAACATATGAGTTCTCGTCCTCAATGGTAAAGAAGGTGGTCAAAAACACAATGAAGAATTGTAACCCTCTCTTCCACTTTATTTTGAAATCTCATAAACCCCAAATACGAAAAGATATTGGGTGAAATTTCTATTGACTTCTTGAATATCAGGGTCATGTTTAATTATGTGATGATTTACATTCTTCAGCATGCTATGTTTCCAGTTTAGTATCAGCTTCAATTTATTTGGTCATATTCTGCAGAAACATCACAATGCTATCGCAAAGTAAACCAATGACTTTTTAATTTGACCTTTTTTAAAATGGCAACCCTCAAAAGCCTGACAGAGCTGTCACGCAGTTTTAATTTGCTTTCTTCTGAAATGTTTGATTTATGTGTTCCTATGTAAAATACTGTTTGGAGCCCATTGGCTTAGTAATTGTTATGGAGGAAGATTCCCTCTGTGTGTTTTATGCAACAGAATCATGAGCTAATTTGGAAAGAACAGTTTGATGATTTTGTTATATGTAGTGCGCAGAGGTGCACATCTT
The DNA here is from genome assembly GCA_024137785.1 of Ginglymostoma cirratum. Classification (NCBI taxonomy): domain Eukaryota; kingdom Metazoa; phylum Chordata; class Chondrichthyes; order Orectolobiformes; family Ginglymostomatidae; genus Ginglymostoma; species Ginglymostoma cirratum. Next base: position 15,984,595 of record JAHRHZ010000024.1, read on the forward strand.
ACATTAGCTGTGTTCAATTAGAAAAGACCAAATTTAAAGCAATACTTAAATAGATGTTTTGGCAGTAAAAACTACCACAGTAAATTCACAATGTATAGTTTATACTAATTCAATTTTCTGTTTTGCATAGTCTGTTTAATATACATAAAGATCCTTAAAACAATGGTTTCTTTAATGAAAAGAAGATAAAATACTCCAATGCTTAAAACTAAGTCAAAACCACAATTGTAGCTTTAGTCTAGTTTTGTGTTCATTTAATCTAAATGATTTTCTTTTCTCTTGTTCACTAGTTTATTCCGGATTGCCCACAAAACAGAGGGCAATAAATCTTAGTCAAGAAATCACTGTGTGGGGTGAATAACCGGCATTGACGCTGATTCCTTACAAAAACTCATTTCTGGTAACGTGAGACCAGCTGTGGATGGTCATGTCAACTTATTAGACTTTTTACTTTCCAGTATTGATCTTGTTCTACACCAGTGCAAGCCATATTGCTGGCTAATGCTATTGACTAACTATCAGACTTCCCCCAGAAGTGTAGAGGTTTGCAGCTCTTTCTGAACCACAGAAACCCATCAATGGACAATGATAGAGAGGCTGAAAAGCTGCAAGCACAGCACTGAGCATGCTTCTCTGAGAGGAAAACATTAAAACTAAGACTGCCATTGTTATTTTTGTTTTAAATTTCAGTTGGTCAATGACTTTTGCATTATATAGTTACTAGCTATATCTTTCTTACTATTAATTGTTTACGATCAGTGAATAATGGTTGTTTGATTGATAATTAGTTTTTCTCTTAAATAACCTTACATCTGAATAATATTAGTGCTACAATCAGTGCCCATACTTCTGAAACATAAGAAGAGAAGGATGTCTTTCAGCCACTGGAGTCTGTTATATTCAATGAAATCATGGATGTTCTGTCTTCTAAATCCATTCACCTGCTGATGCTTATATTCCTAACAGCCTGAGCTCATAAAATTTATCAATTTAAACATCAACAACAACTTATATTTAAATAATGCCAGCGATGAAGTGAAGCATCACCAGGCAGTCCATAGGAGAGTTATAACATGAAGTATGACCCAAACCACGTCAGGTCAAGTGATCAAAAGTTTAGTCAAGGACGTAAGTTTTAAGAAGTAACCTAAAGGAGGAAAGTGTGGTAAAGAGACAGAGGTGAGGAATAGAAAAAGGGAATTAGAGAAGCTGGGGCCTAGATGATTGAGGGCACATGAACTAATGATATACCAATCATATTTGGGAATGCTGATAAAATTATGAGCCTATTATGTTTATTGTGTCATTAAATTGAAGTAAAAAAAGGAAAAGGTTCATGTGACTTGTTCTGCAGTCTGCCTGACAGTTTAATTTTTTCACCAAAGGAAGGCTTAGATTATTTCACTGGGAAGAAGGTGCATGGAATTCACATTTGGAGACAATGGCAACAGCCTATATCTTAACAGTAGAGACTGTGAGTCTCCAAAGTCACAGAAAAGTGTTGAGAATATTGCATTTTAAAAAGTTGTGCCTTAAAGAGTCATTTTAGTTCCAATGTACAAGAGAATTAGGCTGTCAAGGATATCTAGTTTACATTTATTATTTCTATGCAGATACACTGCTCATGTTATTAATGTTGCCAATGAGAAGGACATAGAGGAAGCCATTGTCAAGATCAGATTACAGGCTTTCATAGAGCACACTGAATATCAATTTTTGAGTCTATTTTATTCAGGAGAAAGGAAACAGCTTGAGGCCAACAAAGTCTTCATGGTTCGCTGCATGGGAATGTAGGTAACAGTGTAAGTAATACTTAGATTTAAAAGAAGAAATTTGACTGGACGTAAAACTGAGTTGGAAGATTTTCCTAGCTTTAGCCAGGGAGCAGTCTTCATGAAATTGACACTGTGAAAGACAGTTCAAGAGTTAAATGTTTCTAGGCTGGGATAGGAAAATAATTTTTCTATTCATTCACGGGATGAAGGCATCGCTGGCTAGGCAGCATCTATTACCCATCCCTAATTGCCCAGAGGGCAATTAAGCTCACATTGCTGTGAGCCTGGCGTCACATGTAGGCCAGACCAGGTAAGGATGACAGTTTTCTTCCCTAAAGGGCACTCGTGAACCAGATGGGTTTTTCCAACAATCGACAATGGATTCATGGCAATCGTCAGATTCTTAATTCCAGGTTTCTTTATTTAAATTCAAATTCCTCCATCTGCCATGGCAGGATTCGAACCTGGGTCCACAGAACATTACCTGGGTCTCTGGCTTAACAGTCCAGTGATAATACCACTAGGCCAAAAGTAAACATTTTGGAATGAAGAATCATTTTGGACTGATTTTGAGAGAACTACATGTCTGCTTGAGGGACAGTGTATGAAACGTGTTTTCTAGGTCAGACTAAAAATAAAAACTGTGTGTATTCTGTTGCGTTTTAAGATAAATTGACTACAAGGATAGCATTTAGACAATAGTGCTTTTTCCTCCTTTATTATAGTAAGTGTCTTAAAATGTGAAATCTTGCTCAGTGATTATTGCAACTGTTAACTGTAAGTTTAGATTTCTTTTTAAAAGATTATCAGTCTCCATGGGTATCATAACAATGCATGAGATAGCAGAATTACAGGAGTATAAATACCTCCTAGTCTTGTGAACGAGAGAGATAGGGAGGATCAATGCCATGAAGAATTTGAAAACAAGAATGGGAGTTTTTGTCAAGACATTGCTTAACCAGGACCTGATGAATGTCAGCGAGCACATGGGTGATAGGGGAATGGAACTTGCTGCATGTTAAGGTATGGATGGACAACAGGGTTTTGAATGATCTCAAATTTATGGACGATAAAATGTAGGAGATTAATCAGGAGTATGCTGGAATAGTTGCATACCAAGGTAATTATAGCATGGATTAGGGTTTCAGCAACAAATGATCTGAGATGGTGCAAAGCTGTCCAACACTGCAGAGGTGGAAATAAGTAGTTTTAATAATGGGCCAATCGTCTGAGGAGTGGCAGATGGAGTTTAATTTAGATATATACGAGGTGTTGCATGTTGGTAAGATAAACAAGGGCAGGACTTACACAATAAATGGTAGGGTCCTTGGCAGTGTCGTAGAACAGAGAGAACGAGGGGTTCAGGCACATAGTTCATTGACAGTTGTGTCATAGGGAGACAGAGTGGCAAAGAAGGTGTTTGGAACGCCGCCTGCATTGCTCAGATTATTGAGCTTAGCAGTTGTGATGTCATGTTGCAGTTGTACAGGATGTTGTTGAGGCCACTTTTAGAGTATTGAGTGCAGTTCTGGTCACCCTGCTATAGGGAGAGTATTATTAAATTGGAGAAGGTGCAGAAAAGATTTACAAGGATGTTACCAGGACTGGAGGGTTTGAATTATAATGAGAAGCTGGATAAACTGGGATTTTTTTACCTGGAGCATAGGAATTTGAGAGGTGATCTTATAGTGACTTATGAAATCATGACGGGCAAAGTGAATAGCAAAGGTTTTTCCCTCAGGGTTGAAGAGTTAAAAACTAGGGGCCATAATTTTAAGGTGAGAGGAGAAAGATTTAGAAGGGACCTAAGAGGCAACCTTTTCACACAGAGGGTGGTTCGTATGTGGAAAGAACTGCCAGAACAAGTGATAGATGCACTACACTTACAAAATTTAAAAGACACTTTGATAGGTACATGAATGGGAATGGTTAAGAAAGAAATGAGCAAAGTGCAGGCAAATGGGACTAATTTAGTTTGGGCAACTTGGTTAGCATAGACAAATTGGACCGAAGGGTCTGTTTCCATGCTGTATAACTCTATGATTCTAATACTTGCATACTGGCTCAAATATGAAGTCATTAGTCCATCGTAGGGTGAAATGAAACACCAAGTTTGTGAACAGATTGACTTAATCTTAGATTGTTGCCAGGTAGAGGGTTGCGGTTGAAAATTAGGGAACTGAGTTTGGAATGGAGTCCAGAAACAATGACTTCAGCATTAACAAATTTTGATTGAGGGAGTTTCTGCTTATCTAGTAATGGATGAAGGATAAGTGTTCTGAAGATTTAGCAACAGTGGAAGAGTTGTGAATGATGCTGGTGAGGTAGTAGTGTCAGCATGCACGTGAAAAATAACACTGTGCTTTTAGATGATGTTGCTGAAGAACAGACTGCAGATGGGAACTAAAGGGGGCTAAGGATAAATCCTTGGAAGACATCAAAAGTAATGAAAACCAAAAGAACAGCGGATGCTGTAAATCAGGAACAAAAATAAAGTTGCTGGGAAAGCTCAGCAGGTCTGGCAGCATCTGTGGAGGAGAAAACAGAGTTAACCTTTCGGGTCAGTTCTGAGGAAGGGTCACCAGACCCGAAACGTTAACACTGTTTTCTCCTCCACAGATGCTGCCAGACCTGCTGAGCTTTTCCAGCAACTTTGTTTTTGATCAAAAGTAATGATGTAGTAGGAGAAAGAGAAGCCATTGCAAGTGATTCTCTGGTGCTGATTAGGCAGGTAAGAATGGAACTAGATCACGCACCCTAACCAGTGCATTTGTTGAGCAAGATCAATTGTGTTTTGTAAGAGTTCGACACTTTTAACATTCATCACACAGAAAGGTGACTCCTAACTTCTGTCTTGAATGACTACAATCTGATTTTAAGGTTCTGTCCCTGTCCTAGATTCTCTCATAAGGGAAAGTTTGTCTTTATCTACACTATCAAGTCATTTCAAAATCTTCAAAGTAGCAAGAAACCAGCTCGTAACATTTTATATTCTGGGGAATGCAAGCATGGTTTTCTCATCTTTCATCATAATCTAATCGCTTAGACAAATATGCTTTAATACTTGCCTCATTTTCAATATTCAGTTAAGTTCCACACACTTGAAATCAAGATAATTACCTGCTTATTTCAGAATGCTATGACTTCATTGTAAAAAGATCATTTATCCTTTCCTAAGGTAAGACCTTGATTTTCTTGCGAAATAATGTGATTTGAATCTCAGAGCTTTTGTAAAATATAATTTTGCCAAAATCAAATTTTCAGAGTAGATTTGCTTGGAAGACATTTGGAGAACCTGAGTTTCAATTTCAATTTTGATTTTTATTTGCTTATGATTTCCTTCGGTCAATGGGTTTTCTCACTACTCTTCCTATGTTAAAAAAAATTGTCACAGCTCTTCAATAAAAGAAACACCTGTATTTCTGCAGCACCTTTCACAACTCAACACAACCCCAACACTTTACAGATAATCAACAATTTTTTTGAAGTGTAATTACTGCTGCAATGTAGGAAGCATAGCAGCTAATGTGCACACAGCAACACCCCACAATCAGCAATAACCAGGTGTCTAACAGAAATGCATGTCTAACAAAAATGCATGTCTAACAGTGCATATTACATTTTTGAAATCGTCATGGGATGCTGGTTTTGTTGACCAGGACAGCATTTGTTGCCCAGTTCCAGTCACCAAACACTTCAATGCAGTCAAGGAAATCTTTCAAAATATATGATCTTTAGCAGATTTACTATGGTGTTTTCACACAGTCTCTTAACCAAAGAGAATCAGACTCAAACATGGATGAGCAGAAACAATGCATTAAAACAAATAGTTCAATACAGGTCAATACAGATTTTAATCCCAAGAGGACAAGTTTACCTACTCCCTTAAATACCAAGAAAACTCATAGAAAGTGATTTCATTGCGGACATTGTCATGCTGTATTAATCGAGTGAAATCATTTTCTCAATACCGTCATTGTGGCCAGATGTTCCAAAAGGAAGGCTTCTACAGTCTAGGTGTTTGGATCCAGGATTTTTGCATGTTGGACTGACTTTTGCTGCAGTGTCCATCCAACAAAACTGGTCTCAACTGATAGAACATCCGTCACCTGAGGCACTACCCATTATAGATGTCTTGAAAATGGCAAATCCTCTTTTGGCATGTGACAGAGACTGAATGCAAAACAACTTGTATTTGAGCTGCATAATAACTGGGACTCAATATTCAACACTGGATGGTGAATGAGTCAATACATAGGAATAAAAGATAGCCATTCAGCACTTTGAGCCTGTTGCACATTCAGCCAGATTATGGCTGATTTGTATCTTAACTCCATTACACCCTTTGACAGATGCCTGACAAATCTGTAAAATTCTTTGAGGAGGTAACAAGCAAGTTGGACAAAGGAGAGCCAGTGAATGTGATCTATTTAGATTTCCAGAAGGCCTTTGACAAGGTATCACACAGGAAGCTGCAAACTAAAATAAGAGCCTATGGCGTAGGGGCAAGGTACTGGCATGGATAGCGAATTTGCTGACTGGCAGAGGCAGAGCGTGGAGATAAAGGAGTCTTTTTCAGGATGGCAGTCGGTGACTAGTGGAGTTCATAGGGGTCAATATTGGGACCACAGCTATTCATGATCTGGATGAAAGAACTGGCAGCATTTATGCTAAGTTTGCAGATGACGCAAAGATAGGTGCAGGGACAGGTAATGTTGAGAAAGCAGGGAGCCTGTGGAAGGACTTGGACAGACGAGGAGAGGAAACAAAGAGGTGGCAGATGGAATACAGTGTCAGAACGTGTGAGGTTATGAAAGGAAGAATAAAGGCATAGGCTATTTTCTAAATGTGGAAATCTGAAGCACAGGATCCTCTTAAGGTTAACATGCAGGTTCAGTTGGCAGTTGGGAAGGTAAATGCAATGTTAGCATTCATTTCAAGAGGGATAGAATACAATCTATCCTTATATCTTATGGTGTTATGGTCTTATGGATCAGTAGTCTTTAAAACTCTTGCCTAACAAAAATCGCTTCAGGGTGATTTTGATATCTTCAATTCACCCAAGTATCAACAGGTTTTTTAATGGAAGAAGATGACGTCCTTTAAACCATTTTTAGGCATTTCACATGACTGCTATAAAAATATTTGACATAACAACATAAGCAAAAATAGGACAGGTAGGAAAAAGTATGGTCAAAGGGGTGGAATTAAGGAGCATCTTAAAAAAAAAGATAGAGAGAGGAGCAAACAGTTTAGGGAGGGAATTCCAAAGCTTTAGGAACTGCAATATTGAAGGTACAACCACCAGAGATGGAGATATAAAATGCAGTAACATGCAGTAACATGCATGACCCCAGAATTGGTGGAGCTTGGAGATCTTGAAGGGTTCTGGGGCTGGAGGAGATTACAAAAATGGCTACACTCTCAATTCATCTGAGTGGTTTGTGAATTTGAGTCAGAATTTTGTGGCAAAATCTGAATTAATCCTCTGGTAGAGCACTGAACTAATGCTGTGAAGAGTGGCCCACCGCTTAAAATACTTAAACAGATGGCCAGTGATCTAATTTCATTCATCCCTCAATGGACGCTTTATATCTCTCCATATATTTATTGCCCAAACAGCTCATGGCAGTTAGTGGGATATTACCAGTTCTAGACTGGCTGCCAAGTGTGCCTGTAAAACAATCCAAGAACTCAAAACTGTATTCATCGTGTAAAATATTTTGATTGTGATCAGAAGCAAAAAGCAGTAAAACTTGTGAATGATGAACACTAGGTGTAGCACCTTATATACTTCAAAATGGAGCTCCAGTATTGTCATGTATTATTGTTAGGGTTATAATGGGACAGTGTCCCTTTAAGCGGTGAGTCACATGAGCATTGTTGAATCACATTGGTGACTCATCAGCCAGGTTTGTGAGATAACAAGGCGTGGGGCTGGATGAACACAGCAGGTCAAGCAGCATCTGAGGAGCAGGAAAACTTGACGTTTCGGGCCTAAACCCTTCATCAGAAATGGGGGAGGGGAAGAGGGTTCTGAAATAAATAGGGAGAGAGGGGGAGGCGGATAGAGGATGGATAGAGGAGAGGATAGGTGGAGAGGAGGCAGACAAGTCGAAGAGGCGGGGATGGAGCCAGTAAAGGTGAGTGTAGGTAGGGGGGTAGGGAGGAGATAGGTCAGTCCAGGGAGGACGGACAGGTCAAGGGGGCGGGATGATGTTAGTAGATAGGAGATGGGGGTGTGGCTTGGGGTGAGAGGGAAAACAGGTTAGGGAGGTGGAGATGAGCTGGGCTGGTTTTGGGATGCTGTTGGGGGAGGGGAGATTTTGTAGCTTGTGAAATCCACATTGATGCCATTGGGCTGCAGGGTTCCCAGGCTGAATATGATTTGCTGTTCCTGCAGCCTTTGGGTGGCATCACTGTGGCATTGCAGGAGGCCAAGGATGGACATGTCATCTGAGGAATGGGTGGGGGAGTTGAAATGGTTCGCGACTGGGAGGTGCAGTTGTTTGTTGCAAACTGAGCGCAGGTGTTCTGCAAAGTGGTCCCCCAGCCTCCGCTTGGTTTCCCCGATGTAGAGGAAGCCACAACGGGTACAGCGGATGCAGTATACCACATTGGCAGATGTGCAGGTGAACCTCTGCCGGATGTGGAAAGTCCTCTTGGGGCCTGGGATTGGGGTGAGGGAGGAGGTGTGGGGGCAGGTGTAGCACTTCCTGCGGTTACAAGGAAAAGTGCACCTCCTCCCACCCACCCTCCTGCAAAAATGCCATCCCCTATTCCCAATTCCTTCGCCTCCGCCGCATCTGCTCCCAGGATGAGACATTCTAATCCCGCACATCTCAAATGTCCTCATTCTTCAAGGACCGCAACTTCCCCCCCACAGTGGTCGAGAACGCCCTCGACCGTGTCTCCCGCATTTCCCGGAACACATCCCTCATGCCCCGTCCCCGCAACAATAACCAAAAAAGAACCCCCCTCGTCCTCACAGACCACCCCACCAACCTCCGGATCCAACGCATCATCCTCCGACACTTCCGCCATCTGCAGTCAGACCCCACCACCAAAGACGTTTTTCCCTCCCCACCCTTATCCGCCTTCCGGAGGGACCACTCCCTCCGCGACTCCCTTGTCCGCTCCACACTCCCCTCCAGCCCCACCACACCTGGCACTTTTCCTTGTAACCGCAGGAAGTGCTACACCTGCCCCCACACCTCCTCCCTCACCCCAATCCCAGGCCCCAAGAAGACTTTCCACATCAGGCAGAGGTTCACCTGCACATCTGCCAATGTGGTATACTGCATCCGCTGTACCCGTTGTGGCTTCCTCTACATCGGGGAAACCAAGCGGAGGCTGGGGGACCGCTTTGCAGAACACCTGCGCTCAGTTCGCAACAAACAACTGCACCTCCCCGTCGCGAACCATTTCAACTCCCCCTCCCATTCCTCAGATGACATGTCCATCCTTGACCTCCTGCAATGCCACAGTGATGCCACCCAAAGGCTGCAGGAACAGCAAATCATATTCAGCCTGGGAACCCTGCAGCCCAATGGCATCAATGTGGATTTCACAAGCTACAAAATCTCCCCTCCCCCAACTGCATCCCAAAACCAGCCCAGCTCATCTCCACCTCCCTAACCTGTTTTTCCTCTCACCCCAAGCCACACCCCCATCTCCTATCTACTAACATCATCCCGCCCCCTTGACCTGTCCGTCCTCCCTGGACTGACCTATCTCCTCCCTACCCCTCTACCTACACTCACCTTTACTGGCTCCATCCCCGCCTCTTCGACTTGTCTGCCTCCTCTCCACCTGTCCTCTCCTCTATCCATCCTCTATCCGCCTCCCCCTCTCTCCCTATTTATTTCAGAACCCTCTTCCCCTCCCCCATTTCTGATGAAGGGTTTAGGCCCGAAACGTCAAGTTTTCCTGCTCCTCTGATGCTGCTTGACCTGCTGTGTTCATCCAGCCCCGTGCTTGTTATCTCGGATTCTCCAGCATCTGCAGTACCTTTTATCTCTGATACAATTTTAGCCAGGTTTGTGGGCTTGGTCAGCTTTGTTTTGGGTTCTGACAGAGTACGCAGCTTTGGAATAAAACATCCCTATTGCATTGCAGTAAGAACAAGTTTGTATGTTCTTTAGATCTGACTGGAGCCTAGTATCTGCCTAGTATAGAATAAGTGTGCCCAGTACATTTATCTCTCGTATTTCTGTTTTCTTTCCCGTCTGGAGTAATCTCATGGCTATAAATGACACTGTTCTTGGGACAGATCTCGGTGTTCTGCCAGGTTGCAACTCTTTGCAGGAAATGATGTATCCCATGTGAGCAAAATTACAAATGCAACCTTTGAAGTTAAATTCTTAATACAATGATGGATGAGATCAAATAGCTCCTCCCCTCATTAACTTGTCATGGGCTGAAGTCTTTCTGTTATCAGCATGTCCATTTCATGAATTCCTATGTTTGTACTGCTTAAAGGCAAATAAGAGCACTTTGATTTTGCAGTCATTAGATTTTCTGCAATGAGATGACTTAGGGCTGAATAGCAGAGCTAAAAAGTAATTGATTTCCCTTTTCTTCCCAGTCCGTCGTTGACAAGTTAATGCTGGGACTCAGGGAAGTCGAGTCTCTGAGGAGACCAGGCAGCTGATGTACCATATCACTCTTTGTCACATTGATGCTGCCACTACGCCCAATAAAACCAATGGTCATAGGCTAACAAACAAATTGGAAAATGGTTAAATACTGTGGCCTGCTAAAAGCATCATGCTTAATGTATTAAATAATTAAGGCTAATAACATATTTTGTAAAATTGTACTCTTGTATGAACACTGGCATCAATAATTGACAACAATTCTTATCAAACACAACAGACAGATTCTTAACCTTTCAGCTTAAGTTTTGATCTGTTGTATGCCGAGGAATGAATAATTTGGTTAAAGTTAATTAGATTAACCAGATAGGAGACAATTTGTATTTGCCTCTCCCGTTAAGAATATCTCAAAGTACTGAATGAAGAATTAAAATTTTTTTTAAAATGACCAAAGAAGGAGTTAGCATCAAAATTATGAGCTAAGATTGATTATTATTCATAGGATCATAGTAGTCACATGTAAACATTAAATATAGAAATAATTAGTAAATACATCTGCTTGACAAAGTAAACAGGCAGTTATGTGGCAGTAACTTAGCTGTAAGTAGTGATTGGAAATTAACTATAGTGATTGTAAATTTATAGTTTGAAGCAATGTCCCAGATTGAAATAAATTAGTGAGATTAATTTATATTCCTTGGATAGACGACAAACAGATAGCATTAGACAATCAATCTATTGAATAGATTATATCTCTGCATGTTTGCAGGTCACAGTAGTTTTGAAACATTTTAGAGAAAGTGTTTATGAGTTAACATGGCTAAAATAGTTACCTTGTATTTCTAAGAGAATGGCATTGTTCTTTGGAGATGTCAAAGTCATGAATCTCGGTCTGTAAGGTGCAATCAATTCCTCCTGTTTGCTCAGCTCACTGGACAAGGTACCTGAAATCTCACCTTCCTTATTATCAGGAAAACCTTTACTAGTTAATGTAATGCCTGTCTGACTGTTTCTTAATTCCCCAAGAGGTGCCAGGACCTTTGCATACACCTGATTCTCACAGTCAATCAGTCATGGAGTAGCAGGGTATTCTGTAACCTTTCTCTGTCTGTTGGGGATGTTTTTCAATTTTACAGACATCTGTAACAACTAGAGAAAGTATCACTAACAGAAATAGTACTAAATTAAGACTGAACACCGACAACTGGAATTGCAATTGAACGTCAACGTTGCATAAATGATATCACTTATTTGTCTATAATTTCAAGAAAAGATATCCTTTCCTTCTTTTTGACCAACTTGAGCAGTACAAATATTAGAAGAGTTCAGTCCTTCTGTTGCCAGTCACCTCTACAGTATTGTTGAGACCATCTATGAGAAAGCATCTCAAAATGATGGATGGGACCTCAAGTGTGTTCTGAGCTAGCATTAGCCACCATGGAGCTCCAACCAAATTATAACAGCAATATGCTTCCACTATAACAGGGCCCCTGCACTCTGCGTGCTCAGTTCTCATTGAGGTGTCTCAACAATTTTCAAGTCCTGATGTAGGGTCACAGTGGGAAAAATTTGGGAAACATTGAACCGTTATCTTCATTTCCATAAAAAGTATTAGGGCTAGCATGGCGGTGGTGGTAGTAGTGGTGGTGGAACCAGTGATGGTGGAGGTGAGGACGGGAAATGTGTGGGGGAGTACATGTTACTTGAGGTCTCCTGGAAACTATTGTTGCAATCATTTTTCTGCATCAGCCAATTTGAGTAAAATGAATTGCCTTACGATGAAAATATCAGATGTCCCCCCGGGTAGTAGCTATTTATTTGCATAGTCTTATTTTGATATGAAAGAGTTATTGGGGTGAAATTTTTCAATTTTCCAAAGTCACAGGTTTCTGGGTAAAGACCTATCAATCTACAAGGATTGCATCAATGATATCATGAATTTTGGTGAATTCTGCCATTGAAATAATTACAGAGTCACTTCATTCCACAGTTGGTAACCTATGAGGAAAGTAGTGCATCAGTCATTTGCTGAAAACTGCAAATTTACTGACACTGCTGACTTTACCCATGACTGTTTAGGATGTGCTACAGAAAGAAAAGTTCAGGAATCATGCCAGAGACTAGCGTTAAGTTTAATTTCTATCGTATCAGTTCACTTTTTTTTTGCATTTAGTACATGAAAATATCACTGGTATTGAAGCTCTTGGTATCTATTCCTCATGTAACAACATGTCACTCCAGGTAGCACAGTGGATCAGTGGTTAGCACTGCTGCCTCACAGTGCCAGGAACTCAGGTTCAATCCTACTCTTAGGTGACTGTGTGGAGTTTGCACATTCGCCCTGTGTCTGTGTGAGTTTTCTGCTGAGTGCCCTGCTTTCCTCCCACAGTCCAAAAATATGCAGGTTAGGTGGATTGGCCATGCTAAATTATCCATAGTGTTCAGGGATGTGTAGGTCAGGTGTAACAAAAACAAAGTTGCTGGAAAAGCTCAGCAGGTCTGGCAGTATCTGTGAAGGAAAAAATCAGAGTTAACGTTTCAGGTCTGGTGACTCTTCCTCAGTTCTGCGGAAGGGTCACCAGACCTGAAACATTAACTCTGATTTCTCTTCACAGATGGTGCCAAACCTCCTGAGCTTTTCCAGCAACTTTGTTTTTGTTTCTGATTTACAGCATCCGCAGTTCTTTCGGTTTTTCTTTAGGTTGGGTGTGTTAGCAGGGGTAGGGTAGGGGGATGGGTCTTTGTCCTTCAGAGGATTGGTATCGATTTGTTGGGGTGAATGGCTTGTTTCCACACTATATGGAATCTATTAAAGAAATGCATTCTGAAAGTCACAACATATTTCAGTTCTGATAAGGGGTGAGACTCCATCTCAACAGACCTGCATATTTAGTTAAAGTTGAATGTCTAAAAAGTGTAGAGCGTTCCTTTAAGTTACCAAAGCAGTCAACTCCAAACACCAAATAAATACAAAATGCTGCAGATACTGGAAATCTGAAATAAACAGATACTGGTACTTGGAACTAACACAGAAAATGCTGGTGAAATTCTGCGTGTCTAGCAGTATCTGTAAAGACAGGAACAGAGTTAACATTTTGAGTCCAGTATGACTCTTCTTCAGCAGTGAAATGTTAATGTTGTTTCTTTCTTCACAGATGCTGCCAGACTTGCTGTCTTTCTCCAGCATTTTCTATATTAGTTCCGACTAACAGGAGTGAATGATTTAGATAAATGATGAGAATTCCTCCTCCTCCTCGTTGCCTGAGCTTTCTAAGACTCCAGCATGTCAGAGCGGGCTATGAAAGTTTGATAATAATCTGGACTATCTCATGCAAGATCTATACAGTCTTTCAGCTTCACAAAATCATTCTCCACATCAGCAGCCCAGGAAACCTGGGATTGATCTTCACTGTCTGTGTCAAATCAATACTTCAGTTGAAGTCAACCTGCACCTTTAGCTAGTTAACACAAGAAACCAGCCAATAGCTGACTTTTGGTTTTAGGGCTGATCAGACACTATACCTTTAGATCATCTGGAAATGCTCCCAGGAATCAATGTTCAAACAGACTCTTTAATTTGATTCATTTTCCCCATCTGGACACAATTTCAAATGAACCTCCTGCTTTCTGACTACTTTCTGTCTATGTACCATATGGAACTCTCCAAAAATTCTTAGCATGAGTGCTGGAGGAACCAATTCTTAAGGTAAGAAATCAGACATTTTGCAATCTGATTGGTCACAGTTTTATTGGATCTATATAAAGAAAATTCAATGAGTGCTTTATCACGAAATAACAGTACCAGACGGTTCAACCAAAGCTTCTCCCACTAATTATGATGATTTACTAATAATTCAGAAGCTCTTCTGAATCCATGTGTGACATCCTTTTAAAATGTTATATTACATTGGATTAATGAAATTATTCCATGCAGAGTTATCATTGAATTCAATTGTGCCCTCCCTCACAATTATCACACACTACAGCACTCCGGAAGAAATGACATTAAAATACCCTACGGTAAGCCCAGCTTGTATTTATATAGCACCTTTAATACGTTAAAACATCCGTAGAACTTCAGCGGAGCATTATCAAATGAGATTTGATACCATGTTGCATAAGGCAATATTAGCACAGGTAGCCAAAAGTTTAATCAAAGCAGTAGGTTCTAATAAGTGCCTTGAAGGACGAAGGAGACGTGACAAGCTCAAGAGAGGGAATTTCAGTGTTTAGGGTCTCAGTAGCTGAAAACACATCTGTAAATGGAGTTGATTGAAAAAGGAAATGTTCATGAGGCCAGAACTGGAGGAGTACAGCTATCTCAAAGCATGGTACAGCTGGAGGAGATTACAAAGAAAGGAAGGGGTGAGGCATGGAGGGATTTTAAAAGATGCACGATAATTTTAAAATTAAGGTACTGCCAGATCAGAAGCCAACGTAGATCAACAAGCACAGTGCTGATGGATAAATGGTACTTGGTGCATATTAGCTTTCAGACAGCAGAGTTTTGGCTGTTGCTCACAAAAGGTAAAATTTGGGAGACCAGCCAGGAGTGTGTTGGAATAAGCACCTTTAATGTCTCAAACGCATAATGTACATCCAGTAGTAGATGTGCTGAGGAAGATATGAGGCAAGGGATGTTTCAGAGGTGGAATTACCCAGGCTTGGTAATAGTGTGGATGTGTAGTCAGAAACTCACCATCTCATCAAATTTTTCCATTTGTTCATGGGATATGGACATCATCTGGGAGGCCAGTTTTTGTTCTTTGTCCTTAGCTTCTCTTGAAATGGTGGTAATGAGCTGCCTTCTTAAACTGCTGCAGTCGTTGCAGTGTCAACTCACCAATTGTGCTGTTTAGAAAGATGTTCCAGGATTTTGACCGAGTGACAGAGAAGGAACTGTGATGCGTTTCCAAGTCAGGGTGGTGTGGGTGCAGAGGGAAAATTGTAGATGTTTGAGTTGCCATTACATCTGCTGCCTTTGCCCTTCTAAATGGTAAAGATCACGGATATAGAATGGACAGAGGAAGGAGTTGCTGTGTTGCATCTCAATGGTGGTAAATAATGCTATCATTGTGCATCAGTGGTAGAGACGCAAACACTTAAGGTGGTGGAAGGAATGTCGATCCTGCGAGGCTACTTTTCCTGGATGGAATTCTCAAGTGTTGTTTGAGCTGCACTTTTTCAGGAGAATATTTTATCGCTATCCTGACTTGTGCCTTGTTAGTGGTGGACAAACATTGGAGAATAAGGAAATCAATTCATCACTGCAGCATTACCAGCCTCTGATCTTTTTTTTTTAAATTCATTCATGGGATGTGGGTGTCACTGGCTGGCCAATATTTATTGCCCTTTCCTAATTCCACAGCAGGCGGTTGAATCAACCTACAAAGGACAAAGGTAGTAGAACACCATCATCTACAAGTTCTGCTCAAAATCACACACCATCCTGATTTGGAAATATATCACCATTCCTTCGTTGTCATTGTATCAAAATCCTAGAACTCCCTTCCTAACAGCAATGTGGATGCACCTACACCGCACAGGATGTAACAGTTTAAGAAAGTGGTCACCTTCTCAAGGACGATTATGGATGGACAATAAGTGCTGGCCTAGTCAACAGTGTCCACATCCTGTGAATAAATATAACAACACAATACATTATGATAATGTAAATTAACTAGAATAGGCCTCAATACAATACTGTGCAATACAAATGTTTCTCACTCGCTTTAAATTGATGGTGTTCTTGAGTTTGCTGAATTCCTTCACTTTTTCAATAAGCACCGTCTCATACTCGTCAATCACTAAGCAATAGTGGAAAGGAGAATGAGGTGACGGGCTGAATTTGCCCAAAATTTCACTATGCACCAATTTCAGGGAGTTTCTTGGATGGTTTGCTTCCATGAGCCCTAACAATATTTTTGCATGCAATTTTATACTCCCATCCTCATTAAATATGCACCACACCTACACAGCACAGCTTTCACACAATACTACTCTCAGCAGCAGTAGAATTGCTCACCAGTACCAGGGCATTATGGCATTCATGGCACAGGTGCCGTATTTAAACCCTAGCTGCTCACAATGTTAAACATTCTAACCTGGTCCTAAATAGCCATCCAGGTCAGTGTAGTATTCACAGTCTGGAGAAATGCACAGCTATTCTGCAAGAGGTTATTGACCTTCTGCATGTACAGAATAAATGCCACCATCTTCTTACTGCTACCTCACACTCACACTCACTCTAATTCTGCCATTGCACCCACCTCCCACCAAGGCTCATGATCTATTACTCTTGCCATTGCATGCCACATCTTCCCTCAATGACTCTCATATAGTCCATCCCCCCAATTCAATACCCCTTTCTGCCCTCTGTGTTGCTTATTTGCTCACTTGGGACAACTCACTACCTTTCCGGACTGACAATAAACCAACCCCATGACAGATTATAACCTTTCTCAACTGTTCAGTGCTGCCAAACATAATAAGCTACCTGGTGTTCAGTTTGCACTAAAAGGAAAGGCAGAGATGCTGTGAGCATACAAGTAGGCAAAAAAAGTGAGTGAGCACTATGAATGCAAGCTAAGAGCCCAGAGGTGGATGAGGTTTAACCCTAACTTGATCACAAATGAATGAGACGGATGTGAGTCCTTTTCCTCAGAGTGATCCAGCAGCAGCATTGCAACTAAAGGGTTCTTGAACTCCAAAGTGAACCATATTTTAAGTTAGTCTACATTTTCCATGATGATGTGATGAGGCTGGTTCTTTGCTGAAGTTGATTTATGTGTTGGAGAATGCAGGTGGTCATTGCCCATGGAGTGCACCTTGAGAGGTTGGGGAATGCTGGCCAGGTTAGATGTCTGGAGAAGACACCCTGAACTGCAGGTGCCAGGTAATAATTCTGACTTTCCAGTGGAAAACAGTCACTATCTAGTTTCTTTCTGTTACTTGGAAAATAACAACTTGTATGTAAATGAGGAAAAATTGGATAATAATGAGATATTGATAGATGTAAATGGGACCCTTGGTACTTACTTGCAGGATTCTTATGTAGCCATTTAAAGCTCATTCAGAATATCTGACTCTTTCCCTCAACGTCGAGAATCTTGAGCTGAAACTTTACTAGAAATCAGCAAAGTGCCAGTTTTGTAGAGCTTCATGGAGGCAATCTCCCTGTTCGGCCTAGTGAAATTTTCAAAAACTTGCCTCAATAGCTATGCACCACCCTTCTACAACACTCCACCAATTGTATCTTTCAGAAATACTCGCCAGTGTTGGGATCTCCTGGGATTTCTGGTGCCAGTGTCATCTCTAAAGCCCAGGCATGCATCCGGTCAAGCACTGCATACCAGGAGGAGCCCTTTACCATCCCCTTAGAGGGACACATACCAAAAACAAATGTTTTCCATGGTGTGGTGGGCACATTATGGCAAATACAAGTGAACTTTCATAAATCTATTGCTGCCTTACTGGCTAAAGTTACCATAAAGGTCCTGCCTTCTCATCCTCAGACCTTACCTGAGGGGTTATTGCCCTCAGGTTAAACTTACTTTCTCTAATGATAGAGCACCCTTATGGCTCTCTGGAACTGTGGTGACTTTATTACTATTTAAAATCCAAGCTACACAGCTTGCTCATTGGTTAACCGTTTCCCAAATAGAAACCTAAAGAGTGCTACTCTTTTCCGAACACCCAATGTCGCCCAACATCCTGTCATTGTTCAATGTGAGATGATAATATATTCAAAAGGCTTAAAATGGTTGAAAACATTCACTTTTACTCAGCCAAAATGAACAATAAGCAAACAAACATCAGCTGTATTTGCCTGTGGGAACAGGCAGAGACCACTTGCCTTTTGACCAACAGCAAATTTACAATCAATAAGTGATCACTGCAACCAGCTCACATCTATTGAAAACTGCGATCAATTAAGTTGTGCCTGGCTTGCTGCACCTGATACTGCAGTGCAGAATTGTATCATGCAGAATTCTGGCCCTCTTGCTTAATGCCCTCATTCTTCTCCCCAGATGATTGCTGCTGCTCCCCCAGTTTCCATCACATCCCCTCTCTGAGATAGCAAAAACTGCCGATGCTGGAGTCAGAGTCAATACAGTGTAGAGCTGGAGGAACACAGCAGGTCAGACAGCATCAGAGGAGCAGGAAAGTCAATGTTTTGGGTTTACATCCTTCAAACTCATTACTACAGCCACTTCTCCTTCCTCAGAACCTGGCTATACAGCCGGCTCATCCCCCATGGACTCCAAACAACATTCAGACCATCCCAATTAGGACCAAACCGCAACAACCATTATCTACAGTACATCCAGAGCCTCCAGAAATGGTTTTCTCTAAGGATCCTCAGCTCCACATCCCCTATCTGCCTGCTCCAGTTGAGCAGAGAACAGAATTCTAGCATTGTAGCATGGTTCGTCTGCTCTGCGCTGCAAGTCTTCCCCAGACTGATCTACGCATCAGGAACTTACCTTCAACAGACTTATCATCTGCTCCACAATAGGCCCAGCTGACAAATGGGCGGCATTGTACATACTTAGCCTCAATAAGGCTGTTGTGTATTGGAGTTATCAGCCATGGTTGCAGAGGTAACCTTTGTCTCCAAGCTACTCTAATTATAAAGTATCCAACCCTTGACTGGTTACCATACCTCTCATTAGAGTGGGACATCGGTAACTCTTACAAGGAGAGCCAGAGAATGCCTGTACGTGGACCTTAGACACAGGGACCTATTCTGATTAATACAGCATAAACCATATTGCACAAATACAGTAAGTGATTGTAAGTGCTGTATGATTACTGATACCTTGTCCTCTCACCCTCATATCACTGAAGGAAGGCAGTGTTACATACAACAGCGTCTCAGTGAACTCTTTATAGTTCAAGGTGAAAGCAAATTCATTTCTGTACCCTTGTGCAGATCTTGAATTATCGACTTGAATTGTGGCCCACTGGCAGCGTTCCCTCTAATTTTTTTTTTCCAGCTGTGCGGGACTTCGAGTTCTGTGCATGGCAGTGACCTCCAGAACTAGAAGTCAATACTGCGATCGACATGTGTGGAACCTTGGAGCGGCTGGTACAGCTTAGATGGAATGTTGCCCAAAGGTGTCATTTTTAAGGCTTCACATGATTAATTCTGCTCCACAGAGATGACTATTTTCCACCTGCAATCACCAAAATCACAGTAAAAATTGCTTGCGATCAGGTTTTGTATCCCACATCGTTGGAAACCAAATGGATTTCATATGCAGAATGCTATGATTGCAAATGACTTCTACTTTTTCCATGAAAGTGCCTGACGAAAGTAATTGTCTCTTGAAAGGCCTCTCATCTCTCATAAATAGAGCCCACATATTCAGACAGAAGCAAAATATTTACTCCATTCACTCCAGATCTGATTGTAGCCTCTTTTCCATTTCCTGTGCATGTTTACAAGTTGCTTGAGTATGGAAGGCAACACAGGTCATGCTGAGTACAGTGGGTCACCGCCTCAGTCTGGTAATCAAGGGGCCTTCTTCAACATCCATGCTCTTTTCTTCTTGGCACTTCCTGTTAAGCTCACCTGGCCTTCCAAATGTTCCCACAAAAACCCTTTGAATTGCGATGTTTTCTCTCAGTGGTACACCCTGAGCTCTTGAGATGAGTCATGCCAAACATTATGCTGCCCCCCCCACCCTTGAAGCCAGAGTAACCTTTAATGATTGCCCCTTCTACCATAATCCATGCCAGCCCATACACAATCAACTCCCCTTCTTATATGTTAGGTTTATCCCCTTCACAATTATTGCCCCTTCTGTATCTCAGAAACTTGACTCCAAAGCCAAGAATTGAGTACCCCAGCTTCCTTTCTGCCACAGTGGCACCTGATTAGCCTCCCTTGATTTTCAATGCATGGAACCCCTAGGACTGACCATGGCCAACCCTCCCAACTGACTTGGATGGACAACCCTGACCATTGAGTGACCAGATCCCTGATTGGTCTGACAGCAGCTCCTCAGCTGCCTACCATGACTTCCCAGACTGATAGCCTAGGCCCACAAAGATGACAGTGCATCACTTCTTGTTGAGGGATGGACCCCCTTGACCCTGACCACTGTAAGTGGTCGACTAACAGTGCCCAAGACCCCGTGCTTATATTGGAAACTACCGTTGGCTTAATGTGCCAGTACCCCTTCAGTGAAGGCTGTTTCCCTTGACTTGACTGAGGTCTACTCCCCTTAGACTTTGAGACATGGTCATTTGGTTGAAGTACGTGCAGTGCGTTTGCGATGTATGCTGCTGGCACATGGTGCAGATGTGAGACTGACATTACACAATAACATACAACAAGCTACACCTCCACCTCTTTGACTGATGCCTTCTGAAAACCATGGACACTGAAGCTTTGGTTGAGGAGGTAAAGTGAAAAAGGGCAAAGCAAGGCAGGGATGCTGTGAACATCCAAGTAAACAAAAAGTGAGAGAGTGCTTAGGGAGCTGGCCAGGAGGCCTGAGATGTAATCCAATCAGTGAAATGACTGCTTGTCCCAGCCCATTAATTGTCCTGGCAGCAGCATTGCAATGACCAATGAACTTCAAAGTTCCTCATTGAAGTGAAGAACTCTATTGTAAGTGTTTGTGAAGCAGAATCATATTAGATCTATCACATTAACTTTGTTTCTCTCTCCACAGATGCTGCCAGACCTGTTGAGATTCTCCAGCATTCTATGTGTTTATATTGTAAGTGGAGACAGGGATACACACTCTGAATTTCTTGTCAGGAATTGTTACTTCCAAGTTATTTAGTTTTTATCTGGTGAGTGGGAGAATGGGAAACTGCATATGCATGAGGCAAGATAAACAGATAATGAGATGTTAACACATGAAAATGGATATAAATAGGACTCTCAGCTTGCTGTGGCAGCCTGCCAGTTGGTGTGGCAGCTTCCTGGCCTGGCATGGTGACCTCCTAGCCTGGCAGGATGACTTCTGGTTTGGCATGGCGGACTCTCGGCCGGCATGGTGAACTCTCAGCCTGGTGTGGCAAACCCTCAGTGGCTCAGTGTGGTGGTCTCTCAGCCCAGAATGGTGGTCTTTCGCTAGTACGTGGTGGTCTCTTGGCCTGGCGTGGCATTGGTGTGGACTTCCGGTCTCGAGGTGATTCCTCGAAGTGTGGTTCAACCATGGCTAAGTACTTAAGGAAGACTGTAATGTTTGAACTTTCAGCCTTATTTCTTTATTTTCTACCTAAAACTAAGAAGGTCTGCAAACTGTTGCTTTTAACCTTATTTCGTATGCTTTATGCTATACTATAATTACAGCAATTTTAAACTTTTAACTTTGTTCTTTCTTTCTACCTTGTTTTTAAGATTCTGTATCTAGGTACCTGTACCTAAGATAGCACCTTGTGCGGCGACATTACACACTTTTTGCTGTACTCCTGTACTTTTGTACTTGAGTACACACGACAATAAAAATCAAATCAAATGCACTGGCATGATTCTCATCTGGCCATTCAACACTTGTACAGACAATCAGAATTTTTGTTTTCAACATTGAGAACCTAATTTTTGCCAGTCTCTCCATATTTTCCCAACTTTCTTGCTACTGCTCATATCATTCAAGGATTAGGAAGATTTTCCACTTCATTTTTAAAATTTCAGCATATTCTCCTAAATCTCATGCCATTGCCAATGATAATCAGAGGCTGGGAAAATTCGGTCCAAGGTGTTTAATAATCTGCTTATCTGCTATTACCTGATTTACACTAGTGCAAAATACAAAATTACCTCTGGCAAATTTGCAATTTTGGCTTGTGCCATCAACTTGTGTCTGTAATTAGAAACAGATTGACATATGTATAATTAAATGCCAAATTATTTGGTTGACTGGAGAGTAAAAGACTGATATCACCAAAGGCTTAGGATTTGGTTCAATGTTTGTTTCCAGATCCAGAAATAGATTGTGGCATAAAATGATGCCAAAATTATAAGATACTACCTAAAACATTTTAATAGCACATCCATAAACATTCAGTAAAAGAAATAAATCAATAAAATACAAGCATATGTTTGGGTTTGATTGTTGCATTGACACCCAAGTACTTCCTTACACTTTTTACATTGGAATTTGCACTCCTGCCTTTGTGTCAGAGCTTCTACTTTGCTTTAAACACTGTTGAATACTTTTGGTGTGGGATGCATCTGTGGAAGTTGTGTTGCATATGCTATGTGTCTCTCTATAAACCTTGATATGATCAAAACCGGGTCAGACCTGCATTTAGCAAAGAATAAAATGATAAACTGGCAAGACTGAAACAATATTCAACTAGAAAATGAATGTTAGTACACATTTAATAATCTTTTAATTAATGTCATGTTTCACAAGAAATGGTAATTTTGGTTTTCAAGGTAAGTTGAAAATTGTTTTGTACATTTGTGTTCATGTTTTTTCACACTCAACGGTTGCAAGATGGTCTTTATGTTCAGTTTTGCTTTATGTTCAGTTTTGCTTTATTGGCTGACTGAGTATTGACACAATGCTCACATTGTCATGGATTCTTTCCCAGAAACTTTCACTGTGCTTTGTATCAGGCCATAGGCTTGCTCAAAGCAAATAGTTCAGATACTCTCTGGAACTGGTAAAATATTACTGCTAAGTGCATGGATTGTCAGTTCATTGGCTTGGCTGTTAGGATTCCGGCTAAATCGACAGTTGCGTGTGATTCCATCCGACCAATGAGGTCACTTTCTTTGGCACAATAGCATTTTCTAAAGAAGGGCCCCAACCAGAAATGTCAACTTTCCTGTTCCTCTGATGCTGCCTGGCCTGCTGTGTTCCTCCATCTCCACACCAAGTTGTCTCTGATTCCAGAATCTGCAGTTCTTGCTATCTCCGAGCATCATGCCACTGTCTGTCCAAGTTTAAATGGCGATTTGCACCCAATCCACCCAACCTATCATTTCCTTATTGACCTTTCACTTTTGCCTTGCATCAACCTTCATGAGAAAATCTCTGCAGAATCAGAAGTCAGGGAAAAGTTTTTCGTAAATTAACCTGCTCTGCAAATAAATGCCATTTTGTCAGCCTGCTTCCTGCTTCACTCTGAGTCCAACAGCATAACAATAGGAAAGGTCAAGTCCAGAGATAGAGTTGGTTATTCAGTATTCTCCTTCCAAAGAATAATAGGATGAGGAGCTAATTTGGCCCATTGAACCTGTGCTAGTTCTTTGAAAGAGCTAACCAATTAGTTCCCCTTCCTTTTACTTTACCCTACAAATTTCTCGTTTTCAAGTATTTATCCAATTTCATTTGAAAGCTCCTGTTGAATTTGCTTTCCTTTTTTTTCTTAGCAGTGCTTTCCAGATGATAGAAACTTTGTGTATAAAAATATTCTCTTCATCTCCCCTGGCATTGAGGCACAGTAGATAGGGAGAAACTGCTTCTGCTGGCAACAGAGTCAAGAGTTACAGCAAAGTGATTGAAAGAGATTGCTGAAAAATAATCAAAGGTAGAATGAGGAAAAACCTCTTTCTGCAGTGAGGGCTTAGGGTCTGGAATGAGTTGCCTGAGAGTGTGAAAGAAGTCAATTCAATGTGGTTTTCAAAAGGGAATTGAAAACCACAGGAAGGGGAATGGTTGCTGGGGGAGCAGAAGAGGGTAGGGGAATGGGACCAGCTGAATTGCTTTTGCAGAGAACTGGCATGGGGTTTAAGGGTCTGAAAGACCTCTTTCAGTGGTCAAACCATTCTATCCTATTTTCACCAATTACCTTAAATTTATTCCTTTTAATTATTTACCTTTCTACCACCGAAAACAACTTCTCCACACTTAAGAAATCAAAATCTTCTATGATTTTAAGTACCTCTCCCAAATATCTCCTGACTCTGTCTGCTTTAAGATAAGAACAATCCCAGATTTTCCAGTTTCTCCTCACCAACTGGTATCATTTGAGTAAATCTTCTGTCCAAGACTTTGTTACCTTTCTTCAGATGCAATGCCCAAAATTTGACACAATACTTCAGCTGGACACCAAACAGTGACTTTGAAAAGTTTTGCACAACTTGATATTTTACTGATAGTAGGAAATGCATATGCTGAAGAATCTGAGATAACAAGGTGTAGAGCTTGTACAGCAGGAAGAGGAGCAGGAAGGCTGATGTTTCAGGCCTAGACCCTTCTTCAGAAATGGGGGAGGGGAAGGGGGTTCTGAAATTAATAGGGAGAGTGGGGGAGGCGGATAGAAGATGGATAGAGGAGAAGATAGGTGGAGAGGAGACAGACAGATCAAAGAGGCAGGGATGGAGCCAGTAAAGGTGAGTGTAGGTGGGGAGTTAGGGAGGAGATAGGTCAGTCCAGGGAGGACAGACAGGTCAAGGGGGCGGGATGAGGTTAGTAGGTAGGAGATAGGGATGGGGCTTGAGGTGGGAGGAGGGGATAGGTGGGAGGAAGGACAGGTTAGGGAGGTGGGGACAAGCTGGGCTGTTTTTGGGATGCGGTAGGGGGAGGGGAGATTTTGAAGCTTGTGAAGTTCACAATGATACCTTTGGGCTGCAGGGCTCCCAAATGGAATATGAATTGCTGTTCCTGCAACCTTCGGGTGGCATCGTTGTGGTACTGCAGGAGGCCCAGGATGGACATGTCATCTGAGGAATGGGAGGGGGAGTTGAAATGGTTCGCAACTGGGAGGTGCAGTTGTTTAGTGCGAACCGAGCATAGGTGTTCTGCAAAGTGGTCCCCAAGCCTCCACTTGGTTTCCCCGATGTAGAGGAGGCCACAACAGGAACAGCGGATGCAGTATACCACATTAACAGATGTGCAGGTGAACATCTGCTTGATGTGGAAAGTCTCCTTGGGGCCTGGGATTGGGGTGAGGGAGGAGGTGTGGGGGCAGGTGTAGCACTTCCTGCGGTTACAAGGAAAAGTGCCGGGTGTGGTGGGGCTGGAGGGGAGTGTGGAGCGGAGAAGGGAGTCACGGAGAGAGTGGTCCCTCCAGAAAGGAGATAAGGGTGAGGAGGGAAAAATGTATTTGGTGGTGGGGTTGGATTGCAGATGGTGGAAGTGTTAGAGGATGATGCATTGGATCTGGAGGTTGGTGGGGTGGTATGTGAGGACGAGGGGGATTCTGTTTTGGATGTTATTGCGGGGACGGGGTGTGAGGGCTGAGTTGCGGGGGATGCGGGAGGTACAGTCAAGGGCGTTCTCGACCACTGAATTGGGGAGGTTGCGGTCCTTGAAAAACAAGGACACCTGAGATGTACGGGAGTGGAATGCCTCATCCTAGGAGCAGATGTGGCGGAGGCGAAGGAATTGGGAATCGGGGATGGCATTTTTGCAGGAACGTGGGTGGGAGAAGGTGTATTCTAGGTTGCTGTGGGAGTCGGTGGGCTTGAAATGGATATCGGTTTCTAGGTGGTTGCCAGAGATGGAAACAAAGAAGTTCAGGAATGAGAAAGAGGTATTAGAGATGGCCCAGGTGAACTTAAGGTTGGGATAACAAGCATGGGGCTGGATGAACACAGCAGGTCAAGCAGCATCATAGGAGCAGGAAAACTTGACGTTTCGGGCCTAAACCCTTCATCAGAACTCTCTGAACTTATCTCTGAACTTAAGGTTGGGGTGGAAGGCGTTGGTGAAGTGGATGAACTGTTCGAGCTCCTCATGGGAGCACGAGGCAGAGCCGATACAGTCATCAATGTAATGGATTAAGAGGTGGGGTTTAGGACCAGTGTTGCTATGGAAGAGGGATTGTTCCATGTAACCTACAAAGAGGCAGGCATAGCTTGGGCCATGCGGGAACCCATGGCCACCCCCTTTGTCTGTAGGAAGTGGGAGGAATTGAAAGAGAAGTTGTTGAGGGTGAGGACGAGTTCGGCTAAGCGGATGAGGGTATCAGTGGAAGGGGACTGGTCGGGCCTGCGGGACAGGAAGAAGCGGAGGGCCTTTAGGCCATCTGTATGGGGAATGCAGGTGTATAGGGACTGGACGTCCATGGTAAAGATATTTTACTCTATGTTTTGGGTCATAAAACCAAAAAATCTGTGGATTTTTAAATAGATTTGTCAATTTGTTGTTGCACTTTCAAAAATTTCTGGTTCTTGCTGGTCCTATACTCCTTTAAACTTACATCATTCTGTACATATTGACTCTCCTGATTCTTATGCCCTAAATTAATCACTCCATTCTCCCTTGAACTATATTATATCTACCTTGAGTCAGCTCGTTCCACCAGTCCATGTTTCCCCAATGTCTGTTACCAAACCTCTCACTGTTTACTACATTCCTGAGTTTCATGTTCTCTGCAAATTTCGACACTTTTCTCCTACAGTATTGGTCTCCAACTTTTTTTTTTGCAGTCAGAGAAAGAATAAATGGAATGCAGAGTACTGCCTTGTCCAAAAAAGATCATGATCATGGTATGGTGGCTCTAGCGCTGGAATGTTGGATCATAAACCATAGTTGAGTTCCAAATTTAAGAACCCAGGTTCCATCTTTTCATGGATAGAAAAGAAGCTAATAAAAACAGAAGTGCTGGAAACACTCAACAGGCTGTTGCTGTGGAAAAGAAAAAGACCTTACCCTTTATAGTATCTTTCAGAATCCTTGGGTGTCTAAATACAAGCAATAGAGTGTTTTGAAGTGTGGCCACTCTTGAAACGTAGAAAAATGTGGCAGACAATTTGTGCACAGGAGCCACCACAAACAGCAATTTGATAATGACCAGAAAATCTACTTTCTCCTGACATTGATAAGAGAGAATTAGAGTTAAAATAAACACAGAGCATGCTGAAGAAGCTCAGCAAGGCAGTGAGGAGGGAAATAGAGTTAACCTTTCAGGTCCAGTGTGACTCTTCTTTTGTACTTTGTAGAACTCATGCTGGACTTGAAACATTAACTCTGTTTCCCTCTCCAGAGATGGTGCCAGATCTGTTGAGTTCCTCCAGCATTCTCTGTATTCGTTTCAGATTTCCAGCAGCCGCAGTATTTTGCTTTAATTCAAGAAACAGAGTTACTCATTTCAGGTTAACACCTTTCATCAGAATCCTGTTGGTGCAAATATTTACTGTAATCATTCTCGAGGTGTGAGCATCATTGGCTAGGTATCATCTGCGTATCATTAACTGCTCTTGAGAAGGTGATCATGAGCTGCCTTCTTGAACCTGCTGCTGTCCATCTGGTGTTGATGTAACCTGACAAAGCTGTTTAAAATGAATGTGCAAAATCCTACCATATAACAGTAAAGGAAAGGCAATATAATTGCAAGTCAGAATGAAATACTTCGACTCTGTTCCTCCCTCGGACTCCGCCTGACCCATTTGTTGTATCGCAAGAACCTTCGAGGAAGCTTCTCACTGATTTCCAAGGTGTTGAGTTTGCCCTTACAACCTTCCTTATTCTCTTAGGGCTTGCTTGAGCTCAATATTTACTTTGCTCCAGTGGGTGAAAAACTGAAATATTCTGCGGCGCACTCACTGACTATCCATCAGCACTTGCCATTGCAGGCTCCGAATCCTGCTTCTTGCGGGATATTCATCCTACGCAGTTTGGACTGTGCTAATCTGTGATGGTGGCGAAAACATCACTTCTGATTTTGATCGTTAGATTGTAATGACTCATTTCAACATACTAAATGTGGAAGAACTGAATGTATACACTAAATGTGGTGTGACCTCTTTAATTCTGCGTTTACAAGCCTTTATGATTGGCGTCTCCCACAAAGGGGTTGGGGTTTTGATGCTGCTTTTACATTGTCAAACCACTTCCCTGTAGAAACACTGCATTATTGGCTGGTGCTTCCATCACTGAAGTTGGGAATATTTTTTTAAAAAATCATGATGTAATGACTCAATAAGAAACAGCAATAGAGCTTGAAACAGATGCACCAAGAGTGTAGAAACGGTGAGAGTCTATGCACAATGCTTCGTGTGTTGGTGAGAGAAATATTCTGAGCAGTAGCCACACTGTTCCTCAAGTTTATGATTTCCCTTTTTGTTTTTATAAATGGATCAGGTTGAGCTGCCGCAACCATAATATCCACTTCAATGGCTATTTGCTTTTGTTACCACCAACTTCTGACTGTTGACCAAATGTCAAGTGGTTCGTGTCCTGTTGCTAAACAGTTTAATTAGTGTAATTACGTGCACTGTTCTACAGAACGGTTTAACCTGGTGCCAGTGGTAATTTAAGGAGCAAATTAAAAGGTACAAAATGTACTTTTGAGTTTGGACAATAATTACAGTTAGATTTACCAGTCAGACCTCCTGACAACCACATGAAGGAAGATTCCAGGTCAACTGCACAGTATAATAGTCACATACTAGAGAAGATGGATCTGAATTTCTCTCCCAGCATGTTGAACCTAAAACACATTGTAAAGATAGAATGAAAATTAATTCAAAAGAAAAGATTTAAAACTTTAATATCAATATCAAGATTTATAGTACGTTAAAAATGTAGAGTTAGACTTTAGGATTGTTTGGTATCCTTTCTTTACGCAGTCATTTTGAGTATCAATAGGTTACAAATATATTCTGTTTTAAGGGCAACATGGTGGCTCAGTGGTTAGCACTGCTACCTCACAGTGCCAGGGACACAAGTTCAATTCCACCCTTGGGTGACTGTTTATGTGGAGTTTGCACATTCTCCCTGTGTCTGCATGGGTTTTCTCCCACAGTCTGAAGATGTGCAGGCCAGGTGGATTAGCTATGCTAAATTGCCTGTAGTGTTCAGGGATGTTTGGGTTAGATATAGGGAAATGCAGGGGCAGGGGGGTGAGATACACTTCAGAGGGATGGTGTGGACGTGTTGGGCTGAAAGGCCAGTTTCCACACTGTAGGGATTCTGTGATTTAACTTGAGTCCCACCCCCATTCTTTAGTATCAACAGAAGTTCCTTTGTATTGAATGAATGCTTGTTTTTAATTAATGCTGTATTATTGCTGGATGATTAATACACTGATTGGTCCAGCAGTGAGCATGAAACCATGGTTAAACTACCCATTTGTCTTTCTATGGAGGCAAAGAAAGCATGTGAAGGTACCATCTGGTTAGGGCACAGGAACTGTCTGCACAAGCCTCCAAATCACAGTCAATTCTTCAAGTGCTGGAAATAGAGAGATGGCATTCTGAAAGTCTTTCCTTAAATGATTATTTCCATTGCTCCATTTAAAATTATGGAATTATAGCATGGTAGCAGCATTGAAGAAACGAATCAGCCAGGTGTACCTGTGCTGGTTCTCGAGAAGAGCAATCTAGCATTTCCCATTTCCATTTCACATTTGACCAAGTGATTGCTAATTTTGACCTAGATTATCATTTCCACAATCTTTCCCAACACTGAGGTTAAAATGAATGCCTGTAGTTGCCAGGTTCATTCTTGCACCCTATTTTTAACAAGGGTGCAGCATTTGCAATCCTCCAGCCCTACTCTGCCCATATGAAAGGAGGTTTGGAAGATTATGGCCATCCCTCCACAATTCCCACTCTTGACTATGCTTTCAACCTAACACGCATCCCATCTGGTCCAGCTGATTGGTTAATTTTAAATACAATCAGCTGTTTCAGAGCCTCCTTTTATTAATTTTAGCTGCTTGACTATCTCAACTACCTCTTCTTTTACTCTGACTTTGGTAAAACTTTCTTTTTCGTTAAGAACTGATACAAATATTCATTTTGTACGTTAGCTGTGCCCACTCCCTCTATTTGTTTGTCTCCCCTTTGTTCCCTAATTAGCCCCATCCCAGCATTTTTCCCCTTTTTTATTATTTATATGTCTACATAGACTTTTGAACTTCTTTTTAGTTAATTACCAGTCTCTTCTGTTGTAAGAGTGGTAAATACAGATGATTCAATTCTAACTTCCATCATCTGATTGTTATACCTGAGACTTTTCACGGGCAAAGATGAATTCTAAAAAGAAAGAAAAATAGACTTGAAATGGCTGCAGGGGCCACCTGATCACAGATTAGGTAAACTTTTGGAGACCCATGTCGAATAAACAAAGCCATCTGCACCGCAATTACTACTTTTATCTAAAAACATCAAAACCAGGCTATTGAGTTAACACCAAGAAATTTGCTTGTGTCATGATATCGCATGTTGGGAAATGAAATGTTTGCCTGCCAGTAATCTAGCTTGGAAAGACATTGGAGCCATATTCAGGAATACACACTGAATTGTATCAACAACTGCTCTTGAGCAGCAGAGCAGATTGACTAAAAATTAGATTTATAATTTTGAACTGGAAGAGTATCTCTCTGTTTCCCTGCCTGTGTATCTCACCATTTTGGAATATAGCATCTGAACAAAAAGCAAATTGGGAAAAGAACCATTTACCAAGAAATCAAAGCAATCTACAGATATTGACACTGCTGAGAATACCAGTCAATAACTAAACAACCGTAGTGTCAGGTTAAAAAATTTAACACCTCGAAGAGTTTATGGAGGTTTAAAGTGTGTAGCCTTTGCTTCCCATGTCTGTACCAAATACTCTTCCTTTTAAACTTAATACTGTGTTTGTGTGTGTTTGATGTCACTTTTTGATTTTTTTCTCGTAGTTAGTAGTTAATACAATTCCTCTCCCTTTCACTCAGGAAAATTTTATAATTGGCTCCGTCATTTAATCTATTAACTAATACTTAATTGAAGTGTGAAAAAGCTGTGTGCTGAAAGAAGTGAAAGAAAAAGTCCAACTGACAGACAGGGTGTTAAAAAGAGAGGAGCTAGTTTACCCTCTTCATTTGGTCATAACTCTTCTCATTTCCTAGTTGCCTCTCTTATTTTGTAATTTCACCTTTGAATTTTCCATATTCAATTGCGTTCTAACATAAAGCATCGAACATGGAACATAGAACTATACAGCACAGGAATGGGGCCTTCAGCCCACAATGTTGTGCCAAGCATGACTCCAAATGAAACTAATCCCTTCTGCCTGCCATTATCCATATCCTTCCATTCTTTGCATGTTTATGTGCTTACCTAAATGTCCCTATTGTATCTGCCTCCACCACTACCCCTGGCAGTGTGTTTCAGACTCCTACCACTTTCTGTGTAAAAATCTTGGCCCTCACATCTCCTTTAAACTTTACCTCTTTAACCTTAAATGCATGCTCCCTAGTATTAGGCATTTCAACTCAGGGAAAAAGATTCTGATTCAACCCTATCTGTGCATCTCATAATTTTATAGACTTCTATCAAGTCTTCCCTCAGCCTGCGCCACTCAAGAGAAAACAACATGGGTTTTTCTTGCCTCTCCTTATAGCTCATACCCGCTAATCCAGGCAGCAGCCTGGTAAACCTCTTCTGAACCCTCTCCAAAGCCTCCACATCCTTCTTGTAACGTGGCAACCAGAATTGACTGGTCAATAGTTCTGACTAATATTATCACCTTGATATGTGTTATTGATACCCTTTTTATTTTTAAGCTTTTTCTCAATGTCCTCCATTATCCAGGGAGTTCTGTCTTTGCTTGCCCTACCTTTCCCCTCCTGGGAATGTATCTCATCTGCACTTAAAGTGTCTCCTTTTTAACAGATGTCTACTGGTTGATTACTCTTCTACTTTTTTTTTAAACATCTGATTCTAATTGACCCGAGTCAGGTCGGTTCTCAGTCTGCTGAAATTGGCACACATCGAATTAATTATTTTTGCTCTGGATTTTATCTTATACTTTTCAATACCTAATCTAAATCTTAGGATAGAATGATCACTGTCCCTTAAATGTTCCCCTATTAGGACTTTCCCCCCTCACTCCCTTGAATCACGTCAGCCATGCCTCTTTCCTTGTTGGATTGGAAACATACTAATCAAGAAAGCTCTGCTGAACTCACTTCAGAATTTCTTCCTCCTCTCTGCATGTACATTCTTATGATCTCAGGTTCATGGGTCTCTCTGTATGTTTCCAGCAAATTTGCTCCCCTATGTCTTTCTATAATTTGGTGCTGTATAGAGCAATATTGTCCAAAGTGCTGGCCACTGACCACTGAAATTGGCCACAGATGTGTGGAAAATTGATGCTGTTCATTTACAGCCAGACACTACTAATATGTGTTAAAATTGCAGCCGTGGATATGCGTATGAGTGCCACTCACTAGATTGTTATCTGTCATTTCTGCCTAATTGAGTGAGGAAGAATCATGTTTCTGTAAGTCACATATCAGTCAGACTGCATTTATAGTTATCAGACTATTGTACAGTTGTCAAATTTCTCCCAGAAGCTGAAGAGGCACATGCTCAAAGAAACAGGTCCTAAGCTGTGGAGTGGTCACCTCTTGAAACATCTTACCCACATAGCTTTCACCCTCACAGAAGCACCATTGTGACAAAGCTGCTGCTCAAACTCTGCAATCCAGATGACAATTCCTTCATCTATTGTTCTCCAGAGCACAAGAAGCATAATGGAATTCCCAGATGGTGTAGGATGTGAATTTGATTGGATTGAGGTGCTTTGTCATGCCTTTATTTAAATAAAAGACTCCTAACTAAATTGAAATTAACTAAAGGCATAGAAACAAAAATCCACACTTGTCTGGAACTCAACCAGTCAGCGCCTTCCCATGTCTGGCATCACGTCAGGATATTTTTGCCTCATTCTCTGTTGTTTGTCCTCCCTCCAGGTTCCAGCTATCCTGCTGATCAGCCCCCAAACTGCCAAGTTCAAGCTCCTCCACTCGCAGCCCTCTGACTCACCATTTCTACGTAGTTGAAAAGTTGCAGCCCACCCAAACCAGACTCTGTGAATGTTTTTGCCTTGCCAAAGGCAGTTATCACTGGAGTCAACCAGCTGCCCATTTTGTTCCTTTCTTCCTTTTGCAATTAATTTGGGAAATAAAGATTCCTACCAGCTTTGGGAGCTGATGAAATATCTCTAAACAGGGAATGAAATTGGAATCCAATGGTTTAACTGATGCAAATTTCAATTGTCAGTCCCTCCTGAGCAATCATCAATTTGGCTGCAGTGTGATTTAGGCTGGAACTCTCCATCTCACTATTGCCTTGCCTTTATTGAAAATTATATCAAAGCTTCAGCTATTCTAGAATCTCCACCCCTCAAGAAATATGAATTTGCTATTAATTGTCACCTCACTATGTACAAACCTCTGGTTATTACAACAATCCAGAGCTGCTCTAAAATAGCACTGCAATGCATTACCTCCTGTTCCAATGGCAAAAGTGCTACCAACAGTGCTTGTCTGGCACTGTTCAAGTTGAAGCCAGAATGCAGTCAGTATCAGATTCGTACTGGTACAACACATTGGCTTTGCTTATGACGCCATCAACCTACTTCATCAGGACCCCATTCAAAAATATTAGAAACCAACAAAGAAATATGATTCCATTTTTTAATTCAGTTTGATTAAATTTTGTCAAAAGATTTTCTATCAATTGTTAGAGAGAACTCCAATGAAAGTGTTTATGAATGTAATCTTCTACGTCCGGAAAACGTCTGATGCACAAGTAATATACAGTAGGTAAGCAAGGTGTGAACCCTTGGTGCTTTTATAACTAATTTAAAATCCTAAGCTTTTCTCAGTTGTTGGTTTGGGAGGCTCCTATTAATCAACATTTTTTTTAAGCAGAAAAGAATTGGTGTGATAAACAGTCAGGGGTATGACAGCCAAGTGCTCTGTTGGCAGTTTCTCTTTGCCTTTCAGTATCTTAGTCTCTGTGGATGCAGTGATCAGGTCAGCACAAGAGATTCCTCACATTTTATGAAGCTAACTGCCCTTGATAAATAGTGCTATGCAAATGATTAAAATTTTTATGGTTCAGTTTCCATTTATATATTCACTTATGAGTGTCATGTTTGTCTTTAGCTATACAATAGCATCCGAAGTAGTCTTAGGACCATCCCTGATTCAGATCGGTCCTCTCTCCTCTTGGCGCATGGGATACTAATTGGAATGAGATAAATAATTCACTCTGCCAAAAATATATAGATACTAAAGAGATGATTTTTCTTGGGAGGAAATGTTTTGAACAACTTTTTGCTCACTTTGAAACCCAAAGTCCAATGATATCAATGATCTTGAACTGAATCACTATGTGTGTGTCTTTTCTTTCTATTTCTTTGGTTCTTTTCAATACCTAATGTCAGATGAGGCAGACAAGCATTATGCCTGTTTTGACAGCTAGTTTTCCTGAAACAGATTTGCAGCCTGGCACCAGAGATGGTAGCTTGAGTGGTGCCATCTTACCCTTATCATCTGTCATTGACTCATTGGAAAACTTTACAGGCTGATGTTCAACCTGCTGGGGGATTACATTATAATTGCACCTTCAATGGCGGTAAGATTCTGACTAGTTTGGACCAGGTGAGGAGAAATCATTGCTTCCCATTTTTATTAGCACCCTCTCGGCCAGTCACAATGTTTTTCTTTCTTTCCTTTTGCATGCAGCTATTGCACTCCAATTAAAATTAGTTAACCATATCAGAAGTGAAGAAGATCCATTTGCAAGGTGCTCTCGAGTGAAAGAAAGTAAGGTTTTATCAATTAGTTTCAAATTAGTTATGGCAAAGGATAAGCCTTCCATACAAGTTAAAGTTTTTAATTGGAGTAAGGCAAATTTTAATGGTATGAGACAAGAACTTCCAAAAGTTGATTGGATAAATAAATAAACTGCATCAAAACTAAATAAACTGCATCAAAAAGCACACACACAAATGAGATAACAAAGAAGAAGGCTGAGCTATCTATAGTACAGATGAAAAGGGTAAAAACCTAAATGCAGTTTTAGATTTTGAGAATTTCTTGGGCTGTGAGAATGAAAAACATCTGATTTTAATTGTTTGGCTGTTGTCTCGCATGGATGGTTATGTCCATTGTGTCTTCAGAACTGAACCACTGGGAGTGAAATGTGCTCTGCTGCTCATCAGACAGTGCAGTACCGCCTTTGTACTGACTCTCTGCAGCACTCTCAACTGGCTCATATTACAGCGGAGGAGGTGCTGGATGCATAAAGGTGGATAAACCCCCAGGACCTGATTAGGTGTGGTCTAGAACTTTGTGGGAAGCTAGGGAAGTCACTGCTGGGCCCCTTGCTGAGATATTTGTATCATTACTCGCCACAAGTGAATCATAGAGTCATAAAACATGGAAACAGACCCTTTGGTCCAACCAGTTCATGCCGAATGTAATCCCAAACTAAACTAGTCTCACCTCCCTGCTTCTGGCCCATATCCTTCCAAATCTTTCCTGTTCATATATCCATCCAAATGTCTTTTAAACACTGTAATTGTAACCACATCCACCACTTCTTCAGGAAGTTCATTCCACACACGAACCACCCTCTGTATAAAAAAAACTGCCTCATGTCTTTTTTAAATCTCTCTCCTCTCACCTTAAAAATGTGCTGCCTAGTCTTGAAATTCTCCATCCTGGGGAAAGGATAACTACCATTAACTGTTACAGAGATAGTAGGAACTGCCGATGCTGAAGAATCTGAGATAACAAGGTGTAGAGCTGGATGAACTCAGCAGGCCAAGCGGCATCAGAGGAGCAGGAAGAGTCTAGGCCCGAAACGCCAGCTTTCCTGCCCCTCTGATGCTGCTTGGCCTGCTGTGTTCATCCAGGTCTCCACCTTGTTATACCATTAACTGTATCTATGCATCTCATTATTTTATAAACTTCTATCAAGTCATCTGTCAACCTCCTATGCTCCAGTGAAAAAGGTCCCAGCCTATCCAGCCTTTCATTTTAACACAAACCTTCCATACCCAACAACATCCTGCTAAATCTCTTCTGAACTCTCTCCAGCTTGATAATATCCCTTTGGATTGCCCTTAACCTTATCTGCCAAAACTATCTCATATCCCCTCTTTGCCTTCCAGATTTCTCTCTTAAGAATGCCCCTACACTCTTTAGATTTATATTGATTAAAAGATTCAATTGAACCAAGTTGTCTATACCAAAAAAGTTATTTTTTATTCTTAACTAGAAGCTCAACATTTTTATTCATCCATTGTTTCTTAATCTTACCAGTCTTACCCTTCACTCTAACAGGAAAGAAATGCCTCCGGACTGTCATCATCACACTCTGAAAGCCTCCCACTTGTCAGACGTCCTTTTACCTGTCAACAGTCTACTCTAATCAACTTTTGAAAATTCTTGTCTCATACCATTAAAATTTGCCTTACTCCGATTAAAATATTTAACGTATATGGAAGGCTTATCCTTTTCCATAACTAATTTGAAACTAATAGAATTATCATTGCTAGACCCAAAGTGTTCCTCACTTTTACTTCGGTCACCTTCCCTGCCTTATTGCCGTAAAGAAGGTGAGCTGCTAGAAGACTGGAGGTTGGCTAATGCGGTGTCATTGTTTAAGAAAGGTGGTAAGGAAAAGCCAAGGAACTATAGACTGGTGATCCTGATGTCAGTGATGGGTAAGTTACTGGAGGGGATTCTGAGGGACAGGATTTACTTGTATTTGGAAAGGCAAGGACTGATTATGGATAGTCAGCATGGCTACATATGTGGGAAATCATATCTCACTATCTTGATTGAATTTTTTGAAGAAATGATGAAGAAAGTTGATGAAGGCAGAGCAGTGGACGTTGTCCATATGGACTTCAGCAAGGTGTTTGACATGGTTCCACATGGTAGACTGGTTAGATCACATGGAATCCAGGGAGAGCTAGCCATTTGGATACAAAATTGGCTTAAATGTAGGAGACAGAGGGTGGTGGTAGAGGATTGTTTTGCGAACAGGAGGCCTGTGACCAGCGGTATTCCACAAATTTCGGTGCTGGGTTCACTGCTTTTTGTCATTTATATAAGTGATTTGGATGTGAATACAGGAGGAATGGTTAGTAAGTTTGCAGATGACACTAAAGTTGGTGGTGCAGTGGACGGTGAAGGTTATCTCAGAGTACAACAAGACTTTGATCAGATAGGCCAATAGGTCGAGGAGTAGTAGATGGATTTTAATCTAGATAAATGAGACGTGTTGCATTTTGATAAGGCAAACCAAGGCAGGACCTATACTCTTAATGGTAAGGTCTTGGGAGAGTGGAAGAACAAAAAGACCTTGGGATGCAGGTTCATAGTTCCTTGAAGGTAGAGTTGCAGGTAGACAGGGTAGTGAAAAAGATGTTTGGCATACTTGCCTTCATTGGTCAGTAGACTGAGTATAGGAGTTGGGAGGTCATGTTATGGCTGTACAAGATATTGGTTAGGGCACTTTTGGAATGCTGCATTCAATTCTGGTCTCCCGGCTATTGGAAAGATATGTTAAACTTGAGAGGATGCAGAAAAGATTTACAAGGATGTTGCTGGCCCTGTAAAGTTTGTGCTGGAGGGAGAGGCTGAATAGACTGGCACTATTTTCCCTGGAGTGTGGGAGGCTGAGTGGTGACCTTATAGATGTTTATAAAATCATGAGGGGCCTGGATAGAGTGAATAGTCAAGGTCTTTTTCCCAAGGTAAGGGAGTCCAAAACTAGATGGCATAGGTTTAAGGTGATCAGATAAAGATGTAAAAGGGACTTAAGAGGCAACTTTTTCACGCAGAGGGTAGTGTGTGTATGGAATGAACTGCCAGAGGAAGTGGTGGAGGCTGGTATAATTACAACATTTAAAAGACGTCTGAATGTGTACATGAATAGGAAGAGTTTACAGGGATATGGGGCAAATGTTGGCAAATGGGACTAGATTAATTTTAGGATATCTGGTCAGCATGGATGAGTGGACCGAAGGGTCTGTCTCTGTGCTGTACAACTCTATGACTCTTACGATCCCCTGACAGTGCAGCATTCCTTCAATAGACTCATTCACAGGGCAGCACTCCTTCAGTACTGCACTTGAGTTTCAGCCTGAAGTTTGCCTTCAAATTCTTGGGGTCTTTAACACCCTGATCTTCTGTCTCAGGAATAAGAGTGAGAGTGAATGAAATTTAACTTGAATCAGAGTGAATAGTGTTGAATTTTTTTTTGTAATTAGAGCACAAGAAAA
Organism: Ginglymostoma cirratum; assembly: GCA_024137785.1. Lineage (NCBI taxonomy): Eukaryota > Metazoa > Chordata > Chondrichthyes > Orectolobiformes > Ginglymostomatidae > Ginglymostoma > Ginglymostoma cirratum. The sequence continues at coordinate 16,022,908 of JAHRHZ010000024.1, forward strand.
ATTTTAAATCACTAAAAATTGCCTAGGAAAAGATTGATGAGGCCCTATCATAAATTTTGAGGATTGGGTTATGATAACTTGAATTCCTCATCCTGATAAAATGTGAATAGGAAGAAACATAATAGAGTAATGGAACATAGCCACTAAAAGGAGCAGTAAAGGTTAATGTACAACCATGTTTGACATTAAACTATGAATGGAAGACAAGATAATCTCTATTTTTTCCAAAGAAAAGGAAAAGTGCTCAACAGCTGAAATAAAAGCAGAAAATGCTGGAAGTTCCTAAAAAGGGAGGGTTGCATTTGTAAATAGGCAAAACAAGTTATAGCAGTTTAGGCATGTAACTAAGTCCAGGTGTAAAGAAATAAAAAATATTTTTATATTTTTTACCAACATGCGTTGGTAAAAGGGAAAATTGGGACACAGTTTCATGCAAAAATGATTTACACAGGGACAGATCTCGTATGAAAGGAAATGGACTCATCCAGGAGCCATCAGATATTATGATGCTGACAATTATAGATTTCTGTGGAAACATTGCTGGGTAGCCTCCCTTATATGTTTTTACCTTTGTGATCCCTGTGCATGTTTCATTAAAACTGGTTCCATGATTCGCTGTAATCTCTAAACTGGCAATCCACGTTACCACAGCCTGAAACATGTTCCAAAATCTCTGCTATCATTCAATATGTTTTCTGGACCCTTACAGTTTTCAAACCTCATTGACAGAAGAAAGGTATTGTCTGTTTGTGACTGACATTGTGAGAAAGAAAATGAATCACGTCCCAAAGTGTCACTGAGCAACTTGAACAACCTTAATGAATACCAAAAGAACTGCGGGTGCTGTAAATCAGGAACAAAAACAAAGTTGCTGGAAAAGCCCAGCAGGTCTGGCAGCATCTGTGAAGGAGAAAACAGAGTTAACATTTCAGGTCTGGTGACCCTTCCTCAGAACTGATGGTGGCTGGGAAACCGTCAGTTTATATGCAGAAAATAGGGAGGTGGGTGGGGTAGGGAGTAAACAATAGGATAGGGTCCAAAGAGAGAGAACAATAGTTGGACAGACAAAGGAGTTGCTAACGATCAGGCTGGGAGGGTGAGCAGTTGTTATTGGGGACTGTTAGTGACTAACAACAGCGGGTATGTAGTGGCAGGCCATGTGATAACAAGGCCTGGTGTGTGGGGTAGGGGGCTGGGACATGGGAGAGTTTAAGTCCTAAAATTATTGAACTCAGTATTGAGTCCAGAGAGTTGTAGGGTCCCCAAGCGGAAAATGAGGTGTTGTTCCTCCAGTTTGTGTTGGGCTTCGCTGGAACACTGCAGCAAGCCAGAGATGGAGATGTTCACCAGGGAGCAGGGTGGTGTGTTAAAGTGGCAAGCAACAGGTAGTTCAGGGTCTTTTTTGCGAGCAGAACGTAGATGTTCTGCGAAGCGGTCACCAAGTCTACACTTCGTTTCCCCAAAGTAGAGGAGACCATATTGTGAGCAGCGAACGCAGTAGACTAGATTCTTGGAAGTGCAGGTGAAGTGTTCCTTCACCTGGAAGGTATATTTGTTGGGCCCTTGGATACTGAGGAGGGAGGAAGTAAATGGGCAGGTGTTGGCCATAGACCTGTGGGGAGATGTTGGGAGTGAAGGAAGTGTGGACCAGGGTGCCCCGGAGGGAAAAGTCCCTGTGGAAGACGGACGAGGGAGGGGAGGGGAATATGTGTCTGGTTGTGGCATCTAGCTGGAGGTGGTGAAAATGGCATCTGATGATCTTCTAGATGTGGATGCTGCTGGGATGATAGGTGAGGACAAGGGGAGCCCTATCGCTGTTGCGGGAGGGAAGAGAATGGCTGAGGGCGGAAGTGTGGGAGATGGGTCGGATCTGGTTGAGGGCCCTGTCAACAATGGAGCTGGGGAATCCTTGGTTGAGGAAGAAGGTGGACATTTCAGAGGCTCCCTTGTCGAAGTTGGCCTCATCTGAACATATGTGACGGAGATGGTGGAACTGAAAGAATACGATGGAGTCTTTACAGGAAGTGGGGTGTGAGGATGTATATTCCAGATATCTGTGGGAGTCAGTGGGTTTGTAGTGGATATTAGTGGACAGTCTTTCCCCAAAAATGGAAAAAGAAATGTCAAGGAAGGGAAGGGAGGAGTCAGAGATAGACCATGTGAAAGTGAGGGCAGGGTGGAAATTGGAGGCGAAATTGATGAAGTTTTCCAATTCCAGATGAGAGAAGGAAGCGGCGCTGATGATATCATCGATGTATCAGAGAAAGAGTTGTGGGTGGGGGCCGGAATAGGACTGGAACACGGAATGTTCCATGTACCCCATGAAGAGACAGGCATAACTAGGTCCCATGTGGGTACCCATAGCAACCCCTCTTACCTGAAGAAAATGAGAGGAGTTAAAAGAGAAGTTGTTGAGAGTGAGGACAAGCTCAGCCAAGTGGAGGAGGGTGGTGGTGGGTGGGGCTGGTTTAGGTCTTTGCTCCAGGAAGAAGCGGAGAGCCCTAAGACCCTCGTGGTGGGGAATGGATGTGTAAAGGGATTGCATGTCCATGGTAAAGGGGAGGTGGCTGCAACCGGCCAACTGGAAGTTTTGAAACCAGTGTAAGGCATCAGAGGAATCATGGATGTACGTGGTAGGGATTGGACCGGGTGGGGGGGGGAAAGACTAGTCAAGGTAGGAAGAGATGAGTTCTGTGGGGGCAGGAGCAGGTTGAAACAGTGGGTCTGCCTGGATGGTCCTGTTTGTGGATTTTTGGCAGGAGGTAGAAATGAGCTTTGCGGGGTTAGGGGACTATCAGCTTGGAAGCAGAGCCGGGGACGTCACCGGATGAAGTGAGATCAGTTAACATAGTGGATACAATGGCCCGATATGCCATGGTAAGGCCATGGTCCAGGGGAAGGGAGGAGGAGGTATTTGAGAGTTGGCGCTTAGCCTCTGCAAGGTACAGGTCAGTGCACCAGACTACAACAGCACCACCCTTATCATATGTTTGAGCTTGAACAACCTTGCCTGACTAACTCATTCTGTACTTTCAAGTACTAAGAATGAAGAACCCGATGCTCAGACCATGCTTCCAATAACAACCCACCTATATTTACAAGGCAACCACTAATGTTGTGAAATGCTCTCTTATATTTCAAGAACTTGGAAGTTCTGGTGTCAATGATTGAGTCGAAGGCAGAGCTGAGCTAAATTGACAAGAACATAGGATACGGCTGGAGGGGTCTGCAAACAGCAGGGTTGAGTGAGATTCTGGACAGGCTTATAGACCAGCAAAATAATGCAATAGTGGGTGGGAAGCAAACAAGGACAGCAAGGATGGTAATGATAAATGTGTGGGCTTGGAACACAGGCAGCAGATTTTACATGAGTTAGAGTTGAAAGTCAGTTTCAGGAAGGCAAAGGAAAGGCATTCAGTACATTAAATCTAGAATTGACAATAATCAAGAAGTTTGGGAACAGTGAAAATAAACTAGATACAGAGACGAAAGGAATTTCAGAAACCATTGTTGGCAGCATTGTTAGAGACATAAACTGTAAATCCAAGGGGCCCCAAATTATGAACATCACACTTAGATGCATTTGTACTTACGAACGTGATCTCATATGGGTGTGTACTTTCAAAGATCCTACATATGAGCATTTCCTGTACTTATAAATGATTCCTTTATATTGTGCTGCATTGTGTTGACTTGCATACAAATCAACTTTTGAACAGACTCCAGAGCACAATCCATTCACAATCTGGAGGCTGCCCATATGGGCTTTGAAGTTTAGTCAAGGTAGCTCAGGATACAAAATCTGACCACTAGAAGTTACAGCTTAATCTTCAGAGAGATCAATGGAATCAGAAGATAATGGATGAATTTTATAATGAAGACTGAACAGAATAGCATCAATCTCAGCAATTTTGATCTCTAGAAAGCTTTGGCTAAGCCAGGACTTGATCACACAGACAATCATATCATGGAGTCTAAGCCAGAAGTGAAACCATTTGTCAACTGCATATGTATGAAAACAAAACAGATGCAGAGCAGAAAGCTGCTACGGTTAAAACAGGTACGTGAGAAGAAGCTGTGTTAGTAAAGTTGGATTTAAGTCCAAGTAACTACTGAGTGCGTTTAAGAGCAATACCATTACAGTGATGTGAAGAAGGATGTAGTTATCCATATGAAACAATAGAGGGTGTGAGGTTCAATAGTGCTCATTGTCACAACATTAATGACTTGTTTGTTTTAAAAATAGTCATGGCATATGCACATCACTGGCAAGGCCAGGTAATTTTCTCATGTCTCTAGCAGCTCTTGAGAAAGTGATGGTGAATCACTTTCCTGAATACAACTGAGTGCTTACTCGGCCATTTCAGAGAACAGTTCAGAGTTAACCACATTGCTGTGGATCTGGAGTCATATGTGCACCAGACCAGGTAATAGTAGCCTGTTTCCTTCATTAAGGGAAAGGCAATGATCCAGGTGGGTCTTTTTTGACAATCTGGTTATCATGGTCACTATGACTGACACTATCTTTGAATTCCAAATTTAATTTAGTGAATGTACAGGGAGAGGCAGTCACGAAATAGTTTACCGAACTATCTTGTCATCACTCACATTTCTTTAAAACTGTTTCCACAACCTTTTCAGGTAATACATTCTAGACTGCAAAAATTTGCTGGGTAAAACATATTTCTTCATCGCCCTCTCATTTTTCCAATTCCCTTAAATCTGCGTACTTCTGTTTATGGGTACTTCTGCAAACTGAAAACAATTTTTCTCAGTTTACCTTAGAACAACCTTTCTGAGTTTAAAATAATTTTGTTAATGAAATTAATACATTAGAAGTACTTTTATCGATTATATTTAAGTGGCAAACAAGATTAGTAAACACTGTGAGCTGAGTCAAGCAGTAAGTGTGGTGTCATTCTGAGCCTGTCACGTCCCCAGTATGTGAAATCAGCATATACATTGAAAGCATTTTCCTATGTTTGGACACAGTTGCCGGCTTGTTCAGACGTAGAAACACAAGCCCTAGAGGGTTAATGCTCCTGTTATATGTTACCAGCTGAAAAGAACACAAAACATTTGTCGCTAGACTTGTAGCCTTGAGCTAGTCACAGCAGAGTGATGCTGTATTGATTTCAGTATTTGTTTCAGAGCAAGGGTGAGTGGGTGAACCTGATAGCCCAGCAACAAGGTCAGTGAGTCCAGGCACGGTGGGATATGCAAGAAAATTAAGCAAAAAACTCAGTGACACATGACACAATTACAATTCTGACATCTTATGCTTCACAAGGGATGCATTAAATTTATACACTGAAAATATTGTGGAAATATTAGACACCCTATCAGTTCCATAGCATGACCGTCATAGATTATATTCAACACACTTAAAATATTTGTTTCTAAATCCATTGTAATTTTACAATCATTGTTTAGCCAAACCTTTCGTCAATGGCTTAATTTGTATAAGTCTTTGGATTCAAACAAGGGACAGTAGACCTTATTTAGATATGCAAATAAACAATCAAAAATATTATCCCAGAAAATTTAGACCATTATTCCAACATTAATGATGCATTAAATAAACTTAGAACAAGTCACAGCTAAAATGCATTTAGTGGATTTAATGTTAACTGAGAAAGTTCCTCATCATTGAGGTAAATTGTAGAATTCCCTGTGACCTTCTTTATTTAGCTCCTTAAAAACTTTTCACACAATTCTATGAGAAGGACTGCTAATTTACTAAAGGTTATGGGAACCCAGGGTTCAAAATACTACCTCAAATGTGTGGGTTTGGATCCTCTTGCTGTTCATGTGATCAAAAGCAAAGGAGCTGGAAATACACAGCAGGTCAGGCAACATCTGCAAAGAGAGAAACAGAGTTAGTGTTTCAGTTCGATGACTTTCATCAGAACTGGTAGTAGTTTTGAGTTTCCAATCAATTAGGAGGGAGGGAGGGACAAAAGTGAAGGGTCTGTGAAAGGGAGGTATCATTGACTATGTTGACTCAATAACTTTGTTGTATATTTGATGAAACTACTGTCATATTCTTGTAAACGGGATCAACCACATAGTCTGAATTCTATAACAGAATCTAACAGAAAGACCTGGATATAGTAATACACAGAGACAAAATCAAATGGAAATTACATAGCAGACAATAATATGAACAGGAGTGTCATTAGATGAGCAGCAAAGGTTAAGGTCAACTGTTCAAAAGTATCAGTGACAGACAAGAACTTCAGAAGAATAGGAAAAAATGTCAAAAGTCAAAAGACACCAGGTTATAGTCCAACAGGTACATTTGAGATCGCAAGCTTTCAGTGTGCTGCTCCTTTGTCAGATGAAGTGAAGAAAGCACAGTGGCACAAACTTTATATTCAGAGAGATCCAAAGATCATACAAACGGTGTGAGTGGTGTGTCGTCAGGCCAAATAACAGGTCTCAGCAGGTGATCAAAAGTGTCAGATGGTGTGAATAAGGTATCAACAGCTGAATAGCAAGTGAAGGCATGATCTATGATCCGAATAATTCAGGCAGACAGATAATTACAAAAAATTAAAAATTAGCTGGTGCTGGAGACAAACCAAGTGGCTGGAACAACAATGACAGCTTTAAGAGTCGCATGCCAAGGGTCTAACCAAAGTAACAAGTTATCCAAAACTGCACAAACTAATTAAGGTAGAGACATCATAACAAGTTATCAAGGCGATTATGTCAAAACAGGACAGTAAGGGAGATTTTACAGAGCTGTATGGTGGGGTCACATGCAGGGTAACATGAACCCAAGATCACAGTTGAGGTTGTCTTCATTGGTACAGAACTTGGCTATAAGTTTCTGCTTGGCGATTCTGCATTGTTGTGTATCTCGAAGGCCATTTTGGAGGACATTTACTGGAAGATCGGAAGCTGAATGTCTTTGATGGCTGAAGGGATTCCCCCACTGGGAGGGAACATTCCTGTATGGCAGTTTTTGCGCAGTGTCCATTCATCTGTCTGCATGGTCTTGTTCACATACCATGCCTCGGGGCATCCTTGCCTGCAGAGTATGAGATAGACAACATTGGCCATGTCACATGAGTATCTGCCATGTACGTGGTGGGTGGTGTTCCTATGTGTGATGGTATATCCATGATGATGATCTGGCATGTCTTGCAGAGGTTGCCATGACAGTGTTGTGTGATGTTGTGGTTGATGTTGTCCTGAAGGCTGGGTAGTTTGCTTCTCACCTTCAAACAACCACCAAACCTAAAGCAGACCATCATTAGCAGGCAAGGATGCCCCGAGGCATGATATATTGGCGAGACCATGCAGACGCTAAGACAACGGATGAATGGACACAGCACAACAACTGCCAGACAGGAATGTTCCCTCCCAGTGGGGGAGCACTGCAGTGGTCAAGGATACTCAGCCTCCGATTTATCGGTAAGTGTCCTCCGAGGTGACCCCTGACATACACAACAATACAGAATCGTTGAGCAGAAACAGATAGCCAAGTTCCATACCCATGATGACAGCCTCAACTGTGATTTTAGGTTCATATTGTACTACATGTGACCCAGCATATTATTCTGTAAAATTCTGCTTTGACACAATCACCATGATAACTTGTTATGATCTCTCTACCTTAATTAGTTTGTGCAGTTTTAGATAACTTGTTACTTTGGTTGGACCCTCACCATGCAACGCTTATACCTAGCATGTTCTTCCAGTCATTTGGTTTGTCTCCAGCACCACCTTATTTATAATGTTTTGTAATTACCTCTCTGCCTCAATTAATCGGATTATAGGTCATCCCTTCACTTGTTAGTTACCTGTTGACACTTTATTCCACCATCTGACTCTCTTGATCACCTGCAGAGACCTATTATTCAGCCTGTCGACACTCCACTCATACCATTTGTATGACCTTTTGATCTCTCTGACTATAAAGTCCTTGTCTGGGTGCTCTCTTCACTTCACCTGACGAAGGGGCAGTACTCAAAAAGAGTGTGATTTCAAATAAACATGTTGGACTATAACTGGCGTTGTGTAACTTTTCACTTTGCCCACCCAAGTCCAATACCAGCACCTCCACAACGGGGAAAAATTGTGGTGAGAAATAAAATATTGAACGTTGATTAGAAGAGAAAAAAACAAATTTCTGGAAAGTTGGCATGGAAATTAGATTCAGAGTGAGCTGAATTTAGTCCTATCAAATTCTTTCCTTAAGTGGTGTATAAAGTTTATATACATCCATTGAAGTGGGATACAAAGGAGAGCTGCAATATCAGAGAACTAACGCAAAGGGAGTGTTGCACTATTGGAAGGTCAGTACCAAGGGAATTTTGTACCATTGGAGTAGAGATATCAAGGGAGAGCTGCTCTATTAAAGGAGGACCACTGAGGGTAGACTGCATTGTCAGACAGGAAGTACTAAGGGAGTGCTGCACTGTTAGAGAGTCTCACTGAGGGAGGAGGATTCTGTGAACAGGTCACTATTGAGGAAGCACTGTATTGTCAGAGGATCAGGAGTGGAGAAGCTCTAATCTGTCAGAGGTTCAGTACTCAGGAAAAGCTGCATTGTCACCAGAACAATATTGAGGGAGTACAGCAGTTTTAAAGGGTCTTTACTGAGGACGAGCTGCACTGTCAGTGGGGCAACACTGAGGGAGTGGTGCATTTACAGAGAGGCAATACTGAGGGAATACTGCAGTGTCAGAAGAAGGAAGTCTGGACAGTTGCACCATTGACGGTGTAATTTTGAGGCTGTGCTACATTGAGAGAGGATCAGTATGAGGGAGTGCTACATTGTTGGAGGGTTAGTATTGGGTGGTACTGCACTGCCAGGGAGCAGAATTGAGGGAAATCTGTACTGACAGAAGGGCAATACTGAGGTAGTACCACACTGTCAGGGAATAGAACTGAAGGAAAGTTGAAATGCCAAAGGGACAGTACTGAGGGAGCACTGCAATGTCAAAGCATCACTATTGGGCGAATGCTGCACTGACTGGCATTACTTTTTAAATGGAATGTTAAACCATTAAAAGGATTGCTTTGAGGGAGTGCTGCAATGTTAGAGAAGCTGTATGAAGGAAATGTTGCATTATCAGACTGCAGGCAGTACTGAGGGAGTGCTGCACTGTCAAAGAGCAACAATGAGGGAGGACTGCATAGTCAGAAGGGAACTGCTGAACTATCAGACAACAATTATTACATGAGATAATAAGGTGTAGAGCTGGATGAACACAGCAGGCCAAGCAGCAAC
>JAHRHZ010000024.1:16042151-16071523 GCA_024137785.1 Ginglymostoma cirratum
TTTTCTGATGAAGGGTTTAGGCCCGAAACGTCAAGTTTTCCTGCTCCTATGATGCTGCTTGACCTGCTGTGTTCATCCAGCCCCATGCTTGTTATGCCACAAGTATTCCTTATTCTCGCACCAGACCATCCTGGCCTCCTCTGAATGGATAAGAATCTCAGCAGAACCAAGATCTGCCCCCCTTTCCAAGTCTCATCTGGTACTTAACATTCATCCTGGGCTTGATCAGAATTTTAGCTTTATTATAACTTAACTATTGATAGTTAAAAGGTTTGTGGAATCTACTTTTCATTAAACATCATCCATTGAGAATACAGCTTCTGTTTTGCATAGATAATTCAAAAGACAATGAAAATCATGACACTAATGCAAGATTTGGGAAAACTGTTGAATGCCCCTATTGTAAATAACTTCTAAAATGGGGGGATGTTTCTCTGAAAAATCTTCAGCTGAAAGAAGGAAACATGTCCATTAAATAGAACAATTTATTTCGGTTTGGAAATAGTGAACAAATTGAAACTTTCCTCGGATTTTGTAAATCCAATGAGCAGATAGAGACAAGGACAATATTCAATGACCATCAACAAGCCAGATCAATGGGGATATTTCCAACTGTCCCTGCTTCAATTAGTCTGCTGCTGAAATGTTCATCTGGGCTTCCGTTACTTCCAGAGTTGACAACTTTGAAATACTCTGTGGCTGGTATCCCACATTCTACCCTCAATAAACCTGAGCTCATTTCAAACTGAGCAACTTCAAGAGCCTCAACTTTAACATCATCATTCCCGTTTTCAAATATTACCGTGACCTTGGCCTTCTCCATCTAGATAACCTACTCCAGTTTCCACAGACCTATGAGTTCCTTCTGATATCTTGCACATCCCCAATTTTAATTGTTCCACCTTTGGTGGCAATGCCATCATCTGTCAAGGTTCTACGATTTGGAATTTATTTTATAAACCTCTCCACCTGCACTTGTCACTTCTTTAAAATGATGTCTTTTGTTTAAATTCCAAGACCATGCTTTTGGCTAGCTGTGCTAATATTACTTTATGTGGTTGGGTATCATATTTGATTGCTCACATAAAATGCCTTTGGAAATTTTTTGTCCTCAGAGTTACCAGATAAATGCAATTTTTCAATGTTAACGTTTAGCCCTGATTAACTATTCTAAATGTGGACACATTTTAAGAAGCTTATGCAAAGGATTGGAGATTTTGGGGAAAATCCAGAAGATTGGCACTAGGTAATGATGGTCATTTAATGAGCTGGTGTAGGCATGATGGGCCAATTGGCCTCCTGTGCCACAACAATTCTGTGAAGCTGAGAACACTGGGGTATTAAACTCATACAGTCATTTAAAGATATGGGAAAAGGAGACAAATTGAGGAAGAGCTTCAAGGAAATTATCTTTGGCCCACAGTCTCCTTTTATTAATTCATGGATTACTTGGCGGAGGGTGCTGCATGCAGAAATCCCATGTAACTGTATGTGAAGGTCATTCATGGGCCCCCAACACAACTGTTTATTCTGTGGTGCTGTGGAGTCTGTACACCATGTATTTTGTTGGCTGTGGGAGACTACCCCAGCTATTCAGTTATTTAAAAATTCTTTTGCCGTTCTTCTGGTTGGACTTCAGCCCCACACTCCTGACCTTTGGGCCCCCAGTGTGGAGGAGCCTGGGCAGGTCAGGGGACCTCTTTATGGGTCTGCTCCTGGGCCTGGTTAAGGTAGCCATCAACAGATCCAGGCAGTCAATCTGTTTCTCAGCTATGTTCGTACCCAGGTATACTTAGGGAGAGAGAGAGCACATGTTGTCCACCAATACCATTAAAGCTTTCAGAGACCAATAGTGATGTTATGTGATTGGATAATCTAGAGGTGGGTTTACTTATAATAAAAAAAATTGTGTTCTTTCCAAGTCAGTGTTGGGTTTTGGACAGAGAAAGGGTATAATTGGGAAAAGTGGAAACTGATTTCTATACTGCTCTATAGATTTAGAACAAAACATTTGAAAATTTCTGAAAGTCTCTTGCTGCCTAATTTAACATATGGATGTTAATGTCTAAAACAACAATCACTAATGTGACAGGTCCCCCAGTTGTTGATGAAGGGGATATTTATGGAGTCCCATCCTTCAGTGAGTTGTGTAATTGTCCACCACTATATACAACTGAATGTAGCACAAATGCAGAGCTTAGATCTGAATCATTGTTCGGGGCATTGCTTCGCCTCATCTACTGCATCCTGCTTATGCTGTTTGGCATGCCAGCAGTTCTTTGTTGTAGCTTTACCAGGTTGACTCCTCAGCTTTAGGTGTGCCTGATGTTGCCCCTGATTTGCCCTCCTGCACTCTTCATTGAGCCAGGGTCAATCTTCTGACTTGATGGCAATTCTGGTAGAGAGGACAATATGCTAGGCCTTGAGGTTACAGATTGTTGTTGAGTGCAATTTTGCTGCCGCTGATGGCCTACAGCACCTCATGGATGCCAAGTTTTATCTTGCTAGATCTGTTCGCTGTCTGTCCCATTTAGAATGGTCATAGTGCCACAAGACATGATGGAAGGTATGCTCAATGTCAAGATGGGACTGTGCTTCAACAAGGACTGTGTGGTGGTCACTCCTACCAATGACCGCATGGACAGATTCAACTGTGAAAGTTAGATTGGTGACGATGAGATTGTCACGATTTGTCATGTTGGTAAGGAGGACTTTGTAGGGTCGCTAAGGTTGTGTTTGCTGCTGTTGTTTCCAGTGCCTAGGTCAACAACAGGTCATCTCTCTGGTTTCTTTCTTGCTTCATCCTTCAGGTCAATCTAAAACTCCTGAGTGAAAATAGAATTAGCAATATGCCTGTTCTGTTCCTGTGCCAATTAATCTATTCATTGTCATTGAAAAATACATACTGTTTATCCCAGACTTACTGTTTTGGGACCAATTCCAGCAACTGGAAATTCCAGCAGCACCAATAGGAATTATAGTTATTGAACCAGCAGCCACCCAGTCTTGTTGAGTGTATTCCATCAACTTTCTTTCTGCTCTCTAAGATGGATGTAAGAGTTTCCTTGGTAATTACTTGAAGAAGACTCAATCTTTCAGCCCTATAGGTGATGAATTTAGTTACAAGATGATCTGATCATCCACTGCCGGGTAAATCTCCTCCCGAAGATTTGCTCTTGGCTTTCAGTTTCCAACCTCTTGGGAAACTAAATGAAGCTATTATAAAAATTAATGTACTGGCAAGCTTTGAAAAGACTAATATTTCCCTTTATTCAAATAAGCTTCTTAAAATTTCTAACATGGAACAGTTGAGTATCCAGTATGATGCCATTTTTGTCAACTTTATGAGTAAGGCTATGGGAATGATGTTTTGTAGCTTTCCACTTTGTGAGACAATGGTATGTAGTGTGGAGGTCAAGTCTGTGAGAAGCATCACCTCGTATATCTGAGGAGCCCTACGCTAGTATGGCCATCTCTGCTATATCTGCTGCAGAGGAAGACATCAGCCAAACAGTGAATAATTCACTGGCCTCTGTTTTCACTGGACCCCTTTCCTGGTCAGTTGAGTTCTCTGTTTCTGCTTAACTTTTCCAATTCCTTTGAAAACAGCTGACCTCCAGAAATCATGGCCATTAGTGACTATCTCCGAATTCCCATTTCTTTTTTCTTATGAAGGATGTGGGTATTGCTAACAAGGCTAGGCAATGTGCTAGGCCACAGTAGTTAAATCTATATATTTCCTTCAATGACTGAATAATTGTTAGAGGATAAACACCAGAATTGACCTGCTGGACTGTATGGCCTATTTAAATTCTGTTACTTCTATGTGAAGGGTTGCCCTCAGGACTCTACACTTCATCAATGTAGGATTGATACACAGGAAACAAGCCAATCGAGGAACTCAACTTAACCATAAAGCATGAAAATCACATTCTACATTTTTGAAAATTGTATCAAAAACATCATTAATGCCGTTTTCAACAAATCTAAAATTGCTTCAGGAAAGACTTATAAAAACATTCAAATGTCTCAGTAACTCTTGGGTCAGTTTTTATAATGTGTGTTTGAAACATTACCTATTATTATTTTATTCCCAGTCAAAACTGTTGTATATTCACCAGTCTGTTTTTTTATTTTATCAATATATATCTAAATGTAAAGATAACAACAGATCTAAGTTCACAACAGTTTTATTTACATTCTTCACAATATTTTTCCAATCACAAGATATCTCGATGCACGTCCCTGTCTCAGGTTTTCTTTTCCCTCAAAGCTTTTGCTTACTTTCACATGATCTAGTTCGACTCAAGCATAAGCAATCAAGTAAGTGTACATAGATCAATGAACAGACTAACATAATCAAACACATCATTTAAACCATGAAACACAATAGTGACAACCAATGAAGGTATAATTTACAACTCCCTCCGTAAATGTTTTTTTTTTAAATCATTGTGTATCAGTTTACGCCAACTTCTACTAGCAATAACATTCAAGAACCCAAGTGAAATTTTATCTTTGAAATTAAACAATATCAAATATTTTAATGTTTCATTTCTCTTTGACTTTCCATTCAAACCTTGATCGCTATTCAACTGAACAGTGGTCCAAGTGCTCACCTCATGTAACATGGATGTTCCTCAAGATGTTCTTTTTCCTTAGTCAACAGTAACACTATTCGTGCCCTTGTATAAAGATACCTAGGCTTGTCTAGTTCAGTCTTGGCAGGGTAAAGATCAATCCCAGATGTCAACTATATAGATCTGATTAGAAATAAATGTGACCCTAATCAATGTAAATTGTGATGACATGATCCCATGCTGTACACTGTAACTGAATTATAACTTGCATGATCCCAGCTTTGATTTTGATGACCCGATCTCCACTGATGCCATGACAAAAATGATGTGTTAAGAAGGAAAAATCAGAAAAGACAGAGAGGGGGAGCTCACCTGACATTTAACGAGGATCTATATCCCAACCATATTGAGAATTTTCCATGCTACGAATGAGCCTTAAAAAAATAAAATGCAATTGAAGTGCTCACAATTTATAAAACTGTCATATACAGGAGAGTGGATTGACACATTTTCATTCTCTGTGTAACGTTTCACCCACTAAAATCGTTTAGGAGTTAAGGTACAATTGTCAATGGAACTTGCAGGATGTTCGAGGTAATTTAATGGATACAGCCTTTGCCAAGTTCCATTAGTCTTCATGCTCAAAGATCAATGGGATTCCAGTAGACAAAAGCTCAGTGCTGAGAAGTCAAATTCATATTTTTTGTCCAAATGTGTTCTTCTTTTGTCCGTTTTTTGTGCATCAAAAGACCACTATACTATATGCATTTTTCTCACCTTTATCTCTAATGTTGTATATCCTCCTAATAGTATTAGAGGAGCACAACGATACACCAATGATAATACATTATTTTTTCCACTTAGTTTCTCCATGTCATCCAAAAGTACAATATCAGACGGTTGGAATGAGTCCATGGTTAAGAGACGAGTTCTGTGCTCCTTTGAGCAATGGTAAGAAATGTGGGGAAATATGGTAGGAGAAATGAAAAACAAGAATCTCAACATTGAGACAAAATTTCTGATTTTCTCCTTAAGGTTTAAACAGTGAGTTTAAAATCTTGCCACTGGGTGCAACTGCCTTATTTCTATGCATTTGCGCTCATTAATAGTCAAGCTCACCTCCTTTCTATGAAGTTTCCAATTCTCCTCTCCTTCGCTGAGAAACTAGACTGCACTAACTCCCAATGTGATCATCAGAGTGGAAACCTGATGACACTGCTCGCTGCTTCATTCTCTGAATCTTCATTGAATTCAGTCTTTATTGCATCATTCCTGCATGCTCCATTGACATCATTCTTCTATAAACTCTGCCCATTGCAAATCAGCATCGGAAAACCACCAGTCTTATCACATCATCATTGTGCTCTCAGACCAGTTCAGACACCAGTTCAGCCCTTCACGACTTCACTTTGAAGCTCTGGAACATGCATACTTCTACCAGATCACAAACACATGCATCTTATGCACCTACACAGCATGAATCTTATGGCTTTTAGGTTCATTTCGTAGTGCTCAGTCACTTTGGGCTCACTTGGAGAATGTCAGCCTTGGTGGTCGGCATTGCATTTCAACACAGATGGAGCATCAGGCAGCTTGTCATTGGGGATCAAGGGGTGGACAAGGCCCAAGTCAGGAGTGTCATGGAATACTGCCCATGTTTGGATGAGTGCAGTTCCAACAACACTCAAGAAGCTTGACACCATCCAAGATAAATCATCCTACTTAATTATCAGCATTTCCACAAATATCTTCTCCCCCTACCAGTAGCAGCAGTGTGTACTATTCATAAGATGGAGTGCAGAAATTCATCAAAATTCTTAGATATCAGCTTCCAAACCCATGACTACATCCATCTAGAAGGACAAGAAGAGCAGATACATGGGAAGACCATTTCCTGCAAGTTCCACTCCAAGTCACTCAACATCCAGATTTGGAAATATATCATTGTTCCTTCAGTATTGCTGGGTCAAAATCCTGGAACTCTTTCCCTAATGGTATTATGGGTATACCTACACCAAATGGACTGCAACAGTTCAAGAAGGCAATTCCCCACCATCTCCTCAATGACAAGTAAGCACAAGAATAAATGCTGGTCCACATCCCAACAGTGAATAAAAGAAAGTTATCCCACTTTGATTTCCTGTCATGGAATTTATGAAGAATGTTACTAGATGCATATTTACTTGCTGCTGTGTCAAGTTGGGTTGCCAGTAAGCTTCTGGCTTTCCCACAGTATGTTCAGGATATTTTTAATATGTTTTGACTGGAAATAGATCTCGTCTCAATTTGGATGAAAGAAAACAAAAGCTCTTCGAAACTCAGATCTAAAGACTATACTTTGAACAACAGTCATTGTGTGTCTCCAGAGGAACCTAATGAACAAAAACTGTGGAGCAAGCCATAGAAGGCCACATCAGAGAAAATGAAAAGCATTTCTACATCAAAATAAAGAAAGAGAACTGAAACTCATTCTTACATCAGCTTTCATTAACTGGATTATTATAATCTTGGTTAACAAAACATTTACGTTTATGTGCTTTGTTCTGTCTTTCATCTTTTGCAGTACAAAATAAATATTTTCCCACTGTGTAAGAAAGGAGGACGTTTTCTGCACTGCAACTGTGACTGTGTGTTAATTGTACTTAATTGGCTGTGAAGTCCTTTGGGGAATCCTGGGGATGTGGAAGGTCCTATATAAATACAATTATTTCATAGGGCTGGGAAATTAAGAATATATGTTAGATGAGGGGCAATGTAGCAGTAAAAGTAAACTAATCATGAGTTTAGCAGAGAGCATTGAACTGTTAAGTAAAGGGGTGGGTATCAGATGAAGTTAAAATTTTAAGGCTGCATCTTAAATTTACCTCCAGAAATCATTATTTTCATACTTTACGTAGCACATTACAATGGCTAATAATTAACAATGCTTCAGGCTGAAATGTAGGGGCAGATTTTCATCTTCAGCTCTTGGCAATGATCCGCACATTCTTTACAGTTTCAGTGGAATGAAGATTAGTCTTTGGCTGTAAAGACCAATGATTCACAAGTAAAAAAAAGTTTAGTGTCTTTCCTTTAGTGTCTTTCACAACCGTCACAGTGTCTCAGGCCTTACAGCCAGTTAAGTAATTTTGGAGTGTAGTTGCTACTATAGTACAGGAAATACAGAAACCAATTTGCTCAAAGCGAAATCCCACAAAACATTTTGAAATAAATGACCAAATACTTTGTTTTACTATTGTTACTAAGGAATAAATATTAGCCAAAAAAACAAGGCTTTCCCTGCTCTTCATCAGAATAGCAGCTTGGAATCCAATAATGCCTGTATGCTAAAGTACAAAAGGCTTGGTTTCATGTCACATCTAATTGTGGAACACTCCTCCTGCATTGCCATCTCTCAGTATGGACCCTTCCGTAGTGACTCTCTGACTGTGCACATTGTCTCAGTACTAACTCTGTGACTGTGCAGTGGTCTTTTAATTTTGACCCTCGGATTATGCATTGCTCCCTCAGCATTGATGCTGTGACAGTCCAATACATAAGTACTGACACTCTGGCAGAAGCACTCCCTCAGAACTGACCTCATATAATGTAGCATTGCCTCAATATGCTTCTCTTACATACAGCACTCCCTCATTACTTCTCTGACAGCACAGGAACCTCTAATTGCTGCCATGGCAGTATCAGAGTGGATTTTGTGCTAAGTCATTGCAGCTCTCCACATTGCACCTAAAAGTGAAAGCAAACATATATCCTACGATTTCTGAACTTCGGTCACATATAATAGAACCTGTGCACATGAATATAACACTTCACCCGCTATTCCCATTGTTTGTGCTTGACTAGAAAACCCATAAATAAAACAAAATCTCAAACTAACTTGCCTTCTTGATCCATTTATTCATACATCTCTATTTTGGATTGCTCAGAGTTGTCTCAATAAATATTTGGAGAGTGACTGTAATTATATTAGCCAAATTCTGACTTGCCATTAAAACACCTTCAGCAAGAATTTTGTCTGTTTGTGAAACAGCTACTCAGCTCCTCATTTGCTTTTTTCTCCTCATCAATATTCTTGCTTCCTACTTCCCAGCTTCATTTTCAGTGCTGCTATCTAATACAGAAGTTTCCTGGGAATCAGATTAGTTCACTTGAGGTTTCAGCTGATACTCAGAATGTCATGCCCTTTTCGCGGACACAGCCTATAATTGGCAGGAATATTGAACCAGACAACATGTTACACACAATATTCAGATGTTTCAAAGTTTAATAATAAATGGGGTCAGTTGTGTTCTACCTGAAGGCAGGCCCCAAAACACAAGAGATTCTTCTAATTCACAATGGCTTGGGTGGTTTTAAGTAACCTTGGTCAAAGATTTCATTTCATATAGCACAAAAACAGGACATTCAGCCCACTCAAATGAACAATCAAACCAGGAACAGTTGTAGACCATTAAGATCCTGAAACCCATTCTGCCATTTAATAAGATCACGTCTGATTTGATTGTAAGCCAAATCTGCAATCCCACCTACCACTGTTAACCTTTCACGCCCCTGCTTACCGAGGAACTATCTACCTCTGCCTTAAACTGTTTTCAAAGGACTCTGCTTCCACTGCTTTTACAGGAGTCCCAGAGATCCTCTGCAACAAATATATTTTGCCTTATCTCCATTTTAAATAGACAGTCTCTGATTTTTAAACAGTGAACCCTAGGGTATCACACTGGAAGTCAAGTCTTGCTATTCCCAGACCCCTCCCTCAAAAGTTAAAGATTTTAAAGTAAGTAGATAAGATTCCCCAATTCATCTGATTTTCAGACTCAGTTTTATAGAAAGCATGGACCAGATTTCTGTATTTAACTAGAATTACCATTTATTACAAGTATTTAAATTCTACCCACAGGTAAACAGTTATATACTGTTGGTATGTAACACTACAAACCATATCTGTAATCCTTTTGTAAACTCCCCTTTACACAGACATACAGATAATCAAGTTGTCTTTTACTCTTGCAAACTCCAGTGGCTGCAAGGCTAGGCTGTCCAACTATTCCTCATAAGGCAACCTGTCCATTCCAGGTATTTGTCTTCCTTGAATTGCCTCCAATACATTTATATCCTTCCTCAAGTAAGCAGCATACAGTACTCTAGACGTGTTCTCACCAGTACTTTATATAACTGCAGCATAACATCCTTGCTTTTGTATTCAATTCCCCTTGCAATAAATGTTAGTATTCTATCAGCTTTCCTAATTTTTTTTGCTGTAACTGTATATTAACCTCTTGTGCTAGGATAACCAGATATTCATGCATCTCAGAGTTCTATAATGTACCACAAGAACCTCCTCCCATCCAAATTTCACATGATACCATCAGTATATCCTTCCATTGTTTTCTCCCTCATGTGTTTATCCAGCTTGCCCATAAATGCATCCCTGCTATTCGTCTCAACCAATCACTTTAATAACCTGTTTCACAATCCCTCCACTCTCTGGGTAAAGGAATTTATCTTGAATTCCCTATTGGGTTTATTAGCGACAATCTTATATTAATAGCACCAAGTCTTAGACTTCTGTCTGGTGTTTATACTTGGTAAAATGTGCCCTTTCTAATCCCATCTCTAATTGGCACATCAAATCAAAAAGTAATGCTTTGTCTTGTCACTCAATGTGAGTTAATCGCAGTTACATACAATCAAAGTGGTTTAACAGGAAGTATTACTGAAATACTGCACAGTGGAGTACTTTGCGACCAGCACACTAACAATTCAAGAAAGACCCAATTATTTCTTGCAGATTTCTGAGTTTTCTTAAAACTTGTGAAACATATGTACTGATCTCACTCCTGAATTCTGATTCTACAACTCGATTTTGTTCTGGAACATGATCCCTTCCCCTACCACCACCACCAGAACAAATAGGTTTTCTGCATGTTCCCATTAAATCATTAATTATATTATAATTCTTAATTAGATCACCCCTTAATATTCTGTACACAAGGCAGTACAGGACAAGTTGATGCAACTTGTCCTTAGTTTAGCTCTTTTAAACCTGGTACCATGCTATTGAAGTTTGCTGTACACCTAAAAGGGTAATATATCTTTCCTGAACTGCAATGCCAATAATTGAATTCTTTGCTACAGTTGGAATCTCACTCGAGCTTTATGAAACTGTATTATTACTACTTCTCATTTATATTCCAGATCTCTTGAAATGAAGGACTGCATTCCATTAGCCTATCTGAATATTTGTTTTCACCTGTGAGTGAACTTGTAATGATTTGTGTACAGTAACACCTAAATCTTCTTCCTCTTCCACATCTTTTGTTTGCTCACCATTAAGGAAATGTTCTACTTTTTCTTCTTTTGAATCCAAAATGCTGCTTGGTTTTGTAAATCTTACCAAATCTCCTTATGAACTTGTAAATATGCAAATTGGGTCCCTCAAGACCGTTCTGCTGTTGAATTCAGTCGTGGCTTATCCATGTGACTTCAAAGCCACTTCCCTATTTATGCCCGATACCATGCGCCTTGAAATACGAAATGACCCTACTTCAGTCGCTCTCCGGGAAAGAGATTTCCACAGACTTATCTCCTTCTGAGAGAAAAACAAAATCTCTTCAATTCCATCTTAAATGGGAGCTGCTCCTTTTTTTGAAAACTCTTTTCTTTAGTTTTGGCCTCTCATAGAAGAGAACCTTCTTTCTGCATCTACCTTATCAAATCCACTCAGGACCTTATATCATCTGTCATTCTTCTAGATTTCAATGGATACTGGTCCAACCTGCCTAACATTTTCTCATTAAGAACAACCCTTCATCTCAGGAATCAGTCAAGTGAACTATCTCTGAACTGCTTCTAATGGAATTATGTCATTTCTTAAATATGAAGACCAAAATTGTACTTTAGATGTGGACTCACCTGTATAAATTTAGCAAAACTTTCCAACTTTGATACTCCATTCGCTTTGCAATAGATGACAAGGTTTCATCTACCTTTAATCAGTTACTGTCCCTGAATACTGACTTTTTGTGATTATTGTAGCAGGATGTCCGGAGACTTCTTGTACCTCTACAATATCTTCTCATTTAAATTACATGCTGCTTTTCAATTCTTCCTGCCTAAATAGGCATGTTCACATTTTCCCACCTTATACTTCAGTTGCTAAATTTTTGTCTGCTCATTAATCTTTCTATATCCCTCACAGACTCCTATTTCTTCTTTGCAACTTACCTTACTATCTATGTGTTATCAGCAAATTTAGAAGCCATACATTTCATTCAAGTTGTTGATATTGATTCTAAATAGTTAATGCCCCAGCCATGATCCTTGAGGCACTGTAATTATAATATCTTCCAACCGATAAAGTGATCCATTATGCCTACTCCCTGCTTCCTGTTGGCTAACCAATCCTCTATCAATGTGAATATGTTACCCCGTAAGCTCCTTTTTTGATGTGACACCTTGTCAAATGCCTTCTAGAAATCTAAGTACACTACTTTCACAGATTCCCTTTTAGCCACGTTGCTTCTAACATCCTTAAAAAATTCATAAATTAATCACACATGATTTCCCTTTCAAAAACCATGCTGACTCCACCTAATTGCATTGAGATTTTCTAAGGGCTTTGCTATAACCTCCTTAATAATAGATTCCAGCATCTTCCTCGTAACAGATGTTAAGATGACTGGTCTGTAGTTTCCAGCTTTCTGTCTCCTTACCTTCTTGAATAGAGGAACTCCATTTTCCAATTTCTAATTATTTTCCAATCTGATCAGACCTTTCCAGAATCTAGGGTATTTTGGAAAATAAAACTGGCACATTTACTTCTCTGCAGCTACTTTTTTTAGGGCCTATCAGTACCTGGAGACGTGTCAACTTTAATTCCAATAATTTCTTTCATACCCTTTCCTCTGATTATAATTTCTTCACTCCCCTTCGACTCTTGACTTGCAATTACTTCTAGGATATCAGTTACATCCTCTACAATGAAGATAGGCACAAACTATCGATCAAATAATCTGCCATTTCTTTATTTTCCATTATTAATTTGCCTTACTCATTATCTCGAAGACTAATATCCATTTTACTTACTTTTCTTTCACTTTCCATTTGTCTTTCATTCTTTCATTTATTACCTATATTATATTTCTGTCCACTTGTCTCTCGAACTCTAATTTCTCCCCAATTTTAATAATTTTCTGCTAGTTTTTATATGAAGTGCCAATAATCTTCAAGGAGTTGTAAACTTTTCATTTCAATTTGATACTTGTTATGCTTTGCTGGAATACCACACTGGAAATCAAGCTCTTATTCCCAGAACTATTACAAAAGTTAAAAAAAGTTATAAAAGTTTGCAAAATCCCTGATTTACCTGTCTAACAGACTCAGGTTAACAAAAATCATGGAACAAGTTTCCATACTTAACAAGAATTACTATTTATTCCAAATAAATGGATTCTAACTACGGGCAAATGACTGTTCACCGTCAACATATAAATTTAATTATTAAAATGCTAAACCCCTTCTAACCACTACACCACCACTCCCCTCCCAACACATGCACAGAAATTGGTGCTATGCGTGGAGGGATAAAAATGGGGAAACACTTCAATCCTCAGGATTTAATTAGGCATTCCATTTGTTTCCCAAGTTTTCCAGTTCTCTGGTCTTTCCTTCAGGTTTCTTTACTTCTTCACATGAAGCACAGAGCCACTGGTCTGTGGGTCTTTGCGGTCTGCAGACCAGGAGGTCAAGGATCCAGTTGCAGAGAGTGGAGCAGAGACCTAGGTCTTGGAGTTTGGTGAATAGTTTGGTTTGAATTATAGTGTTGAAGGTGGCGCTATAGTCAATAAGTAGGAGCCTGACTTAGGTATCCTTGTTATCCAGATATTCCAGGTATGAGTGTAGGGCCAGGGATATGACATCTGACATGGACTTGTTGTGACAATAGATGAATTGCAAGGGATCAAGTTTGGCTGGAAGAGTAGAGTTGATATGATTAACCTCTTGAAGCACTTCATAAGTATGGAGTTCAGAGCCACTGGCCAGTAGTCACTGAGGCATGCTGCATGAGTATTCTTTGGTACAGGGATGTTGGTCATCTTCTTGAAGCAACTGGGGACTTCAGATTGTAGCAAGGACAGGTTAAACGTGTCAAAAAATTCTCCCACCAGCTGTTACGCGCAGGATCTGAGTGTGCAGCTGGGGGCTGCAGCTGGACCAGTTGCTTTTCATGCGTTCACTCTCAAAAATGCTGAGCTGACATCTGCAGCGGAGACTGGGGGACCAGGTGTATCTGAGGCTGTCAGGGTGAGTGACACCATTTCACTGACCTTCTGTTCAAAACAAATGTAAAACGCATTGAGCACGTGGGGTGGGAGGGTATATTTTCATCATTTATTCTGTTCTATTTCAATGTGTAGCCTGTTATATCATGTAGGCCCTGCCACAAACAGTGGGTGTCTGTATGGCTAGTTTGGGTCTCCAGCTTAGTCTAGTAATGGTCTTCCAGGATTTGCATCTGGATTTCCTGTAAAGGTCAGAGTCATCTGACTTGAATGCCACACACCTGGACTTCAGTGGGCAAAGAATTTCCCAGATCATCCATGGTTTCTGGTTGGGGAACATTTGGATTGACTTCTATGGCATGCAGTCTACTTCACACTTCCTAATGAAGTCTGTAACGGTAGTGGCATACTCATCTACGTTGGCCTCTGAGTTCTTGTACATATCTTACATTCGTTCTGCTCTTTTAAACCTCAGTTCTAAGTCGGTAAAAGTTACTAACAATATTCTCTTAAATCTACTCTGAGACTCTACAATCATCCAGGCCTATTCACCAACACTGGATCCACAAGCCTACTGGCTTCCTGAAGGCCCGACCTTCCTGACCATGAGGAAACTGGGAACAGAGGTCCGACTCCAAGGAAGCTGCCCCGACCACAAGGAGACCCAACCAGCCCAGGAACAACAACTGACCTTAAGGGAATCAAGACAACACGGAGGATCAATGGAACCAACTCCAAGAACCCCCGGAGCACCTGCGGCCGTGACCAGCACCCAGAACCTGCTGTAGAGAGTTTGCAAAGAGTCACCATGCATCAGCACCAACCTGAATCCAACAATACACATCAGGAAAGAATGGAAAAATAGATTCATTTTTAATTCTGAGAGAGAAATGAGTGTTGGTGTGCAGACAGAGCTGTATATTAGAATCAGAGAAAATTAGCATACAGGAACATCAAACAATTAGGAAAGCTGACGGATATTATCCATTATTTCAAGGGGTTTATTCTATAATAAGAATTGCTTTGCTGTAATTCTATAGGGCTTTGGCGGCACTTACCTAAAGTAATGTGCAAAATTTTAGTTTCTTCACCTAAGGAAAGATGTACATTTGTTTTGGAGGAAATGCAACAAAAGTTTGTTTGATTGATTCCTGATTGGATAAAAACAGTGTCCTATAAGAAGACATTAAATAGGATGGATCTATATTTGTTGGGACTTAGAAGAATGAGAAGTGCTGTCATTGAAACGTAGACAAGTCTTAGAGGACTTGACAAGTTGAAAGTCTATTTTCCCCTGAATGGAGAGTCCTAACTATAGTATCTGTTTAAGGGATTTGCCACTTTGGAGGGGCCAAATGCTCAGCCAGTATTCAAGACTGGGATTGATAGTAATCTAGACACAAATGAATACAAGTGAAATGGGGAAGGAGTGCAAAAGTAGATCAGCCATGGTCTTGTTTAATGGCACTGCAGATTTGAGGAGCCAAATATGAACCAACGTACAAACAAGGAATATGCCATTCAGCACCTTTAGTCCGCTCATCCGTTCAATAAGAATGTGGCTGATCTGACTGCAACATCAAGTGTGCATCCCAGCCAATCCTTGATAATATCTCATTCCTTTGCTTGTCAAAAATCAATATACTTCTCCCTTAAAAATGTTCAGTCTCTGCTTTCAGCATCTTTTCAGGGCGAGACCTGTCAAAATGGATAATTGCACATTTACCCACATTATATTCCATTTGCCAGATCTTTGTCCACTCACTCAACCTTGTAGCCTTCTTATGTTCTCTTCACAATTTACTTTCCTAAATATCTTTGTGTTGTCAGCAAAATTGCCAAACATATTTCCTGTCCCTTCATTTGAATAAGTTATATATTTTGTAAACAGTTGAAGACTGCAATACCAATCCCTATGGCACACCACTTGTCACATTTTGCCAACCTGAAAAAGACTGACTTTGCTACTCTCTGCTTCTTGTTAGCCATTAATCTTCTCTGCATGCCATTCTCTTACACCATCTGCAATAACCTTTGATGTGGCACCTTATTAAATGCCTTCTGCAAATCTGAGTAGAATTCTTTCAGTAGTTTCATTTTATCTACATCACTGACTGCTCCCACTCTTATTTCTTATGTGGTCTGAACTCAGGCATATTTTTGAATCTCTTCATGGCCTTGCTGTCAATGCGAAAGTCAGTTCCCTAACTGGGTGTAATATTCAAACTGTAGCCTAACAGATGCCAAATACAGATTGTGTAGTCAATAAATGTGGAGCTGGAAAAGCACAGCAGGTCAGACAACATCCGAGGAGCAGGGAAGTCAATGTTTCAGGCCGAAGCTCTTTGTCAATGTTGACATCTTTGCTCCTCAGATTCTGTCCGACCAGCTGTGCTTTTCCAGCTCCATATTTATTGACTCTAGCTTCCAGCATCTGCAGTCCTCACTGTCTCCAAGTTACAGATTGTGCAGTTTTATTTTGTTTCTATATTCTCTGGTCATACTTTAAATGCTTCTCAATTTATACCTGCTCACTAGATTTGATCATTGTCTGAAAGCTGCAGTGTCTCCAATATGTTGGTGAGGCCTGTTCTGGACTAATGTGTGCAGTTTTAATCATCCTGCTATAGGAACAATATTACTAAATTGGAGAAAATATTTACCAGGATGTTTCCAGGAATGGAGAGTTTGAGTTATAAGAATAGGCTGGAAAGGCAGAGGCTTTTTTTTCACTGGAGCGTAGGCGGTTGAGGGGTGACCTTAAAGAGGTTTACAAAATCATGAGGGTCATAGATAAGGTGAATAGCATGGAAGTTTTCCCTAAGGTGAGGGAGTTCAAAACTAGGGGGCATATTGTTAAGGTGATAGGAGAAAGTTTTAAAAAGGTGATGAGGGGCAACATTTTTGCGCAGAGAGTGGTTCATGTGTGGAATAATCTGCCAGAGGAAGTGATGGATGCAGGTACAGTTATAACATTTAAAAGACATTTGGATAAGGACCTGAATAGAAAAGGTTTGAAGGGATATGGGCCAAATGCAGGCAGGTGGGGCTAGTTTAGTTTGGAACATGGCTGGCGTGGACTACTTGGACTGAAGGGTCTGTTTCCATGCTGTACGACTGTATGACTCATCATCCTCCTTTTCTATTTTGTATCCAACTGATTATATTTTGTTCACTAGCTCTTACATTGCCTACTTGCCCCCCTGAAATTCCTAAATTTAATCCTAGTGTTGTGTTGTTCTTTGTTGGACATTGAAAGAACATTGATCTGGAAAGCAGTGCTCTCTTTCTCAGTCATTTTCATACTTTCACCTTAGATAAATTTCTCAACAGTACACATCGGCCCCAATAACAGCACTATTACTTGTGCGTTCCTTTAATTTGCCTGCAAACCTCTTACTCTGCTATCTGCCTACAATCTGGCAGTCTATAACACAATGTCAATTGGATCATAGTTCACAAATAGATCTCTACACGATCACATGAAATATCTTTATATTCCAGTGTAGGAACAGAAGATTTGATCAGTGTGCTGCATATGTGTTATGATTTCTCCTTTGCGAATGTTTCGCCACTGGGAATGCTTGGCTCTCAGTCCCACCTTGGGCTGAGTCACATCTCTTTGAATTCTTTTACAATTCATCTTCCATACCAATCTGTGTTTCTAGTTCAATAGTTTCGTTCAGAGTACATATTGTGTATTTACGTGCAAATAACTGATGGCTGCCTCTGTCTGTTTGATAACTTATTCAACTTAGTAAACGCCCTTCACTTGCTCTTTATCTAGTCTCATTCCTCTTTGATCTATCCCACACTTCTTGTCCCCATTCCTGTTGTGAACGCATGGACAAGAAACAGACATATCTTTTTATTGTCTGCCATTAGGCCCCTTGAATCTGCTCTACCATTCAATAAGATCATGGATAATCTGAATGTTACCTGAAATCTGCATTTGCGCCTGCTCTTAGTAACCTTTCACTCCCTTGCCCATAATAAGAATCTATTCACCTCTGTCTTAAAAATATTCAGACAATGCTTTCACTATCTTTTCAAGAAGAAAGCTCAAAATCTTCTGAGATAAAATGTTTCAAATCATTTCTGTTTTAAATGACCAACCCATGATTTTTAAACAGTGATCCCTAGTTCTTGATTCCCCAGTTAGACTATAAAATCATAAGAAATAGGAACAGGAGTAGGCCATTTGGTTCTTCGAGCCTGCTCTGCCATTCAATAGGATCATCCACTTCCCTGCTTTATCACTGGATCAGTGTGTCAAGGACTGCCCATGTGCAAGTAAAGGGTGACATGGTGACTGGATACCAGCCTCTGTGGAGTTATTTCATCCCCATATCCTTGGATTCCCTTACTGTTCAAGAATCTACCTTTCTCAGCCATAAATATGCACAAGGACTTTGCTCCCACAGCTCTCTGTGGCGTGGAGGTCCAAAGGCTCACAACCTCTGAGAGAAGGAATTCGTCCTTGTCTCACTCCCCCATTCTAAGGCTATTGCTGTCAGGTCCTGGACACCCCCATGAGGGGAAACAGTCCCTTAGCATTTACCCACTCAGGTCCCTTAAGAATCCAATATGTTTCAATGAGATCACCTCTCATTCTTCCGAACTCCAGCGAGTAGAATCTCAACCTGTTTAGCTTTTGCTCCTGAGACAGTTCCTTTATACCAGGAATCATCTTAGTTAACCTTCTCTGAACTGCCTCGAATGAAAAGGTACCATTCCTTAAAAACAGCTCACAGTACTCCAGATATGGTCTCCCCATCACCATGTACAGTTGTTAAAAGATTTCCCTCCTCTTATACTCCATTTCCTTTGAAATAAGGGCCAGCATTCCATTAAACTTCCTGATTACCTGATACACCTATGCTAGCTTTCTGTGTTTTATGCACAAGTCCCTTTGTGTTGTAGTTTTCTACAATTCTCTCCATTTAAATAATATCTGTTTCTGTTCTCCCTTCCAAATAAAGAACTTCACCTTTCCACCTACTACATTCCATTTACAAACCTTGTGCTCACTTACGTAACCTATTAGTATCTCTGTATACCTTTTATATCCCTCTTGCAACTTGCTTTTTCACCTATTTTGTGTTGTCTGCAAATTTGGCTACAATACATTTCTTTCCTTCCTCCAGGTCATTAATATGTATTATAAACAGTTGTGGTCCCAACACTGACCCCAATGTAACTCCATCACTCACAGGTTGCCATCCTGAGAAAGAACCCATAACCCCATCTGCTGTTTACTGCCCATTGGCAAATTCACTATCCATGCCAATTTTTTACCTCCTAGACTGTGGGCTTTTATCTTACAACTTAACCTTTTATGAGGTACCTTGTTGAATGCCTTCCGGATGTCCAAACACAACACATCTACTGGTTTCCCTCTATCCACTCGTGTTGAGACTTTCTTGAAAAACTCTAATATATTAGTCAGACATGACTTTTCTTTCATGAAGTCATGCTGACGCTGTAAGGGGAAATATCCTCTAGAAATTGAACCCATCAAGACATCTCAGGATCTTACGCAACACAGTATGGAGCTGGAGGAACACAGCAGGCCAGGCAGCATCAGAGGAGCAGGAAAGTTGGCTTTTCAGGTTGGGACCCTTCTTCAGAAATGGGGAGGGAGAAGGGAGCTCAGAAATAAATAGAGAGAGGAGGGGTGGGGCTGGGGAAGGTAGGTGGGATGGTGATAGGAGAGTACAGGTAGGGAATAGTGGGGATTGGTCAGTGGGATGCGTGGGGCAGATAGGTGGGAGAGAAGATGGACAAATTGTGTCAGGTCAAGGAGGCGGGGATGAGAGGGAAGGTTGGACATGGGATGAGGCTGGGGGTGGGGAGATTTTAAAACTGATGAATTCCATGTTTAGGGCATTGGGCTGTAGGCTCCCAAAGTGGAATATGAGGTGTTGCTCCTTCAGTTTGTGGGTGGTGTCATTGTGACACTGGAAGAGGCTCAGGATGGACATGTCACCCAAGGAGTGGGAGGGGGAGTTAAAATGGATGGCGACCGGAAGGTGTTGTCGTTTGTTGCATACAGATTGCAGATGCTGTACAAAACAGTCTCCGAGTCTCCACTTGGTCTCACCAATGTAGAAGAGGCCACACCGGGAGCAGCAGATGCAGTAGACTAAGTTGACGGATGTGCAGGTGTCTGATATGGAAGGTTTGTTTTGTGCCTGGGATGGAGGTGAGAGGGGAGGTGTAGGGGCAGATGTAACACTTCCTATGGTTGCAGGAAAAGATGCCCGGGGTGGTGGGGTTAGTAGGGAGTGTGGAGTGGATGAGGGTGTCGTGGAGAGGGCAGTCCCTATGAAAGACAGATAGCGGTGGAGAGGGAAATATCTCTTTGATTGTGGGGTCGGGTTGTAGCTGGCGAAAGTGGAGGAGAATGATGCATTGGATGTGGAGGTTGGTGGGGTGATATGTGAGGACAGGGGGGATTCTGTCTTTATTTTTGTTGGGGGAAGTGGGTGTGAGGGCAGAAGAGTTGGAAATATGCTACTTTATTTTACTTCCTTCCCTTGCCTCATCTAATTTACTTTAGCCTAATCTATTCTTGTCTTTTTCCACCACAACTTGCATTGATATTGTGCCTTTATGTTTTAAACGTCCCAACACAAGTCACTGCACACTAAGAGTAACTCATGTATGGTGGTCTTTAAGACACCTTGGAATATGCAAGCATATGCTACATTATGTAGGTTTATTATATTTAGCAGAATATTTTCAAATCGATGCTTGATATTCCTGATGGAAAGATGTTAATTAAGTTCATTCCGTTTTATTTGGGGACTGCAATTGCTATGGGAGTTTCAGGGGATATAAATTCACTTTGGGTGTTTGTGCATGATGTACGAAAGTGAATCAACAGCCTACACCACACTTCTCCAATGAAAAGAAAAGCATAAATGTTCTAAACTAAGCTGCTTATTCTCTGTTGCAGTCAGTATTGCTACCTGAAAGGAATTTAAAGCCTGTTACCACTCAAAGCACCATAACAAGAACAGTATGAAGGTTAAATTATTCTTGGAAGTAGAGCTTCTGCTCTTGACAGCAACAGTTCCACTTTGTTGTGGTCTCTCAGCACAGCACACAAGCAGATATACAGCCTGGCGTTTCCATTGTACCATGTTCTACCTCATCAGCAACTTTGAAAGTCTGCAATTAGTCTTAAGAGTTTGTGTAAATGAGACCGCCTGATAGATGAGGCATGTAGAGAGACATCAGATTTATTGTAACACTTCCCATCTACCTTTACACGTCACATCTCTTGAAATGCATAGGCTGGGATAGATTGAGATGGAGTAGGAGATTTACTTTGCATTCTTTAGATTTAAGTTGGGAGGCAAAAGTTTATCTTTTGTTAGCTCTAATTCTGAACAATGACAGTAATGCAATTGTACTTCAGTCCTTCTACCGTGTGGATTGTTATAAGGGAAAAGTAAGACACTGTCTTACACTTGATGATTATCAGAAGTTGGGACAAAGGAAGCATACATTTGATAATCCGTCAGTTATACCTCCTCAACAGGATCAAACTCTCCAGGTATGACACTATTATTAATTGCAACTCTCCTACAGTCAAACTAGAGCACATACTGAAAATTAAATCATCACTAAAATGCTTATTTACCTCCTTGATGCAGAAACAAATGTCAACTGGTTAATTCAGAGACCACTTTGAGGTTTGAAATTATTTTTCTCTTCAGTTTCTTCCTTTGATAGTTACTTAATATTTAACCAAAATACAAGTTTATTTACAGAGAAATTATCAACGGTGTTCACATTAAAGTGTAAGATATATAAATTTTCCATTGTGTAGACCTTTAAGTAGAGCTGCAGATTGGGAAAGACCAGACCCAAATGTCTGGAGTTTTAACTCAATGAAATTAAAAATCTGCAGGTGATTCCTTAGAAATAGTTTACATTTTAAATTTTCTCATCTTGTAGTTTTATTCCTTACTGTATCAAAGATTTCTAAATCCTCTGCTAAACAGCTACTAATGGTAGAAAAGGACCATTAACCCTTGAATCTAAACTCAGGTGTGGTTGGTTTGTAGGTAGGTGTTGTATAACCTGTGTACTAGAACAACTTTACCCATCACACCTCTTGGAATAAACAAGCCAGCATCTGTGGCAGATCTAGGATTGATTAGCTCAAAGGTCCTGCAAAGGATTTCATTATGGATTTTTGGTTTGAACTTAAAAGTGTTGACTATGTCAAGGCAAAGTGTCAGAACTGAGTTTCACTTTGGAGATAAAGGGTAAGAGCTTCTATTAATGAGCAAACCAATAGAAAGAGTCTAAAAAAAGGGCATTGTTGCTTATAACTGGGAGTTTCACCATTGCTTGCTCCAAACTAACAATCGTTGATTGGACAGATTTTGCTACAATATTAACTTCAAAATAGATATTTTTCTTCACCGCTGTCTGCACGTCTGCTGCTGAAATCAACATTCATGCACTCTTTATCTCTAGACTTAACTATTCCTCATAGCTTGTTTCCCCTCATCCACCTTCTATAAACTTGAGGTCATACAAAACTCTTAAGTCATCATATGTTGCATTTCACTAATCCTATGTAGTAGACATATATTTGTCTTTGTTGATCTTTTCCTCATTCAATGTCTTTGGAAGCTCTTACAATCCTTTATTATGTTTCTTGTTTCTTTTATGATCATGTTCTATTCACTTTTTTTATCAATTTCTTTATCCACCTTTGTTAAATTTTAAAGTTCTCTTCCAACTTTTTTGTTGGTAACTTTGTAAACCTTCTTCTTTCATCTTTGACTTCCCTTATTATTTTTTCCTGTTGGTTATTTTTGCCTTAAAAGAATGCACTTTTTTTGAAAACCATGCGTTAATTCTTTAAATACTAGCTATTATCTTCCACCATCAAGCCTTCTAATATACTTTCCTAATCAACAATCACCAAGTTACTCCTCAGATATTCATAATTGTCCTTGTTTGGATTTGAAATCCAGGCTTTGGATTGAACTATATATTTTTCAAACTTAAAAGCCTATCGTACTATGATCACCGTGGCTTTCAAGATCTTTAACAACGAGACTGTAATTATCTCTTTTTGATTGCGGAATACTAGATCTAAAATTGCCTGTGTCCAAGTTCCTCAACATTTTGTTCAGAATGTCATCTCAAAGGCAGCAAGAATTCCTCCTCTGTAGCATTGATACTAATTCAATTTACCAACTCTATATGTAGATTGAAGTCACTCGTTGTATTCTGCTCACTGTATACATCTCTATTTTCCTGATGTATACTATGCCTTACATTACTGTTTGGTAATCTATATGCTACCTCTCCCATCAATATTTTATGCCCCTTGCTAACTCTTAGCTCTACCTGAACAGATTCTACATCCTGTTCTTATGCATATCCAAACATAATTTTTCCACTGTTACTGGCTATGCCTTCAGCTATCCAGGCACCAAACCCTGGAATTCCTTTGTTACATATTTCTACCTATCTATCTCAATGTTCTCCTTTAAACGATTCTTTAAAACCTTCCATTTGGTTTTCTCACCTCGTATCTCCTTTTCTGGCTAAGTGTCATGGTTGGTTTAATTATGCCCTCATAAAGTGTTTAGGGATGTTGTATTATGAGCTGCTGTTAGTTACAATTTTTTAATTGGTCTCTAGTTTCAAAAGACACGCAAAACAAGTACAGGCAGTATCTAGGTAACGATGGGTTCAATTCCTCAATACATTTGTAAGTTGTTCTCAAGTTCAGAACACGATACAGTACAATATAAAATAGCTGTTTGTAAGTATGAGCAAATATTCACAAGTTAGATCTTTAAATTTAATATTAATGTGGGATCTTGTTCATAAGTGTGTGTTCTTAAGTCAGACGTTCATAAATCGGGGAACACCACTAACGCATTGCTGTCACTGAATTGCCCCTGTTTGATCATCAAGTCCAGGTGTCTTGAACCTCCTGCTATCAATGCATGTAAGAGTTCTTTAGATTAGCCATTTAGGCCTAGTGTGAAAAGAAACAAATGCCTAATAAAGCCAGGCCTTTCTGTTAGCTCCAAGTGAGGTTCAAAAGGTCTGAATGCATCATGCCATTCTGTCCCCAAGCCACTCAGTTTTTCTATGATAGAAACATAGAAAAGTAAAAGAATGATGGAGCAGGAGAAGGCCAGTCGGCCCTATGAGCCTGCTCCACCATTGTTCATGGTGATGGCTGATTGTCTAACTCAATGGCCTAAATCCTGCTTTCTCCCCATAACCTTTGACTCCATTCACCCAAGTGCTACATCTAGTCGCCTCTTGGATTCGTTCAGTGTTTTGGCGTCAATTACTTCCTGTAGTAATGCATTCCACAAGCTCACCACTCTTTGAGTGAAGAAATGTCTCCTCATCTCTGTCCTAAATGGTCTGCCCCGAATCCTCAGTCTGTGATCCCTAGTTCTGGACACAGCCACCATCAGGAACATCCTCCCTGCATCTACCCTGTCTAGTCCTGTTAGAATTTTACAAGTGTCTTTGAAATGTCCCCTCATTCATCTGAACTCCAGCGAAAACAATCCCAACCTAGTCAATCTCTCCTTATACATCAGATCCACTATCCCCAGAATCAGCCTGGTAAATCTTCACTGCACTCCCTCAAGAGCAAAAGCATCCTTCCTCAGGCAACGAGACCAAAACTGCACACAATATTCTAGGTGTGGTCTCACCAAGGCCCTAAGCAACTGCAACAACATATCCCTGCTCCTGTACTCAAAACCTCTCGCAATGAAGGCCAACATACCATTTGCCTTCTTTACCACCTGCTGCACCCGCATGCTTACCTTCAGCGACTGGTGCACAAGGACACTCAGGTCCCACTGCATGCCTCCCCCTCTCCCAATTTACAGCTGTTCAGATAATAATCTGCCTTCTTCTTTTTACTTCCAAAGTGAATAGCCTCACATTTATCCAAATTATACTGCATCTGCCATTGATTTACCTACTCACCCAATCTGTCAAGATCATGCTGAAGGATCTCTGCATCCTCGTCACAGTTCACCCTGCACCCCTCCACCCAACTTGGTATCATCTGCAAACTTGGAGATGCTGATGCAGGCAACACATTTCTGAAGTAGCTCAAACACCAAGGATAGGATAGTTACACAGATATGTTCCACCCGAATAAAATGAAATACAGAACTTACATATCTTAACATTGTGAGAACAGTTGAAAGCAAAAAGAAAATTGTCTTTCTGTCTGAATAAAAATGTGCCTGGCACCGAATAGATTGAAGGAGATTTATTTTAAAATTTGGAACATTTCGGGTCAAATATCATTTTGTCTAATGACACATTTATGTAAACCAATGTTGAATATTCCAGATGGGTTTATCAGTATTTACAGGACTGACATTTGTTCTTGGTAAACTGAAATGTTCTCTGTGTTACAAAGGAACTGTAAACCTGAAGCAACAAGCAATCACTGGAGATTGCTATGTTAAAAAACACACATAGAGCTGAGTTGTCAGCTAATTTGCCATTTTCTGCTTTTTCCAAATTTACAGCATAAAAAATGTCTACGAGCACAAATAACAATCTGGCATGGAAGAAAGCAGTGCAGCCAGGGTGGAGTAAAAGTCGGAGCTGCCTTATAAGGAACTCTAGCACAGCCAAAAAGACACAAGAAAATCCACACACACTGACGTCAAAATAATCCTGCAGCAGAAAGAGGGATCCTGGAGACAAAGCAAAGGGAAAATCAAATTTACTGCTTCAGTTTATTCATTAACAGGGAATGAAATTCAGAAACTAATCACTTATTAAGGGGTCTGATATCACAAACAGGATTTTTTGATGTCTTGGTTAACACTTTGTGATTAATACAATGGCACTTTGCATCACAATAGTTATTAATGTTCAGTTGAGAGACAGGATTCTGTCCAGTTGCAACCCAGGAAACATTAATTATGCCCAACAGTTGAAGTGAAAGACTTATTAACCCAGCATACAAAACACATGAAGATGGAAATCTATGCATTAGTGCAAAGGAGTGCTTACAGCAATTATCAGACATATTTATGAATAATTTCACTTGACACCATTTTTGTGACATTACCCTTTCAAGTACCAATGTCACTGACTGTTCACTGATTATCTTGTAAGTGGTGTATAAAAATAAAATACTAAATTAAACAAAATGTGTGGGAGGCCTATTAATTGTAATTGCTCTCTGAAATAGGTGAGTCAGTTTGAGGAAATCTTACGCAAAAGCAGACAAGTACATTCACACACTGCTGCAATCAATTAACGAAACTGCGCAAGTTTTCAAGCACATGCATTATTGACCTGCTAATTTTGTTTTTGTGCCTAGGAAACACTCTAACTTTAAGATGACAGCTTTATCCATTAGGATGAAGTTAGTGACAAGAGTGGAGTTTTTGTCAGAAGGCTGGTGAAAGAAGACTGCATTACCAACAGTAATAGAGGGACACTTCAACAGCTCAATCAATAAGCGGGAGTCAATTACAGAGGAAGCGCATGCTTAAGCAGGTTCTGATTATTAGGTTCATGTTCAGTCCACCAAATGGACCATATCGACAAGTCACAATACAGCAAGGATATATCCACTCTGTGACAGACAGGAGAAATTCCATTGGGCTATGGAGGGACAAGGGGACAGACAGGACCTCTGAATTGCCTGCCGAGAGACAAAAAAAGGAAAAAACAGGAAGATGGATCAGTCAAAGCTTTATTAATGCCAGTTATTAGGTAATTAATCCATTCATGCAATAGATTTCAAAACAAGGCCCCAAGGATGGGCTATAAACAAATTCCACTACGTTCTTTTCAGGAGGAGCAGCGTTGTTCTCCCCCATATCCTGGATCAATAATTTTCCCTCAACTGACATCACAAAGCAGATTTTCTGGATATTTTCAAATTACTGCTTGTGGAATTTATGAACAAACTGTTTATCATGCCTCCTGTATTACAATATGGCTACACATCAAAAATGAGTGCATTGCTTGTAAAACATTTCAACACATTTGTTTACATCAACAGAGTGGAAGTCCGTGTGACCTGCTCGTGACAATATCGAAAGATAGCAACATCTGTGGCTCTGTACCTTGAATGACAACATCAGAAATATAAATGTTTCAACTGCTTCCAACTTTGTAAGATTGCTCAATTCTGCCCAAAATCTAGCCTTCCTATGTTTGAAACACTTGTGTACAGTTTTTTGCAACTTTGTACTTCACTGTCCTCATAGCTGAAGTGATTGGTCCTTCAACAGAGTGTTTAACCTCATGTGGCAGTGTTTATGTTATCTCCGGTAATGTAGGAAACTGGGTGTTGATGTTGTGGTATTGAAGAATGCAACAGGCCTTTACTGCAACTACCTATTATAGGCAAAGATTTCATTCCTCAGCCGGATAAGTGCTTGGCCTAATGTTAA
The DNA here is from genome assembly GCA_024137785.1 of Ginglymostoma cirratum. Lineage (NCBI taxonomy): Eukaryota > Metazoa > Chordata > Chondrichthyes > Orectolobiformes > Ginglymostomatidae > Ginglymostoma > Ginglymostoma cirratum. The sequence continues at coordinate 16,069,464 of JAHRHZ010000024.1, forward strand.
ACTGTAAATTCACAACAGAGGAGGATGTTTTTAATAGAGTGCCAAGCTTCAAGTGATCTAAGGTAAGATGAAGCATGAGAACTTTATACCTACAGGTCACATACTATGATACAAAGTGAGGTGTCGGTATAATGGTATTATCACAGGACTAGGAAACAGAATGCCATCCAAATGCACTAGAGACATGGATCAAACAGATATTTTGCTTCAACTTTCACTGTAGAGGATACAATTAGCGTTCCAGAAGCAGCAATAAATCAGAAAATGGAAGGGAATGAATAAATCAGGAAAATCACTATTACCAGAGAGGTGGTACTCAGTAAATTGTTGGAGCTGCAGACTGACAAGAGCCTGGGTCCTAATGGACTTCGTCCTAGGATCTTAAAAGAAGTGACTAGTGAAATAATTGGAGCATTGGTTTTGTTTTTTTCAAAACTCCCTTAATTCAGGGAAAGTCTCGTTAGATTTGAAGATAGCAAATGTAATTAATTTATTCATAGAAGATAAAGACAGAAAGAGGGAAATTAAATACCAGTTAGCCTAACATCACTTATAGGGAAAATGCTGGAAAATATTATACCAAAAGTCATAATGGGGCACTTAGATAAGTTTAAGATAATCAAGCAGAGTCAGCCCAATTTTGTGACCAAACTATTGGAATGCTTTGAAGAGATAGCACATGCTGTGGATAAAGATGTGGATGTATTGTATCTAAATTTCCAGAAGATGTTTACTAAAGCGCCTCATCAAAACGTTATTGCAGAAAATAAAACCTCATGGTGTAGGTGGTAGCACATTGACACAGCTAGCTAATGGGAAACAGAGAATAGGCACAATTGAATCAGAGATAAAAGGTACTGCAGATGCTGGAGAATCCGAGATAACAAGCATGGGGCTGGATGAACACAGCAGGTCAAGCAACATCATAGGAGCAGGAAAACTTGACGTTTCGGGCCGAAACCCTTCATCAGAAATGGGGGAGGGGAAGAGGGTTCTGAAATAAATAGGGAGAGAGGGGGAGGTGGAGAGAGGATGGATAGAGGAGAGGATAGGTGGAGAAGAGGCAGACAAGTCGAAGAGGCGGGGATGGAGCCAGTAAAGGTGAGCGTAGGTAGGGGGGTAGGGAAGAGATAGGTCAGTCCAGGGAGGACGGACAGGTCAAGGGGGCGGGATGATGTTAGTAGATAGGAGATGGGGATGTGGCTTGAGGTGGGAGGAGGGGATAGGTGAGAGGAAAAACAGGTTAGAGAGGTGGAGATGAGCTGGGCTGGTTTTGGGATGCGGTTGGGGGAGTGGAGATTTTGAAGCTTGTGAAATCCACGTTGATGCCATTGGGCTGCAGGGTTCCCAGGCTGAATATGATTTCTGTTCCTGCAGCCTTCGGGTGGCATCACTGTGGCATTGCAGGAGGCCCAGGATGGACATGTCATCTGAGGAATGGGAGGGGGAGTTGAAATGGTTCGCAACTGGGAGGTGCAGTTGTTTGTTGCGTACTAAGCGCAGGTGTTCTGCAAAGCGGTCCCCAAGCCTCCGCTTGGTTTCCCCGATGTACAGGAAATCACAACGGGTACAGCAGATGCAGTATACCACATTGGCAGATGTGCAGGTGAACATCTGCCTGATGTGGAAAGTCTTCTTGGGGCCTGGGATTGGGGTGTGGAAGGAGGTGTGGAGCTTCGCCTCCGCCGCATCTGCTCCCAGGATGAGACATTCCACTCCCATACATCTCAAATGTCCTCATTCTTCAAGGACTGCAACTTCCCCCCCACAGTGGTCGAGAACGCCCTTGACCGTGTCTCCCGCATTTCCCGGAACACATCCCTCATGCCCCGTCCCCACAATAATAACCAAAAAAGAATCCCCCTCGTCCTCACAGACCACCCCACCAACCTCCGGATCCAACGCATCATCCTCCGACACTTCCGCCATCTGCAATCAGACCCCACCACCAAAGACATTTTTCCCTCCCCACCCTTATCTGCCTTCCGGAGGGACCACTCCCTCCGCGACTCCCTTGTCCGCTCCACACTCCCCTCCAGCCCCACCACACCCGGCACTTC
>JAHRHZ010000024.1:16071923-16099351 GCA_024137785.1 Ginglymostoma cirratum
GTTTTCCCTCTCACCCCAAGCCACACCCCCATCTCCTATCTACTAACATCATCCCGCCCCCTTGACCTGTCCGTCCTCCCTGGACTGACCTATCTCCTCCCTACCCCCCTACCTACACTCACCTTTACTGGCTCCATCCCCGCCTCTTCGACTTGTCTGCCTCCTCTCCACCTATCCTCTCCTCTATCCATCCTCTATCCGCCTCCCCCTCTCTCCCTATTTATTTCAGAACCCTCTTCCCCTCCCCCATTTCTGATGAAGGGTTTCGGCCCGAAACGTCAAGTTTTCCTGCTCCTATGATGCTGCTTGGCCTGCTGTGTTCACCCAGCCCCATGCTTGTTATCATAGGCACAATTGAGTCTTTTTTGAGGTTAGCCGGATGTAATGAGTGGTGTGTTATTGGATTAAATTCTAGGACCTCAACTGTTTATGATTTATATAAATTACTTGGATGAAAGGATGGAAGGTGTAGTCGCTAAATTTGCTGATGACACAACTACAAGCAGGAAAGTAAGTTGTGAGGAGGATGAAAGGAGGCTACAAAAAGATATAGATAGGTTAAGTATTTGGGCAAAGATCTGGCAAATGGAATATGAAATGAAAGAGTGTGAGATGGCCATTCTCCAGGAAGATTAAAAAGGAAGTACTTTTTCTAAATGGTGAAAGGTGCAGAACTCTGAGATGCAGAGGAATCTAGAATTTTTTTAGTCCATCTGCATGTTTAACCATCTTCCTAAAGTCAATCTTTCATCACAGCTTTCTTTCATCCCTCTTAATGCTTCTGTTATATCAAGACAATATACCATTGTCAACAGGAAGAAATGCATTCCTATTGCCCCTTTCACAACTTGAAAGTGTTGTGAAGCATTTTACAACCATGAAGTACTTCTGAACTGTAGTCCCAGATGTGAATGTGGTAAAATCCACAGGCCATTTTTGTACAGGGTGTTTCCATGAACAGCATAATGATAATGACCAGATGCTGGTTGAGAGATTAATATTGGCTGACAGAGAATTTTCATACACCCTTGTCCATGGGTCTCCTTTCAATATTAGTCAAAAGATCTTTTACATCAACGTGAGAAAGGAAACATAGACTTGGTTTAATGCCTCATCTGAAACACAATGCTCTGACTGGCAGCACTCCCTCAGTACTGCACTGGAGTATCAACCTGGATTTTGTGTTCATGTTTCTAGACTAAGATGTGAACTCATGGCTTTCTGATACAGGACAAATTGTCACCTGTTTAGCTATATTCTCCTGACCTGTGGCCAGTAAAAGCATTCTATTCTCAATGTTGCCTGGAAATATATCTTCTAAATTAGTGTCAAAGTGTCCAACAGCTTTCTTACAAATAGAAATGAATGTTTGTCTAGATACCTCTGCGTATGACTCTAGGATAGTTTCCATTGTGTCCAGCTGACATGCATTTTTTAAAAAATCTACAAATCCCAAGCTATTCAAATTAGAAGGGGAGTCATGAAGAAATCAGTAACTATTGAAGTTGTGGTTACCAAAATCTACATTTGCCAAAGAAGCACTTAGACATTAGTTTTTGTATATTTTCTTTAAAATCTTCACAAATTACATAAAAAAACCATTGCAGCGATGCTATGTCAGATATATTTTAAGAAATTCAATCTACATTTTAAAAAAAACACACAGCAGAGGCTGCAACAAAAGAAAATCAATTTCTTTCAGATTATAACTTCTTTTTGCTACTTGGCTGCCAGAATCTCACTGGTAACTTGTAAAGAAAGACTATTGCCAGAGGGTGAATCATCACTATATTGATTTGATTATGCAAAAACTATACAGAATCCAGAGCTGGATAGAAAAATATCTTCCATGTGGATCTAGTGGGACTAATAGGAACGAAAAGCAATCTTTATATTGCTTCTGATAAAACCACCATTACTTTTCTTCACAGTGGAACAGTTTCTTTTATTCCTCCACTGAACCATATGGTATTTTTCCAGTTAAATCCACTAAAACATAATTAACACTAAGTTAGATTCAAAAATTCCACAGAGAGATAGAGAAAGAAAAATGTGTGATTCTAATCTGCTTCAGAAACAGCAGCAATGGTGTGGCACCCTCTTCTGGGCACCCTGTTGTCCTTTCATATTGTTGACCCTTTATGTTACATTACCCTATGTCTGGCACACAGCACGTTATTACCCTTTGGATTTAGTAAATTGAGATTGGAAAATAAGATTAAAAAAATTTCATGGAATGCCCACATTTGTACAGGCTGCTTCTCACATTGATGATTCCCTTCCATCTCACTGCTGAGAGAGGCAGGAGTCAAGAACAAAAATAAAATTATTCCATAAAGACTAAATTATCAACTCACATTTTATTGCCTGTTACATGTACACATTGTTAAACTCTGCAGGCTACGTGTTCTCCTTTTGTGATGTTGAAAGCTTTCATTTGTATCATCCCATTCAGACATCCTGATTTTTCAAAATTCGTTCATGGGATGTAGGTATCACTGGCTAGGACAGCGTTTTCTTGACCATTCCCAATTACCCAGATGGCAATCAAGTGTCAACCATACTGCTGTGGGTCTGGAGTCACATATCAACCAGAGCAGGTAAGGACAGCAGATTTCCTTGCCCAAAGGACATTAGTGAACTAGATGGGTTTTTATAACAATCGACAATATTCATATTGAATTTAGAGTTAGAATTTTAGAATTAGCTTTATTGTCGCATGTGCTCAAATGTGTCTTGAAAAGTATACAAGTCACTCCTTACAACATCATCTTAGGTACAAAGGTCATGAGGGACAGCTTCTTCAGTTACAGTTCTTAGAAAAGTAGGCAACTAAAGAATCCAGCATTTTAGGAATAAATTATAAAAGAGAGAAAAAATAAGTTCAGAGCAATGATCTTTTTACTCCAGAACTCTTTTAATGTATTCAAATTTCGCCATCAGTCATAGTGGGTTTGAAACCCATATCCCTAGAATGTTAGCCTACGGTTCCAAAAGTTTCCACTGGTCCGGAGATATCGCCACGATGCCATGGCTCCCTTCAATGGTGACAATGATATGAATAATGTTCAATAATCTTTTCTAACATCTTCTACACCAGCCAGGAAAATATTGTAACCGCTTCAGACACCTTTCTGTTTAATATTCTATACATTTAAAAATTACATAAGAATTATTTCATTACAAATGTTTACAAATGAGATTAAGAAAACTGAAGTACCTGTACATTATTTAACCTCTTAAAAATTATCACAGCTTCTGATTTTGCATATATCAGCATTGTTCAAACTATCAAAACAAGATTTAAAGACTATTTTTACTTAAACCTTATTTCCAACAAATTAGTTTTGGGGTTGTGAATGCTGTTGCAAGAATGGTATTTATTGTCTACCCCTGACCATCATGAGGAGGTGCTGATGAGCCACCAGCTTTGACTGATTTAATATAAATGAGACACTCAACAGGACCCAGAGCATTTCAGAAACAATTATGTTAGTATGGGACTGGAGTCACATACAAGTCCAACTAGGTATAGACTGCCAATCCTTTCCCTAAAGATTAGTAGAGAAACACTTGCAGCAATCAAAGGAGCAAGCAAACTGTTCCCTGGTCACTGTTAACCTGATGATCTTCACCAACTAACTTAAGAAGAAACATAGGAAAGGAGACCATTCCTCCCCAGAGCCTTTTCTGCCATGCACATCGGACCTGTATCTCGGCTCCATCTACCTACCATAGTTTGACAATATTTAAAATCCTTTACCTGTCAAAAACCAATCAGTTTCTGTTTTGAAATGTTCAATCACCCTTAAGCTTCAATGGCTTTTTGGGCAAACTATGTTCCATATTTTTATCAGAGATAATTGGGACTGCAGATGCTGGAGAATCCGAGATAACAAGGTGTAGAGCTGGATGAACACAGCAGGCCAAGCAGCATCATAGGAGCAGGAAAGTTTGACGTTTCGGGCCTAGACCCTTCATCAGAAATGGGGGAGGGGAAGAGGGTTCTGAAATAAATAGGGAGAGAGGGGGAGGTGGATAGAAGATGGATAGAGGAGAGGATAGGTGGAGAAGAGGCACACAAGTCAAGGAGGCGGGGATGGAGCCAGTAAAGTTGAGTGTAGGTGGGGGGGTAGGGAGGAGATGGGTCAGTCCAGGGAGGACGGACAAGTCAAGGGGGTGGGATGAGGTTAGGAGATAGGAGATGGGGGTGGGGCTTGAGGTAGGAGGAAGGGATAGGTGAGAGGAAGGACAGGTTAGGGAGGCGGGGACAAGCTGGGCTGGTTGTGGGATGCGGTTGGGGGAAGGGGAGATTTTGAAGCTTGTGAAATCCACATTGATACCATTGGGCTGCAGGGTTCCCAGGCTGAATATGATTTGCAGTCGTAGTATGGCGCACGGACCTCTACATTGCTGAGGCCAGGCGCCAACTCTCCGACACCTCCTCCTACTGCCCCCTGGATCATGACCCCACCCCCAAGCACCAAACCATCATCTCCCAAACCATCCACAACCTCATCACCTCAGGTGACCTCCCACCCACCGCCTCCAACCTCATCGTTCCCCAAACCCGCACCGCCCGCTTCTATCTCCTTCCCAAAATCCACAAACCTGAATGCCCTGGTCGACCCATTGTCTCCGCCTGCTCCTGCCCCACCGAACTCATCTCCACCTACCTAGACTCCATTTTCACCCCCTTGGTCCAGGAACTCCCTACCTATGTCCGTGACACCACCCACGCCCTCCACCTCCTCCAGAACTTCCAATTCCCCGATCCCCAACACCTCATTTTTACTATGGACGTCCAGTCCCTATACACCTGGATTCCCCATACAGATGGCCTAAAGGCCCTCCGCATCTTCCTGTCCCGCAGAACTGACTAATCCCCCTCCACCGACACCCTCATCCGCTTAGCCGAACTTGTCCTCACCCTCAACAACTTCTCTTTCAATTCCTCCCACTTCCTACAGACAAAGGGGGTGGCCATGGGTACCCGCATGGGCCCAAGCTATGCCTGCCTCTTTGTAGGTTACATGGAACAATCCGTCTTCCATACCTACACTGGCCCTAAACCCCACCTCTTCCTCCGTTACATTGATGACTGTATCGGCGCCGCCTCGTGCTCCCACGAGGAGCTCGAACAGTTCATCCACTTCACCAACACCGTCCACCCCAACCTGAAGTTCACCTGGACCATCTCCAACACTTCTTTCTCCTTCCTGGACCTCTCTGTCTCAATCTCGGGTAACCACCTAGAAACCGATGTCCATTTCAAGCCCACTGACTCCCACAGCTACCTGGAATACACCTCCTCCCACCCACCTTCCTGCAAAAATGCCATCCCCTATTTCCAATTCCTTTGCCTCTGCCGCATCTGCTCCCAGGATGAGGCATTCCACTCCCGTGCATCTCAGATGTCCTCATTCTTCAAGGAGCGCAACTTCCCCCCTACAGTGGTCGAGAACGCCCTCGACCGTGTCTCCCGCATTTCCCGCAACTCATCCCTCACACCTCCTCCCCGCAATAATAACCAAAAAAGAATCCCCCTCGTCCTCACAGACCACCCCACCAACCTCCGGATCCAACGCATCATCCTCCGACACTTCCACCATCTGCAATCTGACCCCACCACCAAAGACAATTTTCCCTCCCCACCCTTATCTGCTTTCCAGAGGGACCACTCCCTCCACGACTCCCTTGTCCGCTCCACACTCCCCTCCAGCCCCACCACACCCGGCACTTTTCCCTGCAACCGCAGGAAGTGCTGCACCTGCCCCCACACCTCCTCCCTCACCCCAATCCCATGCCCCAAGAAGACTTTCCACATCAGGCAGATGTTCACCTGCACATCTGCCAATGTGGTATACTGCATCCGCTGTACCCGTTGTGGCTTCCTCTACATCGGGGAGACCAAGCAGAGGCTTGGGGACCGCTTTGCAGAACACCTGCGCTCAGTTCACAACAAACAACTGCACCTCCCAGTAGCAAACCATTTCAACTCCCCCTCCCATTCCTCAGACGACACGTCCATCCTGGGCCTCCTGCAATGCCACAATGATGCCACCCGAAGGCTGCAGGAAAAGCAAATCATATTCAGCCTGGGAACCCTGCAGCCCAATGGTATCAATGTGGATTTCACGAGCTTCAAAATCTCCCCTCCCCCAACCGCATCCCAAAACCAGCCCAGCTCATCTCCACCTCCCTAACCTGTTTTTCCTCTCACCTCAAGCCACACCCCCATCTCCTATCTACTAACATCATCCCGCCCCCTTGACCTGTCCGTCCTCCCTGGACTGACCTATCTCCTCCCTACCCCCCTACCTACACTCACCTTTACTGGCTCCATCCCTGCCTCTTCGACTTGTCTGCCTCCTCTCCACCTATCCTCTCCTCTATCCTTCCTCTATCCGCCTCCCCCTCTCTCCCTATTTATTTCAGAACCCTCTTCCCCTCCCCCATTTCTGATGAAGGGTCTAGGCCCGAAACGTCAAGCTTTCCTGCTCCTATGATGCTGCTTGGCCTGCTGTGTTCATCCAGCTCCACACCTTGTTATCATAGATTTTAATGCGACTGCTTTTAACTTAACATTGATAGGATCTTCATGACACTTGAGGAGTTGGAGAAATGTAGTGATTCAAAACAGGGCCAGGTGGATCTACAGACTATGAGATCCTTGATTGGGGTTGTTAACCAGGGAGACCTGGCTGATAGATATAAACAGGAGCTTCAGACGATCTCCTCAGTCTGGGGACTGGCTTTGAGCTGGCTGGTCAGGGGCCATGTAAACATGTAAAAGCATGTAAATAAAGGGTTCCTTGGGGATGGGATACTGGCTTCTGTGCAATTCTTTCATGAATATTCCCATTTTAGAGTAGAGAACTGTCATCATAGTCCCCAGCTTGTATTTGCCTCTCAGTAAAACAGTCTATGCCTTTTTCTGCTCTGTAATAATTAATCACAAAAGCTTACTGAAAGGCAGATGCCTGCACTTATCATGTAATCTTTCACCTAGCCGAAAGTTCAAGACAATATCTGAGGCAATAATACTCTTTTAATCCAAAAGTTATCATCCCACAACATAATCCTATGAACTTCACAATTGTAACAATTTATACAGAACCTTTCACCGGCATGCAAATTTCAATGTTTTACAATCAATGAAATATTTTTGTAGCACAGTCATTGTTGTATTCTAGGAAATAGTTTCTCTCTATCTACCATATCATCTTCTTTAATCAACTAAACTCTTTAATTAGATTTTACCTTAATCTTCTACATTCAATGAATTACAAGCTTAGTCTAAAGTTGGTCTATTGTCACAAGACAGAAAACAGGCTTAGGTTCAGTGAAACCAGATGTGATTGGATGAATTCAAAATAACTCTCAGGTGCCAGTTCAAATGTATAAATCACTAACCAAACCTGGTGGATTAACATCTTGCATTGCAAAGGCTGGGCCCATCTTTAAAACTACCTCAGACTACATCTAAAGATCTCCTCAATCTTTTGTAAAAGTCCTCTGGGAAATCAATGTGGGAAGTCTCAATCTGATTCCTAGTGAGTCTGAATCCATACTGCAGTATTGTCCCTAATTTGGCATTAATTAGCAATCTCAAAGGGAGTAGCTATGAAGAAGCCTGCTATGGGAACAGGAAATGTCACATTGATGGTGCAGGAGAAAGATGTCCAATAGTTTGGGCAGTCAACCAGATCTTTCTGACACATGTGATTAAATCACTTTTGAGTCAAACAGAATCATGATTAAGTGTTCAGTATAACTCCCTGTTAAATCTGCATTTCTTGCATTTCCTGGAACCCATAATCCATGATTCACTTCTGCTACTTTCTCCCCTCTTCTTTCTGTTTCCTTTTCTCTCATCTATTTTTCTTCTATTCATCACTGCATTTGCCTTTACTTCTGTTTTTCTTCACTTCTTGCTACCTAAAACAATTTGTCCACTTTTTGTATTATTTCCTACCATCCAAACGTCAGTTCATTTGGCAGGTGGCTGTAATTGTAAACACATTGATTCGTGTCAGACATATCAACTTGCAATACACACTACATAGTTACAATGATGAAAGAATTGATAGTCCAACTGTTTTTGTACTAAGTAACAAGGCACCTTTTAGAAAGGCTGCATTTGTTCCAGTGCTTCATCAGGAGCTACAGTGTTTTAAAGAACCAGTGGGTAAATATTGCAGTGAATGATGGATTATTGCTTACTTAGGTTGATGGGAAATGTTATTGGTAAAAGCTGGTTAACAGTTTTGTTAATTATAGCCCTGAGCTCTAATAGCCCCTTTGCATAATTAAATATTTCTTTGACCTTCATGAGCACAAATATTTGTAAAACAAAGACAATGAATTGTATATAGTTCCCTGACCATGTTACAAAAATGATGTAGAGGCATTAGTGAAGCTGCAAAACAAGATTTAAAGGGATTATACCAGACTGCAAGGTTATAACTACCAGGAACATTTGAAAAGCCGGGGCAGTTTTCTCTAGAAAACAGAAGATTGACGGGTGACCTGATAGACGTCTTTCAGATTACAGAAGATTTGATAGAACAAATAAAAAGCATATATTACCACTAATGCAGATACCAGAACTAGAGATCAATAAGTTATAGAAACTCACGAATAAATTCGATAGGGAATTGAGGAGAAATGTTTTATCTTGTAATATACATGGTGGTGAACTATGGATTATCAATTTTTGATACCTAATACCTGATTTCAATCGTCCTTCTTGAGCTCAAAAGGCTTTAAAAAATGAAAACCGCTGACTCAATATAGTCACAATGAACACCTGACCAATCTGAGCCATGCTTCATGTAATTATCAATAAACAAAAGCGAGCTTGAAGACAGTAGTTGTCACCTTAGTGCCAAAGAACCGCAGGGCTGCTTTCTCATTAGAGAGAGAGAGAACAATAATAAATATAACCTAAGGTTCACCACGCCTTAAGCAAGGGGTGATGTTGAGAAGGTAGGACCTTATTGTGGCCCCAACCAGACTGGGAATTGAACTGCACTGTTGGTGTCATTCTGTATTGCAAACCAACTGTCCAGCTAACTGATTCCAACCTAGTCTAAAATGAAATTAACACATCATCACAATGACTGAAATCATTCACTTGCATTTGTACTTCCTGTTTGATTTAGATCTCAATCTGGATACGTTTCATAGACGGGTGATGAGATTTATCTGCAGGTTATCACTGGCAAAAAAAAAACAAACTCAGACATGAGAATGTATAAATAAACTGTATTTCAGGCACCTGACACTGAATAGACTAGAGAGAGGAAATGAATGAATTTGTAACATCATTTGAGGACAATCGCTCACTCCTTGCTTTTCCTTCTAGCCTGTCAGAAGACTACGCTTAGTGAAAAGCAGATTGGAGGAACATTTACTGAGAACTCAAAAGACATCTACAAATTTCACTACTGCTAAATATACGAGTCATCAATTAAACAACTGTGGTCTCAATGATTTAAGACTTTTAAACAGAACATTTGTTGATCTTTCTCTCTCCATTAGACACTCTGTCCTTTCTAACTTTATACTTGTGATTATTTGTGGGTTTCATGTCACACCCGGTCCTAAATGAACATGTGTCAAAAGTAACCAATTTGATCAAGCTCTTAGAATTAGTTAAAAATTTGAGTTTATTAATTAATAAATGTGTAAAAAAATAGTAATGCAAGATACATATACAGAGTAAAATTAAGACGTGAGTTCAAAAAGACAAAAATAACAAACAGGATCAGTCTCTGAACTGTTCATGAAGAGCAGATAAGTAATGTTATTTTTATTTTGGAAGGTAACTGGCAACATTGAGTTGACAGTTGAGCAATCAAATTTGAGATTCTCAGTTTTGCAGGGTGTTGGAAATTCTGTTGTTCTGATTCCTTTCATGAGGGTGACTGTACTCCTGAATTCAGGGTGAGAAAGTGGTTTTTCATTTGCATTACCTGTAAAGTGTTTAAAATTGTTGTCAAAGCTCTAGAATCCCTAACAACACTCTAGTCCACTTACGAGGATGTCTAGCCAATAACTGTTGTCATCGGTTTTAATACCTTTTTTATGTTTTCAAGAGGTATGTTTTCTACTGAGAGGGAGGATTGCTAGCTCACTTGTCGTCCCTTCCTGTTAAGCCTCTCTCTGTTGCAATTTCCTTGACACTTTACAGGAGTGACATTCCTAGGTATTCGTATATTACATTGCCCGACAATCACTGAATTTATATATGGAAGTTTCTTTTTCTTCTGTAGCAGCACTCTTTTTGAAATAAAAGCATTTTTTGAAATTGAAAGTAAAAATTGTCTAGAAACTTTGAGGTTCTCTTCCATCATGTTATCAACACATGCTCAAAAACCTAGGTAGGCTGGATCTGGGTTTCACATGCCAATGAGAGATATAAAATTTGCAACAGTGCCTGAATGTGGTAGTTGGATGACATGACTGGGAAGTGAAATGTTAAAATTTGGAAAGTTGGCAAAGTTGTGCAAACAAATCTGACAGTGCACTTTTGCCTCGATATTCTTTTGTCCTCCTATCTGTATTTGACTCTCTCCCCTTTTTCAACTTTATACCTGTGTTTTTGCTAGTGCATTTGATGTGCTTAATTATATTTCTCAGGGTTAGTAAGTATTATAAATTCTCTTTCTTTCAGTCAAGAAAAACTTGCAACAAGTTCCTTAATTTTGAAGCAGAGAGCTATGTTTTTATATAAATAGTGTGTCTGGACTTGCATCCTGTACCTCACTCTTACTGAATTGCACATCAACCAGACTGGATTGGCTGAGGTTTGAAACTTTATTTTGTCCCTTCGATCTCACAGTGGGTAACTCTGTTTGAACTTCACTGGTTTGCCCTGGGTGGTCTCCACCAGTGATGTCCACCATGTGGTATGTTACTTTCTCTTTCCTCTTCACTTTAATTGAAGATAAAGTTGCAACAAAATAAAATCTTTGTTGTAGGCAACCAAGGGTGTTAAAAATATTGGAGCTAATTCACATTTCATCACCTCATTATAACAGAATGGTGAGAATATGGAACGCACTACCGTAAGGAATGGTTGTGAAATAGTGAATCAATCAGATGCACCATGAGGAATAACATTTTGCAAAAGATGCAGAATCACAGCATCTCTGCCTTCTACATCCATTGGTACAGTAAGGGGAGGAGGTGCTGGCGCTGAGGTGAAGCATAAAGGAGAGAGTGGAAGAGAAGGAGCGGAAAATGGGGAATAGAAATTGAGTGGGAGGAATTGGGGAAGGGAGGAGTAAGGAGAAGAGATAGAGAAAAAATGTTGAGAGGGCAAGGTAAGGGGAGGTGAGGAGAAAATTAATGTTAGAGAGTGAAGGCAAAAGTGGGATGTTAGAAGATGAGGAAGGGAATGTAAATCAATGGAGAGGTGTGAAAGGGGGATGACATGGGAGTGGAGTAGGAGGGGAAGCAAATGGAGGAGGAGGGAATTGGTGGAGGAGAAAGAGATATAATTTTGTTTCACATTCAAACAATCTGTTTGCTGTACTTTTATCTGTTAGTATGCAGTATTGTGGGTGGAATAGGATTATGCTGTCTTGTTCTATTTGAGACCTTTTGTATTTCATTATGGGGAAATGTCTGGTAATTGTCTGCTCTGGTGTCCACGCTCCTCAATATGCTTTGCATCTCTGTACTGGAGTCTAAGAAATTTTGGATAAAAATGCAGTTCCTTAAAGAATCTTTGGAAATTTGTGAGAAGTTCATCTTGCACCAAGCTTCATGAAGTGACAGGTGGAATTTATCGCAAGTTAAAAATTGCTGCTTCATGTTCAACTTGAACTTTATCGCCACACGTATTCAAAGTTGAAATGTCATTTTATATTCATAACATGACCAAACCATAGGCAGTTTTAATATAATCTGGAACAGATTATTCCAAAATTTAAGGTATAAAGTTACAAGGAGAGGTTTTACGCAGAAAAAAGTCTTTTATGGCAATTAATTTTTAAAAACATTATAATGTGAATGTGAACAAGTTCTTTAATTTGGCAATGAGCAACAGCATTGTTTAATTCTTGGGTTTGCAGGAGGGTTGTATTGTGTCTGTAACATAGAATGATATGGAATTACAGCACAAAGTGATGTTCCTCCTGCTCAATGTCATCGTCCTCTTCAGAAGACTGCTGCTGCTCTCCCAGCTTTTGAGCACCACCATATCCCTCGCTTTCACTCTCCAGTTGTGCAGAGTGCAACATGCTAGGATTAGCAGCAAACCGTCCGGAGAGTACAGCAAGGCCTCTCACCATAGTGCTATTTAAACTTTGGAACCTCACCTTCCAACAGGCTTACTGTATACATTTCAACAACCCTGGTTGAAGAATAGACAGCATTGTATCTATGGTCACCCTCAGTCATGGGGTTGCCTCATGGAGTCATTAGCCTTGTTTACAGAGGGTAGACTTTTTCTCCCAGTAACCATCCTAACAAGGCATTCAGTCCTTGAAATGAAGCAGGAACATAGAAGATCTCAAGGATATAGGCACCAAGGCAGCTCTCAAGGTAATTGAGAGTACACAACATCCAGAGGGCTTAATCTCAGATTAAGCTGGGAGTCGGGGGGGTGGGGCGGGGGTCACACATTTAAGGTAGAATCAGGAGGCAGGTAGGAAATCTATAAAAATCTTTACCACAGAGGGCTGTTGAGGCTGTGTCACTACGTATTTTCAAGTCTGAGATAGATTTTTAATCATTAAGGGGGTCAAGGGTTATGAGGAAACGACAGGAAAGTGGAGTTGAGGGTTGTCAGATCAGCCATGATCTCATTGAATAGTGGTGCAGACTTGATGGGCTGAATGGCCCACTTTTGCTGCTAAGTCTTACGGTCTTTTTGTAAATTGACGTGGGCAATTCACTAAGTTAAAGATGTTATATAAGCATAGCTCTGGTGGTGGTAGAAATATGTTTTATATTGCTGATGCCCAGAGAGATAAGTATTCATTATGATATGCCAGCTCATCATAAAACTAAAGCTGGAAACTGGAAAATACAGGAATGAGTTTAAACTCTCAAACTGGTGCCAAACATTCAACTGAAAGTATTAAATAATGGAGAGGCACTTCTGCAGAAACATACCTTACATAACTCAAAATCGAGTCTCAAAATCTTGTAGATTAAACAGAAAAAATAGACAATGTATTACTGGGCAGATAGTGAAATAATTGTACAAATTTATCAGTGGAAGTGTAATGTTGATAAATATGGAGGGTTGCATCAGAATTTAGATTTGGAACCTTAGTATAAAAATAATGACCTTTTTTGTTTCTTTTTAGTTTCTGTGAAAAAGCAGACAATTTCGATGACCTTTGCCTTGGCTTTGTGAATTGGCCTTGAGAGAAGCTGTGGTAAACGTACAGCAAGCTGAGAGCTTCTCCCTGGGGACAGACCGACCCTGCATGTCAAACCCACAATCATCTGGTCAGGAAGCCACGACGAGGCTAATGCCTGTTTCCTAATAATACTCATGCACATGATATCTATACAATGTTGCAATATCAGTAGCAGATTTCACTCAGATTGGCGGCAGACACACAATAATGTGTGTGACAATGATCTGAGTGAAATTTGGTACTATTCCATCATCATTTTGTGTACCGTGCAACAGAAGAACCATTGTTCTGAAATGACATTATCAATGCATTGTAATACTATTGTTAGCTGGCTTTGTTTACAAAAGTCATAACTGTTATAGCGTAGTAAGGAGTGATTCAGTTGAGCAGATTACGTTGCTTAATGGAGTTAATAGGTTAAAGAGAGAGAGAGAGACACTATTGCCTCTATTTTGGGGAGCAGTCTAGAACAAGGGGAATAACCATCAGGCCATTTCAGTTGAAGTGAAAACCTAGAATTCAGTCCCCCAAAAGACAGTCAGGACTGGGCAACATTTGACAATTTTAAAACCAAGGTCAATTGATTTTTGTTAAGAAGGAGTATTAAGGTTTACAGAACCAAGTTGGAAAGATGGAGTTAAGATACAGATCAATCATGATTTAATTGAATGGTGGGTCAGACTCAAGGGATCGATTGGCCTCCTCCTGTTTCTATGTTAGGAAATAAAGACAGCAAATTTGTTTTTTTTAGCTGAATGTTATAACCAGTCCCTGGGTGGGGTTCCCAAATTTATTACAGTTCCAAATGGAATAACTTGAACTGTTAAGCTCTCAAATGAAGAGGGATGAACCCGGTCCCTTAGTTATTTCCCCACCCGTTGTTTTGTCACAAGATAAATTTTAAAAGGATCACTTCCTTTATAGAACCCTTCCTCCCAGACTCAAATAAACTTATGTTTTAAAAGGAGCCAATGTAAGCAGATTTTATTTTAATGAGCAGAATTAGTATATTAAATACTAAATGCTAGAACCGATAGTAATACGATACATGCGTACAAATTAGAAATAAGTGGTAAATTCAAAAGGATTAAAGTTTTTTAAGAAAAGTACAGATCAGTGTCTTCATTACTGGTGAAGAGCAGATAGTTGGAATGTTGCAGTGAGGGTTACTAATAATATTGACAACAATTTCAAAACTCCTGACTTTTTAAGTTGATTGAAACTTCTTTGTCCCGATTCTTTTCAACACTAGCAGCATTTAGAGTGAGAAAGGATTTTCTTTGTTTCTTCACCTGCAGAGCAAAGGTATTTAAATGGTTGTCCTATGTGCTGTGTCTCTCATAGCACACCTGTCCACACAGTAGGACATCAATCCATCAACAAGTAGACCAGTTGTGCCATCAGTTTTTAACGCTGTGTTTTATAAAAGTTCTTTGAAGGCCAAAACACAAAAGTTCTGCAACACATAGCTCTCTGCTCAGAGCAGTGAGATAGTCAGTCTGTTCTTATCTGTTCCTGTTGTATTTCTCCCACAGCTGAAATTTTCCCTGATACTCTACTGGTGCAACATTTCATGGGTCCCACATAGGACTCTCCCTCTGGCACTGAATTTAAATCTACAGTCAACCTTTGGCTGTATGCCTTTTTTTAAAGAAAAAAGAACACTCAGGATGAATTTAAACTTTAATACATCCATGGATAATCTGGGGTTATGAATCTGTGGCCATGATATGAAGTAATTTATGGAGGTTACAGGGAAGAAAAATCCACAAACGAAACTGGATTCTTCCTTGGAATATAAACATTCCTGTCATCAATACCCAAGCTTTCCCTTCATTCCAATTACACATTTTCAAAACATGCTGTTTCCTGTTTCTTATGTTTTCAGTGCCGCAACCCTAACTTAGTCCACTAGTTCCTGTTTTAATTCACTTTTCTATTCTCCAAAGGCTCACTTTTCCAAAGACAAGAGCCCCAAATAATTTTCATTTGAGAAGTTTAAAACTGAGGTCGATTGATTTTTGTTAAGAAAGTGTATTAACAGTTGCAGAACCAAATTGAGAGGATGAAGCTAAGATATAGATCAATCAAAATTTAATTGAATAGTGGGTCAGACCCAAGGAATGAAATGGCCTCCCTCTGCTTCTATGTTAGGAAATAGAGGTTTTTTTTTGCTCAAGGTTATGACTGGTCTCTGGGTGGGGTTCCCAAATTTGTTACAGTTCCAAATGGAATAATTTAAACTGTTAAGGTCCCAAATGAGTTTGGCTGAACTGGACCCCTTGGTTATTTTCCCAACCACTTGGCTGGTCGTGAGAAGGTTAATTTTAAAAGAATCTCTTCCCTTATGAATATATTCCTCCCAGAATCAAACAAACCTTTGTTTTAAAAGGACCCAATATGTACAGCCTTTCTTGAATAAACAAGAGGAGTCATTTTATTAACTACTAAATGCAAAAGAAGGTAATAACACATGCGTACATACAAGTTCAAAATAAGAGGTAAATTCAAAAGGATTAAAGTTTTTTAAAAAAAGGTACAGATTAGTATCTGCATTGTTTGTGAAGAGCAGATAGTTGCAATGCTGTGGTGGAGGTTACCAATAGAGCTGACAACAATTTCAAGACTTCTGGCTTTTTAGATTGATTGAAATTCCTTTGTTCTGATTTTTTTCAAAGCTGGCAGCATTCAGAGTGAGAAAAAATCTTCTTGCTTTCTTCACTTGCAGAGCAGGGGTATTTAAATAGTTGTCGTTCATGCTGTGACTGTCACAGCACACTTGTCCACACACTAGGACATCAAGACATTAACGCACATTAATATCATCCATTTTTAACCCCTATTTTTATAGTCTTGGAAGGCCAAAACACAAAGATTCTCCAGAGGTGGCTTTTAGCTCATAGGGAAAAGATAACCAGCCCATTGTTATCTCTTCCTATTGTATTTCCCCTACAGCTGGAATTTTCCTTGGTACTCTACAGGTGCAACATTCCATGGGTCCCACATAGGACTTTACCAGCCAGCACTGAATTTACATCTAACAGTCAACACTCAGGATGTAATTAAACTTTGACATATCCATAGATAATCTGGGGTTATGATCTGTGATCAAGATATGAAATAATTTATGGAGGGTGGTATAAGGCAAGAAGATTTACACGTGAAACTGGATTCTTGCTTGGAATATAAACATGACTGCCATCAATGCTGGATCCAAGCTTTCTGTAATAACTCCACAGAGGCCACTATACCGTCACTAAGTCATGCTTTATTTACATGTGCTTAGTACTTGACACATGTCCAGCTTCCTCAGAGCTCTCAGAGTGATTAGAACCTCAGACACTCATACTGTTATAGAAGCAAACAGCACAGAAACAGGCCCTTCGGCCCAACTTGTCCATTCCAACCAGGTTTCCTACACTGAACTAGTCCCTTTTGTCTGTGCTTGTCCCATATCTCTCTGAACCTTTCCTAGCCACATATCCTGGATAACTGTTAAAGAAGACACTGATTCAAAGCTGACATCCCCCAGATACAACGCCCATGAACTCATCACCACTGGACCTAACACCCGCCCCACCTTCCACAGCCAGCCCTGACTGGTCTGGAACAAATTCCTGACCACAACAAAAGATCCAATTTTTCCCCTGATCCTTCGGCAATATGTACTCAAAAACTAACCCATTTAGCTGCCAACCTGCAGTTCTCGGGTAGCTTTCCAAATACGTAACACACTTTTAAAACTCATCGTATACGATTTATTACCCAAAAGGGGGTTGGGGGAGGGGCATGCCCTGGATTCATTCACACTGCAGGAAGATCATGATTCAAAAATCTGGGCCATCTAATGTAAAGTTCATACCATTAAAAAAACCCTTTTTCACTCAATAGAACCCAACTTTCTCCTTTGGAGAGAGCCACTGCTTGTCGTGCACCAAACAAGAAATCCTGCAGCCAAATGTAAGGTAATGCATATGGGACAGGCCAAAAATTGTAAAAGAATGCAATATAAATGGTAGGATATGGAGAGGTGTGGAGGAAGAGGAATATTGGAGTGTACATTCACTCTGATCCCTGAAGGTGGACAAACAGTTAGATAGGATAGTCAGGAGGGAAATGAGATACTTGCCTCAGAATTCAGCACCTGGGAGGTTTTCTTGGAACTGTGTGAGACCTGAGGTGAAGTCACAGCTGGGGAATAGTTTGTCCAGTTCTGTCATCATACTATAGGAAAGATGTAATTATATCTGTCAGCCAGGATGCTCTGATTAGACCGTGTTAACAACCCCACTAAGGGAACTCATATTCTATGAGGTCCAGCTGGCTGATGTCATTATAAGTATTACATCCCTTCCCCTCTAAATCCGGGATGTAGGCCTGTACTTTATCTTGTGGCCTTTCCTAGGGCATTTTTGTATCAGGTCCAGTGTCTCCCAAATAGTCTTGGGTATGGGCAGTAGGTACCGGACCATAGGCTACCTCTTGCACCTGAAATGTCTCGGAAGAAATTCATCCCATGCTGTATTGGCATTGAGGCTGCTAATCTTCAATGTCCATCTCAGACTACGAGGTTTCTTTGATGCTAAATAGAGTGGGAGAACCCATGAGTTCTGACAGCCGTTCTGGCTGTTCTGTGGGGCTGGGTATGTTTTGCACCTGCCCCATGTGCTAGTTTGCAGCTTTCATGTGGTCCATGTCTTGTTCAGGATTGCCTCACCTACCCGAACTTTGTACATCACTGCACCTGACATTACATCACCTCTTACCCAAGCAGGGCCATTTCCGTGGAGTCTTGTGTCCAATGTTGGCATTCCTGATGCTGTTTCACAACACTCCACCCAGCCCTCGCCCCAGGTCTGGGAAAATCAGATTTAACTTGGTGCGGAGTCTTATCCTCATTAGTGGCTCTGCTGGTGATATCCCTTGAGTTGCATGGGGGCGATCTGATAATCAAATAGGAATGGGGCAGTTTGGTATCAGGTGAAGATGTAGGCTGTTTGTTTAAAGCTGCCATCAAAATTTAGACTGCTCTTACCGCCAGACCATGGCACAATGGGCAGTATGGAGCTGTCCTTATATGACAAATGCCATTTGAGTTTAAGAAATACTTGAATTCCCTGTTGATGGCCAGTTGCCTGTGACCAATACTTCTGGGACCCGGGTATTGCAAAAGATGCTCACAGCTATTCTATCATTGTCCCCGTGTTTGACAAATGAACTCTAAGCACATCCAACTACTTTGAGTGGGCATCCACAATGACTACCAACATTGAGCCCATGAAAGGACCCGGCATAGTAATCGAGTCCAGGGTTTACCCAGCCAATCCCACAAATATAGGGGAGTTGCAAGCTGGAATTTTTGTCCTTGTTGGCACTCTGGGCAATTCCCCACCAATGCAGCTAATTCTAAATCCAATCCTGGCCACTTGGTATAACTTCTTGCCTACATCTTCATTTTGGACATCCCTTGTGGAGTTCAGCTAGAATCTGGTGGCAACCTTTGCTTGGGACAATCAATTCTTGCTCCCTGTAATAAAATGCCATCCTCAATGGTAATCCGATCTTGTCGGGTCCAGAAAGCTTTCAATTCTAGTTGTGATGGCCCTTTTATTTCCCCATCACCACCAGCTGTTTTATTTTTACCAGGACCAGCTGTTTTTATGTCCACAGTCTGATATTGTCAGCAGTGACCGGAAGGGTGTCCAGAAAGTTTAAAACCAGCACGGACTATTCCACTGGCACCACCAGTGGTGTATTTCCCAGCAAGAGGTAGCTCAAGGCATTCACGTTTGCTTCTTGACCTCCTGGATGGTGCTCCAATTTATAATTTTACACACTTAGAATGAGAACCTACCACTGAATTTGACCTGGAGCTACAGGTAGCACAGTCTTGTCCTCTTTGAATAGCCCCAACAGGGGTTTGTGGTCTGTTACTATTACAAATTTACATCCGTAATGGCATTGGTGGAACTTACTCTCATCAAAGACCATCACCAAACCTTCCTTCTCTACCTGGGCATATTTGCACTCAGCATCAGTCAAAGTCCAGGAAGCGTATGCTATTGGGTGTTCCTCTCCACTGGGACAACTGTCAGCTAACACTACCTCGATACCATACTGGGAGGCATTGCATGTCAGCACCAGATCTCGCTAGGGATCATATGGTACCCACACCTTAGATGATTGTAACTGCTTCCTCATTTTCCTAAAAGCTATGTCTTAGCAACGAGACCAATTCCAAGGCTGCCTTTTTTTCAATAGCAGATTCAGGGGGCCAAGATGGAGGCCAGGTTATTTATGAACGTTCCATAATAATTTATTAGTCCAAGAAAAGACCTAAACTCCAGTATAGAATGGGAACCGGGGCACATTTGATCGCCCTCATTTTATCTTCAAATGGGTGTGACCCAATCTTGTCAACTCTGTAGCCCAAGTGGGTCATCTGGGGTGCATGGAACACACATTTTTCCCTTCTAAGGTGTATGCCCGCCTTGGAGAAATGTCTAAGGACTATGTCCGAGTTCTCTAAGTGCCCTTTTTTGGTATTCCCTATTTTTAGCACGTAACCCAGATAAGTGGTGACCGGGGGTAGACTTTGTAAAATGTTATCAATTGTCCACTGAAAGAAAGGTTGGTGATACCCCGTATGGCAGTCTTGTATATTGGTACAAATTCTTGGGGGCATTCATCACAGCATACTTTTGGGAATCCTCATCTAACTGCAATTGCAGGTATGCATGGCTCATGTCCAGCTTTGTGAAGGACACCTCCCCACAGCCAGCTTTGCTAATAAGTCCTCTGTGCAAGGGGTTGGGTATTTTTCCAGCTGCGAGAAGCAATTTACCTTTTGTTTAAAATCCCCACACAGGCAAACCGACGCGTCAAACTTTACAATCGATACAACCAGAGCCGCTCAACATGCAAACTGCACTGATTTGATGATTCCTTCACTTTCCAGCCTCCTGATTGCTGCCTCTACTTTTGCCAGTAAGACAAATGGAACTGAGGGGGCCTTACAGAATCGTGGAATTGCTTCCTGGTCAATATACAGTGTGGCTTTCACTCCTTTGATTGTCGCTTGACGTTCCTGAAAAACCTTTGGGAATTTAATTTATTCTGGTAGCCATTTTCTAATTGAAAAATGTTGAGTCAATCAAAATGAATCTTTCTCAACCAATTCTGCCCCAGTAGGCTTGGGCCTGAGGTTTTTACTACAGTCAGTGGTAAGTGAACCAGCTGCTTCTCGTACGAGACGGAACTGAAGTTGTACCCTTAATTTATAAAGGTTCCCTGGTATAGGTTCTCAATCTAGTCAATGTTTTGCGCAAACTTAAGGGTTGGATTCCAAAGCGTATTTTGCCCAACGCCGTTTACCTTTCCCTATTACTTATAAGTTGACAATTCTAATATCATCTTCATAATCTTTTTTGCAATCTCTCTGGTGCCTTTATGTAGTACTTACAGAGACGAGAATTAAGCCAATTTTGGTAGAGATTTCACAAATGTTTGAGCATTCTCTGCTTTTTAATTTTGTACTTCCTGGGCTGATTTTAGATTGATGTGGGAAAAATACACATCTTCCCTCCCCTGAAGCACTAACTCTTGTCCATGGCCTCTTTGACCTCTCAAAGGCCTTTAACTCTGTCAACTGTGAGGGATTATTGAACATTCCTCTCCACTGACTATGTTTCTCAATGTATTGTTTAAAAAATATCATTAATGGGGACATGTACAGGCTGTCCAGTATCATAGTGTCCTGAATTTGTAAACTTTCAGTTTTGGCCTACTGAGTTGAGCGAATTTTTTTACAATTTCTGCATGGTTGCTGGGAGAAACTTGATCAAAAGAGAAATATGGGACACTATGTCCTCAACTAAAGAGACATCATACTGTGTGGTCTTCCCCCACAGGAATGCAGGACAAAGCACCAGCCATGGTTGGGATTTTGCCTCAGGTAATGTTCTGTGATATAATATAAGATGTAATGAGAAGCTTTTGGCTCAGGGTGATATCTTTACCAGCTCCTCAGAGTTGTGGGTCTTTAGTGGCATATGATCCATTTGGATTGTGAACTTGAGGCTAAGGACATGATCAGAAAAAAATTCTCAGGTGAGGTGACTGAAGGACCTCCTCTTGAGTCATTTTTGCTCTAGTTGCCCAGTTGTTAGAAGCCATCATGTGAAGGCTGGACCCAGACAACCCTTAAACCAATGGCAATGTATCAATTGCAACAATGGTGGGGAGGTATGAGTTAAAATGGAAAACTCAGACTTGTGCTTGAATTTGAGACCCACAGTCTGCAAATGTACCAGCACTGGTACCTTGGTTGTGTGTTTTCAAAGAGCGGGTAGTGCATACAAAACCCTACATTTCTGCAAAGCCTTTGAGGCAATCATCGACAAACTGCAGGCCATTGTCAGAAATGATCATATCAGGAATGCCCTTGTGTGGTGAAAATCTCTTTACACATGGCAATAACCATCACTGAGGTTGGGATGTGTAGGCATTTGAATTTAATCTAATGGGAATAGAAATCAACAATAATGAGAATTTTTTATATTTGAAGACAAATATATACATCCCAAGGCACTCTTAAAGGTGAGGTGGGAAAGATGAAGCCAGCAACAGCTTCTTTGTAGAAAACATACGTTACAACATTGATATTGTGGCATGGTGGCTGAGTTATAAAAGAGAATATCATCCATATGGCATATGTCTCCCTCAAGGCACATTCTAAAATGCCATGGTGCATTGGAGATTTCAAATACAGATGCGATTCTAAATGATAGATGATTAAAACAGTATCTTCTGATGGGATAAGTATACATAGTTATAAGTTTAGGCTCTTTATCTAATGGAAACTGCCAAAAGACACTGTTTATTTCCAATTTCCTGAAGACTGAGAACATCCTGAGATTTGCCAAACCCTCACAGCATGGGGTAAATTCCATGTTTCACTGCCTTATTCAGTTGTGTGAAGTTGACATATATTCATGAAACACTCTTAGGTTTAGGTACAGACACAGATCCAGGGCATCAAGACGTGGGCTGGGTCAGTGGTGATATATCTCCCTGGTATAGTGTAGCTTTAATCTGCTTCTGAACGTTACAAAAGGTGGTGAACCTTTCTTGGAATAAGTAGACTCACCTGTTTGGCTATTGATTTTAAGGTGACATGGTAAGTCAGTTGCCGCTTTCTCAATCCCGTAAGTAGGTATGGAACATTTCTTTAAAATAAAATCATTCATAGGGCATAGGCATTGCCAGCTGGATCAGCATTTACTGCAATTTTGAAACCTGAAAGATTGCTTACCTCAACCACCTTATGGATAAGGTGCAAGTCTGCATCTCTGCAGCACAGTAAGGAGGACCCCTGATTGTGGCTGACATACAGAAACTCAGTAGTTTAGTTTCTCTCATAATGAAGAGTGGCAGCCATCTGCCTTTAGTGGAGTACTCCCTGAGCAATGGAGGTGAATGGGCAATGGCTTGAGAAATATAAACTTTAGCCAGGTTGTGGTAACAGAGAGAATGGACAATTTAGGGCGGCACGGTGGCTCAGTGGTTAGCACTGCAGCCTTACAGTGCCAGGGACCCAGGTTTGATTCCAGCCTCAGGTGACTGTCTGTGTGGAGTTTGCACATTCTCCCTTTGTCTGTGTGGGTTTCCTCCCACAGTCCAAAGATGTGCAGGCTAGGTGGATTGGCCATGCTAAATTGCCCATAGTGTTCAGGGGTGTGTGGGTTATAGGGGGATGGGTCTGGGTGGGATGCTCCAAGGGTCAGTGTGGACTTGTTGGGTCGAAGGGCCTGTTTCCACACTGTAGGGATTCTATTTCCCTTCTCTGTGAAGAAAAAAATCAGAGTTAACATTTCAGGTCCGGTGACCCTTCTCAGAACTGCTGAGCTTTTCCAGCAGCCTCTGTTTTCATTCCTGATTTAAAGCATCCGCAGTTCTTTCAGTTTTTATTCCTTTCTCTGTATCCAGTTTTTAAATTCTAGTGGCTATTAACCATTATATCAGATAAAGGTGCCGTCTCATTTAAGAAAGGTAATTTATACTCATGAGGATCTTTTAATCCTTAAGAGCCTGTAGTTAGGAGATTATGGTTTTAAATTTTCAACCTGGAATTGAAACTTTATTATTTAAAAATGTCCAATCCTGTGGCGAGAGGGGAGCTCTGTAAGTGGTTGGACAGGCTGGCAGCAACATGATGTTTTCCGACTACAATGACATGACTATGTCCTCTGCCATCCAGCTCTGCTTTGTTCCCGAGTATCATCCCATTTTCACAGCTTTCTGGCATTGAATAGAGATCATTGCCAAAAGAATCAATATTTTGTCCGGATCCTGGTGCCCTGCTGATAATTTCCTGATCTATGGCAGCAGAGCTTTAAAATTCAAAGTAGGAATCAAAGGCTTTCATGACCTCTTCATATGGATTAATTTCTCCATCGACCCCCATCTTCCTAAAATTTCATTGTCATTTACAAGGATGTTACCAGGGTTGGAGGGTTTAAGTTTCAGGGAGAGGCTGAGTAGGCTGGGGCTATTTTCCCTGGAGTCGGAGGCCAAGGGGTGACCTTATATAGGTTTATAAAATCATGAGGGACAAGGGTAGGGTGACTAGCCAAGGTCTTTTCCGCAGGGTAGCAGAGTCAAAAACTAGGGGGCTTAGGTTTATGGTGAGCGGGAAAAGATATAAAAGGGACCTGAGAGGTAATTTTTTCACACAAAGAGTGGTGCGTGTACGGAATGAACTGCCAGAGGTAGTGGTGGAGGCTGGTAAAATTACAACATTTAAAAGGCATCTGGATGGATATATGAATAGGAAGAGTTGAGATGGAAATAAGCCAAATGCTGGCAAATGGGACTAGATTTATTTAAGATATCTGGTCGGCATGGACAACTTGAGCCAAGGGTCTGTTTCTGGTCTATACAGCTCAATGACGCTATGGTAAAGCTGCAATTGCATGCTGTAGTACACTGATCTGATCTTGACCTAGCTTCTGAGCAAGTCCACAGGCAGTCCAGTATGGATTGAATCAGTTTGTCTAGTGAGCAGCTTGGCTGAAGCCCTCTGTTCTCGGGACTCAGGCAGAGAAGTGACTTTCTCATTTGCCCTGTGCGCTCCTAGTCAGCTGTCATGAAACTCTGTTAAAAACTTCAGTTCCAAAGGAAAGTATTTGGACTCAAAACATTCACTCTGATTCTCTATCTACAGATACTGCCAGACATGCTGAGTTTCTCCATCATTTGCTGCTTCTATTTCAGAAGAAGTGGTGAACATGATCTATGTGGACTTCAGTAAGACATTCGACAAGTTTCCTCATGGTAGACTGGTTAGCAAGGTTAGATCACTTGGAATAGAGGGAGAAATAGCCATTTGGATACAGAACAGGCTTGAAGGTAGAAGGCAGAGGGTGGTGGTGGAGCGTTGCTTTTCAGTCTGGACGCTGTTTTTTTAACTCACTGTGTGCCACAAAGATCAGTGCTGGGTCCACTGCTTTTCATCATTTATATAATGTTTTGGATGTGAACATAGGTGATATGGTTGCTAAGTTTGCAGATGACACCAAAATTGGAGGTGTAGTGGACAGCAAAGGTTACCTCAAAGTACAGTGAGACCTTGATCAGATGGACCAATGGGCTAAGGAGTGGCAGATGAGGTTCAATTTAGATAAATGTGAGTTGCTGCATTTTGGAAAGACAAACCAGGGCAAGACTTACACGCTTAATGGTAAGGTCCTGGGAGGTGTTGCTGAACAAAGAGACCTTGGAGTGCAGGTTCATAGTTTGTTGAAAGTGGAATTGTAGGTAGATAGGATAGTGAAGAAGGCATTCTGTACGCTTGCCTTTGTAGGTCAGTGCATTGAGTATAGGAGTTGAGAGGTCATGTTGCAGCTGTACAGGACATTGGTTAGGCCACTATTGGAATACTGCATGCAATTCTGGTCTCCTTGCCATAGGAAGGATGTTGTGAAACTTGAAAGGGTTCAGAAAAAAATTTAGAAGGATGTTACCAGGATTGGAGGGTTTGAGCTATAGGGGGCAGCTGAATAGACTGGAGCTATTTTCCCTGGAGCATTGGAGGCTGAGGGGTGACCTTATACAGGTTTATAAAACCATGAGGGACATGGATAGGGTAAATAGACAAGGTCTTTTCCCTGGGATAGGGGAGTCTAAAACTAGAAGACGTAGGTTTAAGGTGAGAGGAGAAAGATTTAAAGGGACCTAAGGGGCAACTTTTTGATGCAAAGGGTGATTTGTGTATGGAATGAACTGTGAGAAGCAGTGGTGGAGGCTGTCACAATTATAACATTGAAAAGGCATATGGATGGGTATATGAATAAGAAGGGTGTAGAGGGATATGGACCAAGTGCCGGTAAATGGGACTAGATTAATTTAGAAGATCTGGTCGGCATGACAAGTTGGACTGAAGTGTCTGTTTCCATGCTGAGTATCTCTATGACTCTATTTCCAGCATCCACAGTCTTTTACTTCTATCAGACAAAGATAATCGCTTGCTTGTATTGATGCTTCAGGGTTTTTCTTGTGTGTCCTGCCCAGCCGATGGCTTTTCACTTTCCCACCTTTATCAGCATTGACCAGGATCCTCCATTAATGCCTTGTGGAGCACTACAACTATGCTTTATTATCAAGATCAGGCTTTGGCTGTTTGTTAGAAGTGAGCTGGAAACCAGGAGGGTGAAAATAGGGAACATTTATTGACTGTTTACATATTTTTAAAGAGTCAGTTATTAGCAGGATTCCACTGGAATTTTCTTTCCTCCTGTCCAGGCAGGGCCTGGTGAGATACATCAAGACCCAGTAGCCAGGACCTGAAGCTCTTGGCGGGGACTAAGCTTTCCTTGGGTTAGGGCTGCAGCCACTGTGCTTAGGTTCGGGGTGTGGGGTATGGGATGGGTGGTTTGTGATTTCTGCCTCAGCCTCTTGATTCCAGTTAAATGTAATCAGATATTACAGATGATGCCCTTTAGATATTAGCATAAGAGATATTATTCCTATATATTAGAAATTAATAGTTTATCAGAAAAACTCATGACCACAATATAATAATTCCTCAGTACTGACCTTCCAACAATGCATCATTCTTTTAGTACCTTCGTTCCAACAATGCAGTGCTCCATTAGTGCTGCACTGCAGTATTATTTTCATGCCCTGGAGTAGGGCTTGAACACAAAAAGTTCTGAGCAACAATACTAACTCATGAAGGGCCTGATTTTGTCTCCACATGAAGGCAGGAATGGGATCGTGAAAATAAAAAAATTCAGATGTTTGACTAGAAATTCCAAATTCCTCCATTTCTGCACCAGACACCACTATATAACAGAGACTTCATTTTTTTGCAGTGAAATAGTTTTAGTGTTTTGCACATTTAGTTAGGCATTATCCCGCTACTGTTGCTCATCTCTTCAACTTAAAGAGTTGTTTCCTATCATACATTGTTTTTAATTCTCCTTTTCTGCTTTTAATCAATAATGCAGGAGGTGCATTGATCTTGTCAGTAAGACCATAAATTGGTTTTCCATGTTACATTTCATTGCAGTCTGTTCCTGAATATCCATTCAAAACATTCCAGTAACACGATATAATTCACTGGAAATATTAAAATATTCAGTGATGTTCTGGCATTTACTTATTTGTCTATTGCATGAAAATAGTACTTTACACAGAACTCCATTACATTGGATATAGACAGAGAAACAGGCAATTTGGCCCAACCGGTCCATGCTTGTGCTTGTATTTCACTTGAGGCTCTTCCCATCTTTTCTCATCTAAGTCAATTATCTTCCCTTCTCTCGCACATTGCCTAACTCCCCTTTAAACACATTGAAATTATTTGTTTAATCATTCCCCAGGTAAAGTGTGTACTTTATAAAATTTCTATTAAATTTCTTGGCGAATATCTTACGCTGACAGCCTCTAGTCATGTGTTATTCACCACAAAAGAAACATTTGCTCTGTACCCACTAAAGCTTTTGTAATTTCAAAGCTAATTATTAAGCCATCCCTCAGCCT
>JAHRHZ010000024.1:16099361-16111653 GCA_024137785.1 Ginglymostoma cirratum
ACAGCCACTCAGCTCCTGACCTCATTATAGCATTGCTCCAAACATGAACAAAAAAATAAAAAAACTTATGGAAGTGAGATGACAGCAGCTGCCCTTGATAGCATGACAGCTTTTGACTGAGTATGACATCAACTGGAGTTAATGGAAATCAGGGAAGTTAGTTGGATTGTTGAAGTCAATCACCACAATTCAGGGAAATCAATACAGGTCAAAATCCTAGAACTCTTTTCCTAACAGCACTCTAGGTGTCCCTACACTCCAAAGGTTGCAGCAATTCAAAAAGGCTGCTCACGACCACCTTCAAGGGAAACCGCAAGGGTAACAAAAATGCTGGTCTAGTGTTGTCCACAACCCATGGACGAAAATAAGTAATTAAACATTACAGAAATTTATAAGTAGGGTACATCATTTACCCAGATTTGATTAATAACTTGCACAACGAGAAGACATTGCTCCTGATCGTTTTGATTTCTGAACTGTACAGCATAAGTCTTAAATACAAGTCTTAAAACTTGCATAAAGTACAATATATTGAGATTTCTAAGCTGTGACCATTCCAAAATTTTGAAACTTTCAAGGTGAGCAGATAAAAGAATCTAGCATACCTCACTTAATTCCTAATCTTATCAATAAAATGATGCAAGAAAATTTCTATATTCCTTCACCATGAATAGCATACTGAAAGCAATAAAATGTGTAACTTAAATAATCAGTCAACATATTCAGCATGCTTTCTTCCAACCTACAGAAAACATGATGCTTTGAATAGTGATAGCATCTTGCTTCATTCCTAGTATTTGATTTGGCAAGGTAATGTAAAGCCAAGACTGAAGGATAGAGGAAAAAAAACTCCTTTGGTAAATTTATTAACGAGAATTACAATTTGCTTTCATCATTTCCACTTCTTCAAAATACTGACAAAAATATTAAATTTCAGGTTAGCTTACTAAATTGTTACACATTCTGGTAGAAAATACAATTTATATATACAATATAACATTAAAGCAAAACACCTAGCTTTGCAGAATGTAACTATCAAATATTGGATGCTATTCCAATGTCTTTGCTCCAAGAACAATCCAGCTCATGCATTCCACACAAATAAACATAATGTATGTGTATTTTTGCTGTTTTTGAAAAAAAAACTTGTTTTCAAATACTTACAGATCAGGAGTAAAACTCTCATCCATATGAATTACAGTATCAGGCATCACATCTTCTTCTGATGCAGTCTTCTGAAGTTTGTGAAGTTCCTGGCTAATGTAATTCTGCTGGTTATAAATGTGTTCATGGCATGGGGCCATCTGCTTCACTGTATTCACATCAACATCAATGTGCGTGGTTGGGTATGGAGCATACATAATTTGACGGAAAGGCAGCACAAAGCTACCAGTAGCATCCTGAGAACATTAAAGCTCACATTTGTTATTATCAGAACCATCAATTCTAAGTACTTGCTTTTAGTAATGATTGAAGGCAAAGACTATACGGTAGGACAGCTGAGGAACAGTGGAGAACTTTCAAAGCGATTTTTCACAGTGCTCAGCAAAAGTATTTACCAGTGAAAAGGAAGGACTGTATAGAAAGGGATAATCAGCCATGGGTCACTGAATAAAGAAAGGAGGGTATCAAATTGAAAGCAAACGCATACAAAGTGGCAAAGATTAGTCAGAAACCAGGGGATTGGAAAATCTTTAAAGGTCAACAGAAAGCTGTGAAAAAAGCTATAAAGCAAAGAAACATGGATTAGGAGAGTAAACTAGCTCAGAGTATAAAAACAGATAA
Source organism: Ginglymostoma cirratum (assembly GCA_024137785.1). NCBI lineage: Eukaryota > Metazoa > Chordata > Chondrichthyes > Orectolobiformes > Ginglymostomatidae > Ginglymostoma > Ginglymostoma cirratum. The sequence continues at coordinate 16,101,147 of JAHRHZ010000024.1, forward strand.
CAAAGGTTTCTACCAATGTATAAAATGAGAACGTGTGGCTAAGGTAAACACTGGTCCTTTAGAGGATGAGAAGGGGGTTTTAATATTGGGAAATGAGGAGACGGCCAAGGCGTTGAACAGATATTGTGTGTCAGTCTTCACAATGGAAGACACAAATAACATGTCAAAAAGCGATGACAAGGAAGTTATGGTAGATGATGATCTAGAAACTATCATTATCACTAAAGAGGTAATGTTGGGCAAGCTAATGGAGCTAAAGGTAGACAGGTCTCCTGGCTCTGATGGAATGCATCCCAGGGTACTAAAAGAGATGGCGGGGGATATAGCAAACGCGCTCAAGGTAATTTACCAAAATTTGCTGGAATCTGGGGTGGTTCTCCAGATTGAAAAACAGCAAGTGTGATGTCACTCTTTAAAAAAGGAGACAAAAGACGGGTAACTATAGGCCCATTAGCTTAACTTCTGTAGTGAGGAAAATGCTTGAATCAATAATCAAGGAATAAATAGCAAAACACTTCGATAGAAATTGTCCCATCGGGCAGATGCAGAACGATTCATGAAACGCAGGTCATGTTTAACTGAATTACTGAAATGCTTTGAGGACGTTACGAGCATGGTAGATAACGCGGAACCAGAGGATGCGGTGTATCTCAATTTCCAGAATGCATTCGACAATGTGCTACACAAAAGGCTGCTGCACAAGATAAAAAGTGCACGGCATTACAGGCAATAATTGGCATGGATTGAGGATTGGTTAACTAACAGGAAGCAAACAGTGGGGATAAATGGGTGTTTTTTCAGTTGGCGATTAGTGACACACCTCAGTGTTCAAACTGCAATTGTTTACAATTTACATAGATGATTTTGAGTTAAGGGCCAAGAGCAGTGTGTCAGAGTTCACAGATGACACTAAAATGAGCAAAGTGTGCAGAGGACACAAAGTCTGTAGAGGGATATAGATAGGTTAACGGAGTGGGCAAGGGTCTGGCAGATGGAATACGATGTTGGTAAGTGTAAGGTCATCCATTTTGGTAGGAATATCAGTAAAATGGACTATTATTTAATGGTGAAAAATTACAGCATGCTGCTGTCCAAAGGCTACCTTGCTGAATGTTTTTAAGACAAAAATAGATAGATTTTTGAACAGTAAAGGAATTAAAGGTATGGTCAGCAGGTGGGTTAAGTGGAGCTGAGTCCATGAAAAGATCAGCCATTATTTTACTGAATGGCAGAGCAAGCTCGACAGGCCAGATGGTCTATCCCTGCTCCTATTTCTTATCTTATCACTGTAATGGACCCTGTCATTTAAGCCAAGCTATTAGCTCTTAATAGTTACAATCATGATCAGAGTAAGAAAATGCTGAGTGAGCCAACAACCTCTTGAAGTAAAGTCCATTAATTTCTAGGCAGTAGGGCAATGACTACTGATCAGAACTCTGCCAAAATATTCAGAAGTCATTTGTTCATGCAGGAAGAAAAGTAGTAGAGCACATGTTATCTCAGTAATCTCAGGTGACATTAAAGGAAAAAAAAAATTAAGCGTAAATCAACACAACACATTATCACTGGGCATCAAAATAAAGTTTCAGACACAAATGCGCACACGAGTTATAACGTGGTTTGTAGGATGAAATAAATATTTGAAGTATTATAATAACTGTTGTTCTAGAGAGCATTTAAATACTCAATCCAATTATTTATTCCAAGTACTTTTTTTGATGAACAATATTAAAGTATCTAATATATCAAATTTGTTTTAACCATGGAAGTGTTTTTGCATTATTTCACTTTTCCTTCAGTCATTCTGATTATTAACTTTTAAGGGAATAAAAAAGAAAAGTTTGACTGATTTTTGGCTTAACTTGGTCTTTGATGCATTAAACAACACATTAAACATCCTACTGGCCAGAGGAAGGAGATTAAAGAATGTAATGGAGAAAAAAGAAACTAAAAATTGTCGGTGTGAAGAAAAAAATTTGATTATCACTAACAAACATAATCTTACCTTTAAAAGGCCCTGAATAAAGAGACCTGAATCATATTTGAAAGAACCACCAGCATTTGCAAGTCGTGAGCATTTTCGTTCAGTTGGCGGCAAGAAAAGGCACAATGTTCGAACCATCTGTGAATACACAGAAATAGTTAACAGATCATACATCGTTTATAACCAGTCAAACAGGCTAAATGGTGATACAGTCGTTTCCCCTGTTCACACAAAGGTCCCAGGCCACTGCATCAAAATGACCTTTCAATCACAATCTCTAGTTTTCAAAAACAAACCTCTCAGTTAGTTTGTGGCTAAGTGTAAATAGTAATGAATAACTAACACCGGTTATGAAATGCTGAAAGTTAAATTCAGTACATGTTGTACAACAATTACTAGATTCTGAAATAGTAGTAATAATAATTTGTTATTTGATTTCTAAAAAGGAGTTGGAGAGAGCACTTTGGGTGAAAGGATCGCAGGACATGGGGGAAAAGCTGAACAACCACCCACGATCATAGCGAATGGTGGAGCAGGCTCCAATGGCCTACTTCTCCTTTTCTCTTTGTTTCTACGTAATTGGATACACTATTTTGCACTCTTATCTCTTTGCCAAAATTTGTTATTTTTCTCTTGTGCTGTAAAATTTCTACTTCTATAGTGTTGAACTCTGGCCGACAAAATAAAAGACGGCACTGAAGTGAAATTAAATATTTATTAAATGATAGATAATGGTAATATTTTATATAATATGTACACACATTGACTGGAATGAATTATTATTCATAGGGTTACTGATATTAATAGTATGATCTATCGCACAAAGAGCAAGGTTACTACGTGTTTTAAATAACAAAAGCATCAAAGACCAAGTTAAGCCAAAAATCAGTCAAACTTTTCTTTTTTATTCCCTTAAAAGTTAATAATCAGAATGACTGAAGGAAAAGTGAAATAATGCAAAAACACTTCCATGGTTAAAACAAATTTGATATATTAGATACTTTAATATTGTTCATCAAAAAAAGTACTTGGAATAAATAATTGGATTGAGTATTTAAATGCTCTCTAGAACAACAGTTATTATAATACTTCAAATATTTATTTCATCCTACAAACCACGTTATAACTCGTGTGCGCATTTGTGTCTGAAACTTTATTTTGATGCCCAGTGATATCAATCCCTAGCCAGAAACACCAATGGAGTGTAATATACAAGCGTGGATAAAAGACTGCCTAACCTACAAGGAACAGAGTTGGGATAAATGAGTGATTTTTCAGGTGGGCAAACAGTAGCAGAGTAATGCTGGAATCAGTGTTGGGCTTCAACTATTTACAAACGATTTGGATGAGCACACTGAACATACTGGAGCTAAATTTTCCGATTAAAGAAAGACAGGTAGGAAAGAAAATTATAAAGAGGCTGTAAGAAGTCTGCAAAAGGACGTAGGCAGGTTAAGCAACTGGGCAAACAAAAGGGCAATGGAGTGTAAGATGCGAAAATGTCAAATTGTCCACTTTGGCAGGAATAATAGAAAAGCAGGATATTACTTAAATGAAAAGAGATGGCAAAATACTTCAGTACAAAGGAATCTGTCTAAGCTTGTACAAGAATCACAAAAGGTTAATATTCCAGCACAGCAAGTAATTGGGAAGGCAATGGTTTATGGCGAAGTCTTGTTACAGCCATACAAAGTATTTGTGAGATTGCACCTAGCATATTGTGTAGAGGTTTGTTCTCCTTACTTAAGTTTTTCTAAACTTACGTTGGAAACAGAAATGCTTCACCAAGCTGCTTCATAAAAAGAAGGGAAGGGTGACCAGTATGGGCTTGTATCCATTAGAGTTTAGAAGCACTACAGATGATCTTACCGAAATATAAAAGATTTGGTTCAAATATGACAAGCTAAAACTGGCAGGATGGAGGCAATCTCAAACTAAGTGACAGTTCAAAAATAAGGAGTCTCCCATATAAGATGGAAAGGAGGAATATATTTTCTCAAAGCTATTGCTCTTTGGAATTCTTCTGCTCAACGAGCAGTAGGAGCTGGGGCACTAACTGTATTAGACTGATTTTTCTTCGACAAATGAGTTAAGGGTTATGGAGGACAGCCATAATCTTGTTTAATGGTGCAATAGGCTCAATAGGCCAACCCAATATCCTCAGTACTCCTTTCAGTTTGTAGACAGTTTGCATGCATTCTGTGATAGAGCACCCTTACAGTGAGAGACGTCTCCTAAGCAGTCTTTGCTCTCTTTCTGTGCCAATTTCTGTGGGGTATTTGACTGGCCCATGGAAGAGGAAAGACATGATATAGAATTGTCAAGATAATATGAAGTTAACCCATCATTGATCAAATTTCATTGGATGCTGACATCAAACCAACACAAGTGACGATTTTCTACTGTGACTGAGATATTTAAATTTATCACCAGGCATCTGGGAGATACTCTTCTATGATGATCAAGCATTCTGAGACTTGGCTTCCTCTCCAGAGTCACCCTCTTCTGCAGCTGACAACAGAGAGGTGGCTGGAGGGCCACTCCCATTTACACAGTCAGAGACATACAGCACAGAAACAGATCCTTCAGTCCAACTCACCCATGCCGATGAAGTTTCCCCAAAGTAAACTAGTCCCATTTACTTGCATTTGGCCCATATCTCCCTAAATCTTTCCAATTGATGTACCTATACAAAAGTCTTTTAATGTTGTAACTGTACCTGCATCTAAACTTCCTCTGGCAATTCATTCCACGTACAAACCACTCTGTGAAAAAGTTACCCCTCAGGTCCATTTTAAATCTTTCTCCTCTCACCTTAGAAATATACCCCCGAGTTTTGAACTCCTCTACCCTAGAGAAAAGATCTTTGCTTTTCACCTTATCTGTGGCCCTCATGATATTACAAACCTCTATAAGGTCACCCCTCAACCTTCTATGCTCCAATGAAAAATGTCCCATCCTACTTTTATAACTCAAACCGTCAAGTCCTGGCAATATCATAGTAAATCTTTTCTGAACCTTCAAGTTAGTAGAAGCAGACCATAACTCTACACTGTACTCCAGAAGTGGCCTCACCAACATCTTGTACAACCTCAACACAACTTCCCAACTCCTATACTCAATGGCCTGCACAATGAAGGCAGATGTGCTAAATGCCTTCTTAACCACCCTGTCCACCAATGACACAACTTTCAAAGAATTATGTACCTGAACCCCTAGGTCTCTCTTTGACAAAACTACTCTGGACCCTACCATTAACTACAGAAGTCCTGCCCGTATTTGTTTTACCAAATGTAATACCTTGCATTTATTCAAATTAAACTCCATCTGCCACTCCTCAGCCCGTTGATCACAATCTCTTGGTTATTTTAGAAAACCTTCTATTTCTCTGCCTCTCCCTGGTGTTCTGAACTCTATTCTGCAAGGAGGAAGAGAAAAGGCCTATCAGTGAGAACAATGGCATTTGTTGAGTGGATGCACGGGAAGATTGAGAGAAAGTAGACTGTAAGGGAAAAGCTTAGCATGTCATCATATTAGAACAAGGATGTGTGTTAGATTGCAGATCAGAGGTGGAAATGCCTAGACAGAGAGTAATGCAAGCCAAGTTGGTGTCAGATTGACATGCAGGTGTAGACTTGGGAAGGCACTGCGACAGGAATTCGAGTTAGACACACATCAGGATGTACTTGAATGTGTTGTGCAACTCACCTTTCCTGATTTGATCAGGTCACTAAAATCACAGCACTAAGCAGGAGAGGGCACCACACACCTGTAGCTAATCTCTGCAATCTCCAGTAACATCTCAATCTTTGCAACACGTCCTTCCTCCCATTGGCAGAGAAAAGAATCTCCCTCCAGACCCTTAAGCAGTGGAAGATTGGCACTAAGAAAATATTAGATACATCCTTAAGCTGTTGAGGATCTATTGTAGTAATTTATTTCTCAGCTGAAACTGTGGACCTTCAAAACAGAAGTATACTATTCTTTTTGAATAACAACACTTACTTACAAAAGTAAAGCCAGAAAAACAGTCAATTTGGAACAAAAGAACAAAAACGTCATCACCACAAGAGAAGGTTGTTAAAAACAGGTTCTGGTTTGAATGGAAAGAAATACCTTGTTCACTTTTTCTGGATTGCTTCCTATGACAACAGAACACCCACATGTCTGCAAGTGAGAGCTAATGGCCCTGCAAAACAAACAAATGTTCCCATCATTAGAAGAGAACACATCTCCAATATGTACTTGTAACAGGATTTAATACTTAGCTTGATATCTAAAGTAGCTGATATGATTCAGAACTTCTCTCATAAGTCAGGTTCTGTAAGGCACAGACAAGTGCAATCCAAGAGACCTTTGCTGGTATATACTAAAAGCAATCCAGGCACCTAAATTTCATCTTGAGCAGACCAACATTTTGGTTGTTGCATGACTAGCATCGTAGCTTTGCCCTGCCTCAGTGTGGCTTCCTCCTTTGTGTAACCAGCCATTTCTTCAGTAGGAAACCAATCAACATCATTCATCCTTGTAGGTCTGAAGGAAGTAGCAGAAAACAGTAACATCTGGCATTCCCCGAAAATACACACAGTTTAACTACCCCCATAGTAACAAGCACACACCTGCAGGATTTGCAGCCAGTAGTGACAGACCACCCAGGGACCACATATGCAATAATTCCTTGGGCACAATGGAACTCAGTTATGGTGCTGATGCCTGTCGCTCTCTCAGAATGACTAGCCATGCTGGTTATAAACTTCACTGGTTGTCACTCCTGAAGAGGGCATCAGTTCTTATACGATTGCAGTGCTAAGCCTTTGATTGTGAGGTGGTGCATGTATCCTGAAGTGAACCCGAAGTGTAGAAATTCAGAACAATTATGATCTTGAGAGCTACCAACTTTGGTTGGCTCACCCACTCGAGGACACACAGAATTGTCACAGATGGACAGATGAAGTAGTCAGAAATGCTAGCACCTGCAGGAAGGTTGCCGGCTACTAGTACACCCTTCCAGAAATGTTGCCCCTTTCCCTCACAGGTCTTGTGCCCTGTTTGCTGTATAGCCTTCTGCCTCTTCCACAAGACCAAGCTGCACCTACAGGAACCAGGAGATTACTTTTGTTTTTCATCTTCTGGTCATCTTTCCCCCTTCCAATTCTCCTTTTTGCTGGAGAATTTTCAGAATGGATGCTGTTTTGGCTGACTGTGCACTGAATGTATAATGGAAACATCTTTTTAGTGGTGTTGTGAAAACCCAAAGTTCCCAAGCCCCTCAGAAATCTCCATGATGGCCCTGCCAGGAGGTCCAAGGGAGCAAAGGGAGGGACTGTCAAGACCAGCAGTGGGGGTGTCAGGTGAATTTGGGCTGTCATGGGATATTTTGGCAGGGGAGCGGGGGGCTTGTGTTCAGTATTCTGGGACTAGTGGCATTGGATGTTCCAAGGTGGTGTACAAGGTCACCTGCATTTTGGTCAGTTGGTGGGGAAGAGGGTGGGATGGGGGCAGGGGATTGCATCTCAGAAAAGGATTAGTTAACACAAATGTTGGTTCTTCACAGTCAGAAACAGGGAAGGCTATAATGGGGAGCAAACAGATGGTAGACCAATTAAATACAGATTTTGGTTCTGTTTTTGTAAAAGAGGACACAAATAACATTCCAAAAACATTGAAGAACACAAGGTTCAGTAAAAAGGATGATCGGAAATAGTGCTGGTGAAATTGATGAGAACAAAAACAATAAATCCCCGGGGTCCAATAATCTACATTCCAGAGTACTTAAGAAAGTGGGCTTGAAATAATGGATGCATTGGTAATCATCTTTCAAGATTATAAAGACTGCAGACAGTTCTTACAGATTGGGGGATAGCTAGTGTAACCGCAACATTGACAAAAGGAGAAAAGAAAGAAAACAAGGAATTGTAGATTGGTAGTGGGGAAAAATGCTGGAGTACATCATAAAAGATCTAATAGCAGAGCACTTGGAAACCAACAACAGGATAGGTCAGTCAGCATGGATTTATGAAAGGAAAATCTGCTTGACAAAATCTACTGGGATTTTTCCAAGGAAATAACTAATCAGGTTGATGAGGGCAGTCAGAGGATATTGGTTTACTTGGACTTTCAGAAGGCTTTCAACAAGATCCAACATAGGAGATTAGAGTGTAAAATTAAAATGTATTGGAATGGGGGTAATGTACTGACATGGACATAGAACTAAAGATGGGTCACTGGACTGGAAATGTTAACTCATTTCTCTTCACAGATGCTGCCAGACCTGCTGAGGTTTTCTCGCATTTTCTGCTTTTGTTGGATAGAGAACTGGTTTGCAGACAAAAAACAAAAAAAGAGTAGGGATAATGTGGCTTTTTTCTGAGTGGCAAGCAGTGACTAGTGGGGCAGTGCAGTGATCACTGCTTGCACCACAACTATTCACAATATATATTAATGATTTAGATAAGTGAACAAAATGTGATATGGCCAAATTGGCATATGACAAAGCTGGGTGGGAGGGTGAATTGTGAGGAAGATGCAGAGATGCTTCAGTCTGATTTGGACAAGTTGAGTGAAGGAATCAATGCATCGCAGATGAAGTATACAATGTGGATAAATGGAGGTTATTCACTTTGATGGCAAAAACAGGCATGCATGTTATCTGAATAGCGATAGATTGGTAAAGGAGGAGGTGCAACAACAGCTGTGTGTTCTTGTATACCAGTTGCTGAAAGCAAGCATGCAGGTGCAACACGTAGAAAAGAAAGCAAATGGTACGTTGGTCTTGACAGCGAGAAGATTCGATTACAGGAGCAGGGATGTCTAACTGTAATTGTACAGAATCTGGTGACATCACATCTGGGATTCTTGGTAGAAGTTGGGTCTCCCTATCTGATGGCAGATGTTCTGGGTGTATGGAGAAGTGCAACAAAGATTTACAAGACAGATTCCTGTGATGACAGGATTGACTTTTGAAGGGAAATTTGTTTGATTAAATGCCCTGGAGTTTCGAAGAATGAAGGGAAGCTCTCATAGAAACCTTCAAAATCCTAATAGGACTAGACTGGGTAAATGTAGGAAGGATGCTCCCAATGGCCAGAGAGTTCAGAACCAGGGATCACTGTTTAAGAATTTATCATTTATGACTGATACGATGAGAAATTTCTTCACCTACAGCGTGGTGAGCCTTGTGGAATTATCTGCTCCAGAAAGTGGTCGAGGCGAAAACATTGAACGTTTTCAAGAAAAAGAGTTAGATATGGTTCTTAATGTTAAAGAGATCAAAGGCTTTAGGTCGGAGATGAAGAGAAATTTCTTCAGCCAAAGGTTGGTGAATCTATAGAACTTAGCCTCCACAGCCTTCTGCAGCAATAAGTTCTTGAGTGCCTTTAAGACAGAGTTAGGTAGTTTCTTGATAGTAAGGGGATCAAGGGTTACGAGAGAAGGCAGGAGAATGGGGTTGAGAAACATATCAGCCATGATCAAACAGCACAGCTGACTCAATGGGCTAAATGACCTAATTCTGCTCCTATGTCTTATGATCTTATAGGTATGGAGAGAAAATGGTAACAGAGTACTCGGTTGGATGGTCAGCCACGACTATATCAAATGGTAGCACAAGGTCAAAGGGTTGAATGACTAACTCTTGCTCATATTTTCTTTGTTTCTTGGTCTCCAGGTGTAGAGTGGAGTGTCAGGTCTCCCAGGAGTAGCAATGAGGTGTCAGGTCTGCAGCGAGGTTTTTTTAGATCAGAGTCTGGGGTGTGTCTTAAGAGAAATGGAGCCGGTGTACTCGGAAGTGTGGAAGTTGGGGTCAGTTTAATAGTTACTTCATATTTAATTGCCTAACTTTTCCTGACTATGTACTTAACTGCAGTAGAACACTCCAAACTCTTAGCTTCAAGTGGATACTTTCAGAGGGTTCCAACCATAGGGGGCTTCAATTTCCTGGGCAATTCACTCAGTTTCTGCAACATCAAGGATTCCTGAGGGTCCTACATGCGCAACTCCCATCTACACTGTAGATATGAAATCTGGGTCAGAGTTGTTTAACAAATAAGTACAGGTGTACTGCAATGCTAAAGGACAAATGGATTGAGATACAGATCACTGACTGCAACTAAAACTGAGCTCTCATACTACATGCAACTTCCATCATTCAAAATGAACACTCACTTGTGCAGAAAATCTTCACGGCAGCTGTCACCAATATCATCATCATTCAAAAGGGTATCTTTAATCTGAATCAAATTAAAATTCAATTTAATAATACACCCACATATTCTAAACCACATAGCAGTAGTATGACCACCATTCCAAACATCTAAATATAAAAAAAATCAAGTGAGGGGCAAACAGGAAGAGATAATAGAGAATTCAAATTATAAAAATAAATCATTATGAACTCAGAGATAAAAAGTACTGCAGATGCTGGAGAATCCGAGATAACAAGGTGTGGGGCTGGATGAACACAGCAGGCCAAGCAGCTTCATAGGAGCAGGAAAGCTTGACGTTTCGGGCCTAGACCCTTCATCA
>JAHRHZ010000024.1:16112053-16143854 GCA_024137785.1 Ginglymostoma cirratum
GAAACGTCAAGCTTTCCTGCTCCTATGAAGCTGCTTGGCCTGCTGTGTTCATCCAGCCCCACACCTTGTTATCTCTCATTATGAACTCAGATGGTTATTAGTCATATAGAGCAGAGAGGCCCTTAGTCCATTGAATCTGCACAACCAATCTACACTAATCCCACTTTCCAGCGGTTGGCCCATAACCTTGAATGTCATGACATTAAATGCTCTTCCATTAATTGAGAAATATTTTGAATTTACTATTATTGTTACTATTTATTGTTAATTTTTATGTACTTTAAAGCAAAAATGCATGTGGGGATCATTTAAAAAAAACAAACTTATTGCCTTCTAACAGAAATTGAAAGGGAAACAAATAGGAGACAATAGATGTAGATCTAACTGAGGGGAAATTTGAACGCTAAAAGTATTGAGCCCTACTAATCCCAAGTCAATTAATTTTATGTTTTAATACGGGCAAAGGTAACAAATACCTGCCACTTACCAGGAGGTTTGAATTCTTGATTATGAATGTGAAATAAGATTAGTGGAAGTATAAAACACAGTAAAGGAAAAACAAAGATAATTTGCTGTTTAGAATTAATCAAGTAGATTTCAAAAAAAATGCAGATCATATAGAAACAAACTGTCAATCTTAAATCTAAGCAATTAGAGAAGTTAAATAGCTAAGAGAAAAATAGCTTTTAATTTTGAAAATACACGTCAACTAATAGTTGCTAGAAAAGTTGAATGAAAACAAGAGACTGGAAGCAAACGACAAAAAGCTTTTGGGTAGGCATTATAAAATTAAATTATGCTCTCATCGTTGAACATGTAAGGAGTCTTAAAGATGGAATCTTTGAAAATTTGGAATTTGCACTGCAAAATGCTTTAGGATATTTTCTTACCATTATATGGAGTGGTAGGATATTCATCAGAGCTTACATGAAAGAAAATAGTGGTTAGTAACAAAATGCTTGCAGAAAATACTACATCCAAATCATCAATATAATATGAAATAAATAAATACAAAATAATGAAATAAAGTAGTTTGGGGGTTATCTACAATATGTATTTTATGCTTATCAGTTATCTTGCAACCAAAATGCAATTACTCATCCACCACTCTAAAACAGCAAATGCACTGTAGCCAAAGTCTCATAGGTAACACCTCTGAAGGATGGTGAAGGAAAAGTATATATGCCTTGTGTTCAAATGTCGTAATATACATAACTAGGTGATACAAAAGGCATTTGATTTCAAAAAATCTATTAATGAGAGAAAATTGATATTTGTCCTGGCTGATTCTGTCAACACATATGGGAACATCAACATGCAATGCCACAGAACGGCAAGACAAGCCATAGATTTCACACTTACCCCAGCAGCAAGATTAAAGTAAGGTGCTGTGAGATCTCTCTCAAAGCACCAGAAAACCTTTGTACCACAAGTTTCAAGACAGACTAAGAATTTATAAAACTTCTTTCCCTCATGTTTTCCCACCTCATCTCCAACTCCAAAAATAATCTCAATTTTGTTTCTTTCTCCAGACTCCTCAGTGATCCCTAACTGTTGCTTTGAAAATTGTAATCGCACTGTAATATCTGCCTCGAGTGATAGCATTTTACATGAGTCACGAAATTATCGGCTTCGAGGCCTACTCCAGACGCTTGAGCATTTTGTTTGGGTTGTATGGTAGCAAATGCATCTTCCACACGTGAAGTCAAACCAAGAAATCGGTTTAACCTTCAACCAACATCAATAAAATTAATTGCCTGACACCGTTACAACATTGATGGTGGCTGGGGAAACGTCGGTTTATATGCAGAAAATAAGGAGGTGGCTGGGGTAGGGAGTAAACGATAGGATAGAGCCCGAAGAGACAGAAAGACAGTTGGACAGACAAAGGAGTTGCTAACGAACTTCCAACTGTGTCTCTCTCTCTCTTCGGGCTCTATCCTATCGTTTACTCCCTACCCCACCTACCTCCCTATTTTCTGCATATAAACTGACGTTTTCCCAGCCACCTTCAGTTCTAAGGAAGGATCACCGGACCCGAAACGTTAACTGTTTTCTCCTTCACAGATGCTGCCAGACCCGCTGAGCTTTTCAGGAACTTTGTTTTTGTTCCTGATTTACAGCGTCCACAGTTCTTTTAGTTTTTACCATTACAACATTGCTGTGCAGAGAGGAGTTGTCCCAGTTACCATCATACCCCAAAAGTGCTTCTTTGGTTGTGAAGTCCATAGGATATTCTAAAATTGTGAAAAGGACTATGTAAAAGCACATCAGAGAATACTACCAGAATCACGTCCAGGGACAGGTTAGAATCGCTTGCTGCCTGAAATATTGCTTCCTTACAGGAAACTTCTGGAGTAGTAGCATATTGTTAAAAACTTCTAAACCTGCTTCTCTGTTACCTACTCTTCATTCAAACATCTTACCATCTTCATCCTTCAACTATTGCTAGGTTTATATTTGTTTTGGCTCAAATGAATCCCTATTATCAATGATTTAAATGTTCACCTTAATTTGCATTCATTCCTCCAATTTCTCCGGTGGATGAAGTTGAACAAAAAAGGACTATCTGCCTCAACATGAGAAGTCAGAAGCCCCAGTACCTGAAATGGACATCTAGTTATATAGATCACAATTACATGTGTATATCATGAAGGAAAACATTTGGACTCCTCAAAGAAGCCTATAAGCGTTCATTTTTACGTTATTGCTTCAGTTGCAGTGACAAGTTATTTCTACCTTGTATAATGCAACAACCAAGCAAGACAATGCATCATTATAATTATGTAAACTTAATTGACGCCATCAGTACTGCAGACAAAGAGTAACCAAAAGGGATGCATCAATCTCAGTTAAACATTTGTAGGTGAAAAGTTGAAATTCCTAAAACCAGTAGGCATCAATTAATTTTTCATTTTTTAATTTCTCCTAGAGGCAGATTTTATGAATAATGCAAACTCAAAATTTCACCAAGTATTGTCATTAAATGCTATTAGACAGTTAGAACATTTAAATGACCAGTTCCAATCACACTGATCACCATATGTCGAAAAATTCCATTTATCTACATTTTACAACTCCTACTAGTCCTTTGTCAGAAAAGTTGTCACTTCCTCTTTATTCTTTTAAATCATTCATACGGGATTACTGGCAAAGCCCAGTCTTTATTGCCAATCCTTAACTGTTCTTGGGAAGGAAGTGATGAATCATTTTGAATGTAACTGACTGGCTTGCTAAACCATTTCAGAGGACAGATAGCACTTAACCACATTACAGTACGTCTAGAGTCACATGCAGGCCAGACCACACAAGGGCAAAAAACATCTTCCCTTGAAGGATCAAACTAGATGGTATTTTACAACAATCCAGCTGTTTAATGGGGAAACGTACTGAAACTAGGGTTTTTATTCAAGTTTAATTACATTTAAACTCTGCATAGGCCATTGTGGGATTCATATTCACGACCCAAAACTGTGTTCCAGGCCTCTGGATTACTAGTTCGAGACCAACTCCTATGTAACTTACACCCTGTCCTCAGTCATCCTTTGATTCACCTACAAGGTTGCAATATTTTCTAGACAGACCTATTTCAAACAATTCTAAATAAATAAGAGGTTTGATTCAACAGTGAGTGAACAGTGAATATTAATACGTGAAATGAAGTAACTGAAAAGCCAAGATGTGGGCATCTTATTTTTCATTGCATCTGACATGTGAATTAAGATTCTGAAATGTGAAAACATTTTAACAAACGACATGATTCAACGCAAACTACATTCCATTCTCCTTGTGAGTCTCAAGCACAAACTTACTTGAACTTCTTCAAGAACGCCATGTGTTTTCATGGATGAGAATAATTCCATGACAGGTGTGATCTCTGTTGTTAAGAAAGATATAATGCTCTGTCCCTAAGAGGAAACAGTACATAAGTATATTAAGTATAACAACAGTGATTTACATGCTTGGATATAGCTTGTAAAAACATGATGCTCCAAGATCCACTTCTAGGTCAATTATAGAGGACATGGAGAATAGAAAATAAGGTAATGACGAGGTACGCTTATTTGAGAGCGATTGCTAACTGTAATAAGAACTTGAGAACTAGGAGCAGGGGTAGGCCATCTGGCCCCTTGAGCCTGCTCCGCCATTTAATAAGATCATGGCTGATCTTTTTGAGACTCAGCTCCACTTACCCGCCCACTCACCGTAACCCTTAATTCCTTTACTGTTCAAAAAGTATCTAGCCTTGCCTTAAAACCAGTGATGTAGCTTCAACCACTTCACTGGGCAGGGAATTCCACAGATTCACAACCCTTTGGGTGAAGAAGTTCCTCCTGGCCTCAGTCCTACATCTGCTTCCCTTTACTTTGAGGCGATGCCTTCTAGTCCTAGTTTCACCTGCTAGCAGAAACAAACTCCCTGCCTCCACCTAATCTTTTCCCTTCAAAATCTCATATGTTTCTATAAGATCTCCCCTAATGATAGCAAATTGCAAATCACAAAATTGAAAGCGCTGTCCTGATTGGTTAAATTAATTGCACTAAAAGTAGCTAAGTAGCACAGACTAGGACAGAGCCAGAATAAATTATTGGTCAATGCTGAATTAGTTTTTCTCAGCGACCATAGTAGTAGAGTGCTACAACTAGCCTCAGGTTACAAAAGGGGGAAATATGAAACATCATATACACGTGGGTGTTTAGATCTAGTTTGCATGTGATGCCAGTATCTTTCTTCCTCTAAGGGGAGGAGATTCTCCAATTTTTGAAGTTTATTATACATTGTTGGTTTTATTTAATCTCTAGGTTTCCCAAGAGATTGAATTAACTAGAAATGTACAATAACAGGAAAGCATCTCTTAAAACAATTTGGAAATTGTTTAAGTAGTGGGAGTACTTAAGAGTGTCTCTCCTTGTCATTTCCTCCCCGCTTGTATAGAATTGCCAGTTTTAAGTTTGGCTCATCCCAATGGTTCAAGTGAATTCATTGGAGGAGTAACATTAACTGTTAGATGCAGGCTTACTTCAATAATAAATTTATCAAATAGTTAGTTATTTTCCCCATCCAACCAGTGCAGTAAAACCATAGTAGTGATACTCATGGTAGGCCATTTAGGACTGAAATGAGGAGAAATTTCTTCATCTAGACAGTAATGAGCCTGTGGAATTCTGTCATGGAAAGCAGTTGAGGCCAAAACAATGAATATTTTCAAGAAGTCAGATATAGTTCTTAGGACTAAAATTGATCTGTGAAGGGAGAAAGCGGGATCAAGATACTGAGTTGGATGATCAGCCAATGATCATACCAAATGGCAGAACAGGCTCCAAGGACCAAATGGCCTACTCTTGGTTGAAAATACTTTATGACTTCCTGCCTAAATGGAAATATTTCATGGTAATGGGGTTCCATAACATACTATAGTGCAGTTCCTCAACCACTTTACAGGGAATTTCCAGAGCATCAGGGAGCTGACAAAACAAATGCCCACAGAGAAACATGTGAATAGCAGCCAAGATGGGAAGCATTTAGAATCCCTATGACTTGTTAATTTGGTCCAAACAGAATCGCAAGCATAAATCTCATACAAGTGCACTGAGCAGATACCAGCTAAAGGAAAATCAATCAATCCAACCAGCACCAGCCATTTATATTATTATACGAGATACTGTTTGGCTCAAAATACCACCTATTTTTCCCCCTTTCCTCTCCTTTTGGAATTAGCCACTATTAGGATTTGATTTCATGAACACTGAGCATCTTTCCTGTGACTATTCACACAGGAGCCTAAAGAACATTGCATGCTGTCCTATATGGGGGAGTTTGCAATCGAAGTCTGATCTGTTATCTTCCTCCTTTCTTTGTCACAATTTTGAATAACCAATATATTACAATTATCTCGCTTAACTGCCTGAATGCATGAGAAATATCCAAGTGTCATGAATTTAGTACTATTACACGAACATTACTTTTATATAAAAGAAAAGACAAAAATGAAAATTCAAGTTACTACATAAGGGAATGAAGCCACAGATTTCAAAGTGTAAAACAGAAGAATATTTACTTTGCAAAAAAAAACTATCCTAATATCTAACATCTACAATTAATAAAACTATGAACAGATCCAGCAACTCAAAACTGGAATCTGTAGGTGCTGTGAATCAAAGCAAACATGGCTGATCTCCCAAACGCACACTTTCCCACAACATTCCTATAAAGTTTTGATTCCCTTAGTATCCTATAAGCAATAGATCCCTGTCTTTAAAGTATCAGCACTGAGTATGCACAGCTCTCTGTTTCAATCCTTTGACAGAAGAAATTTCTCTTCATTTTAGTTTTTAAAACCATCAACCCATTAATCCAAACTTTGATTCTACATTCTAGACTTCCAATTGAGGAAATCACCTACCCAAACATCTAGTTGTCAGGCCTGTTAAAATCCAATAAGTTTCAGCGAAACCACCTAACATTTTTCCAAGCCAACTACTCAATCTTTCCTTGCAGGACAAAGAATAATTGAATTTTACAGTACATCAGGAGGTCATTTGACCCATCTCATCTGTACTGGCTCTGGAAAGAGCTATCCAGCTAGTCCCATCTCCATTGTCCTCTACGTTCATCACTTTCAAATACATATCCAGCTCACTTTAAGCCTCCTATGGAATCCATCTCTACCACTCTTCCAGGCAGCACATTTCAAATCCTAACAACTATGTAAACAAGTTTCTCCTCATCTCCCTCCTAGCTCACTTGCTGACACAGTCTTGAAATTATGATGTCTAGTTATTGACATAACAACTAATGGGAACAGAATCTTTACCCTATCAAAATTGTTCATAATTTTGAACACCTCAATGAGGTCACTTCTTAACCTTCTCTGTTCCAAAGGAGAATAAGCCTAATTTCTCTGATCTTTATCTTTATATCTGAAGTCCCTCATTCCTGGTATCAGTCTAGCAAATCTCCTTTGAACTCTCTCCAGGGATTAACATCCTTCCTTAAATAAAGGTGTCCAAAACTGAACATAATACTCCCGATATAGTCTGACCAATGATTTGTAGAAGTATAGTCTCACTTCCTTGCTGATATATTCTATGCCTCTATTTATAAACCAAAGCATGCTATAATCCTTCTTAACAACTGTAACTACTTTCCAGGCCAACTTCAGAGAATCATGCACATAAACCCCAAGGAACCCTCTGCTCAACGCACAATGACACTCAGGTGCTTCTGAACCCCAGCATTCTTCAGTCCCTTACGATTTAAAAACATTAATTTTTTTTAGTTTTCCTGCCTTACATTCACGATATTGCATTTGCTATGTTCTTGCCCCGTTGCTTATCCTGTAATGTTCTTTTGGGAAGGAAATCTGCCATCCTTATCCAATTTGGCACACATTTAACACCAACAGGAAGAGTAGGTCTCTTGATCCTGCTCTGCCATTCAATAGAATCAACACTCCTCATATCCCACTTTCTTGCCTTTCCCCACTATCCCTGATTCCCCTACTGATCAAGCAAGAGTACTGATCTTACTCTTCAACATACAAAGGGATTCTGTCCCCACAGCTCTCTGTGGCTATGGATTCCAAAGACTCTCAATCCTCCTCAACTCAGTCTTAAATTAGTGTTTCTGAAGGAGGGTCTAGGCCAAAACATCAGCTTTCCTGCTCTTCTGATGGTGCTTGGCCTGCTGTGTT
This sequence comes from Ginglymostoma cirratum, assembly GCA_024137785.1. Taxonomy (NCBI): domain Eukaryota; kingdom Metazoa; phylum Chordata; class Chondrichthyes; order Orectolobiformes; family Ginglymostomatidae; genus Ginglymostoma; species Ginglymostoma cirratum. The sequence goes on from JAHRHZ010000024.1 coordinate 16,119,747, forward strand.
CATCCAGCTCTACACCTTGTTATCTCACATCCTACTATCTACTAAATTAGCACCCCTTTGTTCTGACACCACGCCCTCTGGTCCTAGACCCTCTCTGCATTTACTCAGTCAAGCCCCTTAAGAATCCTATATATTTCAATGAGATCACATCTGATTCTTCTAAATTAGAATGAGTAGAGTTTATTTCTACTCTTAAGACAATCCCTCTATATCAAGGACTATCCTGGTGAGCCTTCTTTGAACTGTTTCCAATGAAATAATACCTGTTCTTAAAATTGATCTCAGTACTGCAGATGTGGTCTCACCAGCACCTTGCAGTAAGACTTGCAACTCATACTTTAACCCCCTTGAAATAAGGCGCAACATTCCATTAGCATTCTTGGTTACCTGCTGTAGTACACAAGTACCCCCCACACGCCCATCCCTTTGTGTTGTAACTTTGCTTCATTTAATACTCCCTTCCAAACTTCACATTTTCCCACATTATACCCCATTTGCCAACTTCTGGCCCACTTACATAACCTATCAATATTTCTTTTCTAAACTGTTTGTATTCCTCTCTTAACTTACCTTTCAACCTTTTTGGGTTACCTGCAAATTTGGCTAGAGTGCATTCTCTTTCTTTCTAAAAGTCATTAATATAAACTGCAAGCACTTGTGGTGCCAATACAGATGCCTGTAGAACCCCAGTGACTACAGGCTGCCAGCCTCAAAAGAACCCCGTATTTCTACTCAATGTTTCCTGCCCATTAGCCAACTCGTTATTCATGTCAGTATACCACCTCCAAAACAATGTGCTCTTATTCTGTGACAACCTTTTGTGGGTACCTTGTCAAACACCTTTTGGAAGTCCAAATGCAATACTCTGGTTGAGACTTCCTTGAAAAACTCTAATACATTTGTCAGACACCATTTCCCTTTTATGAAGCCATGCTGATTTTGCTGGATTAGATTTTCCACACGTTCTGCCATTACTTCCTTAATAATTGATTCCAATCCTTTTTCAACAATAAACGTTAGGCTAATCGCACTACAGATACCTGCTTTATGCCTCAAATATTGGCAGCTTATTTTACCAGAATCCAGCTATTTTTTGAACAATTACAGCCAATGCATCCACTATCTCTACAGGTACCTCTTTTAGGATCCTAGGATGCAAGCCATCGGGGCCAGGGGACTTATCTGCCTATAGCCCCATTGGTTTGTCTAATATTACTTTTCTATTGATGGGTAGTGGTACTTAATTTCACCTCCATATTATTTAGTATTAAAAGGTTGTTCGAAATATCTTCCACCATAAAAACCAATGCCCCTTCTGCCATTTTCTTGCTCCCTTTAATCATCTACCCCTAGATATATTTTCTAAACAGGCCTATGTTCAGTCTGACCTCGCTTTTCCTTTATATGTAAAGAAGCTGTCTTTGTCTGTTTTTATATTCCTCACCAGTCTATCCTCAGTTTATTTTCTCTATTATCTTTGCAGTTCTCCTCTGCTGGATTCTGAATTTATCTGCGTTGTCAGGGCTATCACCGACTTTTGCCTCCCGATATGCATTTTCTTTCAGCTTAATAAACACCTTAACTTCCTTGGTTAGCTATGGTTGGTTTAACTCTCAGAATCTTTCCTACTAACTGGGGTATATTTTTGCTGACAGTCATGCATTACTTCCTTAAATGTCTTTCCTACTATCCACCCAGTCCACTTTAACTAACACTATCCTCATTTCATTATAATTCCACTTTCTTTAAAGTTAAACAGTTGTTTCTGACCCATGTTTCTCACTCTTAAGCTGAATATTAAATTCAATCATAATGTTACAATTACTACCTCCTACGGGATCTTTTACTCTGAAGTCATTTAGACCCTCCTCATTACCCATTACCAGATTCAGGATAGCATGCTCCCTGGTTGGTTCCATGACATGTTGCTGTAGGAGTGTAACTCTAATGCACCCTATTCTTTCTAATTTGATTAACCCAATCAACATGAAGATAATTATTATTGCTCCATTCCCTTTACGCGTTCCTTTATTTGTTGATTTATATTCTTGCTGCAGAGTGGCTATTATTTAACAGTTTGTATGATACTCCTATCAATGTCTTCTCTCCCTTGCTTTTTTATTTCCACCCAATGAATTCTACATCATCTGGACCGTAGTTCACAACTGTCCTCCACATCACTCAGTCTCAACTGCCCTCAGTGATCAGAACAAAAATGCTCAAAAATCTCAAAAGAATTAAGCCAGACGAAACACCCAGCATTAACCTTGGCAATGAAATGACAATAGCAAATTCAATCCCCTCAACTCCACAAAGTCCTCCTCAACATCTGCGGGCTCGTACCAAAATTAGGAAAGCTCTTTCACGTACTATTCAAGCAACAGCTTGGCACTGTAAGGTCCTATGAGTATGACTGTGTTCCGAACACATCACTACCATTGGATGTGTTCTGTCCCACCAGCAGGATAGACCTTGCAGAGATGGTGGCAAAGTAGTATATAGTTGGAAAGAAGCTGCACTGAGAGTCCTCAACATTGACTCCAGATCCAATGGAGTCAAATGTGTACAAGGAAATCTCCTGATTAGCATGGACCACACCATACCACTACCAAACCCCAGATCCCAACATTCTGTACAGGATATATCAGTCTGAGTGACCACTGCACAGCCTTTGTAGAGAAAATTTTACATTGAGGTTATACTTCATGGTGTTGCATGGGAGTACCACCATGCCAAATAGGATAGATTTCAAATAGACTGAGCAAATAGCAGATCTCGACTGAGCATCCATGAGGTGCTGTCGGCCATCAGCACCAGGTGAATTGTAGCCCAACATATTTTGCAGCCTCATGGCCTGGCATATCTCCCATTCTAGCATTTCTATCACTGTGAAGTCAGATCAAACTTGGTTCAATAAAGATTGCAGTAAAATGATACAAGGACTTATCAATAGTGCTATCAAATGGCATTGCAAAGGTTATAAAGATTCATATTCCATCTTACTTCTGATCATTTGAAGGCATAGTCCTTTATAATAAACTAAAGGCTTAATATGAACCCTAACACTATGTACCTGAGGAATGTAATGTATGTGCATAACAGTTTGTGGAAATAAGCAACGGTTGGATTTTTCAATACCATAATATCCCTACGCAATTCCTTATGTTATTAGAGATAGCAGCAGACTCAAAAACTGCAACGGTTCATTTTGACTGATATATTCCTTTTATATCTTTGAAAAGGATTTCAGCTTTGATTCCTCATCTTCAGTTAGTTTCTAAAAAAAAAAACTTAAAAACAATGAAATTTAAGTTTCCAATTGTGCATCAATATACACAACAGCTATGCCTTGCGTTGATACACTTTCAGGTTGTCCATCAGCTTTGCTCATCTTCGGCATTTTTTCTCTACAAAGAACTTGTTTTGATTTAAAAGCTTCATTAGGGTTGATTTCACTCTGTTAGAGGCTGAGGATGTGGTCCTAAAACGATTGCATTGTTGTGTGAAATTGTTATGGTCAAGGTAAGCGGAAAGATAGTCACTTATCTCGACTAACTAGTCTTCCCAAAGAATGGGGAGCGATGTATTACAGCAGGCAGCTGGGGTGTTGGGTCAACAAGACGGTTTCAATAATACACTATCGCAATATTCAGTTGCAGTGCAGTCGAGTGTGACTGTGACTGAACGCGTAAATTTTTAGTTGCGTAGCACACAACAGCAATTATTAATGCCTAAAACATTGAAGTACCCCAGTTTGTGTTTGTTTTTTTGAGATTAGGTTGACCCTTCCTTTTGTCCCAGTTGTAAATTTTTCAATGGTTGTAGAAGATTAAAATTGTCAATTTCTGCTTTCAAGCAGCAGATACTTATGTTTGCTTTTATTACCTTCTGAGTTCAAAGACTAAGTAGAGATCCCTTATTCTCATCTAGATTGTATGAATTAGCAGGTTGGACCACAATCAAACCTGGAATCTTCAGGTCTGCACGATTCAATTGCCGCATCAACACTGCTTAAATCCTTCAGAGTGTCCACCTCTTAAGATGACCTGCTCTGAAGAGAATGATGGCTACGTGATCAGAGATCACTACCCTGCTGCTTCTGACTCTGCAAGAAAAATATTAGAAATAGACACAGAGCACAGGACTGGCTATGTCACCCAAGCATTTTGGCAATTTATTTTATAAATAATTAAATGAAGGATACGTCATCCCCTTCTCCATAATTTTCAAGCTGTAGACTCACCAACATTTCTCAATAATCTTGCATATCAAGAAAAGTAGCTAATGTTTGCAGATCCAAAGTAAGAAAATCGGAACACAAAGCATTTATTTACTCAAGACTCACCTTATACATCCATATTCTTCCTTTTCTAATAATGTGTGTTAGTCTGTCCACACACAATCTGTGCAGAGGCAAGTAGAAACTCAGTTCAGTTTGTGGCAATATCACTGACAGAGCATAAGTACTACGGTCGCCATTCATATTGCCATCAAATATCAATGAGATGATGATTACCCCTTTCTCTGACAGCACAAAAAATTTGACATCGATAGCTCCACTTTTGGCACTCCGAAGAATCTCGCCATTTAAGGTGTGGTTTGCTAAAAATGTTATTTCTCCATCACTTAGCAGCAACTGTTCGCTTTTTGGAGCCCAGATATGTCTCACTCTCGGACCAAGAATATTGTCCCAGTATGCAAAAGTAGCAGCCAACAAAGGTGACCCACTGTCCAAGGGAATCTCTGTTTTTGCAACAGCTGGTGACTGAGGTGGACAGGCAGAAGACATATTTGCAACTTAAACACCTCTGTCAGAGACCGAAAACAGTACCTGGTAAAGAGAAAAATGCACAAAAATCATTTCACTGGATACATTTGCAATCTGTATCCTGCACAATATAGACCGTCTCTCACTGCAACCTTTCTAGCAACTGTAAGCCTGATTGTCAATCTGTCTCTTTCACCCCAGTTTTCCCCTTTCCATTTTCTCCTCAGCTTCTATCAGTCTGTCCTTTTCTCTTTGTCCCACTCCTTGGCACACATGCCCCTCCTTATTTTTCTTCCTCTCTCCCTCTCCATTCCTTCACATTCTCTTCCAACCATCCTCCCAATCCTCCACCTTCCTCCATCAAACCTCACTCCTCTTTCTCTATTTCCTTTCCCCTCACATCTCGCTCGCCCTTCAACCTCTCAGCTGCCGCACCCACTCCATTCTGCCTATCCCAGTATTTCCTCTCCATGTTTGACTGTCCTCAAGGCATCCTACTCCCCTTCCCCTCTAAATCTATTTCGCCTCCTCCCTCCTGCTCTCTTCCCTCCCAACAACCTCTCCATCTCTGTCTAACTTACGCCATCGATCCATCCTCCCTCTGCTTCTCAAACTCTCCTCCGTCCTCATTCTCCCTCCCACCTCCATCCGTCTTTCTTGTTCTCACCCCTTCCTCCCTCTCGGTAACTCTCCCTTCTTACATTCCCCACCTCATCGTTCCCAGACCTTCTCACCTGCCCGCACCGCCCTCCCTTCCACAAATTATCCTCCACCTACACCCCTTTCCTACCCAAAAAGCCCCTCCTACATACTCTTCTCCAAAATACCTCCTGCCTCCCGTCCCCGTCCTTCCCAACCCATTCTCTCGCCCTCCCCCAAACATCCTCACTCTACACCCACTCTCTCACACCCCCAGCCCTCTCTCCAACACCGCACCACTTCCTCCCAATTCCGTATGCCGCCCTTTCTAACACTCCCCATCCCTAACCTCAATTTTCCCCGTCTCCACCGTGTATTCTACATCTCTATTTTCATATTTTTCCGAGACCTGAACTCATGTAAACACGGAACTGAGCAGGACCATGGACGTCACTTCCGCCGCGTGTGGGCGGGGCCAAGTGTGTGGAAATGGGGCGGCAGTTTAGCTGCTGCAGATTCGAATCGAGGGGCGGTTTAACGGCTTTACCAGGCGGACTGGGTACGGTATTCTTTATCTCTGTCACTCCCTCTTGTTCCAATTTTCACCTGATTCAAACTGAGTACAAAGTATTGGTTTTAAATTCAGAAAAGGTAGTGGTCATTCCACTAGGTCAAAAAAAATGGATAACTTAGGAACAAGTATCACACTCAATCTTACACAACAACAAAGCGATAATGACCAAACAGCTTTGTCCGTGTTGACGGACGGCTAAAAATTTGCCAAAATATCATCGACAACTTGCTGAACAAAAAGACCTTGCAGTGCAGGTTCATAGTTCCTTGAAAGTGGAGTCATACGTAGATAGGATTGTGAAGAAGGTGTAAATATAGACATTTTTCAAGATGTCACAATTTATTTCCCCATGTTCTCCATCTTTCATATCCTTCTCCATAGTAAGCACTGATGCAAAATACTCGTTTATTAACTCCCCCATCTCCTGCAGTTCCACACACAGGCAGCCTTGCTGATATTTAAGGGACCCTATTCTCTCCCTAGTTACCCTTTTGTCCTTAATGTATTTGTAGATTCCCATTGGATTCTCCTTAACCCTAATTGCCAAAGCTATCTCATGCCCCCTTTTTGCCATCCTGATTCCCTCTTAAGTATACTCCTTACTGCCTTTATACTCTTCTAGGGATTCGCTCGCTCTCTGTGCCTGACATATGCTTCCTTTTTGTTCTTGATCAAAATCTCAATTTCTGTAGTTATCCAGCATTCCCTACACCTACCAGCTTTGCCCTTCACCCTAATAGGAACATACAGTCTCTGGACTCTTGTTATCTTATTTTTGAATGCTTCCCATTTTCCAGCCCCCATCAACTTTTGAAAGTTCTTGCCTAATGATGCCAAAGTTGGCTTTACTCCAATTTAGAACTTTAACTGAAGTTGCTGGAAAAGCTCAACATGTCTGGCAGCATCTGTGAACAAAAAAATCAGAGTTAACATTTCCGGTCCAGTGACCCTTCCTCAGAACCAATGAAAGCTGTGAAGATGTCAGTTTATATGCAGAAAATAGGGAGGGGGGTGGGGTAGGGAGTAAACGATAGGATAGAGCCTAAAGAGAGTGAAGAATGGTTGGACAGACAAAGAAATTGATAATGATCTGGCTAGCAGGGTGAGTAGTTGTTAATGGGGACAGTTGTTAGTCACTGTTGTTATTCACCCTCCTAGCCAGATTGTTATCAACTTCTTTGTCTATCCAACTGTTCTTCTCTCCCTTTAGGCTCTACCCTATCATTTACTCCCTCCCCCACCCCCTCCCTATTTTCTGCATATAAACTGATGTTTTCACAGCTATCATCGGTTCTGAGGAAGTGTCACCGGACCCCAAATGTTAACTCTGAATTTTTTGTTCACAGATGCTGCTGGACATGTTGAGCTTTTCCAGCAACCTCTGTTTTTGTTCCTGATTTACACCACAAGCAGTTCCTTTGGTTTTTATTTAGAACTTTAACTTTTAGATCCAGTCTACCCTTTTCCATCACTATTTTAAAACTAGTAGAATTATGGTCACTGGCCCCAAAGTGCTCCCCCACCAACATCTCAGTCACCTGCCCTGCCTTATTTCCCAAGAGTAGGCCAGATTTTGCTTCTTCTCTAGTAGTTACATCCACATACTGAATTAGAGTATTTTCTTGTACACACTTAACAAATTCCTCTCCATCCAAGCCCTTAATACTATGTCAGTCCCTGTCTATGTTTGGAAAGTTAAAATCCCTTGTCATAACTACCCTATTATTCTTACAGATAATTGAGATCCTCTTACAAATTTGTTTCTCAATTTCTCACTGACCATTGGGGGTTGGGGGGATGGCTGTGGTACAGTCTTTCTGAGTTCTGAAGAAAGGTGCTGACCCGAAATGTCAACTTTTCTACTCCTTTGATGCTGCCTGGCCTGCTGCATTCCTCGAGCTCCACACTGTGTTATCTCTGACTCCAGCATCGGCACTTCTTACTATCTCATGAAAAGATTTCCTCTGTAAGAAGGAATTTATAATTTTTAAATAATATATGTATCGCTTGACTGTCGACACTAGGTGGAGCTACAGGGCAACACTACGGATATATTACTCAATGATGTAGTACTTGATTCCTCCACTGAGTGGCTTCCTACAAAAACAGAACAAACTATATTGAAGCAGTAACCTAAGTAACTGGAAAGGAAGCCGCCCAAGAGATGACACGCAAATACGTCAGATCAGGTGTGCTAAACTATTGCACTTGAATCCTTTGAGGGTACAAGAGCCAATACAAATCATGTTAAGATAATGCATATTTGTCTTGAAATATATACTGTATTTCTATGAACATAGTACATAAATTATGCCCGTATCAGTGAAAATTCATTGTCATGTTTGTAATACAATCCTTTTAAATTGTAGTTTGATGTTCTTACACTGCTGCTAGCCAAATCCACATAAAATGGATTTCCCACAATCCCCAGAGATTAATGATACATCATATTTTACAAAAGCATGCTGAAACCAATATACTTATACCTATTTGCGCAAGTCAGACCTTGGCTTCATAAATGCAAGCCAGTGAGTATATTTCAATTAATGTCTCCGGGTGAAACAGACAATAGATGCTAGATGCCATTTAATTGCTAATGTTTGTGTACCTGTGCATATACAATTATTACATGAGTTTTACCAGGAATGAAGGTAGGACTGCTAAGACCATGTAAAGATGAGAAAACTGAAGTGAGACAGTATTGTTTAAATAAGCTCACCAGCACTGATGGTCCTAGGAAACTAAGTAGAACAGCAGTGTTAGGAAACATCTGATGTGGTTGCTTGCAAGAGAGTTGTCTGACATGAAGGCAGTGGAATCCAAAATGAAGCTGTAAATTGAATTATTAATTGGCATGGTAATAAGAAACTGGAGTATAGCTACCAATTGCAATGCAGTAACTGGGTACCTTGAAACAAAACAAGTCCCCCAGGAACCTTTCCTGAGCTGCTCCTAACCCTATGTTTGTTAATGACTTAAACTAAATGAATATTTTCATTAATCGAAGTCACAAAAATGAATACTGTTGTAACCCAGATGGTCAATTATTACTGAGCAACATTTTTCTGGCATACAGGACATGTAATGCTAAATCATATTTAAAGAGAGGACAGATGCCCATTTATTGCATTTAAATCATTAGACTGCAATTTTTGTTAGATGTCTGTGTTATTAGTTTTGAAATTAATGTAATTAATTAATGGTAAACATGACACAATCCTAGGTACATCCTATCATTTGGAAGCATGAAGCCAGATGTTGCTGCACATTTACCAGATTTCAGGAATCATGCATGACAGAAATGCCAACAGTAATAAGAAGCTTTTCATGCTGAAGGGAAATTTTCAGTTAATATGTGACTAAAAGTGTCCTGACTAACATTTTGCAGGTGTACTTGGACTGCCCACGTCCAAAGATTGTCCTCGAGCTCTTGTAAACTTAAAATAAGCCTATAAATACCATAACAAGAAACCAGAAGAAAAAAATCATCAGGGAATTTTTTTAAGAACAGTTTTACTTCTAATTTTGTGTGACTATTTAAATTTACCAGCTAATTAAATTTTCTTGGAAATAGAGCAGCAAAAAAAGGTTATTTGACTGAGTAGGGCAGTTGATAATAGGTGGCAATGTCATGAAACCTCCACTAATAAATCAGTGTCAATCATTACATAGCAATCGGACAACCTGGTTAATTATTCTCTTCTTGAAGGATGAAGGTTGATGAGACCACTTTCAACATTCTTACCCTCTAACATTCGTTTCAATCAGATCTTCAAGGTAAGACAGTTCGTATAATTCCATGGGCACCAGCAACATTTCAGTATTGCAACCAAGTGGTAACCAAGTATGTACGCATATACAGTGAGACTAAGTAGCCATTGCAGAGTTGATCTTGCCCAAGAGACTTGTAATTACGTACCACAACTTAAGGACATCCCAAAGCACTTTGCGGCCAATTAAGTACTTCTGAAGTGTTTTAGATATCATAATGTTAGAAATGCTGGAAAAGGAATGAAAGACTCCACACTGTCACTCAGAAATAAAAGTGCAACCACTGACCTATAGTTAACTCGTGGGTTGCCTGAATTTGGTGTTCACAGATGCATGCTATCAGCAGGGGGTTCTTAGGTAGTGACTCTGTCTAAATTTTTGCCCCCTTACCGAGCAGTTCCAGGAATCATATTAAAATGCTCAAATTACAACATTGGTGGTCTGCAGTGAGTAGAGATGGCAGAGATTTGGAAGGATGATGAAAAAGGATTAGTTTCACATGGCATAGCAAAGTTCAGAATCTATTTCTCTTTATAGGTGAAGAATGCTAAACTAAAGGAGAAAAGACAAAGCAATGAAATGCTTTGGAGCCAGTCCAGAATATTTTATGAAAATAAATTCACGCCTTTCAAATTCTCTACCACTCTGCAGAATATTATGAAAAAGTACAGAACCAAAAGCTAAAAACTTCAAATACCATCACCTCAGGCATTACATTGACAACAAAATAAAAGTAACATTCTGCAGATACTGTAAATCTGAAATTAAAACAAGTACTGAAATACTCAGCAAGTTTTGTCATCATCTGTGGAGAGATAAAAAGTTAGTGTTTCAAGTCAAATATGATTCTTTTCCTGAATTTAAGGTACATGGAAGTATGGTGGGATTTATACTATCAAAAATGCAGGGGTGGGGAATAAAGGAGAAGATCTGGTATAGGGCTGAAGTCTAAAGAGATTAAAAGACAAAGATGTCAAAGAACAAAAGGCAAAGTATTAAGACAAAAAGGCCCATCAGTTGGATCAATGGCTGTCACATTGTCAGATCAATGCCTTCACCAGAAACATAGGTTTGATTTGATGTGTTGCAGTCATAACAGGGCCTTGGTGAGGCTACACCTAGAATATTGTGTGCAGTTTTGGTCTCCTTTTCTGAGGAAGGGTGCTCTTGCTGTCAAGGGAGTGCGGCAGAGGTTTACCAGGCTCATTCTGGAGATGGCAGGACGAACGTTTGAGGAGAGATTGATGAGGTTAGGATTGTTTTCGCTGGAGTTCAGACGAATGAAAGGGGATATCATAAACACTTATAAAATTCTAATAGGACTAGACAGAGTGGATGCAGGGAGGATGTTCCCAATGGTGAGTGTGTCCAGAACCAGGGGTCACAGTCTGAGGATTCGAGGTGGACCATTTAGGACGGAGATGAGGAAACATTTCTTCACCCAAAGATTGGTGACCCTGTGCAATTCATTACTACAGGAAGTAGTTGATGCCAAAACATTGAATGTATTCAAGAGGTGACTAGATATAGCACTTGGGGTGAATGGGATCAAAGGTTATGCGGAGAAAGCAGGGCTAGGCTATTGAGTTGGATGATTCGCAATAATCATGATGAATGGTGGAACAGGTGCAAAGGACTGAATGGCCTCCCTCTTATCTTATATGTTTCTATGTTTCCATTCCAAATAAGGAATGGACCTGCCTCCTCGCCTGAGAGTGGAGATAATAACAAACCACCACTGACAACAGTTACCAAGAAAACGGCTCAGTCTGAGGCACTGACGAACAATGAGCTAAGCACTTGCCTTTGCAGAGCATACATGAAGGAGAGGGAGAAAGAAACAAAGCATTTGTTCAGAGTGAGTACTAAGGGCAAGATAATGAAAGGCCCTGCCCAAAAACAAAAACATGTAAAACAAAATTCAGATTGGCATGTTACGAAAGTGAAAATCAAAATGGCGGTGAAACAAAGTTCTTGGTCTAAAATTGTGTAAACTAATGCTGAGTCAAGTAGGCTGTGAATTGCCTAATTAGCCAATGAGGGGGCTATTCCACAAGCTTACATTGAGCTTCACTGGATCACTGTAGCAGGCCAACATCAGAAATGTGAGCTTGCAAGTAAAGTAGTGAATTACAATGGTAAGCAACCAGAGTACAGTCTCATGAATATGGACTGAACAGAGGTGCCACAAAGAGGAAACTACATGGGGAGCAATGAACATAGTTGAAAGTAGGAGTAATATATCACTACTTCACCTCAAGAGAGTGTTTGGACAGTGAGTAAAGAGAGGAGGCAAAAGGAAAGGTGTTACATTCCCTATAATTGCATGAAATGGTGCCAAGCGACAGGGACAAGGTGTTTGAGTGATTTTGCAGTGAACTAGGGTTCTGTGGAGGGAACAGTCCTTTATGAATGGTGATAGGGAGGGAGAAATGTGTTTGATGGTGGCATTATGCTGGAGCTGGTAGAAACGGTTCCAGATGAATGCGAAGGCTGGTGGGGTAGGAGCAAGGACAAAGGGAATGCAGTTAGCATTTGGAAAAGAGGGAAGGGAATGAATGAGAAAAGAAATTCAGAAAATGATTTGGACATGGTTGAGGGATTTGACAAACAAGTTAGTTGAGGAAAAAAGACATATCAGAAGTTCAGTTTTGGCAGGTTGTACCATCAGAAGAGCTGTGATGGAGATAGAGAAACTGGGAGAACAGAATGGACTCCTTATAGGGTGTAACAAGTGGGCAAATGTAGTTGAGGTAGCTATGAAAATATGTGGGCTTATAATTAAAATTGGTAGGTAGAGTATCCCCACAACAGAGGCAGAGAAGTTGAGAAAGTGGTTGGAGGGGGGTTGGTTTCAGAGATTGACCAGATATAGGTGAGAAAAAGGTGGAAATTGGCAGTTATTAAAAGTTTATTAAATTTTCTAGTCATGAGAGAGCAGGAAACAGCATTCGCACAATCATTCAATATGCTTGTGAAAAAGTTGAATGCTCCACGAGTATTACTTTTCATTCTGTTCTTGGAAGGAGAATGGTGGCAAACATGATTAAATGCATTTACGTCTCTAAACACGAAGCAAACAGATTGTTGTCATGGTTCATATTTAATACTATTCCGCTCAGAATGGGTTTGTGAAAAGCTAAATGACTTTTGTTGTTTAATTATTAATTATAATGCTCTACACCTGTCTTAATCTTTTATGAGAAGGCGTGTCAGCTCCAAATTATTTATCAGTCTTTAAATTAAATGGCCTTTTAATAAACTCCAGATCATCACTATTCAGAACAGTACTTTTGACTTTTCCACTTGTGGTGCATATTTTTGCCATGCAGCAGGAGTTGCTCACAATTGTGTAACAGGGAAAGCTGTGTGTTATTAACTAAATTATTCATCAGCTATTGGGCAGTGAAATTCAGAGCTAAGAGGTGTTTTTCTCCAATCTGAAATCTCCATTGCAAGCACTGCTGAATGAATTACTTTTTTTCAGTGGTTATGTGTTAGATTCAGATTTGAAAACACTTCTTGGCGCTGCTGTGTTGTTGAACAAAGTATTTGTTATGTGATGATTTGTAATATTCTGTACTTGCAATGATCCTGTTTCTCACTCGTTGTAGAATTACTTATCCATAATCAAAGTACCTTATCCGAACAAAATAAAGAACTGCTGTTGTTAGAAATCTGAAACAAAAACAGAAGTTGCTGGAGAAACTCAGCACGTCTTGCAGCACCTGTGGAGAATCCAGTGACCCTTCTCCAGAACATGAAGTGTCTGCAAGGTTTTGTAGAAGGTTAATCCCATTACCTCACACTTTTCTGGAGTGAATTCCCTTTGCCATCACTTGCCCAGTCCGTTGATATCCTCCTGCAGTTTACGGCTCTCCTCGACACTATTTAGCACCCTGCCAATTTTTTTTGTCATCCACAAACTTCTGATTATACTCCCTACATTTAAGTCCACATCATTTATTCATTCAACGAACAGCAAAGACCCCAGAAAAATACAAACTTCCAGATCCTTTTAGATTTTAAGAGCCCTTTGAAGGTTTAATCCCAAGGTATAAATCACGACAGAGAGCTCAAAGCCATGGTTTGCTCCTCCTGCCCCTCCATGTGGGAAGCCAGGCATATTTCCATTGCCCAGGGCCAGTATGTGTGCACGAAGTGTCTTCAGCTCCAGCTCCTGGAAACCTGGATTTTGGAGCTGGACCAGCAGCTGTAGACACTGTGGACCATCTGCAAAGCTGAGAGTATCATGGACAGCATGTGCAGAGATGCCATCACACCACAGGCTAAGACTCTGCAGGCAGAAAGGTGACCACCAGTCAGAGTAAGATGACTAAGCAGGCAATGCAAAACCCCTTGTGGCCATTTCCCTGCAAACAGATATACTACTTTGGATACTATTGAGGGGAAATGGCCTCTCAGAGGAAATCAGTAACAGTCAAATTTGTTGCACCTAATGAGAGGAGGGGAAAGTATAGTAATGCAATATTTGTAGGGATTTGAATTGTAAAGGGAATAGATAGGCAAATGTGTGGCCACAAACAAAACTCCAGGATGGCATGTTGCCTCCCTGGTGCTAAGGATGTCTAAAAGCATCTTCAGGACATCTGAGAGTAGGAAGGTAAACAGTCAGTGGCTGTGGTACACATCAGTACCAATGACAATAAGTAAGGAAAGGGATGAGGTCCTAAAAGTAAAATAAGGGGAGTTAGGAAGTAAGCTGGAAGTAGGACCTCAAAAGTAATGATCTCAGGATTACTGCCACATTCTAGTGAGAGTAGAAACCCAGGATATATCGGATAAATATGTGGATGGAAAGTTGGTGTAAGGAGGAGGGTTTCAGATTCCTGAGATATTGGGACCATTTCTGCAGAAGGTCGGACCAATACAAACTGGTAGTGTTACTCCTGCGCAGGATATGGACAGATGCCCGAGGGCAAGTATTTGCTGGTATGGTTGGGGTATGCTTGAACTAAAATGATGGGGTGTGGGGCTGGAACCTAAGATGGGTGACAGGATATATCGGATAAATATGTGGATGGAAAGATGGTTTAAGGAGGAGGGTTTCAGATTCCTGAGATATTGGGACCACTCCTGCTGAAGGTGGGACCAATACAAACTGGGCATGTTACTCCTGCGCAGGATATGGACAGATGCCCTAGGGCAAGTATTTGCTCATATGGTTGGGGTATGCTTGAACTAAAATGATGGGGTGTGGGGCTGGAACCTAAGATGGGTGACAAGGGAAAGAGAAACAAGGGTGACAATAAAAGAAAGAACAGTAACATGTAAAGACAGTAGGATAATTAACAGTGAGAGGCAAATAGAATCACAGTTCAAATAAAAGTTTGGATGATTAAAAATGACAAAAAAAGCAAGTCCAAAGGCTTTGTATCTTAATACACAAAGCATTTGGAAGAAAGTAGATGAACTGATAGCACAAATCAAGGTAAATCTTACAGTCATTACGGAGACATGGTCACAAGAAAATCAGACCTGTGACCTTAACATTCAGAGATACTTGACCTTTCAAAAAGGCAGTGGGGTAGCAGTGTTAATGAGAAATGAAATTAGGACAGATGTGACAGATGATCTAGTCTCAGTAGAGTCCATTTAGGTGGAGATAAATAGCAGCAAGAGAAAGAAGACATTGGTAGGATTAGTGTACAGCTCCCAAACAATAGTAACAGTGTAGGAAAGGGTATAAACCACCAATGACAGGAGCATGTAAAAAGAATAGAACAGTAATGTAGGTGACATTGACCTTCATGTTGATTGGGTTAATCAAATTGGAAAGGGTAGCTGTAACAAAAAATTCATAGAGCGCATTCAGGACAGTTTCCTAGAGCAACATGCCAATCAGGGAATAAACTATCCTGGGTGTTATAATGGACAATGAGGTGAGTTTAACAAATGACCTCTAAATGAAAGATCCCGAGGAAGTAGGGAACATTATAGAATTTAATATTCAGTTTTGAGTGTGAAAATCTGAACTGAAAACAACAGATTTTAATTTAGATAACGAGGATATAAATAGCTAATGTGGAATGGGCAGATAGATTAGCAGGAAAAACAGTAAACAAGCAGTTCCCAATTTAAGACTGAGATAAGGAGGAATTTCTTCTCTCAAAGAGTTGAGTGTTTGGAACTCCCTGTCATAGACTGCTGTGGAGGCAGAGTCCTTGTGTATATTTAAAGCTAAGATAGATAGATGCTTGATCAGTAGAGGACTCAAGGGTTATGGGGAAAGGGCAGGAAAGTGGATGTGAGAAATGTCAGATCAGCCATGATCCTTTTGAATGGTGAAGCAGGCTCCAGAGGCTGAATGACCTATTCTGTTCCCATTTCTTATGGTCTTCTACCTTCACACTCTGTTTCCTGCCTTTCAGCCAATTTTGAATCCATCATGCCATTTTGCCTTGGATCCCATGGGTTCTTACTTTCTTGACCAGTCCGCCATGAGGGTACCTTGTCAAAAGCCTTGCTAAAGTCATGTCAAATGCATTGCACTCACCAGTGCTCCTCAAAAGGTTTTGGTCAAATTTGTCAAATACAACCTTCCCTTAACAAATCCATGCTGACTATATATGATTATTCTGTATCTCTCCAAGTTCAGATATATTCTGCTCTCAAAATTCTTTCTGATAACTTCCACATTCACGAGATTAAGCTGACTGGCCTACTGTATAATTTCCGGTCTTACCTTCCTTGCATTTTAAATAATGGGTCAACATTAGCAGTCCTCTGGCACCTCACCTGTTGCCAAAGAGGATTTGAAAATTACTGGGTTTATCCACTTTTAAGTCTGCTAAACCTGCTAGTACCACTTTTCTCTCTATCTTAATTTCTTCAAATATTTCATAGTCTTCCACTCTGGTGTCTATTCCTGCATTGTCTTTTTCTACTGTGAAGATTAACACAGAGCACATTGAGCATATTCATTGAGCACATCTTTCAAGTCTATAAATAAATTATCTCTGTTATCAGCAATGGGCTTTACTCTTTCCCAAGTTACCTCCTTGGTCCTTATGTATTTTTTAAAAAGACCCTATGGGTTTTCCCTGATTCTACCCGCCAATGCTTTCTCATGCATTCTCTTAGCTTTCCTATTTCTCTTTATAAGATCCCCCCAGCACTTTTTCTGGGGAACCTGCAGCATTGAGACCTCACTATTTGCTATAAGCTTCTCTTTTTTTAAATCCTAACCCTTATGCCCATTGACAACCAGGTTTCTCTAATGTAGGTCCCACACTTGTGTGTTTGTTCTGTATTATCATTATTTCCTCCTTGAATGCCTCCATAGCCTTACCTGCCAGTTGGGCCAAATTATATCGTATCTTAGTAAAATTAGCCTTATACCAGTTTAGAACTTTTATTCTCACTCACCTCTTTCCTTTTCCCTAACTATCCTAAATCTAACTATGTTTTGATGACTATCTCCAAAATGCCTCCCTGCTGGTATGCCTTACACCTACAAGGGCTAATTTCCAAATATTAGGTCCATAACTGTCCCCTCCCTTGTTGGGCTTTCTACATACTGGCTAAAAAAGTTCTTCTGGGTGCAAATTAAGAATTTTGTTCCCTCTCTATCTTGCACACTAAAACCTTTCTATTTAATATTTGGGTAATCACTGCCTGTAGTACTGCCTTATTATTCCTACATTTTTCTGAAACCTGATTGCATATGCATGACAGTTTTGGGTCCTATTGTACACATCCAACAGCATGTTTGCCCTTTTGTCGGCAATTCAGCCCCTCAAATGTGCTCTGCCATTTGAAATGATCATGGCTGATTTAATCTTGGCTTCAGACTCACTTTCCTGCTGGCTCTTCATAACCCTTCAACCCATTACTAATTACAATACAAAGTTCTTTATCTATCCCCTCAGACTATTTTAGAGCCAGGATTATTCATCTGCCGATTTTGCCTCTCTTTCAGCCAAGGCACTGTCACAGCTATGATGTCAATAACCCACATGCTTATCTGTGCTCTCAGCTCAACTGTCTTATTCCTCAGGCTCCTTACAGTAAAATGTATTCCAGTTAGCCTTATCAAACTCACTTCTATATTATCTAGTCCATGTTTCCTCTGCCTTCCAGATTCACTTATTAGCATTTTAAATTCAAATCCCATCTCAGCTTCTCTTCGAATGATTTGTCAGATCCCGTTCCCACATCAATCAAATTTAAATCTGCCACAACAGCAATAACAAACCTTCTCATGAGGATGTTGGTCGTGTGCCTGTGCAGATGTAACCCACCCTACCTGTACAGAGGACCCACCTCCCTTAAAAGTTGTCCCAAAGGAATTTAAAGCCTTCATTCTAGCTGTATCTGTCCAGTCTTGTATTCATCTGCCCAATCTTTCTAAGACGATATGAGATGGAAGCAGAATCAGGCCTTTCAGCCCATTGAGTTTGCTCCACCATTCAGTGAGATCATGACTGATCTGATCATCCTCAACTCCACTTTTCTCTCTTTCCTCCTTGATTCCCTTACTGATTAAAAATCTGCCTATCTCAGCTTGAATATGCTTTATGACTCAGTGCCTACAGCCCTCTGTCGTGTAGAATTCCATAAATTTCACTACAATCTGAGAGAAGACATTCCTTGTCTCCTTTGTTTTAAACGAGCGACCTGTTTTTCTGAGATTATGCCCTAGACTCTCCCACAATAGGAAACAACTTTTCTGTATTGAACGGTCATGTCTCTAAGAACCTTGTAATTTTGTAATTAGGTTGTCTCTCATTCTTCTGAATTTCAATAAGTACAGGCTCAACCTACTCGACCTGTCTTCATAAGATCGTCTTTCCATATCTTAGATCAGCCAAGTGAACTTTTTCTGGATTGCCTCAAATGTCAATATATCTTTTCTTAGATAAGGGACACAAAAACGTTCATAGCATTCCAGCTGTGGTCTGACTACTGCCTTGCATAGTTTCAACAAAACCTCCTTACTTTTATACTCCATTCCCTATGAAATAAAAGCCAACTTTCTCTTTGCCTCCCCTATTACTGCTGAACTTGTATGCAAGCTTTTTGTGATTTATGCACGAGGTCTCGCAAATCCTTCTGTGCTGTAGCTTTCAACAAACTTTCTCCATTTAAATAATACTAAAAATAAAACTTAACATGGACCCAGAGGCCATGCTGGACCTGTGTAAGAGCAGACCAACTGGTAAGTACAAATTTACAGTGAGGAACAAGGCCAACATTTACCAGGGACTTAGAGGCAGCGCCAGATCTGTGTAGGAGCAGACTGAGTGATAAGTAAAAATTTACAGCGAGGAACCTACACTTAGCGGGAACTCAGAGACAGCTATCTAAGACTTTCATATTCAGCTGCTAGGGAAGAAACATTGTAGTAACATTGCTGGAAAATGGTGAGTTGATTAGCTGTTAAGGAACTACATTGGGGACTGTGCCTAACAAGCGGTAAACTCGGAAAGTGTATTATTAAGGAATTAACAGAGAAGCGCCAGAGATAAGTAAAAGTCAGCGGCAGCATTATAAACTGAGATAATTAATAATAAGTAAGAGTAGGATAAGTAAGCTGAAGTAGAATAAGAGAAGGGGACTAAAGTTAAGGGGACTGTCTTTAGCACTAAGTAATTCAAAAAGTTGACAGGTAAAACTGAGTTTAAATTTAAGACATGGCAGGTGAGATTAGCTTACTGGAGATGTGTGACCTGTCATATGTGGGAATTGATGATCCCAAAGATAGAAAGTGCTCCCAATTACAGAAATCTTGAGCTCGGGTTTCAGAGCTCGAGCAGCAGCTGGAGACAGTATGGCATATCCATGAGAGTTATGTGGATAGCACATTTAGAGGTAGTGACACCAAAGCTCCAGGGATTGGAGGAAAAAAGGGAATGGTGACCACCAAGAGTTATGAAAATTGTAGATGATATTTTTTATTCATTTTGTGGGATGTGGGCGTTACTGGCTGGCCAGCATTTATTGCTCATGCCGCATTGCCCTTGAGAAGGTGGTGGTGAGCTAACTTCTGAACTGCTGCAGTCCACCTACTGTGGGTTGACCCACAATGCCATTAGGGAGGGAATTCCAGGATTTGGACCCAGCCACAATGAAGGAACGGCAATATATTTCTTGATCAGGGCGGTGAGTGGCTTGGAGGGGAACTTGAAGGTGGTGTTGTTCCCATATATCTGCTGCACTTGTCCTAGTAGATGGAAGTGGTCATGGGTTTGCAAGGTGCTGTCTGAGGATCTTTGGTGAATTCCTGTTGTGCATCTTGTTGATAGGACACACTGCTGCTACTGAGTGTTGGTGTGGAGGGAGTGGATGATTGTGGATGCAATGCAAATCAAGCGGGCTGCTTTGTCCTGGTTGGTGTCAAGCTTCTTGAGTGTTGTTGGAGCTGCAGTCATCGAAGCAAGTCTGGATCATTCCATCACACTCCTGACTTGTGCCTTATAGATGGTGGACAGGCTTTCAGGAGTCAGGGGGTGAGTTTCTTGCCACAATATTCCTAGCCTCTGGCCTGCTCCAGTAGACACTGCGTTTATGCAGTGAGTCCAGTTGACCTTCAGATCAATGATAACTCCCATGATGTTGATAGTGGGGGATTCAGTGATGGTAACACCATTGAATGTCAAGGGGTGGTAGGTAGGTTGTCTCTTATTGGTGAATGTCATAGCCTGGCATTTGAATGGTGAGAATATTACTTGTCAGCCCAAGCTTTGATATTATCCTGATCTTATTGCATTTGTGCACAGACTGTTTCAGTGTCTGAGGAATAAGGAATGGTGCTGAACATTGTGCAATCATCAGTGAACATCCCCACTTCTGACCTTATGATGGAAGGAAGGTCATTGATGAAGCAGCTGAAGATGGTTGGGCCTAAGATACTACCCTGAGAAACTCCTGCAGAGATGTCCTGGAGCTGAGATGACTGACCTCTAACAACCACTACCATCTTTCTGTGCGCCAGGTATGACTCTAACCACCAGAGAGTTTGCCCCTCATAACGATTGATTCCAGTTTTGCTAGGGCTTCTTGATGCCACGCTCCATCGAATTCAGCTCTTCTGTCCACGTTTGAACCAAGGCTGTAATGTGGTCAGGAACTGAGTGGCTCTGGCGGAAACCAAATTGGGCATCACTGAGAAGGTTATGCTGAGCAGGTGCTGCTTGATAGCACTATTGATCACACCTTCTATCACTTTACTGTTGATCGAAAGTAGACTGATGTGGCGATAATTGACCAGGTTGGATTTGTCCTGCTTTTTATGTACAGGACATTTTTGGGCAATTTTCTGCATTGTCGGGTAGATGCCGTCATTGTAAATGCACTAGAACAGCTTGGCTAGGGAAGTGGCAAATTCTGGAGTACAGACCTTCAGTACAATTGCTGGAATGTTGTCAGAATCTGTAGCCTTTGCACTATCCAGTGCCTCCAACCGTTTCTTGATATCGTGTGGAGTGAATTGAATTGGATGAAGACTGGTATCTGTAATTCTGGGGACCACTGGAGGAGGCTGAGATGGATCATCCACTTGGCATTTCTGGCTGAAGATTGCTGCGAAAGCTTCAGCCTTATCTTTTGCACTGATGTGCTGGGCTGTTCCATGATTGAGGATGGGGATACTTGTGTAGCTTCCTCCTCCAGTGAGTTTGTGACTGGATGTGGCAGGACTGCAGAGTTTAGATCTGTTCCATTGGTTGTGGGATCACTTAGTTTTGTCTATCACTTGCTCCTTATGCTGTTTGGCACACAAGTAGTCCTGTTTGGTGGCTTCACCAGGTTGATACCTCATCTTCAGGTATACCTGGTGCTGTTCCTGGCATGCCCTCCTGTATTTTCCATTGAACCAGGGTTGGTCCCCTGGCTTGATGGTAATGGTTGAGTGGGGGATATGCCAGACATAGACTGTGCTGGAGTACAGTTCTGCTGCTGTTGATGACCCACTGCGCCTCATGGATGCCCAGTCTTGAGTTGCTAGATCTGTTTGAAGTCTGACCCATTTAGCAGTGATAGTGCCACACAAGACAATGGAGGTTATTTTCAGTGTGAAGGCAGGACTTTGTCTCCACAAGGACTGTGCGTTGGTTGCTCTTACCAATACTGTCATGGACTGGTACATCCGCAGTTGGCACATCGGTAAGGATGAGGTCAAGTATGTTTTGTCCTCTTGTTGAATGTGATGAGTGATGTGAGATGTTGCAGTTAAAGGATAAGAATTTAACCTGAATTGTCCTCTGAAAGGTACAATAGTGAAATCCATCAATCTTACTTGATGTTTATTTGCATATTACCTTCAGCCAGCTGTCAGTTTGTACTTAAGGAGCCTGTTAGTGTCCTGTGCCAGATACTAAAGACTAAGGAGATTCCCCCCGTGGGGATTAAAATGACAAACATGACAAGTTGGTAAATGCCTCCAAATATTGTAAATGCCTCCAAGAATTGTACACAGTTGGCCTCACTGATGTCCTGTACAGCCTCAACATGCCATTCCAACTCCTATACTCAACGTTATGACCCCTCCACCCAGCTGAGTATTGGGACATGGTACTAATGGAAGAAGAAATAGCGTTCATTCATGTTCTGAGGCTATTGTCTTTGGGTTTTTCAGACATAAACCATTGACATATAACACTACCAACTAAACCTCTACAGCCCTTATAAGCCACTCCCCCTTACACACATGCATGCGCACACACGTGCACATAACACACACTCATGCTCACAAACACACTCAGAAACTAGATTATTGGCAGAGGTTGAAAAATGTAGAAAGTCAGTTCAGTCACCTTTGCATCCCAATTCCAATATTGGGAAGATCCTTACTTGGCTGGTCAGACCCTTGTTGTTCAGATGTCTTTTTTTTGGATGTGTCCACTGGTTTGTAAGAAGTACAGAGTAAATGATTCACTTGGAAAAAGTTTCCGATTTATCAATCCAAATGTCATAGCTCGCAGCAACTGCTAAAGGAAAGGTAACCGGTTTTCTTTAAGTTTAAACTGACTTCTTTTATTGCAGAGAACACGCAGCTTCTGCTGAGGAGAACAAGAGGGCAGAGTTCTGTGTCTTTTTCTCTCTGTGTGTCTGTGTCTCTGTAACTTGTTCCCAGTTCCAACCTGCTCAATTAGCTGAGAACCAGTTAACTTCACTTGGAAATAATTCCACAGCTCCTGATCATCCCATAGCCACAAAAACAGTGTTCATAATATGGTATCAGATTTCTTGCTGTGAAATTATGCAGCCATCCTGGTAAATCCCTGTTTTACAGCCAGAATGCTGTTGAGGAGAGAGTACCAGGAATTTGACCCAACAGCACCGAAGGAATAGCGATATATTTCCAAAACAAAGTGGTGAGTGACTTGGAAGGGAACTTGGAAAGGACCTCCCCTGTCCTTTTTGATGTAGTGGTTAATAGATTTGGAAGATTCTGTTGGAAGAGCTTTGGTGAATTTTTGTAATGCACCTTCCATTGAATTGCCCCCTTAATTCCAAATAAGAGATATAACTGTATTTGCGGATGTTCTGTGTTCTTTGTTACCATATTTCACAAATTAAGGCAGAAACATTGACTAGAGAAAGTAAGATTGAATTTTGTCTTCATTGCCTGAGTAGTAATCAATTCAATGAGAGAGACTGATAAAGATGTTGGGGCAAACATAGAGAAAAGTAAGCAAAGAAGCAATTATGTGAAGAGAGGAACAATTCTTAACCAAATTTGAGTACAAAAGTACTCATTTTGTGAAATTGCTCTGATGTACAATTTTTAAAAAACATGGAGCAGCAGTTTATTTGAGTGATATAAAACAAGATCTGAATTATCCCAGAAATTTCTAAATTCGAAGCAATTCCTCTTTTGTGAATTTGCGTTATATTAGCCTTATTCGATCAATTATTCATTTTTACTTGAACTATATAAATGCAAAACTACTTTTACCAGAATTAATTAATCGTAAAACTCTTTAGTTCATGCAAAGGTACGCAAATAACACTTCAGTAATATCAGTAAAATCTGCCCTGAAAACTCCAGTTCTGTCAAAAAATGTGCTTGCAAACCATCTCTTATGGCCTCAGGATATCCCAAATCAGCTAATAGAGACAGTACAGGACTTTGGAAGTATAGTCATTGTGATAATATAGGGAACAATACAGCCAATTTCTTCCAGCAAGTTCCAAAAAGCAGCAATTCAGTTATTAAATGAAGAATACATATTGGGTTGAACAACTATTACTTATGATTTACTAATGCTTACGACACACTAAAAATATATCATCATTTAAATTCCAGATAACAAGGTGTGGGGCTGGATGAACACAGCAGGCCAAGCAGCATCATAGGAGCAGGAAAGCTTGGCGTTTCGGGCCTAGACCG